>JAOPSE010000029.1:35764318-36513435 GCA_029449295.1 Zea luxurians | reverse complement strand
CACGTGTGGAATCCTCGGCCGACCGTTGCCCCGGCTGACTGTCGACTCATCGGACAGTCCGGTGCACCACCGGACAGACCGGTGAATTTTAGTCGTACGCCGTTAATCATCTCCCGAGAGCGACGAGTTTGCCTGTGAACGGCTCACCGGACAGTCCGGTGCGCCACCGGACCGACCGGTGAATTTTAGCCGTACACCGCCGTCGAAGTCCCGAGAGCAGCCTGTTCGCTAGAGCCAGCCTGGCGCACCGGACACTGTCCGGTGCACCACCAAACAGTCCGGTGCACCCAGACCGAGCAGACTTTGGCTGAACAAAGCCATCTCATTTCCAATTCAATCTTTCCTGTTTCCAGCACTTAGACACAATACATTAGTCCATAAAAACAATGTACTAAGTCTAGAAACATACCTTTTGACAAGATTTTCACTTTGTCCACCACTTGCATAGATTAGCATAAAAGCACTTGTGTTGGCACTCAATCACCAAAATACTTAGAAATGCCCAAGGGCACATTTCCCTTTCACTTCGTCAGCTATCTCATGTCCGCCCTTTATCCATACTTCGGAGTAAATTTATCGCTTAATGAAGACGCTTTAGCTCAAGGATTCTTAATATCGTCGACTGAGATAACAAATTTTGGCTGAACAACAGCCTTCGCATGGTCACAGCTGACCTTTTCTAAAATTGATACAGCTCTGTTGGGGACTTGTTCTCAAATGCTTTGGGTTAAGAACAAGGCAACACAAAACATTAGTGGTTAAGGTCCTTCGTCCTTCGAAGCATTATTTCCCATAGGATATGATGATCTTCAGACGAAGGTTATGAAGGACGTACCTTTGGCTTAACAGAAGGCGAAAATCCAAGTGTGACGTGCGAGTGAATACAAGTCAGCATGAACAGTACGTGGTTACTTTTCACCTATTTATAGGAACGGGACGCAGCCCGGTCGAGATTACATTTATGTCCCTGATAACAAATTACAAATGTGATACAAACTATTAGGGATTGAATGGCCTTTCCTCTTTAAGTCAGTGCCACCCTTCGTCTCAAGGCGCGTCATTATGCCGAAGCTTTCTGGGTTGTAGCTTCGGCTTGTGCCTTCATGCTGTGTCAGTTCGCATATCATACTACCGAAGGTGTTTTTGCTTGTAGGACCTTCGGTGAAGAAGCAGACCCCCAACAATAGCCCCTTCGCGGTGCTAGATCGTTTTTCGTAACGAGCTTGATCTGTGAAAAAATCTCAAAGGCTTCGTAATGCCGAAGGTCTAGAAAAACACCTTCCCTTAGCTCGTTGCCGAGAAACGATTAAAATATTTCAAGCGCCAGGTGGCCCACCGCTCAGCGGGTACGAGCGGTCTGACGATTCTCCTTCCAGGTGCCGAGTGGTCCACCGTTCAGCGGGTGCTGGCGACTTGGCGATTCACCTTCTCACCTGCAGTATCTAAACAGACGGGTAGGTGTGGAGTTACCACAGCATTCATTTCCATTGCAATGTTGTGATGTTAAAAAATTTAACCATAGCCGAAGCTTTTTCACTGCACTCTCGAGCGGACCATCATTTTGAGTTAACTTCGTCAAAAAAGAGAGCTTCGTCAAAACTGCAAAAGACATCAACTTCATAAAAACCGTAAAAGATCCATCAGATGGCCAGAGTACGCTCGACTGCAAGGGTGACTCGTGAAGGAGAGGAGATCGAGGCCACCGAGACAACTCCGATTTCCAAAGTCATGAGACAGTCGGGTTTATTTGTGATAGAGGGAACCATTGACAAAGGTACATATGCTGCCGAAGCTGAATAGGCTGATATTAAAGAAGGAAATGCTGATGAAGAAGAGGAGGATTATAGCGTTTTGATCCATCAAAACCTAGCCACCTAGATTTTGAGAAATCTACTGTGTCTGAAGCCGACGTGCCCATGATGATGAAACTGGGCTACTTTGGAGAAGCTAAAAGGAAACTTGTTCGTTTTGCCAAAGAAGAAACCACTCCAACGCCAAAAGATGATGAAGTAGTGGTTTTCAAAAGTTTTTTCAGAGCAGGATTACGGTTTCCTCTGAACGAGATGATAGGAGAGGTTTTGAAACATTTTGAAATTTATCTTCATCAGCTGACCCCTAACGCCATTGTTAGGCTTAGTGTCTTCATCTGGGCCCTTCGAAGCCAAGGGATGAGCCCAGATGCCGAAGCATTCTGCCGAGTGCATGAATTGCACTATCAGACGAAGGCCAGGGTAGATGGTTTCATGAAAATTTTGGCTGCTACAACTTCATGTATCGCAAGGATACGAAGGCTCAGTTCTTAGCTACCACACCAAATGGCCAACCGACTGGAAAGGTGAATGGTTTTATATTAAGGCCGATGAAAAGAAAAGGGGGAAACTGATGACGATGGTCATGTGCCCATTGGCTTTAAGCTTCAGAATGACCAGACCTTTGTGCAACATGCAGCCAGGGTCAGCATGCCAACTGTCTGTATCAGAATTCAGGGTGGTGACTGAACAAATCAGCACTAGAGATCTGGTTCAAGAATACCTGGCTAATAGAACATCTCTAACGTCAAGTAATGGAGCATGCTGAAGCTAAAGGGAACAAAGAAAAAACTTGAGCTTGTTCGATTGCCTTATCATTTTAAGTTTGAGAAATAGTTCAAGGAGCCTTGCCAAGAGTGGCTAGAAATGATTGAGACAATGTGCAATGAAATTTTGGGAAACTATACCAAAAAAGAAGATCAATTAATGACTGCAGCCTTCGGGACCCGACCAAAATGAAGGTTAAACCGGTAATGGATGCTCTAAATTTTGAATACCCTGATTATGAGCGACTCAACAAAGGTGCCGAAGGGGCAAAAATGAAAAGGGTTGTCAGCATTCTGAGCAGGCAGGCTGCTAGAATGGTGAAGGAAGATAAAAAACTTTAAAGAAGAGAAAATTCAGTCCCAGCCGAAAGCGGCGGCTTTGAAGAAGAGAAAGGCTACAACTCCAGAGCCGAAGTGACTGAGGTGGAAGAGGAAACTCCTTCAACACCTCCTGCTGCTGAAGTAGAAGAGATTTTAAAGGTAATGACTGAATCTTTACCTATCAATCTACTAAGTCCTCTGGGACCGGAACTGACGAAGCTTTTCAAAAGAAAGGGGAACCTTCAGCTACAAAGAAGGCAGATGGGCTGAAGAAGAGAAGGATTGGTAGCGTGATGCAAGCCATTGAAAAGACGCCACCTTCGGCCTTGGCATCTAAGATAGCACCTACTGTAAGCGCCGAGGTGCTGCGAAGCAAACATATCGGTCGAAGCTGCAGCTGCCACTGAAGCTGCCAACCTGGAGGCTACCTTATCTGGGATTGATAAATTGATACTGGGTATGCTACGGAAGAAACATCTGCGTCTGTAGAACAGGTCATGGGCCCGAGTGCCTGACAAAGGGAAAGGAATTGCCGAAGTTGCTTTGGAAGAAGAAGGTTTCGATCTTCGGAACCTGGTCGGACAAGATCTATCTGAGGTCGAGAAGAGGAGCTACAGGAATATGGTATTTCATGTGGCTACCAGCCAGGAGCCATGCTCTTTGGTGGAATCGATGAAGAGGCCTTGGGATGTGTTCGTGACCGTACCAGAGCGAAAGTAATCGGCACTCTATCGAAGAGTGTCGGTTTTTCGAAGCTCGAAGCCGATATTAGCAGCTACAGACGACAACATATCGTCGGTAGTTTGTTTTATTCCAATTTCAAGGTAGTATTCTTGTGATGAAACAAATTTTACTTTTTTTTTTGCGACGAAGCAAGTTTTTGCTGATGAAGGTCTACTTGTTCAGAGTATGCTGCTGATCAAGCGCTGCAAATGCAACAAGACCTCGAGGATAAAAAGAACGAAATTATAATCGAAGGTTTAAAGAACAAGATTAAAGAATACGAAGCTACTCTTGAAAAGAAAGATTTCCTACTTCAAGCAATGGAAGGCTCCCTTGCAGAAGCGCAAATCGAAAATGCTAGATTAAACAGGGAGTTTCTCCAAAAATCAGAGAGCTTCGAACAAGAAAGAAAAAATTTGCAGACAAAATACGAAGCTGAAGCTCTTGAATACGAAGCTAAAGCAAAACTTTGAAAGAACTTCGAGACATATGTATGGATTTTGACAGCCGCTGCGTGTAGCGACTGAAAAGGATTTTAACTTGGTTGGGGCCAGCGCTGAAAAGTTTACTCCTTCGGCCAAAAACATATCCAACACCTTCGAACATATTGAAGGCGAAGTTGAGGCGCTGGACGAAGTAATAGCGGGGCATGGTGACTTTTGTGCCCTGCTAGCTTCTCATGGTACAGCTGCAACATTTCTGAAAGCTGGATGTACACATGCGAAGATAGCAAATAGACCTACCTTCAGCCTATCTTCGATAGATTTGGTTGATATTCCCGGTGAAGCCCGAAGCATAGGAAGTAGATTTATAACACAAATTTGGGCGAAGGGTGGTCGGGATTTGGCTGGTGACGAGGCCCGAAGCTTACTTAAGCCGGTATGAAGCTTATACTTGTTGCTTACCTTTTCTTATGATTACCTTTTATCTTATACGGCTTTATTGTATGTAGGATGATGATGCCGATTAATAAACCGAAGCAGATTCCAAAGGTCGCTGAAGCTATTTTTCTAGGCCTGCCTGCATAGCTCTTAGAAGCATTTGTATTATCCTTGTAAAAAACATTGTAATCGAGAATTAAGCATTACTCTGTATATTTGTCCATACCTTGTAATATATTTTTACCTTTCCATCCATGTATAAATTGCTTTGCTGTGGACAAAACTTGTACATTTTGAGCCGAAGGCGAAAACACCTTCCCTTCTTTTCGTTCACAACGAAGCATATCTTTGCTTCTTCATGCTCATTGGAGCATTGTTGTCAAAGCTGAAGTATTTGTTTGTGCTTTATGTTATGATTATGGTGATCCCACAAATGTCTACATGAATGTGTATGAATGCAATGAACGATGTAATGTATCATGCAAATGAATGTCCAAACACACACACGAAGCCACACCCAGACTCTGCATCCCCTTAGGAACGACTTTTGATTCTTAAGCTCCGCATCTCCTTAGGAACGACTTTTGAGCTTCTTCACCTTCTATTTCGGTGGTATAAGTTCTGCATCACCTCAGGAACGACTTTTGAACTTCTTCGCCTTATATTTCGGTGGTATATGGCTCTGCATTCCCTTAGGAACGACTTTTGAGCAGAAAACTTACACTGCGCTCCCTTAGGAACGACTTTTGGTAGCTTCGTCATGCTCTTGGCTCTGCATTCCCTTAGGGATGACTTTTGAGCAGAAAACTTACACTCCGCTCCCGTAGGAATGACTTTTTGTAGCTTCGTCGTGCTCTATATCCCCTTGGGGACGTATTTTGAGCTTCTCCCTGTTTTTCTTTTTGCACTATGGTGCATGCTCAGATTTTACATATTACATCTTTTGGGGGATTTGGCCCTCGTAGGGCTAAATAAGAATGAAAAATTACAAGCTATGGCCCATTAAAAACCTTTCTCCCCTTTGAAAGGAAAAGGGTGCCATAGAAAAAAATGAAAAAAAGATTATATCACATTACACATAATATCGCCGAAGCTCATCCACATTCCAAGTTCTGGGTATGTCGTTGCCGTCCATATCCTTCAATCTATAAGAACCGGGTCTTGACGAGAGACTACCAGAAAAGGACCTTTCCACTTCAGTTGCAACTTGCCCCACTGTATCTGAATTGGCCACTTCTCCGAGGCACCAGATGCCCTGGTTTGATGTTTTTCAATCTAACTTTTCTATCACCGCCACGTTATTGTCTCGGCCTGATATTTATTGATGTGCTCTATAGCCTGAAGTCTGGTCCCTTCTATAGTATCTTTGTTACTTGATAATCAACTTTGTATTCTGCCGAAGCTATTGTTTTTATTGACCCTGTCTTTGCTTCTTCTGGAGTTATTGCTTCGTCACCAATTAGGAGCTTGAAGGGTGTAAATCCTGTTGACCTTGACGTAGTTGTGTTGTGGCTCCACACCACATTTAATCAGCTCGTCTGGCCATTTTCCTCTGGCTGGTTGAAGATTAGCTTAATTATTCCTGTCATTATAATACCATTTGCTCTTTCTACCAGCCCATTTGATTCTGGATGTCTAACTAATGCAAAATGAATCTTCGTACCAATTTGGTTACAGAAATCTTTGAATGCTTCGGCATCAAATTGTGTACCGTTGTCCATGGTTATTGCCTTCGGGACGCCGAAGCGACAAACAATATTCTGCCAGAAGAATTTTTGGACAGTAACCGAAGTTATTGTAGCCAAGGGCTTCGCCTCAATCCACTAGGAAAAATATTCCACTGCCACTGCAACATACTTCAAGTTGCCTTGTGCTGGTGGAAGTGACCCAACAAATCTAAGCCCCATTGTTGCAATGGCCAGGTTGGTTGTATTAGCTGAGTGAGCGACGAAGGTTGCTTCTGGTCTTATGCACATTTTTGACAGTTTTCGCACTTTAGAACTCAGATCTGCTGCATCGAAGCTGCCTTCGGCCAATAAAATCCTTTCCTAAAAACCTTTCCCAGCAAAGGCCTGGACCCGATGTGAGATCCACACAGACCTGCGTGTATTTCCTTCATTAGCTCTATACCTTCGGTTCTGGATAAACATTTGTGAAGTGGGGAGCAAACTCCTTGTTTGTATAGCTCCCCTTCTATCATGACATATGGTCTTGTCCTTGCTTCCATTCTTTTATTATAAACTTCATCATCCGAAAGACAATTACCTTGGAGGAAAGATATGATTTCAGTCCTCCAATCTTTACTATGCATAGGTGATATTGTGAGGACTGCTCTCTCCATAAGTTCAACCGAAGGTGCTTTATTGTCTCAAAGAATACTTCCGAAGGTAGAGGGAGCCCCTGTGCTGCTGACTTGGCTAGTAGGTCTGCATGCTCATTTTCCCCTCTTAGAATATTTCTTACAGAAAAACCTTTGAAAGAAGCCTTCAGCCTTCAGACTGTGTCCAAATATTTTTCAAGCTTCGGGTCCCTTGCCTTGCTGCTTTTATCTACATGGCCAGAGATGACTTGGGAGTCAATTTTAAGGATCGCCCTTCTTACTCCCATTGCCTTTAGCTTCCGAAGCCCAAGAGAAGGGCTTTGTATTCAGCATGTTATTTATATAACTAAAGTCCAGTCTTGCTGCTTAGCATGTTTTGACTTTAGAGGGCGCTACTAGGAAACAGCGGCTCCTACGCCGAAGGTTCCCCAAGAACCATCACAGAAAATTATCCAGGCTTCGGCGTCATTTGTTACTTCTTCCTGAGCCCCTAGCGTCCAATTAGTGATGAAATCTGCTAGCGCCTGGGACTGAATTGAGGACCTATGCACATAATCTATAGAAAATTCATTGAGCTCGGCAGCCCATTTTCCGATCCTCCCAGTGGCTTCTCTATTCCTCATTATGTATTTTAAAGGCTACGACGAAGGAACAATTATATGCTATCCTTGAAAGTAATCCCAAAGCTTCCTGGAGGCCATCAACACATCATATAACACCTTCTCCAGTTCTGTGTAATTTTTCTTTGATAAGCTTAAAACTTCGGAGACAAAATATACTGGTCCTTGTTTTTTGACCAGGCCATCTTGCTTCTCCTGTACAAGTGCCGCACTGACTGCAGAGTGAGAGGCTACCACATATAAGAGCAATGGAGCCCCAAGCGAAGGTGGAGTTAGTGTTGTCAAGTCGATCAAGTATTGCTTTAACTCTTCGAAAGCCCTTTGTTGAGCCAGACCCCACTGGAAAACTTCGACTGACTTCAATATTTCAAAATCGTAGATTTCTTTCTGATGATCTGGATACAAATCTATTTAATGATGCCAGCCTTCCTGCTGATCGTTGGGCCCCTTTCTTCGTATTTGGCGGCTCCATCTGAAGGATAGCTTCGATTTTATTTGGATTAGCTTCGATTCCCTTTGTCGATACTAGACAACCAAAGGAACTTGCCCTTCTTTACTCCAAAAACACACTTTTCTGGATTTAATTTCAGAACAACTTGCCTGAAATTGGCGAATGTCTCCTGCAAGTCAGCAATATGATTCTCTTGCTTCGTGCTCTTTACTATGATGTCATCAACATAAGTCAGCACATTCCTGCCTATTTGAGAATGAAGGACTTTGGCTGTCATTCTGCTGAAGCTTCCTCCAGCATTCTTGAGCCCCTCAGGCATCCGAAGGTAGCAATAAGTGCCACTAGGAGTTATGAAGCTAGTCTTTGGCTCATCTTCCTTCTTCATCCAAATTTGAAGATAGCCTGAATAGCAGTCCAGTAGACTCATGAGCTCTGAAGAAGCTGCTGCATCTACAAGGGAGTCTATTCTTGTAATGGGAATTCATCCTTTGGGCATGCCTTGTTGAGATATGTGAAATCAATACACATTCTCCATTTGCCATTAGCCTTTTTCACCATAACAGTGTTAGCTAGCCATTCTGGATATGTTACTTTTGTGATAACACTAGCACTGAGAAGCCTCTTTACTTCGTTCCGAGCACCTTCAGCTTTATCATCAGACATCTTCCGAAGTCTTTGCATCCTTGGTCTGAAAGATGGATCCACATTAAGTGAATGTTCGATGACATCCCTGTTGACACCACAAAGATCATTGGCTGTCCAAGCAAAGACATCTTTGTTGTTGAACAAAAACCTTACCAGAGTTTTTCTTGCTCATCAGATAGCTGAGATCCCAGCAGTACCCTTTGATCTGCTATATCTTCACATAGGACCATAGGCTTTGGCTGATCTACCGAAGCAGCCTTCTCTCTTTTGTGCTTATATTGTTGACAAGCTTCGGCTCCATCTATGTTGTGGATTGCCTTTGAATCTGTCCAACTCCCTTCGGCCCTTCTGGCAGCTTCTTGACTTCCATGAATGGCAATGGGCCCTTGCTCTGAAGGTATCTTCATGCATAAGTATGCTGGATGAAGTATTGCTTTGAAGGCATTAAGTGTTCCTCGACCAATGATTGCATTGTACGGGTATTCCATGTCAACAATGTCAAAAACAACTTGCTCGGTTCTTGTGTTGTGGACATAACCGAAGGTAACTGACATTGTGATTTTGCCAAGTGCCACAATCTGCCGTCCTCCGAAGCCACAAAGAGGGTGTGTAGCATCATGAATCTTGTCCTCTGGTTCTTGCATCTGCTTGAAAGCTTTTGCAAATATAATGTCCGCTGCACTGCTTGTGTCAACGAGAACATTGTGGACCAGAAATCCCTTGATGACATAGGATATGACCATAACATCATTGTGAGGATAGTCTTTTAGCTGAAGATCCTCCTGGGAGAAGGTGATTGGGATGTGGGACCACTTGGACCTGACGAAGGGTCCTTGCACCCCAACATGCTGCACTCTTCTCTGCGCTTCCTTCTTCTGCTTATTGTTAGCTGGCTCTGAACTTGAACCGCTCATGATTGGGAGCACCAGCTTCGTAGCCGAAGGTGCCACGACTTGATTGTTGAACGAAGCCATCAGCTCAACAGTGGAAGTGAGTTCACCGGAGGTGGGCGCCAATGTTGGGGACTTGTTCTTAAATGCTTCGAGTTAAGAACAAGGCAACACAAAACATTAGTGGTTAAGGTCCTTCGTCCTTCGAAGCATTATTTCCCATAGGATATGATGATCTTCAGACGAAGGTTATGAAGGACGTACCTTCGGCTTAACAGAAGGCGAAAATCCAAGTGTGACGTGCGAGTGAATACAAGTCAGCGTGAACAGTACGAGGTTACTGTTCACCTATTTATAGGCACGAGACGCAGCCCGGTCAAGATTACATTTATGTCCCTAATAACAAATTACAAATGTGACACAAGCTATTAGGGACTGAATGGTCTTTTCCTCTTTAAGTCGGTGCCACCCTTCGTCTCAAGGTGCGTCATTATGCCGAAGCTTCTAGGTTATAGCTTTGGCTTGTTCCTTCATGCTGTGTCAGTTCGCATATCATACTGCCGAAGGTGTTTTTGCTTGTAGGACCTTCGGTGAAGAAGCAGGCTCCCAACAAGCCCTGTGGGAACTAGCAAAAGCACATAAATCCCCTCGATCGCTGAGTATCTCGTCAAAAGCTTCGACCTCCCCGTTGATCCACTGGATAACCCCATCAGGGTCGCCACGAATGAATTTTTGCTCAGAAGAAAATGCCCTAACTCTACCAAAGTTGTCTTTTCATAGCACATTCTAAAGATATTTCATAACATTTCTCTTTGAAGCACGAAGCTCTTCGCAATTCTTTTGAGCTCTAGATCTTTCGATCTCGCTAGTCTCATGCTTCACTGCTTTGACTTCAAATTTTTTATTAGCTTCAGCAACTTTCTTTTTTAGCTCATCCACTTCGATTTTATGTGCTTCGGCTTGCGCAGCAAAACAAACCTCGCTAGATTTCAGCCTCTCCACTAAGGAAAGTAATATATTGTCCTTCTTAAGTGCTTCGTTTCTCAAAGATATGATTTCTGAACAAAGGTTCCCGAGGGCTATTTTGCAGCAATCATCCTCCGCATCTTTTTGAGCCTTTAAAGCCTTACTCAGAATCAAGCCCTAAAAAATGACCAATGAGCATGAAATAAGGATAAGGAAAAACCATAGAAATGTTTCATTATAGAACGACAAACCAAAATATACACACCTTCAGGATGTTGTAAGCGAGGCTGTCCACAAGTTGATCCTTCGACATCATAGATAACCCGAGTTCAAGCTTCGTGTATCCTATATTGCCTGCCATTTCCCGGCAGACATTTATCTCTTTATTGTCTGGCAAACAATAAAGGAAATCATCTTCGTCATCGCCACCGTACACCAAGGATCCTCGGCGGTACTTTAGATCCTTGACATATTGTTTTGCTTCGGCAATCTGCTCCTCTGATAACTGCTTCCCGAAGCATGTCTTACAATGAATTACAACTCTTTAGCAGGTGCTTCAGGAGCAGGAGATTTGAATTTTTCAGAAGCGCCCTCTTTTTCTAGGATCATCGGTGCGCTTTCCGAAGGTCTAGCTTCGGTGGGAACTTCCGAGGGCCCAGTCTCAGAAATAGTTTGCACCATGCCGGCCTCATTAGATTTCTTTGAAACTTTACCCTCTGTGCTATGCGCTTCAGCAGAAGCAGGAGTTGATATCTTCACAGATTTCATAATAGCATCTAGCACGCTAGCCATTCTTCTTTTCCTTGGAGTTGTTGCGGGGATACTTGATGGCTTCGGCAGTTCCGTTGTGCATGGTGGACTCAGTACTTTTAACTGCTCTGTCGCCTTCTCCAGTTTTGGCTCTTCAGCCGGTTCTATCCTAGCTTCGACTGTCACAGAGCGGCTTGGCTCTGCAATAGAAGCGAATTAGCTTCGGCACGATGGCCGTTTCAATGCGCCTAGGCCGACGTGTCAAAACTTTAACCTTTTTTTGACCTTGACGCACTAGAAGTCGCCGAGGTAGCAGCTTTCCTCTTTTCCCTTGTTTCCGCGAAGGATAGCAATAGTCCGGGTACACAAACCCGATAACATCGAACACTCTATTTAATCTCTTTTCCCATGAGCCCTGAAGGAAGTTGTCATGGCTTCATCTTCGGCCTTTAAATATGCTCCAAGCAGCTCGTCACTAGTCGCTTCTATGGCATTTAGCCAGTCATCATTTGGTTCATAAAATTGGCTCCTGTACCTGAAGATATACTTCAGGTAGACCAAACCACCTTGGCTAGATCCAGTAGCAACCTCCTTCGGCATTTCCCACACATTTGCAAGTGGACACACTCTGTAAGCAATGTGCTCTTGCACCAAGTCTCTTGTGCCTATGTAAGTACACATTGTATTGAAAGTCGCCTGGCTTGTTTGTATATCTTTCCCAAGGGCAGTGGCTGGCCTCCTAATGCTGAAGCGAGACCATATAGGGTGTTGAATAATCCCTCTCACATCCTCCCTTTGACTTAGGTCATTCTTCACATAAAACCATTCCTGCATCCAGGAGCCTGGCCACCTCTTCCGAAATGTGGGAACTAGGTAGCTCGTCTCAGACCGAGGCACGAAACTGTAACAACCAAAGTTGTTGTGATATTGCTCCTTTCCGGTAGCCTTCATCTCATAAGACAATTCATGAATGTTGCAAAAGCATCTTGCATCTGGTTCTAGTCCCTTGTGAAAGGGAAATAGGGTCAAACCTTTTCCTAAATGATTTTGGTGGTTGAAATGACCAACACAAATAATTGGACTAACTAGTTTGCTCTAGATTATATATTCTACAGGTGACAAAGGTTCAACGCAAACCAATAAAAAGGTCTAAATTAGAGTTCAAAAGAAAGGAGCAAAAGAAACCGAAGAGAACCCTGGTCTGGCGCACCGGACTGTCCAGTGTGCCACCGGACAGTGTCCGGTGCCCAGGGCCGCACGACTTCAAACTTGCCACCTTTGGGTTTCTAGAGAGCCGCTCCGCTATAATTCACTAGACTATCCAGTGTGCCACTAGATTGTCCGGTGTGCCAGCGGAGCAACGACTGGCGAGAGCAACGGTCAACTCCAACGGTCGCCTGCAACGTGAACAGTGTGCGAACAGTTCACCAAGAGTCAGAACAGCGCCAGAAGGCGCACCGGACAGTGAACAGGACCTGTCCGTTGTGGCACCGGACTGTCCAGTGCCCCAAGAAGTCAGAGTTCCAACGGTCGAAACCGTCAGAACCCTAACGGTTGGGTGACATGGCTGGCGCACTAGACTGTCCGGTGCGCCCATCGACAGATAGCCTCCCTAACGGTTGAATTGGTGGTTGGGGCTATAAATACCACCCAACCACCACCACTCCAAGCATCCAAGTTTTTCAGACATCTCATTCAATACAAGAGCTAGTGCAATCAATACAAGACACAATTCAAAAGAATCAAAGCCTCTCCAAGTCTCAAATACACTCCAAACACCTAGTGACTAGAGAGAGAGTTTTGCTCGTGTTCTTTGAGCTCTTGTTCTTGGATCGCTTTCTTCTTCCCCATTCTTGTTCTTCAATCACTTGTAATCAAAGCAAGAGACACCAATTGTGTGGTGGTCCTTGTGGGGTCTAAGTGACCCAATTGATTAAGGAGAAAGCTCACTCGGTCTAGGTGACCGTTTGAGAGAGGGAAAGGGCTGAAAGAGACCCGGTCTTTGTGACCACCTCAACGGGGACTAGGTTCTCAAGAACCGAACCTCGGTAAAACAAATCACCATGTCATCCGCCTTATTTCTTGATTGATTTGTTTTCCCCTCTCTTTCGGACTCGGATTTATTTCTAACACTAACCCCGGCTTGTAGTTGTGTTTTAAGTTTATAAATTTCAGTTTTCGCCTATCCACCCCCTCTAGGCGACTTTCAATTAGTATCAGAGCCAGGTGCTTCATTAGAGTCTAACCACTCGAAGTGATGTTGGGAGATCACGCCAAGTGGGAGATCGTGACCGGCGACGACAAGTCTGCAAGCTCAGGGAGAACCCATTCGAGGGAGTCCGGCCACAAGCACAAGGAGGAATCCTCTTCCTCCATCAAGTCACAACAGAAAGGTGACAAGAAGAAGAAGATGAAGAAAGTGGTCTACTACGAGACCGACTCTTCGTCACCCTCCACCTCCAGCTCCGAATCGGTGTCCGTCACTTCTAAGCGCCATGAGCGCAAGAAGTATAGTAAGATGCCCCTCCGCTATCCTCGCATTTCCAAACGCACTCCATTACTTTCCGTTCCCCTAGGCAAACCACCATTTTTTGATGGTGAGGATTATTGTATGTGGAGTGATAAAATGAGGCATTATCTAACCTCACTCCACAAAAGCATATGGGATATTGTTGAGTATGGAGCGCAGGTACCAAAGGTAAGGGACAAGAACTATGATTTGGACGAGGCCGACCAAATTCGGCACTTTAACTCCCAAGCCACAACTATACTCCTCGCTTCCTTGTGTCGAGAGGAGTATAATAAGGTGTAAGGGTTAAAGATGGCCAAAGAAATTTGGGACGTCCTCAAAACGGCGCACGAAGGGGACGAGGTGACCAAGATCACCAAACGGGAGACGATCGAGAGGGAGCTCGGTCGATTCATCCTCAACTAAAGAGAGGAGCCACAAGCCATGTATAATCGGCTCAAGACCTTGGCCAACCAAGTGCGCAACCTCAGGAGCACCAAGTGGGATGACCATGAAATGGTCAAGGTTATTCTTAAATCACTCGTATTTCGTAATCCTACTCAAGTTCAATTAATACATGGTGATCCTAGATATAAGCTAATGTCTCCCGAGGAAGTGATAGGAAAGTTTGTGAGCTTTGAGTTCATGATCAAAGGCTCCAAACAAATCGTCGAGCAAGGCGGCACCTCCACACCCGAGGTGCAACCTGTCACATTCAAAGCGACGGAAGAAAAGAAAGAAGAGTCTCCATCAAGTAGGCTCCCCATCGATGCCTCCAAGCTCGACAACGAGGAAATGGCGCTCATCATCAAGAGTTTCCGCCAAATCCTCAAGCAAAGGAGGGGGAAGGATTACAAACCCCGCTCCAAGAAAGTGTGCTACAAGTGTGGTAAGCCCGGTCATTTCATTGCTAAATGTCCTATGTCTAGTGATAGTGATAGGGGCAACGATAAGAAGGGAAGGGGGAAGGAAAAGAAGAAGTACTACAAGAAGAAGGGCGGCGGCGCCCATGTATGTCGGGAATGGGACTCCGATGAGAGCTCCACCGACTCATCCTCCGACGAGGATGCCGCCAACATCGCCATCAACAAAGGCCTACTCTTCCCCAACGTCGGCCACAAGTGTCTCATGGCGAAGGACAACAAAAAGAAGGTAAAATCTAGAGCCTCCACTAAATATACAACATCTAGTGATGAGGGTAGCTCTAGTGAAGATCAAGATGATTTGCTTAGTCTTTTTGCTAACCTTAACATGCAACAAAAGGAAAAATTAAATGAATTGATAGGAGCTATTCATGAGAAGGATGAACTCTTAGATAGCCAAGAGGAATTCCTTATTAAAGAAAACAAAAAGCATGTTAAGGTGAAAAATGCTTATGTTCAGGAAATAGAGAAATGGGAAAAATTGACTAGTGAGCTTAGCATTTGTCATGACACTATCTCCAACCTTAGAATTGAAAATGCCAAATTGAATGCTAAGGTTGATAAGTCAAATGAATGTGATGATTCAATTGCCAATCTTAAAAATGATAATGCTAGTTTAATTGCTAAGATTGACAAATTGAATGAATCAATTTCTAGCCTTAAGATTGAGAATGATAAACTGATTTTTAAGGCTAAGGATTTAAATGTTTGCAATGTTTCTATTTCCTATCTTAGAGATGAAAATGTCATGCTAAAATCTAAGATAGATGAATTAAAATCTTGCAAACCCTCTACATCCACTTTGATCATGTTTCTATTTGCATGAGATGTAGAGATATTAATATTAATGCTATCTGTGATCACATTGCTATGATTAAACAACAAAATGATCATATAGCTAAACTAGATGCTAAAATTGCCGAGCATGAACTAGAAAATGAAAAAATTAAATTTGCTCGTAGCATGCTTTATAATGGGAGACACCCTGGCATTAAGGATGGCATTGGCTTCCAACAGGGAGACAATGTCAAGTTTAATGCCCCCAAGAAATTGTCTAATTTTGTTAAGGGTAAGGCTACCATGCCTCAGGATAACGAGGGCTATATTTTATATCCTGCTGGTTATCCCAAGCATAAGATTAGGAGAATTCATGCTAGGAAACCACATAATATTTCACATCATGCTTTTATGTATAAAAATGAGGCTTCTAGCTCTATGCAATCAACCCATGTTAAATTGCCTAAAAAGAAAACCCCTACTGCATCAAATGAACCTATTGTTTCATTTAAAACTTTTGATGCATCTTATGTTTTAACTAACAAATCAGGCAAAGTAGTTGCCAAATATGTTGGGGGCAAACACAAGGGCTCCAAGACTTGTGTTTGGGTACCCAAGGTGCTTGTTTCTAATGTAAAAGGACCCAAGACCGTTTGGGTACCTAAGAACAAGGCCTAAACTTGTTTTGTAGGTTTATGCATCTGGGGGCTCAAGTTGGATCATTAATAGCGGATGCACAAACCATATGACAGGGGAGAAAAGGATGTTCTCCTCCTACGAGAAAAACGAAGATCCCCAAAGAGCTATCACATTCGGGGATGGAAATCAAGGTTCGGTCAAAGGACTTGGTAAAATTGCTATATCACCTGACCATTCTATTTCCAATGTTTTTCTTGTAGATTCTTTAGATTACAATTTGCTTTTTGTTTCTCAATTATGTAAAATGGGCTACAACTGTCTTTTTACAGATATAAGTGTTACTGTCTTTAGAAGAAGTGATGATTCAGTAGCATTTAAGGGAGTATTAGAGGGTCAGCTATACTTAGTTGATTTTAAAAGAGCTGAACTCGATACTTGTTTAATTGCTAAGACTAATATGGGTTGGCTCTGGCATCACCGACTAGCCCATGTTGGAATGAAGAATCTTCACAAACTTCTAAAGGGAGAACATATTTTGGGACTAACCAATGTTCATTTTAAGAAAGACTGGGTTTGTAGCGCATGTCAAGCAGGAAAGCAAGTTGGTTTCCACCATCCACATAAAAACATCATGACAACGGACAGGCCACTGGAGTTACTCCACATGGATTTATTCGGCCCAATAGCTTACATAAGCATCGACGAGAGTAAGTACTGTCTAGTAATTGTGGATGACTATTCTCGCTTCACTTGGGTGTTTTTTTTGCAGGAAAAATCACAAACCCAAGAGACCTTAAAAGGATTCTTGAGACGGGCTCAAAATGAGTTCGGATTAAGGATCAAGAAAATAAGAAGCGACAATGGGATGGAGTTCAAGAACTCTCAAATTGAAGGCTTTCTTGAGGAAGAGGGTATCAAGCATGAGTTCTCTTCTCCCTACACACCTCAACAAAATGGTGTAGTGGAGAGGAAGAATAGAACTCTACTGGACATGGCAAGGACCATGCTTGATGAGTACAAGACACCGGACCGGTTTTGGGCTGAGGCGATTAACACCGCCTGCTACTCCATCAACCGGCTCTAACTTCACCGAATCCTCAAGAAGACATCATATGAACTCCTCACCGGTAAAAAGCCCAATGTTTCATATTTTAGAGTCTTTGGTAGCAAATGCTTTATTCTTGTTAAAAGAGGTAGAAAATCTAAATGTGCTCCAAAGGCTGTAGAAGGCTTTTACTTGGTTATGACTCAAGCACAAGGGCATATAGAGACTTCAACAAATCCATTGGATTAGTTGAAGTTTCTTGTGACATTGTGTTTGATGAGACTAATGGCTCTCAAGTGGAGCAAGTTGATCTTGATGAGCTAGATGATGAAGAGGCTCCGTGCGTCGTGCTAAGGAACATGTCCATTGGGGATGTGTGTCCTAAGGAATCCGAAGAGCCTCCACAAGCATAAGATCAACCGTCATTTTCTATACAAGCATCCCCTCCAACTCAAGATGAGGAACGGGCTCAAGACAATGAAGATGAAGATCAAGAGGAAGAGCCATCTCAAGAGGAGGACAACGATCAATGGGGAGATGAAGTTGTTCAAGACAAGGAAGATGATCAGGGTCAAAGACCACCACACCCAAGAGTTCACCAAGCGATTCAAAGAGATCACCCCGTGAACTCCATCCTCGGCGATATTCATAAGGGGTAACAACTTGATCTCGAGTCGCACATTTTTGTGAACATTACTCTTTTGTGTCCTCTATTGAGCCATACAGGATGGAAGATGCATTAAGAGATTTGGATTGGGTGTTGGCAATGCAAGAGGAGCTCAACAACTTCACAAGGAATGAGGTATGGCATCTTGTTCCACGTCCTAACCAAAATGTTGTAGGAACCAAGTGGGTGTTCCGCAACAAGCAAGATGAGCATGGTGTGGTGACAAGGAACAAAGCCCGACTTGTGGCCAAAGGCTATTCACAAGTCGAAGGTTTGGATTTCGATGAAACCTATGCACCCGTAGCTAGGCTTGAGTCAATTCGTATATTACTTGCCTATGCTACTTACCATGGCCTTAAGCTCTATCAAATGGATGTGAAAAGTGCCTTCCTCAATGGACCAATCAAGGAAGAGGTCTATGTTGAGCAACCTCTCGGCTTTGAAGATAGTGAGTACCCTAATCACGTTTATAAACTCTCTAAGGCGCTTTATGGGCTCAAGCAAGCCCCAAGAGCATGGTATGAATGTCTAAGAGATTTTCTTATGACTAATGGCTTCAAAGTCAGAAAAGCCAATCCTACTCTCTTTACTAAAACTATTGCAAAAGATTTGTTTGTATGCCAAATTTATGTTGATGATATCATATTTGGGTCTACTAACAAATCTACTTGTGAAGAGTTTAGTAGGATCATGATTCAAAAATTCGAGATGTCTATGATGGGGGAGTTGAAGTATTTTCTAGGATTTCAAGTCAAGCAACTCCAAGAGGTCACCTTCATCAGCTAATCGAAGTATATTCAAGACATTCTTAACAAGATTGGAATGAAGGATGCCAAGCCCATCATGACACCCATGGGAACCAATGGGCATCTCGACCTCGACACAGGAGGTAAATCTATAGATCAAAAGGTATACCGGTCAATGATAGGATCTCTACTCTATTTATGTGTATCTCGACCGGATATTATGCTTTCTGTATGCATGTGTGCAAGGTTCCAAGCCTATCCTAAGGAAGTTCACCTTAGGGCCATGAAAAGAATCATGAGATATTTAGTTTATACACCTAAGTTTGGTCTATGGTACCCCAAGGGATCCATCTTTGATTTAATAGGTTATTCAGATGCTGATTGGGCAGGGTGTAAGATTGATAGGAAGAGCACATCAGGGACTTATCAGTTTTTTGGAAGATCCTTGGTGTCTTGGGCTTCAAAGAAATAAAACTCAGTAGCTCTTTCTAGCGCCGAAGTCGAGTATATTGCCGCATGCCATTGTTGCGCGCAATTGCTTTGGATGAGGCAAACCCTCAAGGACTATGGCTACAAATTGAGCAAAGTCCCTCTCCTATGTGATAATGAGAGCGCAATCCGCATGGCGGATACTCCCGTTGAACACAGCCGCACTAAGCACATAGCCATCAGGTATCACTTTTTGAGGGATCACCAACAAAGGGGGATATCGAGATAGCTTATGTTAGCACCAAAGAACAATTAGCCGATATCTTCACCAAGCCATTAGATGAGAAAACCTTTACCAAACTTAGGAATGAGCTAAACATCCTTGATTCTTGGAACTTTGATTGAAACTTTGCATACATAGCTCATTTATATACCTTTGATCATATCTCTTTTATGTCTACGACTAATATGTTTTCAAGTGTATTTTTATGCTAAGTCATAGATTGAAAGGGAAATGGAGTCTTTGGCGAAGACAAGGCTTCCACTCCACTCTACAGGTATCATTTACCCTTCGCCATTACTCCACATCACTCTCACTTTGGTATAATCTTTCACTCATAATTATTTGTACCAATGGGGGAGAAAGTAAGAGGGCTCTCAAAAGACTCCATTTTTGGCGATTAATGCCAAAGGGGGAGAAATATTAAGCCCAAAACAAAAGGACTGCACCACCACCAATTTAAAAACTTTTCAATTCATATATTTTGGGTATGTTTATTTTCAAGAATCATTTCAAATTGGTATCTAAAAATATTTGATCTTCTTTCAATTGGTAAAAACCCCCTTGAACACTAAGAGGAGAATTTCATCCAGGGGGAATTTTGTTTTAAGTCAAAGGAAAAGCATTTGAAACAGGGGGAGAAAATTTCAAATCTTAAAAATGCTTCTTGAAATCTTATTCCTATACCTTTGACTATTTGCAAAAAGACTTTGAAAGATTTTCCAAAAAGATATGCAAAAACAAAACAAGTGGTGCAAATGTGGTCCAAAATATTAAAAGAAAGAAAGTAATCCATGCATATCTAGTGAAAGCATAAATTGGTTTAATTCCAAGCAACCTTTGCACTTGCCATATGCAAACTAGTTCAACTCTGCACTTATATATTTGCTTTGGTTTATGTTGGCATCAATCACCAAAAAGGGGGAGATTGAAAGGGAAATAGGGTCAAACCTTTTCCTAAATGATTTTGGTGGTTGAAATGACCAACACAAATAATTGGACTAACTAGCTTGCTCTAGATTATATATTCTACAGGTGCCAAAGGTTCAACACAAACCGATAAAAAGGTCCAAATTAGAGTTCAAATGAAAGAAGCAAAAGAAATCGAAGAGAACCCTGGTCTGGCGCACCGGACTGTCCGGTGCCCAGGGCCGCACGACTTCAAACTTGTCACCTTCGGGTTTCTGGAGAGCCGCTCCGCTATAATTCACCAGACTGTCCGGTGTGCCAGCGGAGCAACGGCTGGCGAGCGCAACGGTTGACTCCAACGGTCGACTGCAACGTGAACAGTGCGCAGACAGTTCGCGCAGCGCCAGAAGGCGCACCAGACAGTGAACAGGACCTGTCCGGTGTGGCGGAACCGCCCGAATTATTCCAACTTAAGTACCTAAGTCCCACCTTAGAGGCTAGACCACACTTAAATGAGAATAACACGTCAGTCCCTCGGATCTAGTCCGACGAGGGCACTAACAGGATCAAGTACCACGTACTCACTCGATGGTGAGGCACAGAGAAAATACAATAAAACATAAAACCATACATTAAGAAGTATCAAATTATTACATCAACATCGAAGTTTTAGCAAAAGTGGAGATCATTGTTCGGATTGCAGCGGAATAAAACTAGCGATAATCAAACGAAGAGATGGGGAAGTGTTGGGGGCCTTCGGCTTCCGAAGGTCCTCAAAAATATGATTTAACAATGTTTCTGGAGTATGATACATGAACAGGTACCTTCGGACTTAATTCAAAACTACAGTGTGAAGAAGCACAAAGAATACGAAGGATGGCGCAGAGCCGAAGCTATGCGCAGGGGAGCTTCGGCGTGATAACAGAAAAGGGAACCGACTTAAAAGGGAAAAGGCTATTTAGACCCGATGGACTATTATAGAGTTATTAGCAAATGTAAAGGGCATGGGTGTAATTTTACATGGGCTGCGTCCCGTGCCTATAAATAGATGAACAGTGCTCCCGTATTGTTCACGCTAACTGGGCATTTGCTTTTGCGTCACGCTTGTACTTTTACCTTCTTTCAAGCCGAAGGTACTTTTGTAACTTGTTATTATTTCTATTTTTCCTTAATAATAAAATAGAAATGAGTTGATGGTAATAAATAACTGTTGGTATTGTCTTTTATTATATCCCATATGATTCTTTCCTTGTTTATTTGTTGCTTTGACGAAGGTACGTCCTTCAAAACCTTCGTCCGAAAATCATTATCTCTCAAAGGGATATAATGCTTCGAAGGACGAAGGACTTTAACGTTTAACATTCTCTGTGTTGCCTTGTTCTTGACTCATAGCATTTGAGAACAAGTCCCCAACATTGGCGCCCACCTCCGGTGAACCCTTTTCGACCACATTCGGCAAGCATCGACCTTCGTCATGCCGCCAAAGAAAGCTTCAGCAACAGGGGTTGCCGCTCTGCAGCCGGTGGACCCAAACCAGGAGACCCTTTCTCTTCGGCAGGCCCGAAGCCAGAAGAGGAAAGCCATCAGTCCAACGCCTCAGGAGGACGACTTGGACCAAGAGATCAGGAATATGGAGATGCTTCATCAGCAAGTGCAAAGGAAGAAGGAAAAGATGGCTCGGCTAGCTGACCTGCAAAGGCAGATAGACGAAGCCTCTGAAGAAGTTCATCATCTTGCTCAAGATGAGCAAAACCGAAGGCCCCAGCACAGAGAGCTTCACCAAGAGGGCTTCATCAACGAAGATGACTGGTATGAGGATTTCCATCATGGAAATTTTTCCTTTGATGATGCTTCTCCTCTGTCAGTAGAACTGCAGGCTACACCTTGGCCCCCGTCTTACAAACCACCTCAGCTCCCCATGTATGATAGACACTCAGATCTGAAGCAATTTCTGATGAGCTACGAAGCAACCATATCTTCATATGGTGGCAACACTGTAGTCATGGCGAAATCCTTCGTCATGGCAGTAAAAAATGTTGCACAAACCTGGTACTCCTCTCTCCGGCCAGGAACAATCACATCATGGCAGAAGCTGAAGGACATGCTGATCACTAGTTTCCAAGGGTTTCAGACGAAGCCGGTTACTGCTCAAGCTTTGTTCCAGTGCACACAGGATCACGAGGAATACCTTCAGGCGTATGTTCGAAGGTTCTTGCGTTTGAGGGCACAAGCGCCAACAGTGCCCAATGAGATTGTCATTGAGGCCACGATCAAGGGGCTTCAGCCAGGACCTTCGGCCCAATACTTCGCTAGGAAACCCCCTCAGACCTTGGGAAAATTGCTTCAGAAGATGGATGAATACCTCCGCGCTGATAATGACTTTCGTCAAAGAAAGGAGGAAGCTTATAGGTTCTCCGAAATAACCAGGGGCTTCGGAGGGAGAGTCCACCCTAGGCATGTCAGATAAATTCATTCCAATCAGAATGACGACAGGGGAAGTCAGCAATAGAGGCTGAAATATTCCTCCCAAGCTTCGGGGCAGCAACAGAGCTATCCTCGGCCCCCAGCTCCAAGGGGCAGAGGCGTCAGGGGCTTCGGAGGAAGGTTTGGGGATCAGCCCAGGAAAATTTATTGCCTATTCTACGGTGAGGACAAGGGCCATACCACCAGGATGTGCTATGTCACCATCCAGAAACAAAAAGAGATAGCAGAAGCTGAAGCCCAACAGAGCCAGCCGAAGCAAGTTATGCATACTGCTTCGTACCACTCACCGTACATTCCAGAGTATGTGGGTAACCATTATGCAGCTTCTGTTGCTTCGGCAAGCCAATCTCAGGCATCTTGGCAACAGCTTCCACCTCCACCACCAATACAACGAGGCCAGCAGCCAGAAGGGAGCCAGCACACTCATCAGCAACGAGACTTCAGAGAGGAGTCCGAAGCTCGCACAGTCAACAGTATTGTACCAGAGTCGAAGCACATCTACTAGAAGATATCCTGCTGCTGAAATAGTTCTTGCATTCGTTATCATTTTTCTTTTTAATAAGGAACAATCATTGAAAGCCTAAGTTTTTCTTGTCGTTTTCAATTTCTTGTAACAGCTTCGTTTTTTGCCATAGTGAAAATATATCTTATACACAGACTTACGAAATCCAAAAAGTTGTCGAAGCATGAAAACTCGTTCTTAAGAGCTCATGGCTACAGAAAGTATCTCCGAAGCTACAAAAAAGTCGTTCTACGAAACGCAGTGTAAGTTTGCTGAAGTTACAAAAAGTCTTTCCTAAGGGAGCGCAGCGTAAGTTTTCTGCTCAAAAGTCGTTCAAAAGGGAATGCAGAGCTTACAACGAAAAATAAACGCTGATTCCGCCGTAGTATAAGGCGAAGCTTGAAAAGTCAACACGAATACCGCCGAAGTAAAAAGCGAAGAAGCTCCTAAGAGAGGCTTACAGCGAAAAGTCAGCGCTGATACACCGAAAAATAAGCGGTGAAGCCGAAAAATAATCAACAAAAAGATTGTGTGCTCTACTATGGAAATGTGTGTGTATCTTCGGCACAAATATCATTTTGCATAGCATAACATCATCACATCATTTGCATGGCATAACATCATACATCATATTGCATCAATGGCACAAGAAGGGGATACAATGTTGATCTTCGGAGATTGTTTCGAAGAAGCAGTGCCAAGGCACAAAATAAGTTTTGAAGAAGTACCGCTTCATCAACTCTAATATGAAAAGGAGATCTATTGCTTACAAAGCATAACGTTTTTACGGAGATTGGATGTTTTTACGAAATATGGATATCCTTCACGAAGCATGAAAAGAAGAGAAGGTGTTTTTTCGCCGAAGGCTCAAAAACGGTATGTATGTAAAGTTTCATGCATCGTAAAGAATTGAGTTACAAGCAGCTTATATATTACATTCAAAATTATAAAAATGCTACACGCTTTGTTCAGCAAATATTACATTCCAAATGTTTTTACGATAACAGCTATTCTTCTTTTAAAACTACTTCCACATCTTCGTTTAACAGTTGAGAAATAGCTTCATCCAAAATAGCTTCGGCCATTTTAGTGATTTCTCCTCTCTTTGCTTCTGGGTCGGCCGTTGGCTCGAAGGGCTCCGGGGGAGTAGATAGCTCATCTGTGATACAAAACATAAATAAGTTCGAAGTCACAGAAATAAAACACAAAGTCAAAAGCAATTAAGCAATACCTATCCGCCTTTCAAGTTCCGCAGCTTTCTTAGCTGCCTTCGTCACTTCTTTTGCATCATGAGAATCTTTTTCACTCTTTTTTATTATCTCGTGCGCCATCTCTCGGCCGCCATTTTCCCAGATGTCAGTGAAGAATTTCCCGCCAACTAAGCTTGCTTCGGCCGACGGGTCTTTTGTATCTTCAATAGATAAGGTAGCTTCGGTTTGGGCCAAAGCATTCGCGTGGTCACAGCCTAGTTTCTCCAAAATAGCCACGATTCCCCTGGCACCTGAGAAGGCGCGGACATCCCCGCGACCACTCAAAATTTCTGCAAAGGCTTCAACTTCGTTGCTGATCCAATCAATTGGGCCTTGAGGATCGCCCCTTACGAAGTTGTCCTCGCTAGAGAATGCGCCAACATTGGCGAAGCTAGATTTTATTTTTTGCACACACTCTATGGATTTTTCGTAACATTTCTCTTTTGAAGACCGAAGTTCTACAACTGTCTTCTCCTAATAATTTTTCCAATAGTTACTGGTGTCTCGGTCAGCTTCGGCAATTGCACACTTTAACTTCGCTTCAGCCAGCTGTTTCTGAAGATCTTCAATTTCGCACTTCTGGGCTTCAGCCTGGGCTTTGGAAGTAGCTTCGTCTTCTTTTATTTTATTTAGCAATGAGTTTAATATTTTATCTTTCTCAAGACCTTCATTCCTTAGTTCGATTACTTCGGAACGAAGGTTGTTTAAGGCCATGGTACATCCCTCGTCTTCGGCGCTTTTTTGTGCCCCGAGGGCGTTGCTAAGAATAAGGCCCTGAAAAAGGAATACGGTATTAAGTATAAGCAAATGGAAAAAATTTGCTTTTCAGTAAAATTCATTTTCTCACCTTTAAGCTATTATATGCTAAGCTATCGGCTAATTCATCTTTTGATAGCACCGAGAGCCCGTCCTCTAGTATCGGGAATCCGAAGCTTTTGCTCATCTCCCGGCAGACAGAAATCTCCTTGCTGTCTGGGAGACAATACAAGAAGTCTTCTTCTCCGCTGCCATTGAAAATCAATGCCCCCTTCGGATATTTCAATTTTTGGGCATAGAACTGAGCTTCTCGCTTTTCTTTTTCAGTCAACTTTTTCGCCGAAGCATGTCGTAAAATATAATTGAGAGCTTCAGAAAATGCTTCGGGGGTGGCAGTGGCAGGTTTTTAGCCAAAATTTGCTCTGCCGCTTCTGTTTCTTTTTATCTGGTTTCCAAGGATTTCTCCTTGGCGGGCTCTGAAGGCCCAGCTTCGGTCTCAGCCTGGCGCTGTGAAGCATCGGCTTCAGAGGCTGTTGTCTCAATTTGCGTTTTTGGAGCTTCGGCAATTTTCCTCGGAGTAGAGCTTGAAGACCTTATTGTCTCCAGTACATCTAGAACATTAACCATCCTTTTTCTTTTGGGGTCACTGCTAGACCTTTCTGGGTTTTTGGCACTTCAACTCCTGCCGAAGGACTTAAAATTTCTGATGTTATTGTCCCTTCAGCTCTCGGTTCTTCAATTTTTTCAACCTTCGGCGTTGCAGTCAGCTCTTCAGTTTTCTGCGCAAGCGCAAGTTCTTTGGCTTCAGTAGTCGAAGAGGTCTCACCGACAAACTCGGGTACTGTGGCCAGTTCAATAAAGCGCGGTCGATGAGTAAGGATCTTCACCTTTTTCCTCTTTGGTGCAGGCTAGCTTGGAGCAGCTGAAGCATCATCTTTACCGGAAGTTGCACCTTTTCTTTTTTGCCCCCGTAACGGGTAGCGATAGTCAGGATACATGAACCCAATAGCATCGAAAACTCTGTTGAGCCTCTTCTTTTTCCGGCTTCCGAAGGCCGCTGATAGTGCATTATCTTCTGTTTTCGAGTATGGCCCAAGCAGTTCATCACTTGTAGCTTTGACACTCTTCAGCCAATCATCGTCTGGCTCGTCAAACTGGTCTCCAAATCTGAAGGTGTATTTTAGTCGAACCAAACCACCTTCGTGGGGGTTGTTGATGGTTTCCTTTGGCATCTCCCAGTTGGCTACCAATGGCCATATCCTGTAGGCCACATGCTCTTGAACTAAGTCCCTTGTCCAGATGAAGGAGCAAACTATGCCGAAGGCCTTTCGACATTCTTCACCTGCTTTATCAATTTCCACCTTCGGCTTCCGGAGACCGAAGCGTTGCCAGATAGGGTGCATGATAATCTCCTTAATATCCTCTCGTGCCTTTAAATCATTTTTCACATAGAACCATTCCTTCATCCAATCCTCGCGCCATCGCTTCCGGAAGGTCGGCACAGGGTAGCTTGATCCAGAGCGGGCAACGAAGCCATAGCAGCCAAAGTTGTTGTGATACTGCTCTTTACCCTAGGGCTTCGTCTCATACAAAAGTTCGTGCATGCTACAGATTTTTAGCATTTGGCTCCAAGCCCTGACTTCTCACAGCCCACATGAAGACTCACATCCTTATAATGGCTTCGGGAGTAATCTGGTGAAGAAAATCTGAAATATCTTCAAAACCTCAACCACGAAACTGCTTAGAGGGAACCGAAGCCCAGCCTTCAAAAAGCTTCGGAAGATCATGACTTCATTTTCTTCAGGAGTAGGACAAGTCTTCTCTCCGTTGTCAGCTCTCACAATAGACATGTCTCAAAAATATCTCCCCCTCATATTGTCAAGATGGCTCTGTTTAATAGTTGATTTTCCAAAAACTGCATGGCCTGGTCGCCAGGGTCGATCTTCGGAGTCTTCCCCGCCTCTTTCCACATCATAACTGTCACTATCACCAATATCTTCAGATAAACCTTCTAAAATCTCCCTTGTAATCTTCTCCATATTCGTCTTTGCTATTGACTCAAGAAAGCCAAGATTCTTCTCCTCAGAAAGGCTCAGCTTCGTTTCAGCAACAACTTTTTTATCTTCAGACATCTTCGGAAATGCTAAAAAACTGCTCTCAAAGTCGAAGCTTAAAAAAACTAAAAAGCCAAACAAGTGTTGGTGCGCAAAAGAGCTAAAAGTTGAGTAAGCAAGAGCAGATAGCAAGAAAGCGTGCGAGATGTGCTCGCGGTGTGCTCTTATTTATACGCCCAGTGCGTTGCAAGTGGAAGGGCCCCGCTTGTCATTGACTGATGCTATTCTAGCAAAGGGAAGATGTTTTTTTGGACCTTCGGCTTAAGGCCTTCGTCCATATCGCAATCTGAATTTATCATTCTAACAAATTAATATTGCGAGGGCTACTGTTGGGGGCCTTTGGCTTCCGAAGGTCCTCAAAAATATGATTTAACAATGTTTCTAGAGTATGATACATGAACAGGTACCTTCAGACTTAGGTCAAAACTACAGTGTGAAGAAGCACAAAGAATACGAAGGATGGCGCAGAGCCAAAGCTATGCGTAGGGGAGCTTCGGCGTGATAACAGAAAAGGGAACCGACTTAAAAGGGAAAAGGCTATTTAGACCCCGATGGACTATTATAGAGTTATTAGCAAATGTAAAGGGCATGGGTGTAATTTTACATGGGCTGCGTCCCGTGCCTATAAATAGATGAACAGTGCTCCCGTACTGTTCACGCTGACTGGGCATTTGATTTTGCGTCACGCTTGTACTTTTACCTTCTTTCAAGCCGAAGGTACTTTTGTAACTTGTTATTATTTCTATTTTTCCTTAATAATAAAATAGAAATGAGTTGATGGTAATAAATAACTGTTGGTATTGTCTTTTATTATATCCCATATGATTCTTTCCTTGTTTATTTGTTGCTTTGACGAAGGTACGTCCTTCAAAACCTTCGTCCGAAAATCATTATCTCTCAAAGGGATATAATGCTTCGAAGGACGAAGGACTTTAACGTTTAACATTCTTTGTGTTGCCTTGTTCTTGACTCATAGCATTTGAGAACAAGTCCCCAACAGGAAGCCTGTCCCATCACTCCTCATGCTCCTCCTCAGCGAGGTAGGGTCCCACTCGACTGTCCAACCCGGTGGCAAGATGGACGGCCAAGTCACTCCAGCAACCATGTCCTCCAGAGAACCTGTAAAAAATTATGCCACAAGCAAGGCTGAGTATACTAATACTCAGCTAGACTTACCCGGTGTGAGGAGTCTACTCCTCTACCTCTAGACATGCAGTTGTTTGGCTGAGGGGTTTGGTTTGCCAAAAGCACTAGCTGAGTCTAAAAATCAAGTTTTAGCTTTTTCAAGTTTTAGTGTGACTCTCTTAAGACTAAATGTATACCTATCTAGTCATACATGGTATCAAACATTTAGCAATCAACAACTTTTGCCAAGTCATCACATTTCCACTTGTTACTCAATGTAGCAGCATGGATCAAGCAGTCTCATTAGCTGCGAGAAGCAGACGATTCGAATCGTGTTTTTATCCTTGCAAGGTAAACCTAAACACACGACATGGCAAGGCACTCCGTCCCCACACACATCAACAGTCCCCATCGATTCCCTGGCAACAGATCAGGGCTCACCGCCTTGGCGTACAATGCCTCACTGACCCCGACTGGCGTCGTGCAGTGACCGCACTTGTACCCACCATAACCGGAATGGGAGACCACGTCTCAGGTTGCATGAGGGGTAAAGTCTACGGGCAGGTTCACTCAGGTACTAGGCTTACCGATTTACCATATTTCTCGGCATGTGTTAGTATGTTCAAACGCTTGACACATGGTACCACACCTTAATCCTTATTCCAATTTTCGTCTTATAGACAACCAATCCCCATGGATTGTTATCCACAGACCATCATCATTACGATATAAAAATGGATACAACCAATTTCTGACCTCGTGCGAGTGCTAGAAAAATCACTCGACTTCTATCGAGATCCCTAATTAGTAAAGCAGCTACTCGACCTAGCATACTAGTATCCATCTCAAAAGGATTCCTGAGATCATGCAACTAGGGTTTCAAACAACTCCTACATTTAAGTGCACATTCAATCCTACAATCATTAAGTGTAGTAAAATAGCATAATAAGCAGGTTATGCATAAAATCGGGGCTTGCCTTCCAAAGCTGGGGCAGGCAGATCCTCGATGGCAGGCTCTGGTGCTGGATCCGGGGCTACCTCCTGAGCAACTCCTTGCTCCGGCACGAGGATGTACTCTCCGTCAGCGAGGTTGCAATCTATCGAATGCAATGAATAAGAAATATGTATGCTATGATATGCAGGATTTAGTAACCATTATGCATCGCGAAGAAAAACTAAGTTAGTTGATAACCTAGGGTTTCCTTGTTATAAGAAGCTCTTGTGGTTTATGCTTATCAATTTAGGTTTGAGGTTTTGCTTAGAGGTAAACATAGTGGATTAAGGCTTGGATTGCCCTTAAAGGTTCTAGTAGGTACTCAAGAGTTTTGCTGTTTTGGTCAGGGTAACATTTATCTCCACTTCTAAATTACTTCTTTTATTCTCTTTTTATGCTCTTAAGGTGGGTTTGAACTACAACAGTGATTTCAAAATTTCAAAAAATTATGTAAAAATTACAGTGGGTTACTATTGGTCACTGCAGTCTGTACTATAAATTGGAGGTCAAAAATAAATAGAATATGCCCTGGAAAAAAATAACAAAAATTGGGGCAGAGGGGTCACTTTACACTACATCTCTCATCTAGGTGTGGGTTCTGTACTAAGAGTTATTTTTGCTAGTATCTATGGGTAATAACATGCTTCTGTGCAAAAAATCACAGAGGGTTACTTAGTGGTTATTTAGTTATGCTTTTCTAAGGTTTAATGCCAAAAAGGTACTTATAACTAACTTGTTATTTGAAAAATATCAATAGAACTCATATTTTTCCTATGTTCATAATAACAAGGTATTAGTTATCCCAAGGTTTGGGGTGTTTTCTCTTTAGGATTATTTCTCTAAGATTTTCCTAAGTTTTCCTTGTTTGCATCAAATAAAAGGTATCTCATTTCTTTTGTACTAAACAAGTGCCTAATAAATTTTTCCAGTGAACTATATTAAATAGGTGAGCTAACAAAAATGTGGTTGCTCCCTGGTTCTTAATTTAAATTACCTTTTCTATTTTCTTTATCTTTAAGCTAAAAATGATTTAAATGGCAAACCCTACCTTAATTTGGTGTACTGAGGGGTTTACAATTTTTAAACAGATTTGGGAGTGATTAAATACTTCTCTGATTTTTCTTAACCTCAGTCTAACAGTATAACTATTTTCCTTCTATTATTTAACTTTTAGCCAAATCAATATTTAATTCCAAACTTTAAATTTGTTTGCAATACTAAGGGGGTTTTGCATTTTTCCTAGGTAGTTCACATTATTTAAGATCAGGCAAAATTGGTTTGGCCAAATTTGGTTGAATAAAACTGAAGTTATGAATTTTACAAGCTCTGTTTGCATTTAAATTAGAAATATTTAAAAGGTTTCCTGGAAAACCAGTTTACACCGAGGACCCTGGGTTCTTCCTAAACCATTTCTTTAATTTATACCCCTGCGCCACTATTCCCCTGAGTCACTGACAGTTCAAAAACCCCCCTGACTTCTATTCCTTGTTCCCCGAGGTCCCTCCCCCTTTTGAACAGTACCCGCGAAAGGAAAAAGGGTGGCGCGGCTTACCGGCAGCGAGGGAGGTCCGGCGAAGGGTGGGGTTGGCTTCAGGAGGTCCTTGCGGTCACAACGAGGTGCGGCTCGACGACGGTGATGGCCGGAATCGGCCAGTCCACGTGCGTAGGCGGGCGAGCTCGTCGGTGGCGTGTGCTCCAGTCTATCCACGGCGATACAGGTCAATCCAAGGGCACAGGGAGCTTCACGGGGTGCTAATGAGTTGACCCGTGCAAGGAATCAAAGAATAACTCACTGTGGAGCTTGGTCTATGTTCGCTGGCGGTCGGGTGAAGTCCGGTGACCTTGATCCGGCGTCTCCGGTGAGGCAGAGCTCGATTCCTCGCTCTGGGAGCTTCACCGAGGCACGTAGAATCTATTCCAAGGGTTGGACGGGGCTGGGAATGGCTCTGTTGGCCGGTCTACGGTGGCGGGGAATCGGGCGGCCGCTCACACGCCGTCTGCAGGGCAAACGCCGGTGATCTCTTGCTTCGGTGAGGTCGAGAGCGTGCGGGGGACTATGGCTGAAGCCTTGGCCAGCTTTATAGGCATGGGTGTGGGCAGGGGACACGGGCGGGGCTTGGCGCGCCGCGGGGTCAGGCGCTAGGTGTGCTCTGGCGCGTTCAGGGCGCGTCGAACACGTGGAGGTGTTCTTCTGCCCATGTTCAACAGCTCGCCAAGATCGCAAACGTGTGAATCTTGGCAAAAATCCGGCGCAGGCCTCCTCCTAGCACCTAGGGCTGTCTCTTGTATGTGAGTTCCAATGGCACATATGCCCTAGGTAGGGAGATTTGCGGACGCCAATTCTAGCTTGTCCCACTGTCCACCTCGTGACAAAAACGATGCCAAATCTTGTCAAACGTAATTGGCTCGATTTCAAACTTTTCCATTGGGTGCCTTAGGTGGTTTGACACCTTTTTGGTATTCAGACCAAGTGGTTTTGGCGCCATTTACTAAGTGAACACGGTGGATCTTTAGATTAGGGTTAAAATTTAACTTAGAAAAGATTAGAGAGCTCTAGTGTGCTCCCTACTTAAGGGGTGAATTTGGGGTCTTCAAGGGGTCTTTTTGTAATGTTCCCCTCTGCATTTGGTAGGTTACAATGTTACTAAAACTTTGTTTAAGGATTAGAATCATGTTTTGGCAATTTGATTAACTTATTCACTGATCCCTTGCTTGGAAGTCTAGTGCCCTTAGGTGTCTTTAGGGTTTAATCTCCTTATCTCAAAATGACCATTGTTCAAAATGTGTGGGTGAAGCTTTTGTCATTAACCTCTCTTAGCTAACCCATGCTTTTAAGGTTTTAGGTGCTTCTTCTCCTCCACTTAACCACATGTGATCACAAGTCATCAGTGCATAAATGAAGCCATTGCCTTGGTAACACCTGAGGTGTTACATCCGGTGCGGCACCAGACTGTCCGGTGCCCCAAGAAGTCAGAGCTCCAACGGTCGAAACCGTTAGAACCCTAACGGTTGGGTGACGTGGCTGGCGCACCGGACAGTGTCTGGTGGCGCACTGGACTGTCCGGTGCACCCATCGACAGACAACCTCCCCAACGGTTGAATTGGTGGTTGGGGCTATAAATACCCCCCAACCACCACCACTCCAAGCATCCAAGTTTTTCAGATATCTCATTCAATACAAGAGCTAGTGCAATCAATACAAGATACAATTCAAAAGAATCAAAGCCTCTCCAAGTCCCAAATACACTCCAAACACCTAGTGACTAGAGAGAGAGTTTTGCTCGTGTTCTTTGAGATCTTGTTCTTGGATCGCTTTCTTCTTCCCCATTCTTATTCTTCAATCACTTGTAATCAAAACAAGAGACACCAATTGTGTGGTGGTCCTTGTGGGGTCTAAGTGACCCATTTGATTAAGGAGAAAGCTCACTCGATCTAGGTGACCGTTTGAGAGAGGGAAAGGGTTGAAAGAGACCCGGTCTTTGTGACCACCTCAACGGGGACTAGGTTCTCAAAAACAGAACCTCGGTAAAATAAATCACCGTGTCATCCGCCTTATTTCTTGATTGATTTGTTTTCCCCTCTCTTTTGGACTCGAATTTATTTTTAACACTAACCCCGGCTTGTAGTTGTGCTTTAAGTTTATAAATTTCAGTTTCCGCCTATCCACCCCCCTCTAGGCGACTTTCATCTTGGCTCTTGATAGCCCATATAAAGATCCCCACTTTAATGATAGCTTCGGGAGTAAGTTGATGAAGGTAAATTTCAATGGTTTTCAGAACTTCGACCAACAATTTGTCCAGGGGAAACCGAAGCCTGGCTTTCATGAAGCTTCTAAAAACCACCACTTCGTTAGCTTCGGGAAGAGGAACATTGTTCTCCCATCCGGCTCTCACAATTCAAATATCACGAAAGTATCTCCCTTTCATTGCTTCGATCTGCCCTTGTTTAATAGTCGATTTTCCAAAGACAACATGGCTTGGTCTCCAGGATCGATCTTCGGCATCTTCATTTCTACTTTCTACATCGAAACTCTCACTATCGCTGGAGTTTTCAGATATTCCAGCCAACATCTCATTTGCAATCTTCACCACGTTGGTTTTCTCCATAGCTTCATAAAATCCGAACAGCGCCGGATCAACATTCTTCTCATCAGCCATTTAGTCGATGGTTGCTAAAATGTCGAAGCTCAAAATCCAATTAAACTCGACAAAGCAAGAAAAGTTTAAAATGACGAACGCAATGTAAGCAGCTGAAATAGCACAAAAAATACTCACAATGCAGGCTCCTATTTATATGTTCAGAGCCCCACAATTTGGTGGGTCCCATAGGTCAGTGTAATTCGCTATTCTAGCGAAGGGTAGGTGTTTTTTCGGACCTTTGGCTAAAGGCCTTCGTCCACGTCACAGTCTAAATTTGTTACAAATCAATACTGCGAGGGGCTACTATTGGGGGCCTTCTTCCCCCGAAGGTCCTCAAAAACGTGACTGACTATATGTTTTCAGCATGACATGGATTATTGCAGGAGGCTTTAGCTTCAGAATGAAGATCTTCTCTCGTGACAAGGGTAAAGATGTAACCCGAAGGTGATAAAAATGGACGACGAAGCTATAGCCACAGAACTTCGGCTTGATGTGATGACGAAGACCAAGTATAGTGATGGCCAAAAAAGGACAAAGCCTACTTAGTCCTTAATGTTTTGTGTTATGATTGTAGATGGATGATAAGGACATATACATAATTTCACCCGGGCTGTGTCCCACGACTATAAATAGATGAATAGTACCATCGTACTATTCACGCTAGATTGTAATCACTTTCTCGGATCCACACCTTCGAGCAAGCCGAACGTATCAATGTAATATTAATATTGTTGAATATTCATTTATGTTTTATGGAATACAAATATAAATGAATTAATAAGATCCAGTCTTCATCTTTATCCTTTCGTATTCCTATTCACGTATTAAATAATGAAGGCATGCCTCTCGTGATCTTCGTCTGATGAGTATTATCCCCATATGGAGATAATGCTTCGAAAGATGAAGATCCTTAATCCTTAACGATTATGTTGCCTTGTTCTTGATTCATAGCATTTGAGAACAAGTGACCAACAACCGATCTTCGGCATCTTCATTTCCACTTTCCACATCGAAGCTCTCACTATCGCTAGAGTTTTCAGATATCCCAGCTAACATCTCATTGGCGATCTTCTCCACGTTGGTTTTTTCCATGACTTCGTAAAATCTGGCCAGCGCTGGGTGAATGATCTTTTTCTCATCAGCCATTTGGACAATGGTTGCTAGAATACCGAAGCTCAAAATCCAATCAAATTCGATAAAGTAAGGAAGGTTAAAATGGCAAACACAATGCGAGCAACTCAAATAGCACGAAAAATACTCACAACACAAGATTCTATTTATATACTCAGAACCCTATAGATTGGTGGGTCCCGTAGGTCAGTGTAATTCGCTATTCTAGCGAAGGGAAGGTGTTTTTTCGGACCTTCAGCTAAAGGCCTTCGTTCACGTCGCAGTCTAAATTTGTTACAAAGAAACAAATCAATACTGTGAGGGGCTACTGTTGGGGGCCTTCTCCCTCCGAAGGTCCTCAAAAGCGTAACTGACCATATGTTTTCAGGATGACATGGATTGTTACAGGGGGCTTTGTCTTCGGGATGAAGGTTTATTTTATATAGCAAGGTGAAGATGAAGCCTGAAGGTAATAACAATGAACGACGAAGCTGTAACCAAGGAGCCTCGGCTTTGATGTAATGATGAAGGCCGAGCATGATGATGACCGAAAAGGGACAAACACTACTTAGTCCCTAATATTCTATGTTATAAAAATATATGAGTGTAAGGGACATAAATGTAAATTTACTCGGGCTACGTCCTGTGCCTATAAATAGATTAACAGTAACACCGTACTGTTCACGCTGGATTGTAATCATTCTCTCGCATTCACGCCTTCGAGCAAGTTGAAGATATCAATGTAATATTAATACTGTTAAATATTCATTTATGTTTTATGGAATACAAATATAAATGAATTAATGAGATATAGTTATCATCTTTATCCTTTCGCATTCTTATTCACGCATTAAATAATGAAGTTATGTTTCTCTTAACCTTCGTCTGATGAGTATTAAAATCATATGGAGATAATACATCCGAAGACGAAAGTCCTTAATCTTTAACGATTATGTTGCCTTGTTGTTGGTTCACTGCATTTGACAACAAGTGATCAACAAGACTGACCAGTGTACACCAGACTATCCGGTGGGTTACACTAGACCGTCCGGTGCTACGCATGCCAGTCCACTTTCTCCTTTTTCAACCTTAATCTCTTTTGCTCCTTTTGGTTTGACTTCATAAAGTCCCTAGCACTTAGACAATATATGATAGTACCCAAAACAATTCAGTTGGTCCCATATAGATTTGTATTTTTCCCTCTTCCAAGCTCAATTTGCTTTTAAGTACCTATGCTCATTTCTCATATTAGATGATGTTAGTCAAATCAAAATGTGTTGATCATTTAATCACTAAAACAATATAGTAATAACCTAAGGGCACATTTCTCTTTCAGTAACTTCAAGCAAAGCTTGATCATGTAGGTTGGAAAGGATCTCGGGATCATTAGAATGGTATACGTTAGGGAGGAGTCCATGACCAGGCATGGTCCATGGGTGGTGGAGATGGCGGATGACTGGCTGGGGAAGGAGGACCCAATGTATAGGATGATGGGTCCATTTGCTAGCAACAAATAGAGGGAGGGACACACTAACAGGCGAGGGCCATGTGATGGTGTTAGAGAGAGCACTCACGTGGGGCTCGACCGTGGAAAGGGCATGATGTGGGATTGAGCCCAAGCGGGAAGAACGAGCGTAGGCGATTGAAGTTGGAGGCTGCTTTTGAGCCAACCTTGACCCATGAGGGGAAATATAAGGGAGGATAGGAGAGCTAGGTTGAGGATGCCAAAGGCCTAGCGATTGGGTTAGTAAAGGAAGAGGAAAGTTTTCACTTTTCTGTTTTAAAATAGTTTTTGAAAATCAAAACAAATCCATTCTAAAGCTATATTTATGTAGCTCCACATTTTGAAAGCTAAAAGAAACTTTTAGAGAGAGAGTTTTGAGCGTATTTTGAAACTTAAATTTTCAAATAAAACTTTATTTTTCTCATTATAAAATCAGCAAGAACTGATTTGTATCTAGATCGAAGTTTAACTAAAATCTTTTTACCAAATACAAATTAATGCAAATGAGTGAGCGTGAATGCAACAAGAAAATTTTAACTTCTTAATTTTTATTTTCGCTCCAATATTATTTAATATTAAACCTAATTGATTTCTAACAATTATTTAGGAATTGCAAAGTTTGAAAATTAGTGTGTTACATGGTGGAAGCAACTAGCGATGAATAGTTAGGTCATAATAGCGTCTGACTTGCATAGATGACGACTCGTTGTGGAAATTAAAAGTAATCATGTGAAGAACAGTTTCTAAAAACCTTACTTGTTCTTTCTCAGTACAAGATCGCAAGAACGAACGTTTTACGAACCTACACTCTTGATCCTTGGGCACACAAACATGGTGATGCAAAGTTACGATGGTGGTGCAATAACTAGAAAAGGAAAAAAAATACTAATTGACTAACTTAGAATTGTTTTAAATTAGAAACTCTTAATACTCATTATATTATGTCTTTTTGGAAATTTAGTATTATATATATGTAAACTCTTTATCTTTACATCAACTATAAATACAATCTTTATTATATTAAAGCACCAGTTTCAACGGTCGCCCCGCGTCAATATTTTTAAAAAACCCCTACATTTCTTTAGAATCAACCCGCACTTCTATAATCTCTTCTCTACTACTATAATAAGAGAGTTTATATAAAAAATAAGTTGAAATTATATATAAGTAAGTGTTTGAACTTTGTTTGTTGGCTCCACATTGACACCCACCTAATTAATAGAAAACATATATTTTATACTTTATTGAAACAAAATTTATCAAATTTATCATATGTTATATATAAAAACCGTAGCAATCTCCAGGAATATTACTAGTACTAATGAATACACCAGTGTGGCAGTACTCGGATTGGAGTGGGACATAGAGAGTTGAGCAAAGGGGAGGCTTCTCGGATGGGTCATGGCCTCATGGGTGGATGGAATGTACGGCATGTGTACTATGTACGGCGACACACATCTGGCCCGCACGTCATAAACGCACGCGCACGAGCTGGCTTATCGCTGCCCACACTTGATGGCAGCCGGGACCGGGACAGAGAGGTAGGTAGGTAGTTGGCTGTGGCTGTGGCTGCGTGACATGGATGTTACAAAAACACAAAAATAAAATTCTTACGAACGATGGACACTGCAGTAGTTGGACAATGTAATTATGAGTGACTCCAAATCTGTGGAGGGTACCGGGACAAATGGTACTAATAAAACAGTAATAGATCAACTTGAATCCGGTGCATTCAGGTAAAGTAATCAGTCTGTTTGTTTGACTTTAATTTGCACCGGTTTCTATTATTTTTATAGTGTTTTATCTCTATAGATTACAGTATAAACAACTGATTTTAATCTAAAGCGATGGGAGAGTAGTTGTGCTTAGTGGCTCTAAACTGCAGTCAGAACACCTAGGCTCGGGCGCCACCTCCCCGTCTGTCTATTCATTTCAGGACCTCAGAGCAAATGCGTTCTTTTTCATGCATCCGTTCCATCAATTGCTACTCCACGTTGTGATATCGCATTCTTCTTCTCAACAGCGGCCGGCACGCACGCGTGTTAATAAGCGGTGACGGGCGCCTTTCAGCTGCCCGCCTGCCCGTCAATGCTGATGATCGGTCGCGATCCGGGATCAACGATCTCTAGTTACGCCAAATTAAACATTTTGCTCAACCACCAGCTACTAGTATATTACTCCTTCCGTTCCAAAATAATAGTTGTTTTAGCTCTCGATTGTTATGTTTGTATTCAAATTAATGATAATGAATGTAAGCAGATATATATAACACATATATCGAGTGTTGTATGAATCTATTAATTATCTAAAATAAATTTTAATTTAAGACTGAGGGATTAGGTAGTAGTACCCGTGTATATTATATTTAGGCTCCTTTAGTTAGTCTTCTGAACCTGTTTTTATTTTTGCAAAAGTAAGAAAAACCATTAAATAGTAGAAAACGACATTTACTTACTGCCAACGACTAATATGCAAGCAGCTAATAGGTGTAAACGTGTAAGTAAATTTTTTAGTCCACTAGATCTGTAGATCTGTATCCAACACTAGATACAATTGTGGTTTGTTAGGGAGTTTTTTTATAAAGCTATAGCATGTGGTGGTGGAACGATTTAAGTGCTAAATATGACATACTATTGGATCTAGATCTAACCGACTAAATATCTGCTGCGTGGTTGCACCTAGTATCTGCTTGCATATTAGTTGTTGCCTTATTTTAGACCAAAAGCTACTTTTATTTCGATACAAAAATGATCAAGATATGACACCCAAATGGAATTGCAACCCCAACGGTACGTGTACGGTTGGCAACCATTCGCTCCAACAAAGTGGGACGCAACTAGCATGTCATTAGTTTATTCTTGTTTATGCTTCACATGCCACTGTGCCAGTACCACAAATAATACTAGTACAGACACAAACGTTCATGATAGCTAGTGATTGAAGTACCATGAATTATTAACTTCCATCAGGCCGTTGGACGAGCAAACTAACACCGGTATTAATGGCGCGGCGTTCCGTTTACGACAGGGGCAGATTTGGTGTGTGGAGCCTATCAACCGGGGTAGGTTTCCAGTACCTTCCTCCTTGTCGCATTTATTACAGTATATCTACTGCTACCAATCATCTTGCTGGTCCATTCTATTGTGATGGAAAGTTCCTCATCCACTCTAAATTACTCATACAGTTTTAAAATAGTAGTCGTTTTAGCTATTAATTTTTATATCTATATTCAAATAGATGACGATGAATCTAGAGACATATAGAACACATATATCAAGTCTTTGATGAATCCACTATTTATCTAAAACGAATTTTATTTTGGCACAGAGGCAGTATAAAATATTTTAGACTTTTCGGATTCGTAGTTTCTACTACAATATCTAAATTTATACACTACTACACAAATCGTTCCGTTTGCAAAGATAACATTTGTGGAAAGATTATCTTTGCAAATAGATGGCTTAGGACAACCGCTTGCAAATATTATCTTTACAGGTGGATGATATAATACAACCGCTCGTAAGGAGAGGATCTTTATGAGTGGTTGCCTTAAGCTAGCCGTCTCCAAGGATAGCCTCTTTACAAGCGTGTGCCTTGAGCCAACCATTTGCAAAGATCTTTTTGTGCAGGCGGTTATCTTAGTTATCTTGCTTGTAAAAAATTATTGCAGTCGGCCTACAATTTAAATTTCTGTTTTCTCGCCAAAAACAACCATAAAGCAAAATTCACAGTTTTCATTCAGATTTCGATATAGATCATTCATAACAAAAACATATTATGATGCAATATACAAAGTGACATTCGTCCATAGCTATAACATTGATCCATATACACAACACTAGTTTTGCCATTCAATCATATTCACAAAATCGGTTCAAATGTTTCAAAATTGTCATACAACTTTATTCTTGAAGTTAATGAGCTTCGGATGATCTTTCAATGACCCTTCATGGTCGAAGAAGAGTCCATTTCCATGTATCACTTCACGTTGTATGAAGTGATAGAAATCTTATACCACTACCTGACTCCAGTGTGTTTTTTACGTCCTGGTGATGATGCAATGGAAACATAATAATTATAATTAGAATATCAATGACAACAATTAATATATTTGATCGCACAATGAAACATAATATATAGAAACATGGCAAGACTATGACTTACATCATCGCGATTTGGAATATATCTAACAGTGCAGCGAAGCGACTCACACACATAATATGCACAAACTAGTGTGTTAGGGGGTTGCTTCAAACAAGGAAAGTCGTAGCCGACTCTCAACTACTTGACATCGTCCCTATGTTTCCCTCATAAGCGGGTGATGTAGTATTTGTAATCATTGTACTCAGGCAAACAAAACATTAATATAAGCTTATAGGTCAACATGATAGAAGATTAATAACTTATAAGATTAAAGTAAACAAAAAATTAATATAAGTGTGCATACTGTTTCAAAATTGTCACAAAATCGGTATATGATATTTGGGGTAGTCTAACGAGTAACGATTGTGGTCGTGCCATACTTTGGCTTTATATAGAAACAAATGTAGTATTGGCTACGTGCACAAAAAAGTTAATTGGGAATGCTGCTAAGATGAAAATAAGTTTTGGATTATAATATGGATTGCATTGTTATCATACGACATTTGCCTTTCGATTCGAATCCAATAATAAATTCTCTTAATTCCTTCAGAATCTTACTGTACGCATGCCCTCCCATATATAACCGTTGGAGTACACACTCATCAGTAGGTCTCCATACATCTCTTTGTCCTTCAAATGTATATTTGTTATTATATAGATAAAGAAGGATTTTACGTTCCCTTTCCATGAATTGACTATAAACGTGAAAAAAACTTACATTATCCAGAAGGTTTTGAAAATGTATATAATTTGTTATATAAACCAAAAACTTTACTAAACCTGATAGGTGAGCTTCAACATGATTCTGACCAAGGTGGTGGGGATTTATTGATGGCACATTATAAGTCTAAATCTGTAATGCCCAAAACTGGTAGAACAAAAAAAAAATAAATCATAAAATAATAAAGAAATAAGAATAGATATGATAATGGTTCTAAAATTTTTGAAACCCTAGGAATTTAGTAGGGCACTTCCTCTTCATAATCAATTGAGAATACTAAATTAAAGGACCAATAAATAGATAAAGAAAGGCTGACCTCTTGGTGATAATTTTTTGTAATGCATTTTATGGAAGACATAAATTAGACCTTCAATTTTAAATGAAAACATAAAATATGAATGAGAAAGGAGATTTAAATGAAACCCTTATTCCTCCCCTAAATGAATGACAAGAAAAATAATATTAATGAAAATAATAGGTGTTATACTTTCATTAGGGATATGTTTGATATTTGGGAATTTGAAAGTCAAAAAGAAAAGTTGAAACAGGTTTGAATTTGGAATAGGAATTTGAAAATTCAAAAGAAATTGAAAATAGAAAAGAAAAAGAACAAACCCGCGTCTGGGCCAACTCGCCTCGCTCGGCCCAACATTCCACATGGCCTGGCATCCTTACACCTGCCCGTGCGCCTAAGCTTGCTCTCGCCGCCAACGGGGGCCCACACCCCAGTGTCCCACGTCATGTCTCCACGCCGCGTGCTGTGCTAGGCGTTGCACACCGATTGGCGGGCCCCACCCGTCATCCAGACCTCGCGCGTGCATCGTTCGTGCCCTTTTTGCCACTGCCACACGGGCTCGTTTGTCAGTCGTAGCACGCGCCAACCGGGAGTGGGGCACCGACAAGTTGGGCCCGCTCTCCAGTCTCTCACCAGCTGGGTCGTTCTTCCTCCCCTGGTCGTTACACCGGGGCCTATTTACTCGCCGGGGTTGCCGCCTGCGCGCTCGTGGTGGCCATTCAAGGCCGTTGGCGCTGTTGGTTTATCCTGCAACCCGGCCTTGGGTTATAAATACTTGAGACCCCGCACCCTCTGGCCCCTGATGTGTAGCGCCAAGCCACCGCCACCTTTGCAGAGGGAGAGAAGTGAGCACTGCAGCGGGAGGGAAAACCTTGATTCACCGTCCACCGTGCCCAGGGTGTAGTGTCAGGGGCTTTCGTTGAGGCTCTCTAGTGCGTGTGATCCCCTCGGCTGGCAAGATTGGGGAGTTGGGTTAAACGTGATTTCTCGCCGGTGCTCCTACATCGCCGCGGCGCACGTGATCGGGGGCTTCTGCGGCGTCAACTAAGGTGAGTGATCGCTTGGCCAAATCGGTTCGCTTCCTAGTACGTGTGGTACCCCTTAATATATCGCTTAGATGACTAGTGTATCAGTAATTGTTCGCCGAAGATCGTATAAGTGCCGTGGCCCCATCGTGTGCGTGGACAGCCTGCCACTCCACCTTCACCGTAGGATTATGACTCACCAGTGTGTTCAAGTGGTTCCCCGCGTCCTTTCAGGCCGCTCCGATCAGGGTTTGGGGGCTGCTGGGGCTGAATCGTGCGTGGCTAGCGTCGGCACCGCCGTGCGGACCTAGCTGCGCTGCCGGTTCGACTGTCCTAGGGTAGACGAAGTACTTGTGCCTTTGGATCTTAAGTGTTCGGCCCAGATTAGATCCAAGCAAAATGTTTCGTCCGAATGATCCAAACTGTTGATCCATCGTTGGGCGCCCAAGAATAGATCTAGCGTGTTTTAAATCCTGGCCACCGGTCGTGGATCGGGTGTTTGTAACTTTGTACCGGTTCGGGTTATGGTAGATTTAATCTGAAACATTGATCTGAATCTGTACAGTTCATTTGGAACCCTACCCCTTTGGTGCACCCTTTTCGCAAAAGAGCCCCCGATCTTTATCTAAATCAACCCGCGTCCACTCTGGTTGTTCACTAGGTCTGAGAAAACTTACACAATGGCCCCTAAACTCTCTGGAAATTGGTGCCCAGTCCAAAGCTCAGAGAAATAAATTAATTAAATTTAGAAAATGATTTTTAGTACAAAAACAATGCTAGAAACTTGTATAATTCATAGAAAATTCATATTAAATCATTTTTAGTCCATTCCAGTTCCTATAATTTTGTATTAATATTGTCTATTACTTGGTAACACTGTTTTAGCATGAAACCCATACTAGAATTGATTATTCAATTAATTTTGTAGCAAGCACATACGAACTTCGAAAATTCATAACTTCTTCGTTTTAATTCCGATTTGACCCGTTCCAGTTGTGTTAGCTTCATATAAATATTTACTACGCAGTAACAACATTAATTATACCATGTCACATACTTTATTATTTATTTATCCTATGACTACTAAATTAGCTCTTCTAAATCAAATCTAACCAGTCCATAATTATAATTTGATTAAAAGATGATCTCAAGTCAAGATAATTAAAACTAAAGTTGAGTTCATTACTGTTGGGGGCCATCTTCTCTACCGAAGGTCCTCCAAGCAAAAACAACTTCGGCAGGACGATATGCAAGCAGGTACGATATGAAGACATATGCCGAAGCTACAATTGAAAGAGCTTCGGCATGGTGGCATGACTAAGACGAAGGATGGCACCGACTTAAAGAGTAAAAGACTACATAGTCCCTGATGATTTGTATTATGATTATAATTAGTTATCAAGGACACGAATGTAATTTTGTCTGGGCTGCGTCCCGTGCCTATAAATAGATGAACAGTATCCCCGTACTGTTCACGCTGACTTGTAATCACTCTCGCGTCACTCCCGCTTTTTTACCTTCTGTCAAGCCGAAGGTACAAATGTAATTTAAATATCGTTGATGTTTGTTCATGTTTATATAAGAAGGATATGAATAGTTTAATGACTTGAAATGATTATTCATATTTCCTTCTTGTTTCATATGTCTCTGTGTATATTCTTTCTTATTGAAATAATGAAGGAGCGTCATTCATGACCTTCGTCTGAAGATCATTATATCCTAAGGGAGATAATGTTCCGAAGGACGAAGGTCTTTGACCATTAACACTTGTGTTGCCTTGTTCTTGATTCATAGCATTTGAGAACAAGTGAACAACATTGGTGCCCACCTCCGATGAACTCACTTCCACTGTTGTGACGATGTCTTCGTACAACAACCAAGCTGTAGCACCTTCGGTCACGAAGCTGGTGCTCCCAATCACAGGTGGTTCAAGCTTAGAGCCAGCTAATAAGACGCAGAAGAAGGAATCACAAAGAAGAGTGCAGCATGTTGGGGCGCAAGGACCCTTCATTAGATCCAAGTGGTCTCACATCCCAATTACCTTCTCCCAGGAAGATCTTCAACTTAAAGATTATCCTCACAATGATGCCATGGTTATATCTTGTGTCATCAAGGGATTTCTGGTCCACAATGTTCTGGTTGACAAAGGTAGTGAAGCGGACATCATCTTTGCAAAGGATTTCAGACAGATGCAAGAGCTAGAAGACAAGATACATGATGAAACACACCCTCTTTATGGCTTCGGAGGAAGACAGATTGTGGCACTTAGCAAAATAACAATGTCAGTTACCTTCGGTTACATCCATAACACAAGAACTGAACAAGTTGTCTTTGACATTGTTGACATGAAGTACCCATACAACGCAATCATTGGTCGAGGGACGCTTAATGCCTTCGAAGCAATACTTCATCCAGCATATATGCATGAAGATACCTTCGGAACAAGGGCCCATTGCTGTTCATGGGAGTCAAGAAGCTGGCAGGAGGGCGGAAGGGAGTTGGACGGATTCAAAGGCTATCCATAACATAGATGAAGCTGAAGCTTGTCACCAGTATAAACACAAAAGAGAGAAGGCTGCTTCGGCAGATCAACCGAAGCCTATGCTTTTGTGTGAAGACATAGCAGACCAAAAGGTACTGCTGGGATCTCAGTTATCTGGTGAATAAGAAAAGACTCTGCTAAGGTTTTTGTTCAACAACAAAGATGTCTTCGCTTGGACAGCTAGCGATCTCTGTTGTGTTAATAGAGATGTCATTGAGCTTTCACTCAATGTGGATCCATCTTTCAGGCTAAGAAAGCAGAGACTTCGGAAAATATCTGAGGATAAAGCCGAAGGTGCACGAAATGAAGTAAAGAGACTTCTCAGTGCCGGTGTTATCAGAGAAGTAACATATCTAGAGTGGCTGGCTAACATTGTTATGGTGAAAAAGGCTAATGGGAAGTGGAGAATGTGCATTGATTTTACAGACCTCAACAAGACATGTCCGAAGGATGAATTCCCCTTATCAAGAATAGACTCCCTTGTAGATGCAACAGCTTCTTCAGAGCTCATGAGCTTATTGAACTGTTACTCGGGTTATCACCAAATGTGGATGAAGAAAGAGGATGAGCCAAAGACAAGCTTCATTACTCCTAGTGGTACTTATTGCTACCTTCGGATGCCCGAGGGGCTCAAAAATGCTGGAGGAAGCTTCAGCAGAATGACTGTCAAGGTTCTTCACTCTCAAATAGGCAGAAATGTGCTAACTTATGTTGATGACATCATAGTAAAAAGCACAAAACAAGAAAATCATGTTGCCGACTTGCAAGAGACGTTTGCCAATTTCAGGCAAGTTGGTCTCAAGTTGAATCCAGAAAAGTGTGTTTTCGGAGTGAAGAAGGGAAAGTTTCTTGGCTATCTAGTATCAACAAAGGGTATCAAAGCTAATCCAAGCAAGATCGAAGCTATCCTTCGGATGGAACCGCCAAATTCAAAGAAGGGGGCTCAACGGTTGGCAGGAAGGCTAGCATCATTGAATAGATTTATATCAAGATCAGCAGAGAGAAACTTACCATTCTTTGAAATACTGAAGTCAGCCGAAGTCTTTTAGTGGGGTCCGGCTCAACAGAAAGCCTTCGAAGAGTTAAAACAATATCTGATAGATTTGACAACTCTAACTCCACCTTCATCAGGAACTCCGTTAATCCTGTATGTGGCTGCCTCCCATTCTGCAGTCAGTGCGGCACTTATATAGGAGAAGCAAGATGGCCAAGTAAAAAGACAAGCACCAGTATACTTCGTCTCCAAAGTACTCAGTTTATCAAAGAAAAGTTACACCGAATTGGAGAAGGTATTGTATGTTGTGTTGATGGCCTCCAGGAAGCTTCGGTATTACTTTCAAGCATATCATATAATAGTGCCTTCATCACAACCTCTGAAGAATATAATGAGAAACAGATAAGCTACAGGAAGGATTGGAAAATGGGTTGTGGAGCTTAATGAATTCACCATTGATTATGTACACAGATCCTCAATTCAATCTTAGGCATTAGCAGATTTCATTGCTGATTGGACGCCACGGGCTCAGTGTCACACCCGGTTTTAAGGGACAAAGCCGGATGCATCTCATACATGCGCCAAAGAAGACAACATATACAATAACAGAGTGTATAGAGATAAATATCACAATAAAATCAAAGTACTTATTACATAGCGGAAGTCTTACAAAATAAAAGATGAATATAGCAGGAACTAAAATCTATCCTTAGCGCCAGAAAGCTGACTGGGAGACGCCACCTAGATCAAGTCGAAGGCCTCAGTGTTAGGCGGCTCCTCTTCGACCACCTGTTCTTCTCCTGTGGGGGGTGTGAGACAACAAGAGTGAGCTCACACATGTTCATCGCTCAACAAGTTGTAGGAATAATGTGCATGAACTCACCAAAGGTGGGAGTCCATGTGAAGTGTAAGGCTGATCAATGAAATAAAGGCTGAAGCTGAGCATTGCTTTTATAAGTTGGTCAAAATTTTATTAGTAGTTACTAAGTGTAAGTAAATACCAAACCAAAGTAATAATAAATAAAAGTAATAATAAAATAATCCCAATGCAATGAAATGACAAATTGAATTTAAGTTCCATAAATTAATCATGTGAGTGTCCGAGCCGCTCATGACCGTGAGCACGGCTAGTATACCGGTTTTACACTCTGCAGAGGTTGCGCATCTTTACCCATAAGTCGTGTTACCCATTTGCCACGGAGTTTATCAGACCCCATACAACTCTACCAAGGAAGCGAGGCAGGGTACCACTACGAGGCCTTTACAAAGTTCCACTAGCTTTAGAAAACCCACTACAGTTTATAGGAAGCTCCAGTGCAGGAATCCCTCGCTTGACCGCCATCACAGCAAAATCAACCCAAGGACCTCCCTACACTGACCACTCCCCTACTGCCCTTGCCCCTTTCGGGTAAGGTAGTCATCCACTAGCTTTCCTAGTTAATCAGCCAAGGCGTCCCATTAAACCCTTGTGGTAGCACTGTTTTCCCGGGTGGTTCTCCATGTTCCCATTAACATAATGATCTTATCATGAACAGTAATAATAAACAGATAATAATAAAAAGTATAACAATGAGTGATGAATATCTCTATATCCAAAGCCACATAAAGCAATAGCATGTACTACCCAAAAATTTTAGTAGTAAAACTAGTGGTGAAACAAGGTATAAAGATAGTCAAAATCTAGGGTAACCTATTGGGTCCCATCAAAATTAAACTATGCAGATCATTATGATTAATAAGAACATGACTGGGTAAAAAGAAGTGATCAAGTGCACAACTTGCCTTCCACGAGCTCCTGCTCAGCAGTCTCTACCAGCTGAACCTTAGGATCCACAGTAGCTTGCTCGTCTACTCACATCAACACAATACATACATAGTATAGCAAAAATTAACATCACACCAAACATGTAAATAAATGCACAATAAAAATCTACACATTAAAATAAGACCCTAAGAACAGGAATTATTAATTTTGGAGTTATAGGTTTTAAGATATAAATTTTTGAAGGTTTTATGTGCTAAATACTAAATTAATTAGGAGATAAATTTTAATAAGATTTTCATGTCAAAACAGTGGTACTATTGGATAGATAATAATATTACAAAATTATAGGAAGTGGAATGGATTAATTTGGAGTTTATATGCATTTTCTATGAATTATACAAATTCTAGGAATTGTTTTCCTACTAAAAACTCATTTTCTAAATAAATTCTATAGAGTTTAGATCTGTCTGGACCGCGCACCAATTAACTAGAAGCACAGGGGCTAGCGTGCAAGAATTCCTATGACTCCGTGCAATGTACAGGGTGGACTGTGGGTTGTTTCTCCAAAATTATAAGGGGTTTTATGCAAAGTAGTACGATGAAGGGGTATCGGCCGAGTACGGCCGTTGGATTAGAGTCTGAATGTCAGGATTTGATCGTGCCCTAACAGCAGTCACACGCCAGGGTCACCGTTGGTCCAAATCCGATGAACCGGATTTCGCTGAGCCCGAATTCCCCTACAACCCTATGATCGCCTCAACGTCACGGATTTAAAGCGCGAAGGGGTATGCGCCAACTCTAATCCAAACCGCACCCGCACGATCCAACGACCAGGAGCACGCCTTCTAGCAGCCAGCACCAGCAGAGGCGTCGCTAGAGCTCTCCCAGCGGAGGATCACCGAAGCCGGCCGGATTGGCGCGCTGGAGCATCCCAACCCTAACCAACCCGCGATTCGACATCAGAAAGAATAGTAATGTGGACATGAGGGAGGAGCTCACCGTCGATTGAAGCTTCGGGGAAGGCCTAGCCACAGGAAAAGGCGGAGGGCGGTAAAATTGGTAAGCCACCGTGTGAATTGAGGATGGCTAGGAGGTCTTTGACGACGCGAATGGGTGGGAGAGGTAGCCGCAGAGCTCTCTTACTTATGCTCCTACCATCCAGTCAGTTAGCGCATGTTGGCACGGACTCGCGCGGATTTCGCATCCGCCGTTGCCGCGGAGCTACCTGTGCGTGGCCAGCAGGGTAATGGCCGATAGAGTTCTCTGCGTTTGGGCGTGGGGTAGGGGAAGGTTTGTTTGTTCTTATTGCTTCGGCTGGGGCGAGGGGGAGTCTACCGACGGCCGATTCCAACTACTCAGCGCCATCTGCGGAGGGTCCTTCGCGTCCGCAGACTTCGGAGGAGCTATGGAGCGTCCGGACCTGGAAGATCTACAGGGCAAGCTCCAGACGTGTGGGGCCCGCGTGGTAGGGTCAAGCGCGCAGACAAAATGCCCACGCGCGATGTCTGGTGAACGGCCCGGACCGTTAGATGGCTGGAGAACGAGCGCAAGGGTGCGGCGGTTCTGCACAGCCAGGCCCACGCGTCGGCCACCCATGCAACGGCGCACAGAGATGGACGAGTGGGGAGCAATGGGCTGAGCCATGGTAACCAAGTTGGGCCGAGAGGCTGTATCCGGCCCAGTGCTTGTGTTTGGCCTTTTCTTTTCTATTTTTCTTGATTTTCTGTTTTCTTCTAAATTTCAAATTCAAATTGTAAATTCAAACTCTTGTGGCCATCATTATAATTTATACTTGTAACATTTAGAGATACTAATTCTGGAGGTATTTATTTACATATATTATTTATTCATTCATATCCTTTATCTTTTTTTCTCTTCACATATATAGAATTCCCTTTTAAATCTTAAATTCCCATTTAGGTATTAATATATTTCTCGTAATTTTATTTTTTTGTATTGCCACAAAATGCACACAAAATAAAGTCCAGCATGATGCACAATTTAGTGAAATATCTTTTATTATTATTTTTAACTATAGTGTTCACAAGTGATGGTAAATAGATGCAACATACTTATAAATAAAGGAAAAATAATTTTCTTCACTCCTTTTATATTATCTCTTACAAATTAGGTATTACAAATCCTACCCCCCTTACAAGAATCTTGCCTCGAGATTTAGAAAGAACTAGTGAAAAGATGGGGAAAATCTATGTGAAGCTCTTCTTCTCTCTCCCAAGTAGCTTCATCTTCACCATGTTGACTCCATTGTACTTTGCACATCTTTATCACCTTATTTCTTGTAACTCGAGTCAAAGTGTCCAGAATCTTGATAGGGTACTCAGCTTAAGTCAGGTCATCTTGAACGCTAAGGTCCTCCATTGGTAGCTGCTCCTCAGGTACCCTGAGATATTTCTTCAGTTGGGATACATGGAATACATCGTGTACATCTGCCAGGTGATCGGGTCGTTCTAGTTGATATGCAACTTCTCCCACTCGCTTTAAAATCAAGAAAGGTCCAATAAAGCGAGGGGACAACTTTCCTTTAACTTTAAATCTTCTCATTCCACGAAGTGGTGACACTTTGAGGTACACATGATCACCTTCCTCCAACTCCAGTAGTCTTCTCCGGGTATCAGCATAGCTCTTCTGCCATGATTGTGCAATTCTCAAATTCTCCCTTATCATTCGAACTTGTTCTTCTGCCTCTTGTATAAGTTCAGGCCCAAAGAACTGTCTTTCTCCAGTCTGATCCCAATATAGTGGAGTCCTGCATTTTCTGCCATATAGAGCCTCAAACGGTGACATCTTCAAACTGGCCTGGTAACTATTATTATATGAAAACTCCGCATATGGTAAGCTCTTATCCCAACTTCCACCATGTTTAAGAGCACAAGCTCTTAACATATCCTCCAGCACTTGGTTAGTCCTCTCTGTCTGCCCATCGGTCTGAGGATGGTAGGCCGAACTAAAATTCAATTGTGTATCCAAGCTCTCATGCAACTTCTTCCAAAACCGAGAGGTAAACTGTGATCCTTGATCAGACACGATCTTCTTAGGCACTCCATGTAGACAAACTATCCGAGTCATGTATACTCTGCCAATTGAGATCCCTTATAAGTAATCTTGACCGGAATAAAATGAGCCACTTTGGTCAGTATATCCACAATAACCCATATAGAATCATATCCTTTCGAGGTGCGAGGCAATCCAATAATGAAGTCCATACCAATCTCTTCCCACTTCCACTCGGGAATCTTAAGCGGGTGCAATAGTCCAGCTAGTCTTTGATGTTCGGCATTGACTCTTTGACACACATTACACTTAGCCACATGTGCAACAACATCTCTTTTCAATCCATACCACCAGTACTTTTGCTTCAAATCCTGATACATCTTGGTACTACCAGGGTGGATAGAGTAATCAGAATCATGGGCTTCCTTCAATATAGTCTCATGAAGGCTATCAATCTCCGGAACACATATCCGATCCTTGAACCATATTGTGCCTTGCTCATCTTTTGTGAATTTTGGACCTCAACCTTCAGTAATCAGATCCTTAATCTCTTATATTTTAGCATCACCAATCTACCCTTTGCGGATTTATTGCTCCAAGGTAGGTTCTGCATCAATAGTAACTCCCTCAGTGTGCGCAACAATTCCCAGGTTGAGTCTCCTGAAATCCTCAACAATCTCATCGGGTAGCTGGGCAACAATAGCAGAATGAACATGCTCCTTCCGACTCAAGGCATCTGCAACCAAATTCTCCTTGCCCGAGTGATAGTGAATCTCCAAATCATAATCCTTAATGAGCTCCAACCAACGGCGTTGCCTAAGGTTGAGATCCTTCTTAGTGAATATGTACTACAAACTCTTATGATCCGTGTACACTTGGTACTTGGTTCCCATGATATAATGTCTCCATATCTTTAGTGCATGCACTACGGCTGCGAGTTCTAAGTCTTGAGTGGGGTAGTTCAATTCATGTTTCTGCAACTGACGAGACGCATAGGCGATCACATGTCTTTCTTGCATGAGAACACATCCCAATGCTTGGCCACATGCATCACAATAAATGTCAAATCCCTTCTGTAGATCTGGCATAACCAACACTGGTGGTGACATCAATCTCTTCTTCAATTGATCAAAGCTGTCTTGGCACTTCTCATCCCACTTAAACTCTCTTCCTTTCTCTAGAAGGGAGGTCATAGGCTTAGCAATCTTAGAAAATCCTTCAATAAATCTCTAATAATATCCTGCAAGTCCCAAGAAACTCCGGACCTCAGTAACTGTAGTGGGTATGCTCCACGCCATTATCTCCTTAACTTTAGCAGGATCCACTGATATTCCTCCATTAGAAATGATATTTCCAAGAAATGGCACCTTGTCAATCTAAAACTCGCATTTGCTAAACTTGGCGTAGAGTTGATTATTTCGTAGCTTCTATAGCACCAACCTCAGATGTTCTTCATGATCACTTTCACTCTTAGAATAGATAAGAATATCATCGATGAACACCACGACAAATCTGTCCAAATACTCCATAAACACCTTATTCATCAAATTCATAAACTAAGCTGGTGCATTTGTTAACCCAAACGACATAACAGTGAACTCATATAATCCATATCGGGTTGAGAAAGCCGTCTTGGGGATATCCGATGGTCTAATCTTCATTTGATGGTGTCGGCGTTTCGACCCCGGTGGGTCCCTGGACCGACGAGTAAAATTGTCGCTGTGTGCCCCAGCCCAGATGGGTTGGCGCGAGACGGAACACGAAGGGGGGAAAACGTCGGCTCGTGTTATCCTGCGCCAGAGTGGGTGCGCTTGCAGTAGGGGTTACAAGCGTTCATGAGGGAGAGAGGGAGTCCCGCGCGACCACCCTCCCGTATGAGGGCCCTGGCCCTTCCTTTTATAGATGCAAGGAGAGGGTCCAGGTGTACAATGGGGTGTAGCAATATGCTAACGTGTCCGGCAGAGAGGAGCCAGAGCCCTATGTACATGCCAACGTGGCTGTCGGAGAGGTGCTATAGCCCTGTGTACGCGGTGTCGTGGCCGTCGGAGGAGCGTTTGAGCCCTGTAGAAGCACAACTGTCGGGGCTGTCGGGACCTTGCTGACGTTTCCTTGTTTCCGTAAGGGGCTGAGAGCCACTGTCGTCATGGACGCACGCGGGGAGCCATCATTACTTGTTACCAGGGCGAGCCTGGATGGGACGCCGGTCTTGTTTCCCCGTAGCCTGAGCTAGCTAGGGGTAGGGTAATGATGTACCCCCTGCGGCCTGGTCGGTCCGAGCCGAAGGTCGGGCGAGGCGAAGACTCCTTCTGAGGCCGAGGCCGGGGTCGGGCGAGGACGCGATTCCGCCCGAGGCCGAGCCCTGGGGTCGAGCGAGGCGGAGACTTCTCCTGAGGCCGAGGCCCATGGTCGGGCGAGGCGGAGCTTCCTGTGGCGCCTGAGGCTGGACTCAGCTGCTATCAGCCTCACCCTGGCGGGTGGCACAGCAGTCGGAGAGGGGCGAGTGGCGCTGTTTTCCTGTCAGGTCAGTCATTGGGAGGGCGAAGTGACTGCGGTCACTTCGACCTTGCCGACTGAGGCACGCGTGTCAGGATAAGGCGCCAGGCGATCCTTGCATTGAATGCGCCTGCGATACGGTCGGTTGGTGAGGCGATTTGGCCAAGGTTGCTTCACAACGAAGCCTGTCCGAGCTGGGCTTCGGGCGAGTCGAGGGTGCGCCCGTTTGCTGAGGAGGCCCTCGGGCGAGGCGTGAATTCGCCTGGGACTATTGTTCTCGCCCGAGGCCGGGCTCGGGCGAGGCGAGATTGCGTCCCTTGATTAGACGAGGCCTTGACCTGAATTGCGCCCATCAGTCTCTGCAGTTTGCGCTGATGGTGATTACCAGCCGAGTTTAGGAGCGTTGGGGGTACCCCTAATTATGGTACCCGACAGTAGCCCCCGAGCCTCAAAGGGAGTGTTGGTACTCGCTTGGAGGCTTTGTCGCACTTTTTTGCAAGGGGACCGGCCTTTTTCGGTTATATTTTGTTCCGGTGGGTGCGCGCCAGTGCACCCGCCGGGTGTAGCCCCCGAGGCCTCGGAGGAGTGGTTTGACTCCTCCGAGGTCTTAATGCCTTTTGTGATGCCTTGGCCGGTCTGGTTGTTCCCTCATGCGATCTAATCGTAGCCCGAGTGCATGGTCAGGTTCCAAGTTTTCAGGCTGGTCTGTTGACGCTGTCAACGGTTTGGTCAGAGCCGGGTTTGCGAGAGCAGCCCTCGAGCCTCTGCAAAGAGCGAGAGCACGATCAAGGACTGACTTGGCTTTTATCATACGCCCCTTCGTCACCTTTCCACAAGGAGGAGGGGGGAAAGCGCCATGTTGCCCTCGGAGGGCGCCGAACATGGTGTCTCCAGTGAGTTGCTAACAGGTGATCCGAGTGGACGCCCATGCCCTGTTCAATAAGGGTCGGCTAGTGGCCCAGAGGCGCGCTCCAAAAGTACCTGCAGGTGATTTGCTGGACCCGGTCCCGTTCGATAGGGTCCGAGGGCTCGATGCCTCCCTCTGATGGGATTCCGTTACAAAATCACTCCTACTGGTCTCGGAAATGTCCTAGGGTACCTTGGGAGCGTAGCCTGAGCCTCGGCCATGTATCGGACGTACCTAGAGTCATCCCTCGCTCTGCGTGCTCTGGGGCAACTGTCGAACCCTTCTGAGGGGCCAGCCTTCGAACCCCTGATCAAAAGTGGGCGCGGAGCCCGAGTGCTCTGAGGCGGCTGTCGAACCCTTCCGAGGGGCCAGCCTTCGAACCTCTGATCAGTAATGAGCCTGAAGCCCGAGTGCTCTAGGGCGGTTGTCGAACCCTTCTGAGGGGCCAGCCTTTGAACCCCTGATCAGTAGGAGGGCTCGGGGCCCGCTTGCTTTGTGGAGAAGGATCCCTTTCGAAATATCCCCTTTCCCGGTCCCTGTAGTAAGAGAGAGAAAGGGGAAGAGGAAAAGGATACGAATTTAAACAGTGTGGCGCACCTTTTTTGACGCTGTCATCATGGCGGAGATGAAACGACACCCGCTTCGCGTGCCAAAGGTGTCGCTTGCCCTGCTGCGAAGTTAATGCGACGGGACGGGTGGCTCGCGGGGCGGTCGTTGTGCGGGCCGTTCGAGGGACGGAACACGGGCGCGTCGTCTTCACACCGTGGGAGAGGGCTCCCCTGCTGCTCCAGGAGGGGACGTGAGCCTGCAGAAGATTTGACTGCTGCTTCCGCTCGCCTGCTGCCGCCATTACTGCCGGCCCACTTTTGGCCATATCGACCGTCGCGCCTCCTCCCGCGGCTGACTGACCCGTGACCAATGCGCTCGGTTGGCACTGTTGGCCCATGCGCAGGGTTGCCTCGAGTCGCGACACCGGTTCCGCAGTCGAGAAGGCGCGACATTGGCGCAAGTGGCGGTGCAGTTTTTCGCACGTAGTAACCGGCGCGCTGGTTTCATGACGTGTGGGCCTGGGCCTCCATGCTGGATGCGTCGAAGTCGAAGGGGTGCGTCTCTGTGGTGCGGTTGAACACCACCTGCATGGCGGTTCGCCCTTTCAACCGTTGGTTTTGGCGAGGATGGAGGAGTGCTTGTAACCGCGGGGCGGTTACACGCTCTGCACGTGGCGGTTTGGCTTCTTCTGTTCCGGGCCAGCTTGTATGACGTGTGGGGTCCAGCCCCCGTGTCGTAGGGGGAGGACCCTACGGCACGTCAGTGAATACTTAGTCCGCGACGCTTGAGGACGCGAGTGGGGAGAGCCGCCTTTAAAAAGGGATCGACCCCCCGGGTGGTAGCCATGCCTTTGCACTTCCCTCATGCATCGCATCCTTCCACCTTCTAAGCCCTCGGATGGGGAGCGCCCGTGTTGCCTTCGTCTTGTTGTTGGAGGAGCGCAACCTCATGGAGGCTGGCACCCTTCAGCCGTCGCTCGGCTTCAAGGATTTTCTTCAGGCAGTCCGGCTGCATTCCCTCACCGATGATCACCCAGGATGGTGACCACCAGTTCGATGGTGGGGAGAAGCAAGCCGGGCTGCAGCCTCTGCCCCACCCTCAGCTTCAAGGATCTTCATCATCCTTGCTGGGGAGGAGGGCGAGGCAAGCCAAGGCCTGCCTTCGCGTGGGCTGGCGCCCCGCTTCTTCCTCCGGCATCTGGGGGTGGAAACCATCCTCCAGCTCTGCGGAGGAGGCGTCCTCTAGCCATGCGGGGGAAGGCGAACTGCTGCTGCCTGGCCAGGGTGCAGCATTCCGTCCTCTGTCCGGGCGACTGTGGCCGGCCACACCGGAGGGTCTCACAACACGTCGTACGCCGCGAGGGCGGTACTCGTGTTCTGAGATGGTCCCGTTCTCGTTCTTGGGGCGAGGACGGGAGTGAGGACCTGCCCGTGCGCTTTGGGGCGGCTGGTGCTCGCTGGTGCTGTGTTGGTGGGCAGGTGGCTGCCGTCGTCGGTGCTGAGGTGGTGGCAACCAGAGAAGGTTTCTCTGCCGATGAGATCATCGGCGCCACCTACGGTCGGACCTCCGACTCTTCGGCCTTGGCGGTTTGTCCTCGCCCCTCGAGTGGGGACGCGGGAGGGCCTTGTCGCAGCAGCGTCTGCCCTGAGGTCATCGCTGCTGCTGTTTAGCCGCCTAGAGCAGAGGTCATTGTCGCTGCTGCTACAGTGGTCGGCGGCGAGCCACCTGAAGATTGTCGTCCCGCAGGCCCTCCGATGTGGAGGTTGTTCATACCCGCGGGAGTGGAACCGGAGTTCCGTTTGTAATGGCACCTTGAGTGCCGGTGTGTGTTCATTGTGGCTGTCGAGGCCTGAACATCTGGGTATTTGAGTGTAATACTGTGTTTCTTCCTCATTTCGAGCACTAGGTCTCGCCTGTCGGCTAGCTGAACCGCTTAACCGAGTGTGAGTTGCCCTGTGCGGAAGGTGACGAGTGAGGTATCCGTATCCCGGAGGCATAGGAGTCCCTCGGCTCGGTCGGCCTTGCCACCCAAGGATTCTCTTGCTCAGTTATAGAACCTTCGGCTGCTCTGCGATGAGCCGGAGCCGGAGGAAACGGTGTTAGCGTGGACAGAGGCGGAGTCGGCTCGAGAAGAAGCTTCGTTGGCCCGGGAGCACGTGGCCTCCCTGGCCGAGGAGGTGCAGCAGCGGCGGCTGGAGCTTGGCTAGGTCGTCCGCTGGAGGGACCAACCCCGGAGTCAGGCTACCGAGGCCATGAGCCAGGCTGATGTCCTCGGGGGACAGCTGGCTGAGGCTACGGAGCGGCAGGTCGAGGTGTTTGCCTGGGCCGGGACCCTTACGGAGACCTTGGCAATGACGGCCCGAGCTTGGTGCTGGCTTCCTCCTTCGAGGTGGAGATCCTTCCGCCCGCGTCACCGTCCGAGGCCGGGCCAGATTCTGCCGAAGGTGGAGATGACGCCGAAGGTGCTGCTGCTCCCTCTGTTGATGTCTGAACCTGCAGGGAGAGTTTGTCTGTATTGTGCGTATGTTTTTTTGTGGCCGCCGAGGCCCAAACATATCATTGTCGTGTTGTAAAGCTGCGTTTCCTTTCCTCTTGTTTCGAATATCAGGACTTGTTCGTCGGTAACAGAATTGTTTATCCGAGCGAGAGTTACTTTTCACGGAAGGTGACGAGTGAGGTATCCATATCCCGGAGGCGTAGGAGTCCCTCGGCTCGGTCGGCCTCGTCGCTTACGAGCACTCTTACTCATTCGCAAGATTCTGTTATCGATATAGTCGAGAAGGTACGAAAATCGTTCTGGCAGAAAAAGTTTTCGAGCGTTAAGACTTGTTCAGTTAGCAGAATCGCTTATCTGAGCGTGAGTTACTTATCGCAGAAGGTGATGAGTGAGGTATCCGTATCCCGAAGGCGTAGGAGTCCCTCGGCTCGGTCGGCCTTGCCGGTTACGTGTACTCCGTCGTTTTCAGGATCCCGCTATCGAAGCAGTCAAAAAGCGTGAAAGATGTTCTGGCAGAAAGACTTTTTCTAAGGAAAATTTTGACGCAGAGGGGGTCCCCCCTTCTAGCCCTCGAGGGAGGGTCGGGCTTTGCCAAGGCAAGGCTGACCCTTCCTTGACGGTTAGACTTTATTTGTGTATGTATAGAAAACGAGGTATATGAACGACTTGGAAACATCTTAAGGGTAAAAGCGACGTAGCTGCCGTATGTTCCAAGCGTTGTTGTAGACCTCGCCTTGATCGTTGGCTAGCTTGTATGTCCCGGGCCTCAAGATCTTGGCGATGATGAATGGCCCCTCCCAGGGAGGAGTAAGCTTGTGGCACCCTCGGGCGTCTTGTCGCAGCCGAAGCACCAAGTCTCCTACTTGGAGGTCTCGGGGCCGAACTCCTCGGGCATGGTAGCGTCGCAGAGCCTGCTGATATCGCGCCGAGTGTAGCAAGGCCACGTCCCGAGCCTCTTCCAGCTGGTCCATCGAGTCTTCTCGGCTGGTCTGGTTGCTTTGGTCGTCGTACGCCCTTGTCCTCGGGGAACCGTATTCTAAGTCTATGGGCAAGATAGCCTCGGCCCCATATACTAGAAAGAACGGTGAGAAACCCGTGGCCCGGCTTGGCGTCGTCCTCAGACTCTAGACCACCGAGGGTAGTTCCTTCATCCACTGCTTGCCGAACTTGTTGAGGTCGTTGTAGATCCTCAGCTTAAGTCCCTGCAGAATCATGCCGTTGGCACGCTCCACCTGCCCATTTGTCATGGGGTGAGCCACGGCGGCACAGTCCACCCGGATGTGGTGGTCCTCGCAGAAGTCCAGAAACTTCTTGACAGTGAATTGGGTGCCATTGTTGGTGATGATGGAGTTTGGGACCCTGAAGCGATGGATGATGTTGGTGAAGAACGCCACCACCTGCTCGGACCTGATGCTGGTTAGGGGTCGGACCTTGATCCACTTGGAGAATTTGTCGATGGCGACCAGCAGGTGTGAGAAGCCCTCGGGTGCCTTCTGCAAGGGACCGACAAGGTCCAGACCCCACACAACAAACGACCAAGTGATGGGTATTGTCTGTAGGGCCGGAGCGGGCAGGTGCATCTGTCTCGCGTAGAATTGACACCCCTGGCAGGAGCGTACAATTCTAGTGGCGTCGGCCACCGCGGTGGGCCAGTAGAAGCCTTGTCGGAAGGCGTTCCCAACGAGGGCTCGAGGTGCTGCATGGTGACCGCAAGCCCCCGAGTGTATCTCTTGCAATAGCTCCTGTCCTTCGGCGATGGATATGCATCGTTGGAGAATGCCCGAGGGGCTGCGGTGGTAGAGCTCCTTTTCATCACCCAGTAAGACGAACGACTTGGCGCGCCGTGCCAGTCGCCGAGCTTCGGCTTTGTCGAGGGGGAGCTCTCCTCGGTGGAGATATTGCAGGTACGGGGTCTGCCAGTTTCGATTAGGCGTGACCCCATTCCGCTCTCCCTCGACACGCAGTGCCTCACCCTCGGCGGCCGAGGGTGCCTCGGGCTGGGCCGAGGCTTCCCCGGGCTCGGGCGTGCCGTCGGTCTTGACAGAGGGTTGATGTATGTCTCTGGAGAAGACATTCGGGGGAACCGTTGTCTGCCCCGAGGCTATCTTAGCCAGCTTGTTCGCAGTCTCGTTGTACCGTCGGGCGACGTGGTTGAGCTCGAGTCCGTAGAACTTGTCTTCCAGGCGCCGAACCTCGTCGCAGTAGGCCTCCATCTTCCGGTCGCGACAGTGGGAGTTCTTCATGACTTGGTCAATGACAAGGTGCGAGTCGCCATGAGCGTCGAGGCGCCGAACCCCTAGCTTGATGGCGATGTGCAACCCGTTAACTAGAGCCTCGTACTCGGCCATGTTGTTTGACGCCGGGAAATGGAGGCGCAACACGTAGCGGAGGTGCTTCCCGAGGGTGAGATGAAGAGCAGGCCCGCACCTGCTCCTGTTTTCATCAGCGACCCATCGAAGTACATGGTCCAGAGTTCCGGTTGGATCGGAGCTGTTGGTAGCTGGGTGTCGACCCATTCAGCCACGAAGTCTGCCAAGACTTGGGACTTGATGGCCTTCCGAGGAGCGAACGAGATTTTCTCGTCCATGATCTCCACCGCCCATTTTGCTATCCTACCCGAGGCCTCTCGACACTGGATGATCTCTCCTAGGGGGAAGGATGACACCATAGTCACCGGATGAGACTCGAAGTAGTGTCGCAACTTTCGTCGCGTCAGAATTACTGCGTACAGTAGCATCTGAATTTGCGGGTAGCGGATCTTGGTCTCGGATAGCACTTTGCTGATGAAGTAGACCGGCCTCTGGATGAGCAGTGCATGCCCTTCTTCTCGTCTCTCGACTACGATTGTGGCGCTGACCACCTGAGTGGTTGCGGCTACGTAGATCAAGAGGGCTTCTCCTGCAGCGGGGGGGCACCAAGATGGGCGCACTTGTAAGGAGTGCCTTTGAGTTTCCGAGGGCTTCCTCGGCCTCGGGGGTCCAAGAGAAGCGCTCGGTCTTCCTTAAGAGGTGATACAAGGGTAGGCCTCTTTCGCCGAGGCGTGAGATGAAGCAGCTCAGAGCCGCAAGGCATCCCATGACCCTTTGTACTCCTTTCAAGTCTTTGATAGGCCCCATGTTGGTGATGGCCGCGATTTTCTCCGGGTTGGCCTTGACGCCCCGCTTGGAGATGATGAACCCCAGGAGCATGCCTCGGGGGACTCCAAAGACACATTTCTCGGGGTTGAGTTTCACGCCCTTCGCCCTCAGACACTTGAATGTCATTTCAAAGTCAGAGAGGAGGTCGAAGGCTTTTCTCGTCTTGACTACGATGTCATCGATGTAAGCCTCGACCGTTCGGCTTTTCTCGTCTATGAATTATACAAATTCTAGGAATTGTTTTCCTACTAAAAACTCATTTTCTAAATAAATTCTATAGATTTTATATCTGTCTGGACCACGCACCAATTAACCAGAAGCACAGGGGCTAGCGTGCAAGAATTCCTATGACTCTGTGCACTGTACAGGGTGGACTGCGGGTTGTTTCTCCAAAACTATAAGGGGTTTTCTGCAAAGTAGTATGGTGAAGGGGTATCGGCCGAGTACGATCGTTGGATTAGATTCTGAAGGTCAGGATTTGATCGTGCCCTAACAGCAGTCACACGCCAGGGTCACCGTTGGATCCAAATCCGATGAACCGGATTTCCCTGAGCCCTAATTCCCCTACAGCCCTACGATCGCCTCAACGGCATGGATTTAAAGCGCAAAGGGGTACGCGCCAACTCTAATCCTAACCGCACCCACACGATCCAACGGCCAGGAGCACGTCTTCTAGCAGCCGGCACCAGCAGAGGCGCCGCTAGAGCTCTCCCAGTGGAGGATCACTGGAGCCGTCCGGATTGGCGCGCTGGAGCATCCCAACCCTAACCAACCCGTGATTCGACATCAGAAAGAATAGTAATGTGGACATGAGGGAGGAGCTCACCGTTGATTGAAGCTTCGAAGAAGGCCTAGCCACAGGAAAAGGCGGACGGCGGTAAAATTGGTAAGCTGCCGTGTGAATTGAGGATGGCTAGGAGGTCTTCGACGACGCGAATGGGTGGGAGAGGTAGCCGCAGAGCTCGCTTACTTATGCTCCTACCATCCGGTCAGTTAGCGCATGTTGGCACGGACTCGCGCGGATTTCGCATCCGCCGTTGCCGCGGAGCTACCTGTGCATGGCCAGCAGGGTAATGGCCGATAGAGTTCTCTGCGTTTGGGCGCGGGGTAGGGGAAGGTTTGTTTGTTCTTATTGCTTCGGCTGGGGCAAGGGGGAGTCTACCGACGGCCGATTCCAACTACTCAGCGCCATCTGCGGAGGGTCCTTCGCGTCTGTAGACTTCGGAGGAGCTGCAGAGCGTCTGGACCTAGAAGATCTACATGGCGAGCTCCAGACGTGTGGGGCCCGCGTGGCAGGGTCAAGCGCGCAGACAAAATGCCCACGCGCGATGTCTGGTGAACGACCTGGACCGTGAGATGGCTGGAGAACGAGCGCAAGGGTGCGACGGTTCTGCACAGCCAGGCCCACGCATCGGCCACCCATGCGACGGCGCACAGAGATGGACGAGTGGGGAGCAATGGGCGGAGCCATGGTAACCAAGTTGGGCCGAGAGGAAGTATCCGGCCCAGTGCTTGTGTTTGGCTTTTTCTTTTCTATTTTTCTTGATTTTCTGTTTTCTTCTAAATTTCAAATTCAAATTTTAAATTCAAACTCTTGTGGTCCATCATTATAATTTATACTTGTAACATTTAGAGATACTAATTTTGTAGGTATTTATTTACATATATTATTTATTCATTCATATCCTTTACCTTTTTTTCTCTTCACATTTATAGAATTCCCTTTTCAATCTTAAATTCCCATTTAGGTATTAATATATTTCTCTTTATTTTATTTTTTTGTATTGCCACAAAATGCACACAAAATAAAGTCCAACATGATGCACAATTTAGTGAAATATCTTTTATTATTTTTTAACTATAGTGTTCACAAGTGATGGTAAATAGATGCAACATACTTATAAATAAAGGAAAAATAATTTTCTTCACTCCTTTTATATTATCTCTTACAAATTAGGTATTACAAATTAGATGAAGCTGAAGCTTGTCAGCAGTATAAACACAAAAGAGAGAAGACTGCTTCGGTAGATCAATCGAAGCCTATGCTTTTGTGTGAAGACATAGCATACCAAAAGGTACTGCTGGGATCTCAGTTATCTGGTAAACAAGAAAAGACTCTGCTAAGGTTTTTGTTCAACAACAAATATGTCTTCCCTTGGACAGCTAATGATCTCTGTGGTGTTAATAGAGATGTCATTGAGCATTCACTCAATGTGGATCCATCTTTCAGGCTAAGAAAGCAGAGACTTCGGAAAATATCTGAGGATAAAGTCGAAGGTGCACAAAATAAAGTAAAGAGACTTCTCAGTGCCGGTGTTATTAGAGAAGTAACATATCTAGAGTGGCTGGCTAACATTGTTATGGTGAAAAAGGCTAATGGGAAGTGGAGAATGTGCATTGATTTTACAGACCTCAACAAGGCATGTCCGAAGGATGAATTCCCCTTACCAAGAATAGACTCTCTTGTAGATGCAGCAGCTTCTTCAGAGCTCATGAGCTTATTGAACTGTTACTCGGGTTATCACCAAATCTAGATGAAGAAAGAGGATTAGCCAAAGACAAGATTCATAACTCCTAGTGGTACCTATTGCTACCTTCGGATGCCCGAGGGGCTCAAAAATGCTGGAGGAAGCTTCAGCAGAATGACTGCTAAGGTTCTTCACTCTCAAATAGGCAGAAATGTGCTAACTTATGTTGATGACATCATAGTAAAAAGCACAAAACAAGAAAATGTTGTTGCCGACTTGCAAGAGACGTTTGCCAATTTTAGGCAAGTTGGTCTCAAGTTGAATCCAGAAAAGTGTGTTTTTGGAGTGAAGAAGGGCAAGTTTCTTGGCTGTCTGGTATCAACAAAGGGTATAGAAGCTAATCCAAGCAAGATAGAAGCTATCCTTCGGATGGAACCGCCAAATTAAAAGAAGGGGAATCAACGGTTGGCAGAAAGGCTAGCATCGTTGAATAGATTTATATCAAGATCAACAGAGAGAAACTTACTATTCTTTGAAATACTAAAGTCAGCCGAAGTCTTTCAGTGGGGTCCGGCTCAACAGAAAGCCTTCGAAGAGTTAATACAATATCTGATAGATTTGACAACTCTAACTCCACCTTCATCAGGAACTCCGTTACTCCTGTATGTGGTTGCCTCCCATTCTGCAGTCAGTGCGGCACTTGTACAGGAGAAGCATGATGGCCAAGTAAAAAGACAAGCACCAGTATACTTAGTCTCCAAAGTACTCAGTTTATAAAAGAAAAGTTACATAGAATTGGAGAAGGTATTGTATGATGTGTTGATGGCTTCCAGAAAGCTTCGACATTACTTTCAAGCATATCATATAATAGTGCCTTCATCACAACCTCTGAAGGATATTATGAGAAACAGAGAAGCTACAGGAAGGATTGCAAAATGGGTTGTGGAGCTTAATGAATTCACCATTGATTATGTACACAAATCCTCAATTCAATCTCAGGCATTAGCAGATTTCATTGCTGATTGCACACCAGGGGCTCAGGGAGAAGAAGCAACAAAAGATGCCAGAGCCTGGACGGTAATCTATGACGGCTCTTGGGGAACCTTCGGCGTAGGAGCAGCAGCTGTTCTAGTAGCGCCCTCTAAAGTCAGGACTTATTGACCCGGCCGAGTATGCAACAGGAGCGCCGATGTTCAACACCTTGCCTCTAAGTATCATCTCGAGCCGGCTCACCAAGTCCACATCAAGAATTCTTCTGTTAGTTACACGGGTTGAATCAGCCAGGCCTCGATACAGATAGGCCGGATACGCTCTGTCTTTCAGCGGCTGAATGTTCTTAAAAACAATGTCAGCGACCACAGCTTTTGCAGTCAGACCCCTTTCTTTCAACAATCCAACCTCAGCTAGCAGAGCCCCTGCCTCAGCCACCTCCTGGTCCGTGAGAGACTCGGTCCAGCTCGGAGTGCGGACATCCGGCTGTCTCCTTGACCATGGGGGGAGGGAATTCCCATGATTCTCCATGATGAACCATTCCAGGCGCCATCCCTTGATGCTATCCTTGAGTGGGATGTCGAGGTAGTCAGTCTTCCTCCCACGGCGCATCTCCAAGCTCGCACCCCCACCAGCTGGTGCTGCCCTCCAGCCATCCCAGGCCGACAGTGGTACAAATACTTCCAAAGGCCAAAGTGGGGCAAAACACCAAGAAAGGCTTCGCATAAAAGAACAAAAACAGAAACTTGAAGAATGGAATTAGGGTTCAGATGGGTCAGATTCAAGCGATAGAAATCAAGGAGACCACGGAAGAAAGGAGAAATGGGAAGAGCAAGTCCGCGGATAAGAAAAGGAATGTAAATGATGGATTCGTGGGTGTCTTCCGTCGGAACAGTGACCCCACGGCAGATCCGCCATGAACAGAGCTCCTTCGGAGGAAGAACTCCGATGGAAACAAGATGAAGAAGGTCGGATTCAGAGACAACAGACATATGGTTACCTGCGAAAGGCAACTGACTGTTGGGATCGATGGGAGGAATGATTGCGACAGACGAACTCGAAGCCTTCCGCTTAGGCGCCATCTCAACCTCGCTAGCGAGCGGAGCGGAAGCAATATTGCAGGAAAGCAGAGAAAGCCTGGATGCAGAAAAGCAGAAACTAGGGCACGGAGCGTGGAGGCGTGCGACCGTGCAATACATATGGGGTTTTCCCGGGCCAGATGCCATTTCTAAAAAGTGCCCAGTCATCACCCAGCCGTTATTTCTAAAACGCTGGCGTGCCAAGTCATCACCCAGCCGTTGTTTCTAAAACGCTGGCGCGCCATGCCATCACCCAGCCGTTGTTTCTAAAATGCTGGCATGCCATGTCATCACTCGGCCATTATTTCCAAAACGGCCGACGTGGCCCAATTTGACTCAGCTGTTGTTTCTAAAAACGCTGGCGTTATCTGACTTCACTCGGCCACTACTTTCAAAGCGGCCGACGCGGTCCGTTATCACTCGGCTGTTACTTCTAAAACACCGACGCCGCCATTAACCGCTCGGTCGTTATTTCTAAAACACCAACGCGGCCCGCTATCGCTCAGCTTTCACCTCTTAAAGCCCCAACCTCGCTGATAATCACTCGGCCACCACTACTAAGGCGCTGGCATCGTGAAAAAGGCAGTCTGAAGCACGGCTCAATGATTCTAAGTCGCTACACAAGCATTACGTTCAAAAACAGCCTCAGCAGTAGGCGTTAACACAATCGACGATCAGCAAGAAGGCAGAACAATACACACAAGAGGGATCGAAATCATTCTCCATTATACGGGAAGTACTACCGAACTTACAAATCAACTCATTATGAGCTGATGCTTTCCCTTCTACTACATTACATTTAACTAACTATACTACTAGCTACTACTACATTATTTCGCTAATACTATTTCTACTACTAATCTACACTAACATCTAAAACCAGTGGCGTCTAGCCAGTGGCCTTGTTGCTGCCCTTGCTGCTGCCCTTGCTGCCGCCGCTGCCGTACCCGCTTCCACCCTTGTCGCTGCCGTCACCGCCCTTGTCGCTGTCGCCACCACCGTCACCGTCGCCTCCGTCGTCGTCGCCGTCGCCGCCGCCACCCTCCTCGGACGAGTCAGATGAATTCTCCTCGTCCGAGGAGTACTCCGACTCATCCGAGCCCTCAAGCCCGGCGCGCTCAACAGTCTGGATGTAAGTCCACACCTCCACGCCCTGGGAGTCGTTTGAATCATCAGACGACGCCGGGGGAGAGGCAGGAGCCGGAGAGCCCTCGGACTCAGAGGAGAACTCCTCCTCCGAGTACTCCGAGTCGCCGAAGTCCTCCGAGGGAGGAGTCGGCTCGCGCTTGCGCTTGTCGCCCGAGTGATGCGAAGAGCCACCACCTTTCTTGCTCTTGCCCATGGCGGAGTGGAAGGAAGGAGAGGAGATGAAATAGCAAGTAGTAACAAGAAATGTGAAAAACGGTGGAGAAGCAAAAGCACTATTTATAGAAGAAGAAGGCAACCGCTCACCTCTTACCATGGCCACCGATCAGTCACAAAAATTCAATATGCAATTCAAACCGTCTGAAGACACGTCAGGCGACTGACGCCGTTTCACGTAACACGACACCCATTGGGACTCCAATCAACTGCACGGGCGATATGATTACACCCGCAGTCACATCAAGTTACTACTCAGAAGCAGTCTGCTAAACGCTCAGCGTACCAAGCCGTCTCTTGCCTACACCCATTGGGGGGGACGCCCAGAAATTATCAGTATATTTTCCAAAACTGTCACATCCGTACAGTATATGCAATGAATACTCCAAAACAGAAGAGAGATATCAGCAAGGATCAAAGGAAAGCCAAATATAACGATAAGGTACAAGTCCAATCGATAGAAGCATCAAAGCACGAAGTGACATGAAGACTAGTCAAGGGCCATCTATCGAACACCCAATCAGTCGCAGATCAAATAAATTGCCAGACCTAGCAAGATATGGACAGATCGTGTACTCAGCTTCAGAGACAAAAATGTATGTTGACGTCTGAAGCATAACATTGATGACATAATGCTGACCTCTAAGGCATTCGACAAAAGAAAAGGATGATTCCTAAAGAAAAAAAGAGATACGATGAGATGAAGACCTCCGAGTGGATTATTTTCAAAAATCCACTCGAAGCTCGGGGGCTACACCCAATGAATCATCATCCCCGAAGAAGCAAAATGCTGACCTCTAAAGCACAAGGCAAAATTAAGACAAGGCTGACCTCTGAAAAAGCACAAGTGGAAGATGAAAGCGGTTTCTGATAATACTTGAAGTGAAGACCTTCGAGTGGATTGTTTGCAAAAATCCACTTGAAGCTCGGGGGCTACACCCGGTGCACCCAATGAAATTCGAAGTCCAATAGTGCAAAATGCTGACCTCCGAAGCATGAACGTGAGACAGAACACCAAACTTCGAGGAATAATAGCAGAAGAAGACAGTGAAAAGAAAACGTGTTAACCGGATCACTTGGAATTCGGAAGCAGTGGCCCGGTAGACTTATTCCCAAAGCATTCCCTGTTAAAATCAAATACTGCAAGCTGGACCTAGGATCTTTGGGCCGTTTATTCCAAAATCAGCCTAAAGATCGGGGGCTTGTGGGGGACAGATATCCCCCGGGTCCACTAGAAGGATAAAAGACCTCACGAAAGGCCCAAGGGCCCCATAATTCATAAGGTCATCCCCTCGTGGGCCTGGGAGGAATGACCAGTGGGACGGATTAGCACAAGGCCGGGTCAGCGCAAGCCCAGACGACCCAACAAATTCGAGCAGTGATCGCAATAGTGACCCGACCTTCCCGCGCAGGGGCCCCATACATCGGAACTGAGCGAGGATGAGTCGGCTGAACTATAGGAAGATAGACTCAGTTAGTTTGCTATTACATTGGCACACGTTGTTATCAGATCCACATGTAATGCCCCACGGTCGAGTATATAAGGCCCAGGGGGCACCCCTTCAAGACGATCGACATCATTCATCACTTAGCCATCCACCCCGCTCTCTACGTTTTCCAACACTAAGAGAACTCCCTTGTAACCCATCGCATAAAGCATTCCAGCCAGGACATAGGGTGTTATGCATCTCAAAGCGGCCCGAACCTGTACATCATTGTCTACTATTTCTCGTGCGCCCAGCACGAACCATCGAGCTACAGTCGGTAACACCGTCCTACTCCTAAAAGCACCTTGGGGGGTAACCCTAGGTGCGCGGTCGGACCCGAAACACCAACACTCTCTTACTTTCTTTTACCCCCAAATCTTCACTCACCTAATAGCTAAAACCGGATGTACCCTTGTTTTCTATGGCACACCTGCTAATGGCATGAAAAGTTTATGTGTATAAAAAATACCACTTGGAAGTTCCACTTAGAAAAAAAGATATTAGAATTTCATAAAGATAAGGTCAGCTTGATATGCTTAACTAAATGGTATCCTTAAATAGGATTATATAATCTAATGTGGTCTAATCTAATGTGATCTAATCTAATGTGGTATACTTAAACATATTAGAGATACTGGTAGAAGAGATTAGACCCTACTAGCCAGGTGTTAACTTAACTTAGCACATTAGACCAACTCAACCATGACCAAACGGGCTAACCCAACCAATATAGTCATGATGGATTGCATAATCTGTCTATTCCCACCTAACATCAAACAAGATTTTGACCTATATCATGTAGTCTATCTCACCCATATCTATCTCATCTTAGCAAATTCTATCTTACCTTTGGACATCCACCTTATGCAACTAGTTATCCCAATCTTGACATAAAATAACGGATTAAGCCCTGCCAAAGAATCTTCATTTCATAACCAGCTACTAGCCTATTCGTTCTGCCTACCAAATAATTTCCCTTGCAAAACTATCTTACCATATGCTTCTAACTCCGATGGTCAACACCAAGAAGGGAAGATTATCAGGCAATAACAAACAAAAATGAATCCTCCAGATCCTCCACCGACTGGAACCGATCCAGTGGTTGCTGCCCAAATGCTGGTACTACAACAAATGACAAACGTGGTTAATGAAATGCAAAAATCAGATAAGGCAAGAACGCTAGGAAATGCGTCAGGACCAGTTGGAGATGCGACAAGCAATGAGACAAGCACGGTTGGAAAGACAACAACTACTACACCCACTACCGCCACCACCACCACCAGCTCCACCAAGATACATATATATATATTACTATTTGTAAGACCTAAATGTTACTTTAGTTAGTAATTAGTATTTTACTATTTTAGGAATAATAATAAGGTCTATTTGGGAATTTGAAAGTCAAAAAGAAAAGTTGAAACAAGTTTGAATTTGGAATAGGAATTTGAAAATATAAAAGAAATTGAAAATAGAAAAGAAAAAGAACAAACCCGCGTTTGGGCCAACTCGTCTCGCTCAGCCCAACATTCCACACGGCCCAACATCCTTTCACCTGCCCGCGCGCCTAAGCTTGCTCTCGTCGCCAACGGGGGCCCACACCCCAGCGTCCCACGTCGTGTCTCCACGCCACGTGCTGTGCTCGGCATTGCACGGCGATTGGCGGGCCCCACCCATCATTCAGACCTCGCGCGCGCATCGTCTGTGCCCTTTTTGCCACTGCCACGCGGGCCCGTATGTCAGTCGTAGCGCGCGCCAACCAGGAGTGGGGCGCCGACAATTTGAGCCTGCTCTCTAGTCTCTCACCAGCTGGGTCATTCTTCCTCCCCTGGTCGTTACACCGGGGGCCGATTTACTCGCTAGGGTTGCCGCCTGCGCGCTCATGGTAGCCGTTCAAGGCCGATGGCACTGTTGGTTTATCCCGCAATCCGTCCTTGGGCTACAAATACTCGAGACCCCACACCCTCTGACCCCTGATGTGTAGTGCCAAGCCACCGCCACCATTGCAGAGTGAGAGAAGTGAGCACCGCCGTGGGAGGGAAAACCTTGATTCACCGTCCACCGTGCCCAGGGTGTAGTGTTGGGGGCCTTCGTTGAGGCTCTCTAGTGCGTGTGATCCCCTCAGCTGGCGCGATTGGGGAGCTGGGTTACACGCGATTTCTCGCTGGTGCTCCTACATCGCCACAGCGTGCGTGGCCGTGGGCTTCTGCGCCATCAACTAAGGTGAGTGATCGCTCGACCAAATCGGTTCGCTTCCTAGTACGTGTGGTACACCTTAATATATAGCTTAGATGACCAGCGCATCAGTAATTGTTCGCCGGAGATCGTATAAGTGCCGCGGCTGTTGGTCCTTGTTCTTGGATGCTAAATACCAAGAACAAAGCAACACAATTGTTAATGATTGGAAACCTTCGTCCTTCGAAGCATTATCTCCCTCGGGATATAATGATCTTTAGACGAAGGTCATGAAGGACATACCTTCATCATTTCAGTGAGCAAGAATGTAAACAGAGATATATGAAACACAAGGGGAATATGCATAATCATTTCAAATCATTGGACTATTTGTTGGGATCATGCTTCGTCGCCGAAGGTCCTGCAGAAAGAAAACAGTTTAGGCTGAAGCTGCTTATACGTGACGCCGAAGGCATCATTCATAAAGCTTCAGTATTTTTAGCATATCCGAAGATGAAGGGTCGAACCGACTTAAAGATAGAATAACCTTCTAGCCTATAGGGGTTTTAGTCACTGTTGTAAACTTTTATGAAGGGCATGATTGTAATTCCTTACAGGCTGTGTCCTGTGCCTATAAATAGTGAACAATATTCCTTTACTGTTCACGCATTCCTGTAATTGCTAACGCATCACTCGGGAATTATTGTTTGCCAAGGCAAAGGTATAAATATACCCAAAAACGTTGTTTCCAAACATCTTAAATTCATATAATAAGATGTCATTTATTTTCGATGTATTTATCTTTAATGTTTTACTTTACTTTGTCTTATCTCTATAAGTTTAATTAAGAAGGTGAAATCTTTGTAATTTCATGCTCGTGACCTTCGTCCGAAGTTCATTAAATCCTTATGGAGATAATGCTTCAGCGGACGAAGGGCATTAATATTTAACATTTTATGTTGCCTTGTTCTTAATTCATAGCATTTGAGAATAAGTCCCCAACATTGGCGCCCACCTCCGGTGAACTCACTTCCACTTTTTTGAGCTGATGGCTTCATTCAACAATCAAGCTGGAGCTGCTTCGGCTCTGAAGCTGGTACTCCCGATAACAGGCGGTTCATGCTCAGAGCCAGTTAACAAGAAGCAGAAGAAGGAGGCACAGAGAAGGGTACAACATGTCGGGGTGCAAGGACCCTTCATCAAGTCAAGATGGTCTCACATTCCAATTACCTTCTCCCAAGAGGATCTTCAACTCAAGGATTACCCACACAACGATGCTATGGTTATCTCTTGTGTGATCAAAGGATTTCTGGTCCATAATGTTTTGGTTGATACAGGCAGCGCAGCTGATATCATATTCGCTAAGGCTTTCAGACAAATGCAAGAGCCCGAAGACAAGATCCATGATGCTACGCACCCTCTTTGTGGCTTCGGAGGGCTGCAAATTGTAGCACTTGGGAAGATTACCATGCCAGTAACCTTCGGATTTGCCAACAACACAAGGACTGAGCAAATTGTGTTTGACATTGTTGACATGGAGTATCCTTACAATGCTATCATTGGTCGTGGTACTCTCAATGCCTTTGAAGCAATTCTTCATCCAGCTTACCTTTGCATGAAGATACCTTCGGACCAAGGGCCCATTGCTCTTCATGGAAGTCAGGAAGCTGCCAGAAGGGCCGAAGGAAATTGGACAGATTCAAAAGCAATCCATAACATAGATGGAGCTGAAGCTTGTGAGCAGTACAAGTTTAGAAGGGAAAAAGCTGCTTTGGCTGATCAGCCGAAGCCCATGCTCTTATGTGAGGATATAGCAGAGCAGAAGGTGCTATTGGGATCTCAATTGTCCGTAGAACAGGAGAAAACCTTGATAAGGTTTTTGTTCAACAACAAAGATGTCTTTGCTTGGTCAGCTAATGATCTTTGCGGAGTTAACAGGGATGTTATTGAACACTCGCTTAATGTTGATCCATCATTTAGACCCAGGAAGCAGAGGCTTTGAAAGATGTCTGATGACAAGGCCGAAGGTGCTCGGAATGAAGTGAAAAGACTCCTCAGTGCCAGAGTTATCAGAGAGGTAAAGTACCCAGAATGGCTGGCTAACACTGTTATGGTAAAGAAGGCCAATGGTAAATGGAGGATGTGTATCGACTTTACTGATCTCAATAAGGCCTGTCCGAAGGACGAGTTTCCATTGCCGAGGATAGATTCCTTAGTTGATGCAGCAGCTTCATCAGAGCTTATGAGTCTGCTGGATTGTTATTCAGGCTATCATCAAATCTGGATGAAGAAGGAGGATGAACCGAAGACCAGCTTCATAACTCCTAGTGGAACATATTGTTACCTTCGGATGCCTGAAGGGCTTAAAAATGCTGGAGGAAGCTTCAGCAGAATGACAGCGAAGGTTCTCCATTCTCAGATAGGCAGGAATGTCTTAACTTATGTTGATGATATTATTGTGAAAAGCACGAAGCAAGATAATCACATTGCTGATCTGCAGGAGACCTTCGCTAATTTTAGACAGGCTGGTTTAAAGTTGAATCCAGAAAAATGTGTCTTCCGGGTGAAGAAGGGGAAATTTCTTGGTTGTCTAGTTTCAACAAAAGGAATTGAGGCTAATCCAAACAAAATCGAAGCTATCCTTCGAATGGAACCACCAAGTACAAAGAAGGAGGCCCAAAGATTGACAGGAAGACTGACATCTCTCAACAGATTCATATCTAGATCAGCAGAGAGAAATTTACCATTTTTCGAAGTGCTGAAGTCAGCCGAAGTTTTTCAATGGGGACCAATCCAGCAGAAAGCCTTCGAAGAGTTGAAGCAATATTTGATAAACCTAACAACACTAACTCCACCAACGCCAGGGGCTCCTTTGTTATTATATGTGGCAGCTTCGCACTCAGCGGTAAGTGCGGCACTCGTTCAGGAGAAGCTTGAAGGCCAAGTTAAAAAGCATGCCCCAATATACTTTGTATCCGAGGTTCTTAGTTTATCAAAGAAAAATTATACAGAACTGGAGAAGGTACTGTATGCTGTTTTGGTGGCCTCCAGGAAGCTTCGGCATTATTTTCAAGCTTACAATATAATTGTTCCTTCTTCACAACCATTGAAGGATATTATGCGAAACCGAGAAGCTACTGGAAGGATTGGAAAATGGGCTGCAGAGCTCAATGAATTTTGTATTGATTATGTGCATAGATCTTCGATTCAGTCTCAAGCGTTGGCAGACTTCATTGCTGACTGGACGCCAGGGGCTCAGGAGGAAGAAACGAATAAAGATGCCGAAGTATGGACAGTGTTTTGCGATGGGTCTTGGGGAACCTTCGGAGCAGGAGCAGCTGCTGTGTTGGTTTCACCTTCCAAAGTTAAAACTTGTTATGCGGCAAGACTTGACTTCAGTTGCACAAACAATGTTGCTGAATACGAAGCTCTTCTCTTGGGTCTTCAGAAGTTAAAGGCAATGGGAATCAGAAGGGCCATTCTTAAAACTGATTCCCAAGTTATTTCTGGTCATATTGACAAGAGCTATAAGGCAAGAGATCCGAAGCTTGAAAAATATTTAGATACAGTTCGAAGGATTGAGGCTTCCTTTGAGGGATTCTCTGTTAAAAACATTCCTCGTGGAGAAAATGAATATGCTGATCTATTAGCCAAGTCAGCAGCACAGGGGCTGCCTTTACCTTCGGAATTATTTTTTGAAACAATAAAAGCATCTTCGGTCGAGCTTCTTGAAAGAGCGGTCCTCAACATATCCCCTGTCTATAGTGAAGATTGGAGAACTGAAATCGTCTCTTTCATTCAGGGTAATTTTTTTTCAGATGACGAAGCTTATAACAGGAGGATAGAAGCAAGAGCTCGACCATATGTCATTATAGAAGGGGAATTATACAAGCGTGGGGTCTGTTCCCCGTTGCTCAAGTGTTTATCGAGAGCCGAAGTCATAGAATTGATGAAGGAAATACATGCAGGCCTGTGTGGATCTCATATTGGATCTAGGCCTTTGTTGGGAAAAGTTTTTCGCCAAGGATTTTATTGGCCAAAAGCAGCTTCGGATGCAGCGGAGCTAGTGCAAAAGTGCGAAGGTTGTCAGAAATGTGCAAGAGATCAAAAACAACCTTTGTCTCTAACTCAGTTAATACAACCCACTTGGTAGTTGCAAAGGTGGGGCCTTGACTTGTTAGGTCCGCTACCACCAGCACAAGGAAATTTAAGATATGTTGTAGTGGCAGTGGAATATTTTTCTAAATGGATTGAGGCAAAGCCTTTAGCCACAATAACTTCGTTCACTGTCCAAAAGTTTTTCTGGCAAAACATTGTTTGTCGCTTCGGAGTGCCGAAGGCCGTCACTGTGGACAATGGAACGCAGTTTGACTCCGATGTTTTTAAAGAGTTTTGTGACCAAATTGGCACGAAGATCCATTTTGCGTCAGTTTGACATCCAGAATCAAATGGACTAGTCGAAAGAGCTAATGGAAGGAATCATAATGACATGAATAACGAAGTCAATCTTCAATCAGCCTAGGGGAAAGTGGCCAGATGAATTAATCAAAGTTGTGTGGAGCCATAACACAACAGTGTCAAGATCAACAGGCTTTACGCCATTCAAAGTATTGTTTGGTGATGAAGCAATAACCCCGGAAGAAGCCAAAGCAGGATCAATAAGAACAATAGCTTCGGCAGAAGGCGAAGATGAAGCTGATTGCTCTGTGGAAAAAGATGCTATGGAGGGGATCAGGCTTCAGGCTGTGGAAAACATCAATAAATACCAAGCCGAAACAATAAAATGGCGTGATAGAAAGGTTCGGTTGAAGAACATTAAGCCAGGACATTTGGTGCTTCGAAGAGTGGCCAACCCAGACACAGTAGGCAAACTACAGCTGAAGTGGGAAGGCCCTTTTTTGGTAGTATCTTCGTCAAGACCCGGTTCCTACAGATTAAAGGATATAGACGACAACGACATCCCTAGATCGTGGAATGCGGATGAGCTTCGGCGATATTATGTTTAGCTTGATGTAATTTTTTTTTATTCTTTTTTGTGGCACCCTTTTCCTTTCCGAAGGGGGAGAAAGGTTTTTAATGGGGCCACAACATGTAATTTTCCTTATTTCAATTCTATAAGAGTGATATCCCCCAAAAATGTAAATGTAAATGCAAAGGAAAAAGAAAAGAAAACAGGGAGAAGCTCAAAAGTCGTTCCTAAGGGAATGCAGAGCTTACAGCGAAAAGTCAACGCTGAATCCGCCGAAAGTAAAAGGCGAAGAAGCTCCTAAGGGAGGCTTACAGCGAAAAGTCAACGCTGATTCCGCTGAAAGTAAAAAGCGAAGAAGCTCCTAAGGGAGGCTTACAGCGAAAAGTCAACGCTGATACACCGAAAAGTAAACGGTGAAGCCAAAAAGTAAACAGCAAAAAGATTTGAATCATTCCCAAGGGGATGAAGGTCTATGATTATGGTTTTTGAATATGTGTCCCGATATTCATCTGCACGATACATTACATCATGTCATTTGCATTCATAAACATTCATTTAGACATATAGAATCATCATCATACCACAAAAAAAAGACAGATGCTTTGGCAATGAGGAAAAACTTTGTAGAAAAGGGAAGTTTTCATGCTTCGTTGTGTACGAAAAGAAGGGAAGGTGTTTTTCGCCTTCGGCTCAAAAAGAGAAGTTTCGTCCACAGCAAAGCAGATTGTACACGAATAAAGTGGACAGAATATATTACAAGGTATGTACAAATTTACATAAGTTTTTTCCATAATGATATTACAAAAGATCCCTTCAGAATTTTTTGTAGGAAAGTCTATTATAGCAACTATCAAGCTTCAGCTTCGTTATACTTCAACTTCGTCATCCTGCACATATTAAGGAGCATAATAAGAAAGGTGCAAATTTCAAGGAGAAGGTAAAAGTAACAAATATAAGTTTTTTACCGGCTTAAGGTGACTTCGAGCTTCGTCACCAGCCATCCTTCGCCCGCCATTTACCCAAATCTGGGTCATAAATCTATTCCCGATGCTTCGGGCTAGGCTCGGGATATCAATCAAGTCTGCTGCTGACAAGCTAAAGTTTGGTCTATTCACAACTTTCCCATGAGTGCAGCCGGCCTTCAGAAAAGCGGCAGTTGTGCCTCGAGAAGCTACCAAGGCGCAGAAATCGGCATGCCCCCCAATAACTTCGTCAAGAGCATCAACCTCGCCTTCAATATGTTCCAAGGTGCTGGGCAGGTTTTCGGCTGAAGGTGAAAATTTTTCAGAACTGGCTCCGATAGAGTGAAATACGTCCTTCAGCCGCTGCACGCACCGGCTGCCGAAATTTAGACATTTCTCTTGGAGATCCTTCAATGATTTTTGTAAATCTGAATTTTTCTCGACCTCAGTCTTGAGACTTGCTTCAAGCTTCTCCTTTTCTTGCTCATATTTTTCCGACTTTTTGAGTAATTCATTCTTTAAACTGTCATTTTCGGCTTGGACTTCGGCCAAGGAGCCTTCCATAGACTGAATAATAAAATCTTTCTTTTCTAAAGCACCTTCGTGTTCTTTAGCCATAATTTCAAGATCTTGAATGGCGAAGTCCTTCTTCAGAACAGCTTCGTAGTTTTCAACTTTTTCTTCTAAATCTTTGATGATAGCTTTATTCTTTTCCTCTTCAAGATCTAGCTGCATTTTCAGCACTTTGCTTAATAATATACTCTGTCAAAACAACCTTCATCAGAGAAAGACATAAAAAATAATAATAATAAAATAATAATAATATTTTTACCTTAAAATTCGCATAGAGCAAGCTGCCAGCGACATGATGTCGCTGGTACCTGCAGAGGTCTGCTTCTATCTTAGGCAAGCCAACGCTTTTGGAGAGGGTTCTAACAATTTTGGCCTCGGTACGGTTCCGAAGGCATCTTAGCTTCCCTTCGTTGACCCCACCAAATAGCATAGCCCCTGATTTATATCCGCAAGATATGGCATGTCTTTTCAACTCTTCTTTTTCGGCGTCTAGTAGCTCTTGTCCAAGCAAATCTTGAAAGTTAAAATCTCCTTCCTCCGAAATTTCATCAATTTGCTCTTTCCCCTTTTCAGTTGCCGTGTTCACTACAGCCATAACAGCTTCCTCTTCAGCCATTTTCAGGAGTATATTGTCAATAACCTCAAGTGTGGTTTCCTGGTTCGACTCTTCGGCTTTGGCCCCGGCACCTTCGCCTTCGGCCCCGGTAGCTTCGGCTTCGCCGGTTTCAGCTTCAGTGGTTTCCACTCCGATAGCTTCGGCTGCGGCGCCTTCGGCTTCGGCAGTCTCGGCATAGGCAGTTTTTGACACCGACGATGGTGGCGGCGTCTGATGGATCACATCTGTCACTTGAATGATTCTCTGTTTTTTCAGCTTCGCAGGACTTTCTGCTGCCGAAGTTTCTTTGTCCTTCTGAAAAAACTTTGTCAGTTCCGGTGCCAGCGGAGTTAGCTTGACAGGCAAAGATTTAGTCATTACCTTCAAAATTTCTTCTACTTTGGTAGCAGAAGGTGTCACAGACACTTCCTCATCTCGGACCAATCTCTCTGGTTCTGGAGATGCAGGCTTCAGAGATGCAGGCTTCAGAGATGCAGCTTTTCTCTTTCTTGGAGCAACTACTTTCGGTTCAAGCTTTTCTTTCTTCTTTTCTGGTTGATCTTCGTCGTCTCTAATTAAAGTGCTAGCCACTCGTTTTCTTTTTGTTCCCTTCGGCACCCTTGTCTAACCACTCGTAGTTAGGGTATTCAAAGCCTATAGCATCAAGCACTCTGTTTAGCCTCCGTTTCGGCCGGGTGCCAAAGGCTGCTGTCATCAATTGATCTTCTTTTTTAGAATAATTCCCAAGAATTTCAGTGCTCATTACTTCGATTGTTTCAAGCCATTCTTGGCAGGGTGCTTTAAAATACTTCTTGAACTTATAATGGTAGGGCAAGCGGACAAGTTCCCCCTCCTTCTTTTCTCTTTCGAGCTTCGGCATAGCCCATTCCTTCATAGTTGGAAATATTTTGAATGACAGGAATTCCTGCACAAGATCTCTAGTGCCAATGTGCTCAGCAATAATCCTTAATTCAGCCAACGTGATTTGAGTTGGTCCTTCTGGTGTCATATTGCAATGGGGTCTGGTCTCTCCGAAGATCAATTCAAGCGGACTCTGTACCAGCTTCTTCTTGTCATCGTCAACTTTGACGTAGAACCATTCCGATTTCCAGCCTGCCGGAAATTTCGTAGTCTTCCGATAGGCAAAATTATAACAACCAAAATTTTCATGTAACCCATCTTTTCTGGCTTTAGTTTGATAGTGTAGCTCGTGTACCTAGCAGAAACCTTCGGCAAATGGCTCCACCCCCTGGCTTCGGAGAGCCCAAATATAAACACTGAGTCTGACAATAGCATTAGGAGTTAGTTGATGAAAATAGATACCAAACTTCTTTAGCACATCGGCAATCATCCTATTCAAAGGGAATCTCAAACCAGCTTTGAGGAAACTCTTGAAAATCACTATTTTGTCTTTCTGTGGCTTCGGGGTAGTTTCTTCTCCACCGAAGCAAACCACCTTCTTCTCATCTTCGCTAAAGTAGCCCGATTTTACCATCTTCGGAAAATCAGCCCTGGAGATGGTTGACTTTCCGAAATCCAGGTGGCTAGGCTTGCTTGGTATTGCGATATTGTGATCATCTTCAGAATCAGTCTCTTCAATATCTGCTTGTTCTGCTTCGGTAGCAGGGGTGTTCTCCGATGTCACCAAACCAGATCGCCTCATTGCTTCCGAGATAGGGACAGTTTCCGCAGCTTCAGCTTCGTCTCCTTCGCGCTCAGCTCTAGCAGTAGAGCGCACTCTGGCCATTTGATTTTGAGTATCTTGAAAATTGCTCGGAAATTAATAACCTTTTCCCGAAGCTCTTCTTCTGACGAAGCAGAGGCAAAACTAAAGCTTCGTTTGAATGCGAAACTCAAGCTTCGGCTATGGTTAAAAATTTTGGCAGCAAAACAGTGCAATAGCAATGAATGCTGTGGTAACTTCACACCTACTCGTCTGTTTATATAGTGCTGCAGGAAAGAAGGTGAATCGTCAGGATTTTTACACCAAGCAAACAGTTGCTCGCACCCGCTGAACGGTGGGCCGCAAAAACTAGAATAGCGAACCTGCATGGTGGAACTGTATCGTTTCTCGACAACGAGCTCAGGGAAGGTGTTTTTCGGACCTTCGGCTTCCTGAAGCCTAAGAGACTTTTTTCACGGATCAAGCTCGTTACGAAAAACGATCTAGCACCGCGAAGGGGCTACTGTTGGGATCATGCTTCGTCGCCGAAGGTCCTGCAGAAAGAAAACAGTTTAGGCTGAAGCTGCTTATACGTGACGCCGAAGGCATCATTCATAAAGCTTCGGTATTTTAGCATATCCGAAGATGAAGGGTCGAACCGACTTAAAGATAGAATGACCTTCTAGCCTATAGGGGTTTTAGTCACTGTTGTAAACTTTTATGAAGGGCATGATTGTAATTCCTTACAGGCTGTGTCCTGTGCCTATAAATAGTGAACAGTATTCCTTTATTGTTCACACATTCCTGTAATTGCTAACGCATCACTCAGGAATTATTGTTTGCCAAGGCAAAGGTATAAATATACCCAAAAACGTTGTTTCCAAACATCTTAAATTCATATAATAAGATGTCATTTATTTTCGATGTATTTATCTTTAATGTTTTACTTTACTGTGTCTTATCTCTATAAGTTTAATTACGAAGGTGAAATCTTCGTAATTTCATGCTCATGACCTTCGTCCGAAGTTCATTAAATCCTTATGGAGATAATGCTTCAGCGGACGAAGGGCATTAATATTTAACATTTTATGTTGCCTTGTTCTTAATTCATAGCATTTGAGAACAAGTCCCCAACACTATTCATATTTTTATTTTATAAGCATGAATAAGCGTCAATAATATCTATATCACATTTGTACCTTTGGCTTGATAGAAGGTGAAAAAGCGGGAGTGATGCGAGAGCAATTAGAAGTCAGCCTGAACAGTACAGTGTTATTGTTCATCTATTTATAGGCATAGGACGCAGCTTGGATGAAACTACATTCATGTCCTTGACATTTACTATTGACCATAAGGCAAGCTGTCGAGGACTAAGCAGTCTTATCCCCTTTAAGTTGGTTTCTCCTTTCACCATCGTCAACGTGCTGAGCTGAAGCTCCTTCAGCCACAGCTTTGGAGCTAGCTTATCCTTCGTTCAAACTGCACCTTCATACCACGCACACCTTCATCTCAAAGTTGAAGCCTCCTGTAACAGTCTATGCTATACTGAAAGACATGTTAGAAGTTTTTGAGGACCTTCGGAAGCGGAAGGCCCCCAACAGTAGCCCCTCGCAATATTAATTTGTTTTTGCATTTAACAAATTCAGACTACGACGTGAACGAAGACCTTTAGTGGAATGTCCGAAAAAACACCTTCCCTTCGCTAGAATAGCGAAAGTCAATGACATGTAGGGCCCGCCAAGTTGCAATGCGCTTGGGCATATAAATAGTAACCCGCAGCGACAGCATTTGCTGCGCCATCTCAATCTCTTGTGCTATTTTTTCAAGTTTTAATTTTCTTGCTCTGTCAGATTTCGCTTGTTTTGTGAGCTTCGGCATTTGTTCAAGTGCCTATCAAATGGCTGATGAGAAGAAGGTTATTGATCCTGCACTAGCTGGTTTTTACGAGGCTATGGAGAAGACAAACACACAGAAGATTACAAACGAAATGCTAGCTGATTTGTCTGAAGATTCTGACGATAGCGGAAGCTTTGATATGGAAAGCGAAGACGAAGATGCTGAAAATCGGCCCTGGCGACCAAGTCACACCATCTTTGGAAAATCATCCATTAAGCAGAGTCAAATTGATGCTATGAAGGGGAGATATTTTTGAGATATTTCCATTGTGAGAGCTAGAGGGGATAGTGCCGCCCCAGCTCTCGAAGAAGATGAAGTGGTTGTTTACAGGAGCTTCATGAAGGCAGGGCTTCGGTTCCCGTTAAGCAAAAATTGAAGTGCTGAAGACCTTCAAAATTTTCCTTCAACAGATTACCCCTGAAGCCATTATCAGGATGGGGGTTTTTGTTTGGGCCGTGAGAAGCCAAGGGCTAGAGCCAAGCGCAAAATGCTTCTGCAACATGCACGAGCTGCTATATTTGACGAAGGCTACTGGCAAGGAGCAGTATCACAACAACTTTGGTTGTTATGGCTTCGTGCCTCACTTTGATGTAAGTTATCCAGTTCCAACATTTTAGAAAAGGTGGCCAGGAGCCTGGATGGAAGAATGGTTTTATGTGCAGAATAACTTAGTTGAGAGGGAAGATATAAAAGGGATTATTCAACGCCCCATTTGGTCTCGCTTCGGCATCGGGAGGCCAGCCAATGCTCTTGGGAATGATATAGAAGCATGCCAGAGAAGCTTCAACAATGTGTGCACTTTTATTGGCATAAGAGACTTAGTTCAAGTGCACATCGCCTATAGAGTATGGTCGCTCATGAGTGAGTGGGAGATGCCGAAGGAAGCTGCTGCCGAGTCTAGTCAGGGTGGCCTGGTCTATCTAAAATATACTTTCAGATATAGAAGCGAGTTTGATGAGCCAAATGATGAGTGGTTGAGCAGTATTGAGGCAACCAGTAACGAATTGCTTGGGGCCTATACAAGGGCCGAAGATGATGCAATGACCTTGGCCATCGAAGGTCGAGGCAAGAAAAGGTTGAATAGAGTTTTCGACGTCATTGGTTTCGTATACCCTCATTATAGCTATCCCTCGCGAAAGCAAGGAAATAAAAGAAAAGCTGCTACTTTGGCCATTTCTGTTGTGCTGAAGGGCAAAAAGATCAAGGTTTTAACGCACCGGCCTAGATACATTGAAACAACCACTGTGCCGAAGCTTGGTGAAGGGACATCTTCCACTGCTGAGGTAGAACAGCCTACTCCTGCCAGCCCCAAGGAAGAATTGGCTGAATTGCCGAAGGTTTCTGCAACCGGGTCAGTCGAAACACCAAAACATGGTGCCGAAGCTAAAGGAAAGGCGACCAAAGAGCCAGAGCTAGGGGAAACGGTAGGGCTGCCAAAAATCTCGAGCCCGCCAGTGGAGCCATAATTGCCAAAGGTATCAAAGGCTCCTGCAATAACTCCCAAGAGGAGAAGGATGGATAAGGGCTTTGACTCCTTCCCCTGCTAAAGAGACTGCCGAAGCTGCTACAGTTCACATTGAAACCGAAGCTCGGCCCTTAGTGCCCACTGAAGCAGAGCCTGCTGGAACTGAGCAGAGAACTTAACAAGGATCTTCAGATGCTGGTTTGGCTCTGGAGAAGAAAGATGCGCCTAAAAAAGTTAAATCTCCTACTCCCAAAGCACCTTCTGAAGATCTTGACTTTATTATTCGACATGCTTCGAGTAAAAGGTTGTCTGAAGAAGAAATCGCGGAAGCCAAACACTACGCCCGAGAATTGAAGTACCCGAAGGGGGCCTTGGTGTACAATGGCACCGATGAAGATGATTTTCTATACTGTCTCCCGGACAACAAGGAAATATCTGTTTGCCGGGAGATGGCAAAAAACATGGGATTTCCGAAGCTTGAAGTTGGCCTTTCTGCCATGTCAAAGGATGACCTCACAGACAGCCTTGCGTACAATAGTTTGAAGGTACGGAAGTTATGGACTTATAAATAGATTATCTTTTGTCTTTTATTCTTATGCTGATCCTTTGTCTCCCTTCTTTTTGCAGGGCTTAATTCTTAGCAATGCTTTGACAGCATAGAAGAATGCTGAAGATGAAAGTTGCCAGATAGCCCTCGGTAACCTTCGGTCGAAGGTTATCAAACTGAGAAATGAAGCCTTAGAGAAAGATAAAATTTTGCTTTCATTGGTGGATAGAGTGAAGAAAAACGAAGCAAAATTTAATGCTCAATCTGAAGCCCATAAAGCCGAAGTTGAGAACCTTCAGAAAAAACTTGCCGATGCTAATGAAAATTTTGAACTTGCAAAAGTAAAGAAAGAAATAAGTGAATGGTCGAATGCTAGGCTGGAAAAGAATGTTGAGGAGCTTCATGATTCCAAGGAAATATGCTTTGAGAAATCCTTGGATTGCGTAAGAAAGCTAAAAATCAGCTTTGCCAAGGTGGGTGCATATTCTTTGGAAGAAAAGTTCATTCGAGGTGACCCCGAGGGAGTCATCGATTGGATAAGTGAAGAGGCCGAAGCTTTTGAAGAAATCCTTAGTGATCAAGGGGATATTTGTTCCTTCACCGGCGCTCGAGGGGTTGCAGCAATTCTGGAGAAGGCTGGCTGTGGCCATGTTAAAGCTGCGGCCTAGGCCGAAGCCGTCTTCTCCACAGACGACACGTAGGACCCCTCAGCTGAAGCCACTTTGATAGGCGGGAAATTTTATTCCGATGTCTGGGCAAAAGGCGGCCGAGAAATGGCCAACGAAATTATAAATAAAAATGAAAAATAATCCCATGATGCCCGAGAAGAAGCTAAGCGGACCGAAGAAGCTGCCGAGCGTGCAAGGCGTATATGTATTATTATTGAATTTTAGCTTCGGTGTTTGTTTTCTGGCTTTGGACTAGTTTACTACAGCTGAACTTTCACCGCTACCCGAGCCATGCGACCCCCAGGTCGATCCCGTTATGAAAGAGGCGCTGGATGTGATGAGTGTTGCCAATACCATAGTCGACGAAGTCGTCGATAGACTGCTGAATGAGGTCGCTGAGAAAATTATCAAAGACTAGGTTTTTGTTGTGATGATACAATGTATCATTTGTGTATGAAACAATTATCAAACATGTATATTAATGTAATATATTTCTTTGCGATGCATGAAATTTACGCACATACCATTTTTGAGCCTTCGGCGAAAAAACACCTTCCCTTCTTTTCATGCTTCGTAAAGAAGGGAGCCCTTATATAGCAGAGTTGTTGTGTGATACTGTTGTCAACAGACTTTCCTGGTAAGATTGTATTTGCCGAAGGTTTGCTTCGTGCCTCAGTACACTTTCATTCATTAAGTCATTGCCAAAGATTTGCTTCATGCTCAATCTTTACTGTTAATGCGATATGATGTATGATGTAATGCTATGCGGAATGATGCAATGGTATGATGCAACATGATGTTTATGCCGAAGACACACACCCACACTGAAACACTCAAGACTCTACATCCCGTTAGGGACGTCTTTGGAGTCTTTAAGCTCTGCATCCCCTTAGGAACGACTTTGGAGCTTCTTCACCTTATATTTCGTTGGTATTTAAGCTCTACATCCTCTTAGGAACAACTTTGGAGCTTCTTCACCTTATATTTTGGTGGTATTTTGGCTCTGCATTCTCTTATGAACGACTTTGGAGCTTCTTCACCTTATAATTCGGTGGTATTTTGGCTCTGCATTCCCTTAGGAACGACTTTTGAGCTTCGAAACTTACTCTACGCTCCCTTAGGAACAACTTTTATAGCTTTGGATGTTTGTTAAGAGGAAGCATTTCACTCAATGATACGAGCACTATTGTTACATGAAATCAGAATTCAGTCCTTCGTGACTTGTTTTTCATACAAGAAAAATAAAATGACAGAAAAGATAAAGATACACCAAGGGTAGGATATTCTTTAGTAGATGTGCTTGGATTCAGGCATAGTACTATTGACTATGCGAGCTTCGGACTCCTCCCGAAAATCGCGCTGCTGTTGAGCGTGCTGGTGCCCTTCTGGCTGCTGGCTTTGGGCCAGAGTAGGTGGTAGCGGTGGTGGTGGGAGCTGGGCCCAGGAAGCTTGAGAGTGGCTTGCCGAAGCGACAAAGGCCGTAGGCTGTTGATTACCTACGAACTCTGGGACATAGGGAGAATAACATGAAGCAGTATGTAGGACCTGCTTCGGTTGATTCTGCCGTGCCTCAGCTTCGGCAATATCTTTTTGATTTTGAATTATGACTTGTCATGTTCTTGTGGTGTGGCCTTTGTCTTCACCACAAAATAAGCAAAATAGTCTTCTGGGCTGATCTTCGTTTCTTCCTCCGAAGCTTCTACCCCTCTTCCTCTTAGGGCTGGTGGCTTGAAGGAGCGTTGTTGTGGCCCTGATGATTGGGAGCTGTGTTGTTGCCTTTGAGGTTGACTTCCTCTATCATTACTTAGGTTGGAATTATGGATCGACCTGACGTGCCTGGGGTGAATTCTTCCTCCGAAGCCCCTGGCCATCTCAGAAAACCTGTATGCTTCCTCCCTTCTTTAACGGAAATCATTATCAGCCTGGATATACTCATCCATCTTCTGAAAAGGCTTCTCTAGGGTTTGTTGGGGCTTCCTGGCAAAATATTGAGCTGTAGGTCCTAGCCAAATCCCTTTGATCATGGCCTCAATGACGATTTCATTGAGCACTGTAGACGCTTGTGCTCTCAGATGTAGGAACCTTCGGACATACGCCTGAAGGTACTCCTCATGGTCTTGTGTGCATTGAAACAAAGCCTGAGCAGTGACTGGCTTCGTTTGAAAGCCTTGGAAGCTAGTAATTAGCATATCCTTGAGCTTCTTCCATAATGTGATTGTCCCTGGCCGAAGAGAAGAGTACCAAGTTTGCGCTACGCTTTTAACTGCCATGACGAAGGATTTTGCCATGACTGCAGTATTGCCCCCATATGAAGAAGATATGGTTGCTTCGTAGCTCATCAGGAACTGCTTGGGGTCTGAGTGCCCATCATACATAGGAAGCTGAGGTGGCTTGTATGATGGGGGCCACGAGGTAGCCTGCAACTCTGTTGCCCAAGGAGAAGCATCATCGAAAGGAAAATTGCCATGATGAAAATCACCATACCATTCATTGTGACACCCCAGTGTCACTTAGGGTTTCTTCCTTAAGCTAAACCAAACCATTATCACATGTAAACCAAATGAAGGGATAAACATCAAAAATGAGAACAAAGATTTATAATGAGTCTTCTCAAACTCTCCTTAATCTTGTCATGAATCTTAAGGAAGGAAAACTCTCAAACCCTAATTAGTCCTAAGTAAACCATTTAAGCATAAAGGGTATTTGGGAAAAATCTTGGGAGAAAAATACAAATTTTGGTAAAAACCAAATTACAAAGTTTTAGTTCACTTATTAACCAACAAAGCATAGTAAGGAAGTTTTGCCATTTGAACTTTTCAAAATCCCCAAAACAGCCCCTAAACTAATGCCCTTGGGGGGAATTCAGAAATTCAGAAATATGAATTTCAGCCCCTTTCTAAAGATCAATCGTGTTCTCTGTTTTTCAAAACTCAAATAAAACAAGTCCAAATATCAAAGTGGTGCCAAATTCCCTTGAACACGCCGTGGCAAAGTTTGGAAACCTCTCTCCACCGTTTGACACGCTCTTGACATGGTTTTACCTCGGGACTCAACCTTGTGACACTGCCACCTTTGTGACACGACAACTCTCTGTACACTGCCCCAAACCGCTCGACTTCCACACATAAACGACAAAGCTCTATCGAGGGAGCAAATCTTGCGTAGTGATCATGCCCAAATTCGCGAAGATCTTCAACCTATGAGCGCTTGAACTCAGGCAGAAGCAAAGAGCCACGTGTTCGATCGCTTGCCTGACCGGCCGAGCGCGGACTGGCCGCGGCAGCGCACGCCTCGCGCGTCTGTGCCTCGCCCTCACCTATAAATACCTCCAGAGGCCTTAGCCATTGGCACTTGCACACCTAGAGCGTCGCCCGAGCCAGAGATCACCGGAGCTCGCCGCGAAAAGCAAGCACCGCCGCCCGCCATCTCTGCCCAAGCACGACTGTCGTGGCCAGCCTTTTCTGTTCAACCCCAGCCTCGCCCTAGCCCCTGGACTGCTTCCCAGTGATGTCGTGAAGCTTCTCCAAGCTTGAGCCGAGGCATTGCCTCACTGGAGAGGCGGTTTCACCCTCGCCGGACTTCGGTCTTCCGCCGCCGCGCGTGGACCAAGCTAACCAGTAAGTCTTTTTCCAATTCCTTGCATCCACGTCTTCCCTAGCATCCCGTGAAGCTCTCTGACCCGTTCAATTGACCTCTCGCACCGTGAGTAGGCCGGATTCCTCGCCGCCGACAAGCATCTCTGCCTGCGCACGTGGACCGGCCAACTCCGACCATCCCCGACGGCGACCGACACATCGCCATGATCCTCGAGACCTCCCCTACATCCTCGACCACCTCACCGGAGCAACCTCGCCACCGGTAAGCCCCTCCACCTCTTTCTTTCTCCGTGGCCACTGTTCCATTAGGGAGGGACCGCGGGTTCGATTTCCAGGAACCCTAGGGGGTTTTCTGCAGAGCCGTAGACTCAAATGAATAGTGCCTCGGGGACCTGTCTATAATTCCTTTAAGATCTTTCGCCAGGGACCCCAGCGCAAAACTGCTTTTCTTTAAACCATTTCTAATTAATCTTTTATTATTCAGCAGAGGACTTAGGAAATTCATAACTTGAGAAATATTTAACCAAAAATTGTCAAACCCATTTTGCTAGATTTAAAATATTATGGACTATCAATTAAAAATACTGGACCCTATGCTTTCTGTTTTGAATTTTTGAGTTTGAAATTAATTACAGAAACTAACCAAACCTTATTAAATTAAAGAAAATTTGTTATGCTTCTTTGCTGAACTTGAGAAAATTTGTAGATGTTCAAACCCCAATTAGACACTGTTTAAAAATACTAGACATCCCAGTATTGGAAGTTTAAGTAGGGTTATCCAATAAAAGCCATTTTTGCTCAAAACTTAAGAAAATCAGAGAAGTATTAGAAAATAATGAATAGTAAATGCAATTAATTTTCCTAGCCTACTAAAGTAACAGAAAACCTAGGAAAAATAAAGGGACCCCTAGTCAAGAACAGAATCAAAGTGAAATGTTTTATTTAGCATTATTCCAACTAGAAAACAATTATTAGAATTATAAAAACAAATCCAAAATTGTTAATAAAAATTCAGTGGACTTGTAACCACTAGAACCCCACTATAAAAATGATAAACACCTCAGTCCATCATTTTAAATAGGGTAAACAAATAGAACTTGATATTAAGACATATTTCAATTAAATCATAAGTAAGCCAAAAGTGGGCAACAGTGGGCAAATAAATTTTTATAAATCAATAATGAAATAGGCCACCAGATAAAAATGCAAAACCCATTTGGAAGCTGCAAAATAATACCCATTGCCAATACTTTATGAAAAAGACCATTTAATCCAAATAATTTCTACCACCTTTCCCTTAATCAAAAAGATGCCAAACTTCAGAATGATTGCTCTTGCACAAAGAAGAAGCTAGGAAAAATCAGAAATATGTTGTTTAATATTTTTCAAAAATAGTGGTAGTAGAAAGCACCCCTTTAGCTAGAAACTTTGGGAAATCATAATAAAATAACTGTTAAGTATTAATTGCTAGAAATTTGTGAAAATTCATGTTATAACATCTAGATTCCAGCAAAAATATGTATTAGAAAATAACCCTCTGTTAAAAAGGAGTCGTAGTTCAAAACACCCCTTCTGCCCTATTATTTAATAATTTTATCCAGAGAGAACCCCTCACTTTTTAAACCCCAAATTTTGATACAGAGACTTATACACCATTAAAAAGCCACTGTAATTTTTACAGAAGTTTTGGAAATTTATTAATATAACTTGTAGTTCAAACCCACCTTAAAAGCATAAAGGAATGAAAAATAATAAACCTCGCTCCAATAAGTTCAACTAAAAATCTTGATAAATTCTCATGAGGACATTAAAAAAGGATTTAATGGAACACCAATGTAGACTTACCACTTAGTTTAACTAAGCTGACCCTAAATTGCTAAGTATACCACAACAATCTTTTGTAGCAAGATTAATTTCTACCTGATTTAAGTAGATTATTCACCATCAAAGTTTAATTGCTAAATTACATATCATATCATGCATGTATCTTACTCATTGCATTCATTAGACTGCAATCTAGCTGACGGAGAGTACGTGCTCATTCCCGAGCAAGGAGCTGTCCACGAGGAAGACCAGGAGCAAGCTTCCGAGACTGTAATTGAGGACCTCCCCACATCCCCAGCTATTGAAGGCAAGCCCCGGTTTATGCATAACCGTTTATATATGCTACTTTACTACACTTAATGTTTGTAGGCTTTTAATGTGCACTTAATTGAAGGAGTTGCTTGAAACCTCTAGTTGCACGAACTTAGGATTCCTTTTTGAGATGGATACTAGTATGATAGGTAGCTGCTTTGCTAATTAGGATCTCGGTAGAAGTCAAGTGATTTTTCTTGCACTCGCGCGAGGTCAGGAATTGATTGTATTCATCTTGATAACGGGATCTATGATGGTCTATGGACTTGGATCCAGGGAGGATGCCTTGTCCATGAGACGGGAAAAAGGAATTAAGGATTAATGTGTGGATACCTGAGTCAAGCGCTTGAACGTACTAAACACATGTCGGGAAATATGGTAACCGGTAAACCTAGTACCTGAGTGAAGCCGGGTGCGGACTTTTCCCCTCACTTGTCTTGAGACTGGGTCTCCCATGCTAGCTATGGTGGGTACAAGTGCGGTCACTGCACGACGGCAGCCGGGGTCAGTGGAGCATTGTATGCCAAGGCGGTGAGCCCAGGCCGCGAACGGGGAATCGATGGGGACGGTTGATGTGTGTGGGGACGGAGTGCCCTGATATGTCGTGTGTTTAGGTTTACCTTGCAAGGATAAAACTCGATTCGAACGTCTGCTTCTCGCAGCTAATGAGATTGCTTGACCCCTTGTACTACATTGAGTAAGAAGTGAAATGAGGTTACTTGAGATAACTTGTTGATTGTATTAAATGCTTGTTACCATGTATGCTTAGAAGGAGCAAACTTAGCTAAGATAATGATACTCGAAATTGAAAAGCTAAAACTTAATTTTAGACTTAGCTAGCGCTTTTGGCAAACCAAACCCCTCAGCCAAACAACTGCATGGTCTAGAGGTAGAGGAGTAGTTTCCTCACACCGGGTAAGTCTAGCTGAGTATTAGTATACTCAGCCTTGCTTGTGGCGTAATTTTTGCAGGTACGCTTCAGGATATGGTTGATGGTGTGACTTGGCCTACCACCCTCCCACCGGGTTGGACGGTCGAGTGGGATGCTGCTCCAGCAGGAGAGGAGCAGGAGGAGTAGTGGGCTAGGCCTTGCCCATTTCCTCGCTACCGACGATATCGATTATTCGCTACATTTTATTTTATGAACTTTTACCAGCTACTTGAAAAACTCCGATCTATGTAATAATTCAGTACTTTAATTTGAGGTCTTCTTGTTTTATTGTATTTCTTCTGTGACTCACCTTCGAGTGAGATTGTGGTATTTGATCCTGGTTAAGTGGATTTATCAGACTAGATCTGAGGGACTGATGGGTTATTCCAATTTAAGTGTGTTGTGGCCCCTGAGGCGTGACTTAGGCACTTAAGCTGGAATAATTCGGGCGGTTCTGTCACAGCTAGTATCGGAGCAAATATCACCACAGAGAAGGACAATAAACCATGAATATCAATTTTCAAAATCTAAAACTTGCTTAGAAACTGATAAGAATCGTCAGGACTAGACCACTAGACCTAGGACGAAAGGCCTTAGGATTAGAGGGGGAAATAGGTGGCCAAGTAAGTAGGCCCTGTGGGCCAGTCCTTAGCTTTTAAAGGATGCCCTAGGAGCACCCTTTATTTCGGAGAGGAGCGGTTATTTTCAGCATGCATGCATTATCAAAATTTAAGGGATTAAAAACTAAAGAAGTAAAAAAAGTTTGAGCTAACCCGCTTCCTTTCAAACCATCCAGGCTCTTTTATTTTCTTCCTTCCTCCATAATCTTTACCTTTGATACCCTTTCGCAAATGAATTCTGTGGTGGAACCGCTCGAATTATTCCAACCTAAGTGCCTAAGTCCCGCCTTAGAGGCTAGACCACACTTAAATGGGAATAACACGTCAGTCCCTCGGATCTAGTCCGACGAGGCCACTAACAGGATCAAGTACCACATACTCACTCGATGGTGAGGCACAGAGCAAATACAATAAAGCATAAAACCATACATTAAGGAGTATTGAATTTATTACATCATCATCGGAGTTTTAGCAAAAGTAGTAATCATTGTTCGTAATACAGCGGAATAAAACTAACGACAAATGGAGGGATGGGGAAGCTTATCCCATCACTCCTCATGCTCCTCCTCAGCCGAGGTAGGAGTTTGGTTGGCCAAAAGCACTAGCTGAGTCCAAAAATCAAGTTTTAGCTTTTTCAAGTTTTAGTGTGACTCTCTTAAGACTAAATGTGTACCTATCTAATCATACATGGTGTCAAACATTTAGCAATCAACAACTTTTGCCATAGCATCACATTTTCACTTGTTACTCAATGCAGTACAATGGATCAAGCAGTCTCATTTGCTGCGAGAAGCAGACGATTCGAATCGAGTTTTTATCCTTGCAAGGTAAACCTAAACACACGACGTGGCGAGGCACTCCGTCCCCACACACATCAACCATCCCCATCGATTCCTCGTCAGCAGAGAGGGGCTCACCGCCTTGGCGTACAATGCCTCACTAACCCCGGCTGCCGTCGTGCAGTGACCGCACTTGCACCCACCATAACCGGAATGGGAGACCATGTCTCAGGTCGCGTGAGGAGGGCAATCTGCTGCCAGGTTCACTCAGGTACTAGGCTTACCTATTTACCATATTTCTCGGTATGTGCTTAGTACGTTCAAACGCTTGACACAGGTATCCGCACGTTAATCCTTATTCCAATTTCATCTCGTAGACCATGCATCCCCATGGATCCGTGTCCACAGACCGACATCAGTATGATATGAAAGTGGATACAACCAATTTCCTAACCTCGCGCGAGTGCTTGAAAATCACTCGACTTCTACCGAGATCCCTAATTAATAAAGCAGCTACTCGACCTAGCATACTAGTATCCATCTCAAAAGGAATCCTGAGATCATGCAACTAGGGTTTCAGTCAACTCCTACACTTAAGTGCATAGTACAAGCCTACAAACAATAAGTGCAGTAAAATAATATATAGAACTGGTCATGCATAAAACCGTGGCTTGCCTTCCAAAGCTAGGGCAGGCAGATCCTCGATGGCAGGTTCTGGTGGTGGATCCTGGGCTACCTCATGAGCAACTCCTTGGTATGGCACGAGGATGTACTCTCCATCAGCGAGGTTGCAATCTATCGAATGCAATGAATAAGAAATATGTATGCTATGATATGCAGGATTTAGTAACCATTATGCTTAGTGAAGAAAAACTAAGTTAGTTGATAACTTAGGGTTTCCTTGTTATCAGAAGCTCTTAGTAGGTCTGAGGTTTTGCTTAGAGGTAAACATATTGGATTAAGATTTGGATTGCCCTTTAAAGGTTCTATTAGGTATTCAAGGGTTTTGTTGTTTTGGTTAGGGCAACATTAATCTCCTCTACTAATTTCTCTTTTTATTGTCTTTTTATGCTCTCTTAAGGGGGGTTTGAACTACAACAGTGATTTCAAAATTTCCAAAAATTCTGTAAATATTACAGTGGGTGAATATTGGACTCTGAAGTCTGTCCTATAAATTTGAGGAAAAAAATGAACAGAACATGCCCTGGACAAAAATAACAAAAGTTGGGGCAAAGGGGTCAATTTGCACTACAACTCTGATATAGGTGTGGGTTCTGTACTAAGAGTTATTTTTGCTGGTATCTCTTTGCAACTTCAGAAGGAAGCCCTTTTAAAACCATTTTCCAAGTTTACAATACCTTTAACATCTAAGGTTTTCTTATATTTAGTTTCAAAGGGCTGGTGGGGGTGGGGTTTTTGGGGTTACGTACCGATTCCTTTGGGCAGAAAGTTGGGGAAGCGAGATCGTAGAAAATCCTCAGTCTCCCACATAGCCTCCTCTACTGAATGGTGACTCCACTGAACCTTATACATTTTGATCGACCTTGCCCGCGTTGATCTCTCCTTTTGATCGAATACCTTGACGGGGTGCTCCTGATAAGACAAGTCTAGTTCTATCTCCAGTTCTGGTTCAGGTAGTACTTCTGTGGGTAAGCGGACACACTTTCGTAGCTGAGCTACGTGGAACACATCATGAACTGCTGACATGTGGGGTGGCAACTCCAATTGATATGCTACGGGTCCACAATTTGCTTTGATCTCATAGGGCCCAATGTAGCGAGAAGCTAACTTGCCCTTGATTCCAAACCTCTAAACACCTTTGGTGGGTGACACCTTAAGATAAACATGATCTCCCACTTCAAACTATAGAGGCTTCCTCCTCTTGTCATGGTAGCTCTTTTGCTTGGCCTGAGCAGCTTCTATGTTCTTCTTAATCACCCTGACCTTCTCTTCCGCTTCAAGTACCAAATCAGGTCCAAATATTTCCCTCTCTCCCGCTTGAGACCAATTTAGCGGTGTCCTACACCTTCTCCCATACAAGGCCTCGAAAGGTGCCATCTTTAGACTGGACTGGTAGCTGTTGTTATATGAAAACTCCGCCAAGGAGAGGCACTTGTCCCAATTTTTACCATAGTGTAGCACACAGGCTCGCAACATGTCTTCGAGTTATTCACTCTTTCTGTCTGACCATCTTTCTGTGGATGGTATGCTGAGCTTCTTATTGCATGGGTCCCAAGTGACTCTTGGAGCTGCTCCCAAAAGCGTGCCACAAACAGTGCTCCTCTGTCAAACACAATGGTCTTCAGAATTCCATGCAAACGCACTATTTAATCAATATAGATTTCTGCATACTTCTCTGTCTTGTGGGTGGTATGCACTGGCAAGAAATGAGCTGTCTTGGTCAACCTATCCACGATGACCCAAATAGAATCATGGTGTCAGGAGGTATTGGGCAATCCCACGATAAAATCCATGCAAATATCCTCCTGTTTCCAAGATGGTATGGGAAGGGGCTGTAAGGTGCCTGCTACCTTCAAATGGCTGGCCTTGACTCTCTGGCAAGTGTCGCATTCAGATATATACTTAGCAATTTCCCTCTTCATTCTGGTCCACCAGTACAAAGATCTGAGGTCATGATACATCTTGTTACTGCCGGGGTGCATGGAGAATTTTGAAAGGTGAGCTTCATCCAATATTTTCTTTCTGAGCTCGGGGTTCTTGGGAACAACCAATCGGTCTCCAAACCATAGAATCCCTTTGCTATCCTGATGGAAGCATTTGTATTTTTCCGCCTTCTGTTCGATCATTTCCTTAATAACTTGAACACCCTTGTCACCAATATGTGCCATGACTACTTGCTCCTGTAAGGTGGGCTCCACTGAAATATAACTTAAAGCACTGGAGGAAACGACTTCTATGTTCAGCTTGCACAACTCATCACATAGGGTGGTGATTCTTGCATCCATATTCATACAATTGCACTGGGCTTTCCTGCTTGTGGCAGATCCTGCTTAAGGCATCTGCCACAACATTGGCTTTGTCAGGATGGTAATGCACCTCCAAATCATAGTCCTTCATTAATTCTAACCATCTTCTCTGCCTCATATTAAGATTAGCCTGGGTAAAGATATATTTGAGGCTCTTATGATCAGTGTAAATATTACAGTGAGCTCCCATTAAGTAATGTCTCCAAATCTTGAGGGCGTGAACCACGGCTGCTAACTCCAGATCATGCGTGGGGTAGTTCTGCTCATGGGGTCTTAGTGCTCGGGAGGCATAAGCAATGACTCTATTGTCTTGCATCAAGACACATCCCAATCTAGTACCCGAAGCATCGCAATAAACCTCAAAGGGTTTGGTGTTGTCCGGCTGAGCTAGCACGGGTGCTGTGGTCAAATGTTGCCTTAGCGTATGAAAGGCATTCTCACACTTCTAGCTCCATTCATACTTGACCCCTTTCTTCAACAATTCAGTCATTGGCTTGGCAATTCTGGAGAAGTCCGGAATAAACCATCGATAATACCCTGCCTATCCCAGAAAACTACAGATCTGTCGTACAGTGGTAGGAGGCTTCCAATTCATCACTTCTTGTACCTTGTCAGGATCAACTGATATCCCATCCTGAGAAATTGTGTGACCCAAAAATTTAATTTCCCTCAGCTAGAAATCACATTTGGACAACTTAGCATATAGACGATGATCGCGCAGTCGCTGAAGCATGATGTGTAGATGCTCAGTATGCTCGTCTTTATTCTTGGAATAGACCAGAATATCATCGATGAAAACCACCACAAATTTGTCCAGCTCTGGCATGAATACCGAGTTCATCAAATACATGAAATAAGCCGGGGCATTGGTTAGCCCGAAAGACATCACCAAGTACTCGTAAAGCCCATATCTGGTAGAGAAAGCCGTCTTCAGAATATCATTGGCTCTGATTTTTATCTGATGATAGCCAGAGGGAAGATCTATCTTGGAGAATACTTTGGCTCCCACCAACTGATCAAACAAAACATCAATGCATGGCAATGGATACTTGTTCTTGATAGTCGCCGCATTGAGAGGGCGGTAATCGACACACAATCTCAGACTCTCATCCTTCTTCTTTATGAATAATGCTGGACATCCCCATGGTGAAGTACTTGGGTGAATGAACCCCTTGTCCAACAACTCTTGTAGTTGCTTTTTCAATTCTGCCAATTCTGCTGGAGGCATCCTATAGGGTCTCTTGGATATAGGTGAAGTTCCGGGTTGCAACTCAATCGCAAACTCAATGTCCCGGTCGGGTGGCATTCTTGGTAATTCATCCGGAAAAACATCTAGGTAGTAACAGACCACTGGGATTTTCTCAACAGGCGACTCTATCATAGTGAAGGCACATGATCGGGTACATCCCTGGTTAGGTAAATATAAAGTAGTCTCGCCACAAGTAGGGGAGTGAATCTTAATGGCCTTGCTGCAATATCAAGTACTGCCTAATGCCTGGATACCCAATCAGTTCCCAATATAATGTCCACACTATCCAACCTTAAGATGAGAAGGGTGGTTCTAATCACAAGACTACCAAATTTTATAGGCACCTGCCTGTTGATTTGATAGGTGGCAACCCTACCTCCTGGTGTTGAAATCGTAATTCCCCCATTGGTGTGGTGAAAAGGTAACTGACACTTGGCACTAAATTTGGTACTGATAAAACTGTGTGATGCACCAGAATCAAAAAGAATAATTGCAGGATAATTCAAAACTAAAAAGATACCAGTCATGACGGGTGCTCCCTCTGGAATATCAGCCATGGTGGTGAAGTTCAGCTTGCCTTGCCTCACTTGCACCTTCTGCCTCTTGCCTTGGTTCTGGTTGGAATTTTGTCCCTGTCTCAGCTGGTTTCTGGGGCAATTCTTAGCATAATGTCCAGTGTTACCACAAGTGAAACACCTGTTGTCATTGGCCTGACGGTACTACTACTGCCGTGGCTGATTATTGTTCCTCTGAACTGGGGGCTGAGAGCGGTTGGGTGCCTGCTGCTGCTGCTGGGGTCGAATCACCCAACGTCCTTGCTGCTGCTGAGGTCCCCTGTTTTGAGTGTCAGATACAATCCTAAAGCGCTGTGGCTGAGCTAATGATCCTGCCACATGGGTCTTCCTCTTCTTTTCTGCCTGACGGGCTGTGATGCAGTCCTCCTGAGAAATGGCCATGTTGACCAATTCATTGTAACTATTGGCCCTGACGGTGTTGAGACGGTCGCGGAGCTTAGTGCTGAGCCCCTCCTGAACCGGTCCCTTTTCTTCTCATTGGTGTCTGCGTGATATCAGGCATACTGGCACAGGTCATAGAAGGCCTGAGCATAATGTAACACTTTCCGATTCCCCTGAGTAAGTGCCAAAAACTCATTGAGCTTGCGGTCCATAATGCCTGCTGGTATATGATGCCCCCTGAAAGCTGCCTTGAACTCTCTCCATTCCACCTCATGGTCAACTGGCTGCATAGCAAGGAAGGGGTCCCACCTTGTCCGTGCGGGTCTGCGAAGATGCTAGGTGGCGAACCTGACCTTAGTCACATCTGAACAAACTCTGTTGAGTAGTGGGAATTTGGATTCCACTACCCTAAGCCATACATCAGCATCCAGCAGATCCTCTGCCCGAGTGAACAACGGTGGCTGGGTATTGAGGAACTCCTGATAAGTGGCTGCCGCTGGGTGACGCTGATGATCACCACCACCATAATGCTGGGGTGGCGGCTGGCGCTGAGCCAACTATCACGGAATCTCATTCTGCTGAGCCATCAATTCTTGCAGGGTAGGAGGCGGTGGCGGAGGAATGTGTTCATTCTGTCCATGGCGCGCTCTTCCTGCCATCTAAAAAATCAAGAATGCTCTCAATATCACATTTCCGATGTCAAGGTTCATACGCGGTGAAAGATTTGCAAGGGTAAAACCACTATTTTTTTTGCATAAATCGTAAAAAGATTCCATATAGCATAAACCTTTCCTTCATAAATTAGAACTGACATAATTCATCATCCATACACGCAAAATAGTTTGCTAAGATTACATTAGTGACCAAAAAGACTCAACTCTGTCTAGCCTAGTACCCCAAGGGTGCAAGCTAAGCTAGCTTCGAGGAGTTCTACTGCCACACACTTCTAACTCTATCCCGACGACCTAGTGAGCGAACGAGGCAACGCTCGACTCGGGGGAAGGTGGTCTCCCTGAGCCAGCAGTGTCCAAGCTGGAGGCAGGCTCCGGCTCCTCTCCTCCCTCGATGTCGACATCCTCGTTGGCCTCCATATCCTGGATCTCCTGGTGGTGCATATCCAAATGTTGGTTAGCTTCCGCAAGTTGTTACTGAGTGTTGATGAGCTGATCCTCGAGAACCTCAATGGTATTCTCCCTGGTTCCCACTAGTTCCTCAAGCTCCTGGATCTCATTGGACATCTGTTCCACTTGTAGGTCCTTTTCCACCATCTCAGTGGACAGGTCTACCACAAGTTCCTCTCTGTTATCTAAGGTAATCTTGGTAGCCTCCAATAATGCCATCAGATGAGACATTGCCTCTCCTCGCCTCACCTGCAGACGATACAGAGCATCCATGCATCGCACCGTCAAGTGTGCAGTCTGCCCTAGGTAAAGAGCCCATATGTCCTTGGCACGCTCCACTCGGTCCTTCCACATTGGGTCATCCTCCTTTTCAGCAGGGAATAAGCCAATGGGATGAGTAGACAACTCCAAGGGGTGAAAACCACAGAAGGTGGTCAGCCCGTGGAGAGCAATCGCCTTGATGGTATCCTCAGCCCGGTATCCGAAAGACTCGGAGTCCAATGAACGCCAGCCTGGCTATAAGGGATGAGGCTCTAGGGACATCCTCACCCTACAGCGGGGCACTCAGTGCTTCTCAAACAGCTGCATCGCGTACTGGGGAGGCATCGTGTAACTGGCTCCCTGAAGCACCTCCCATAAGATACGGGGAAAACCCTCTCGTGCAAGTCCGTCCATGTGGGACTGTGTGTTCCCTTCGTCCGAGGATCTGTGAGAAGTCATCTGTGTAGGGTTAAGTGTGAGTGAAAAAGAAAAGGAAGTATAAAATAAAAAGGGGATCAAAACTCGGCCTCTCTCTGGCTACAACAATGTTACGGAGTGTACTTAATCTGTCATCATCAGGTATTAGAAATTCTCACTTAATTATTAATAGTTTAAGTAAGGATGCATGCATGCTCATCCTAAACGACCTCATTTCAACTTAGGGGGGTAGGAAAGAACTCCCATCCCTTATAGTAGCCTGTAGGGCTTACTCAAATAGCCATCTAGCTACCCCTCTATCATCGTAAGGCTTCCCGTCCTAGGTCTATCCTGATCGTCCTACGATCTATCCAACATTTGTTTCTATCAAGTTTTACTTTGAAAAGGAAGGTATTTATAGTTTATTGATTCCTCTGTGGTGGTACAAGCTCCGATACCAGCTGTGGCGGAACTGCCTGAATTATTCCAACCTAAGTGCCTAAGTCCCGCCTTAGAGGCTAGACCACACTTAAATGGGAATAACATGTCAGTCCCTCGGATCTAGTCCGACGAGGCCACTAACAGGATCAAGTACCACGTACTCACTCGATGGTGAGGCAAAGAGCAAATACAATAAAGCATAAAACCATACATTAAGGAGTATTGAATTTATTACATCATCGGAGTTTTAGCAAAAGTAGTAATCATTGTTCGGAATGCAGCAGAATAAAACTAACAACAAATGGAGGAATGGGGAAGCATGCCCCATCACTCCTCATGCTCCTCCTCAGCCGAGGTAGGGTCCCACTCGAATGTCCAACCCGGTGGCAAGATGGACGGCCAAGTCCCTCCAGCAACCATGTCCTCCAGAGAACCTGTAAAATTATGCCACAAGCAAGGCTGAGTATACTAATACTCAGCTAGACTTACCCGGTGTGAGGAGTCTACTCCTCTACCTCTAGACATGCAGCTGTTTGGCTGGGGGTTTGCTTGCCGAAAGCACCAGCTGAGTCTAAAAATCAAGTTTTAGCTTTTTCAAGTTTTAGTGTGACTCTCTTAAGACTAAATGTTTACCTATCTAATCATACATGGTATCAAACATTTAGCAATCAACAACTTTTGCCATAGCATCACATTTCCACTTGTCACTCAATGCAGTACAATGGATCAAGCAGTCTCATTAGCTGAGAGAAGCAGACGATTCGAATCGAGTTTTTATCCTTGCAACGTAAACCTAAACACACGACGTGGCGAGGCACTCCGTCCCCACACACATCAAACGTCCCCATCGATTCCTCGTCAGCAGAGAGGGGCTCACCGCCTTGGCGTACAATGCCTCACTGACCCTGACTGCCGTCGTGCAGTGACCGCACTTGCACCCACCATAACCGGAATGGGAGACCACGTCTCAGGTCGCATGAGGAGGGCAATCTGCTGCCAGGTTCACTCAGGTACTAGGCTTACCGATTTACCATATTTCTCGGTATGTGTTTAGTACGTTCAAACGCTTGACACAGGTATCCGCACGTTAATCCTTATTCCAATTTCATCTCGTAGACCACGCATCCCCATGGATCCGTGTCCACAGACCGACATCAGTATGATATGAAAGTGGATACAACCAATTTCCTGACCTCGCGCGAGTGCTAGAAAATCACTCGACTTCTACCGAGATCCCTAATTAATAAAGCAGCTACTCGACCTAGCATACTAGTATCCATCTCAAAAGGAATCCTGAGATCATGCAACTAGGGTTTCAGTCAACTCCTACACTTAAGTGCACAGTACAAGCCTACAAACAATAAGTGTAGTAAAATAATATATAGAACTGGTCATGCATAAAACCGAGGCTTGCCTTCCAAAGCTGGGGCAGGCAGATCCTCGATGGCAGGTTCTGGTCCTGGATCATGGGCTACCTCCTGAGCAACTCCTTGCTCCGGCACGAGGATGTACTCTCCGTCAGCGAGGTTGCAATCTATCGAATGCAATGAATAAGAAATATGTATGCTATGATATGCATGATTTAGTAACCATTATGCTTAGTGAAGAAAAACTAAGTTAGTTGATAACTTAGGGTTTCCTTGTTATCAGAAGCTCTTAGTGGTTTATGCTTATCAATTTAGGTCTGAGGTTTTGCTTAGAGGTAAACATAGTGGATTAAGATTTGGATTGCCCTTTAAAGGTTCTATTAGGTATTCAAGGGTTTTGTTGTTTTGGTTAGGGCAACATTAATCTCCACTACTAATTTCTCTTTTTATTGTCTTTTTATGCTCTTAAGGGGGGTTTGAACTACAACAGTGATTTCAAAATTTCCAAAAATTCTGTAAAAATTACAGTGGGTGAATATTGGTCTCTGAAGTCTGTCCTATAAATTTGAGGTAAAAAAACAGAACATGTCCTAGACAAAAATAACAAAAGTTGGGGCAGAGGGGCCAATTTGCACTACAACTCTAATCTAGGTGTGGGTTCTATACTAAGAGTTATTTTTGCTGGTATATATGGGTAATAACATGCTTCTGTGCCAAAAATCATAAAGAGTTACTTAGTGATTATTCAGTTATGATTTTCTAATGTTTATTGTCAAAAAGACACTTATAACTAACTTGCTATTTGAAAAATATCAAACAACAGAACTTGTATTTTTCCTAGGTTCTTCTTAGCACAAGAATAGTCATTCCTAAGGTAGGGGTGTTTTCCTTAGGATTATTTTCTTATGACTTTTCAAAGTTTTCTCTGTTTTTCATCAATAATTGTGAGTGCAATTTCCTTTCACTGGACTATGGTTCAATACATTTTTTCTTGTGAACTACATAACTTAGGCATGCTAGGAAAAGTATGGTTGCCCCCTGGTTTCCCTTTTTGATCCCCTTTTTAATTTTCCTAAGTTTGAGCATAAACATGTTTCAGTGAATAAACCATACTTAACCTTGTATACTGGGGTGTTTATTAATTTTAAACAACGTAACTACTAGGTTAGTGTTTCCACTATTTTTCTTAACCCTGGTCTAACAATATTTCTATTTTTCCCTCTAATATTAAGTTTGGGGCAATTTTGTTATTTAATTCAAAACTCTAGAAAATATTACAGGAACTATGGGGTTTATCATTTTTGTCTGATAGTTTATATTTCACAAAGTCTGGCAAAATTGGTTTGGCTAATTTTGGATGATTATTTTTCAAGTTATGCATTTATTAAGTTCTCTGCAATATTTAAAAGAAAAGTAAATTCAAATGGAAAAGAAATACAGATTTGCGCTGTAGTCCCTGTGTTTTCTCCCCTTTTTCTCTCACAAAACATCCCTCGGTCTACTATTTGCATGAGTCACTGACCTTGCACAAAACCCCCTGGACTTATCCTAAATCTAACCCGCGATCCCTGGCTAGCTGAAACAGTACCCATGGTAAAAATCACGGCGGCGAGGCTTACCGGCGGCAGGAGAGCTCCGGCGGGGTGGTCAGTGGTGTCAGGGAGGTCACGGTGGTCACGTCGGTGTGCGGGTCAGCGTCAGAGGTGGTCGGAGCTGCCCTGGCCATGAGCGCAGGCGGCGGAGGTCGTCGGCGGCTCCTGCTCCGGCCAAACCACAGCGGTAGGGTTCAATTAAAGTGCACGAGGAGCTCCACGGGGTGATGTAGAGGCCATGCGCACAATGAATTGAGAAATGGTGCAGAGGGTTACCCGGTCCATGCGCTCCGGCGGGTTCACGATCTCCGGCGAGCGCGATTACACTATTCCGGTGGGGCTGGTCCTCGGCTCAAGCTCGAGCAACCTTCACGGCCTCCTGGGGAAGCTATCCGAGGGCTCGGATCAAGCGGAGGTGGGCGGGAAAGGGTTTGGCCACGGTGGTTGCCCTCGGGCGGCTCTGGCGGGTCGCGGGGAGGTCGTTGGAGCTGCGGGCGAGCTCGAGAGAGTTAGGCGTGGTACAGAGGAGGCAACAGGGTAGGTGGTCGTGCACTAGGGTGGGCTTTATAGCCATGGCACGGGTGTGGGCACGGGGCGACCGTGGGCACGTGGGGGTTTGCGTGCGGGCGTGCTCTGGGCACGCCCCCGAGTGTCAGCCCACGTCGAACACGTGGGGGTTTACTTCTGCCAGGGTTCAACAGCCAATTTGGTCGACTTAGCTTGCAGATCTTAGCAAAACCCCCATGTACGGTCTCTTCTCTGCACCAAATCCTACCTTTTCGATGTGAGTTCCAAGCAAAGATATGGTCGGGGTAGAGAGATATGGGGGTGAGAAGTTGGCTCTGTCCGAGCTGTCCACACCGAGACAAAAGCCATGTCAAGTCGTGTCAAAAGGCTTAGGGTTGGGTTCAAACTTTTCTAGGGTGTTCTAGGGGTCTTTGGGCGCTAGTTTGTCAATTGGGCCATAAGGTTTTGAGGTTGGGAACAAGGTGAACATGTTTGATCTTTGAAAGAGGGTCGGTTTTGAACTTGAGAAAAACCTGATTTTTCTTTTATGCCCTTCTCTTTGGTGACCTTTTTGGGGTTTTTCTGAATTCTTTTTGGGGTCACTCTCTTTCTATTTTTTGTATGGTGTTAAGTGTACTACAACTTTTATAAATAGTCCAAGTCATGACAATGTGGTTTACATAGCCTTTTTGCCATAATCACCTCTAGGGCTCCATTTGCCTATAAGGGATCTGAATTAGGGTTCGAGTCATTCCTTCTCTTTAGTGCATTATAAGGCCAACACATGACTTCTAAGATGGGTTATACCTACTTAGGATCTTGATCCCCAAGTTTGGTGTCTTTTTCTCAAACTAAACCACATGTGATGATGGGTTCAATAGTGTAGTCTTGAGTGAAAACCCTAAGTAACACCTGGGGTGTTACAAATTCACCCACCCCCGCCAGTGGAGGAGACACTCGTTTCAGCTCTGACTTCCTTTCTCACGATGGCTTTCCTTCCATCTTGTGGGAAGTGCTTAACTACACCGGTTACCCTACGCCCCATTTGTACATGGTGCAGTTGTACGAAGAGCATCGGGTACCTCGTTGCCGAGTCTAGCTGACTTTGGAGGCTCAGCCCCTTCAGCCGGGTTAGCGTTCTCTTGACTCCGAGACGATTGGATTCAGGACGGACGACACCACTGAAGCAGCAGCCATGAAGGCTCTGACAACTTTCTGTGGCTACCATCCCCTGGAAATGGTGATGCACCCCTTGGGACTCTTCCCTCCTGAGAAGAAGGATGACCCCATGTGGTGTAACCATGTGAGCCACATGAAAGATGTGTGGGCAATGTATCCTGACTTGGTTGGGAGGGTCACTGTTCAGTGCATGAGTGCGCTGTACCGCCTTCAGGCCCTGCAGAGCGACGCTATGGCACATCTTGCTAACATAGCTCAAACCACCAAGCTCACCCTCGACAGCCGAGCAGATTTTGTGGTCGACTTGTCCTCCGAGTTGGTAGAGAAGGATTTGCAGGTGGAAAGGCTAAGCCAGCGCATTACCACCTTGGAGCAGCAGGTGGAGATCCGAGACAACACTATTGATGTCTTGGAAAACCAGCTCCACGATGTGCAGCGGGAACTCGAAGAAGCTAATGACCACCTAGACATGCACCACTTAGAGATGGAGGCCAATGAGGCCGGAAGCGAGGGAGAAGAGGGTCCCGAGGAGTTAGGACCAGCCCCTAGTGCCAATGGGACTACCTCCGTGATGCCCCCTTCACCCGCATCCAGTGTCGCTTCCACCGCTCAGGGTTGATCAGTCATTTTGACGCTTTAGGCGGATAGAAACCTACGCGAGCTTAGTTATGGCAGATTTTGGACTAGGCTTACGGGTACCTTCCCATAATTGATGTAACCCTTCTGAACTTTTGAAATCTGTGGGATGTTGTAACCATGTTATCTTCATTTCGAACTTAATGTTATGATTATGGCAATTTTCTTTCCATATAAGATGATAGCATGTCGTTCGAGATTATGAGTTGGGATAACAATGGCGACAATCTCTGTTTTCAGATGGCAGCTAGGCAGCGTCGCGGGCATAACGAGCAAGTTCCCCCGCCACCTCCTCCAGCTCCCACAGTGCAGGAGTTGATGGACAAGCAGAATGAGATTTTGCGACAGCTCTTGCAGTGCCAGCCCCACCCTCAGCAGTATGGTGGAGGCCAGCAGCAGCGACCTCCGGCAGCGGCAACCTACCAGGAGTTCCTGAGCACGTAGCCACCCCTGTTCAGCAAGGCAGAGGATCCGTTGGATGCCGACGTGTGGCTCCGCGTCATTGAGTCCAAGTTTCCCCTCCTCGCGGGAGACTGCCCTGATGATACCAAGGCTCGCTTCACCGCGTAGCAGCTTTTTGGCCCTGCTCGAACTTGGTGGGGGGACCACTTCCGTGCTATGCTCCCCGCTGATCATGAAGTGTCTTGGGAGGAATTCAAGACTGCTTTTAGAGGGCACCACATCCCAGCCGGAATTCTTGATCGCAAGCTAAATGAGTTTCTGGCACTTAATCAAGGAACCCGCACGGTATTGCAGTACGCTCAGGCCTTCAATGACCTGTGCCAGTATGCGGGTTATCATGTCGATTCTGACGAGAAGAAGAGAGACCGCTTTCGCAGGGGTCTCAGTAGCAAGCTGCGGGAACGTCTCAACATTGTCCGGGCTGATAGCTTCAATGAGTTGGTCAACCTAGCCATCTCCCAGGAGGATTGCATTGTTGCTCACCGGGCAAAGAAGAAGAGAAAGGCACCAATGGCAGCACCATCCACTCAGGCCCAGAGGTTCAGGATTGTTTCTCACAATCAGAGCAGGGGATTTCAGCAGCAGGCATGCAGATGGGTGATCAGGCCACCTCAGCAGCAGCAGCAGCCGGCACCCACTCGTTTCCCAGCTCCCGCTCCAAGGAACAATCAGCCTCCGCAGCAGAGCAGTTCCACCAGGGCAATGGGAACAAGTGCTTCACTTGTGGCAATGTGGGCCACTACGCCAATAATTGCCCAAGAAATTAGCAGAGGCAGATGCCAGCACCAAATCAAGACAAGGGGTGAAAGCAGAAGGTGCAAGTCAGACAAGGGAAGCTTAACTTCACTACTCTAGAGGAGTTACCTGAGGGAGCCCCCATCATGACTGGTATCTTTTCAGTTTTTAATCAACCCGCTTTAATTCTGTTTGATTCTGGTGCATCTCATAGCTTTATTAGCCAGATGTTTAGTGCAAAATGTCAATTGCCTTTCTGTCATACAAAAGGGTCATTCATGATAGCCACACCTGGGGGTAAAAATGCAACCAACCAATTAATTCGAAGTGTGCCTATCTCAATGGGAAGTAAAATCTTCAAAACCACACTCCTAATTTTGGGATTAGAGGGTATGGACATCATTCTGGGAGCCGACTGGATGACTCATCATCAAGTAGTGATGGATGTAGCTGCCAGAGCTCTGGAGATTCGTTCCCCTACCTCCAAAGAGCTGATGTTGTATCTACCCAGCCAAGGTTCTACTCAATCATGTGCTTTTGCTATGATGAAGTCATCAGTGAAGAAGATTCTAGTGGTCTGTGAGTATGCAGATGTTTTTCCTAATGAATTGCCAGGAATGCCACCAGACCGGGACATCGAATTTGCCATCGAGTTGCAACCGGGAACGACACCAATTTCCAAGAGGCCCTACCGGATGCCACCCGCTGAGTTGACAGAATTGAAGAAGCAATTGCAAGAATTGCTGGACAAGGGTTTTATTCGCCCAAGTACTTCGCCTTGGGGATGTCCAGCCTTGTCTATGAAGAAGAAGGATGAAAGCATGAGGCTGTGCGTAGATTACCGCCCATTTAATGCGGTGACTATCAAGAACAAGTATCCTTTGCCTCGTATTGATGTTCTTTTCGATCAGTTGATCAGATCCAAAGTGTTTTCTAAGATAGACCTTTGCTCCGGCAATCATCAGATCAAGATACGAGCAAGTGATATTCCAAAGACAACTTTTTCGACCAGATATGGGCTATATGAATTCTTGGTGATGTCATTTGGGCTGACTAATGCACCAGCATATTTCATGTATCTGATGAATTCTGTTTTCATGCCTGAATTGGACAAATTCGTAGTGGTTTTCATCGATGATATATTGGTGTACTCAAGGAATGAAGAAGAACATGCCGGGCATTTGCATGTAGTGCTTCAACGTCTGCGAGAGCACCGTCTTTATGCCAAATTGTCAAAATGTGATTTTTGGCTAAAGGAGATCAAAATTTTGGCTCACACTATCTCTCAGGCAGGCATAGTTGTTGATCCTGATAAGGTGCAAGAGGTGATGAACTGGAAGCCACCAACGACTGTCTGTCAGATTCAGAGTTTTCTAGGATTAGCTGGTTATTACCGAAGATTCATTCCGGATTTCTCTCGAATTGCGAAGCCCATAACTGAGTTGTTGAAGAAAGAAGCCAAGTTTGTTTGGAGTGAGAAGTGCGCAGATGCCTTCCACGCATTGAGGCAACATCTGGCCACAGCACCAGTGTTAGCGCAACCCGACAGCAGCAAGCCATTTGATGTGTACTGTGATGCCTCTGGCACTGGACTAGGTTGTGTCTTGATGCAAGACAACCGAGTCATTGCTTATGCATCAAGAGCACTTAGGCCTCATGAGCAAAATTATCCCACTCATGACCTAGAGTTGGCAGCGGTGGTTCATGCATTAAAAATGTGGAGGCACTATTTGATGGGAATCCACTGCAACATCTTCACTGATCATAAGAGCCTTAAGTATATCTTTACTCAGGCTGATCTCAACATGAGACAGAGAAGATGGCTAGAGCTGATCAAGGATTATGACCATGAGGTACATTATCACCTAGGAAAAGCCAATGTGGTAGCAGATGCCTTGAGTCGGAAGTTGCAATGCAACTGTGTTATGATGGATTCTCGTATTAACACCTTGTGTGATGAGTTGAGCAAGATGAAGATTGAAGTAATTCCTTCTAGTGCTTTGTCTCACATTTCTGTTGAGCCAGCTTTGCAAGACCAGATCATCATGGCCTAGCTCAGTGACAAGGGAGTGCAGATCATTGAGGAGAACCTCCATCAGAAGACCGAGAAGTATAAATGTTTCCGCCAAGATGGAAAGGGTATATTGTGGTTTGAAAGCAGATTGGTGGTTCCTAAAAACAAGGATCTCAAAAAGAAAATCTTAGATGAGGCCCATCTCTCCAAATTCTCTATGCATCCAGGGAGCACCAAAATGTACCATGATCTGAAGCCCTTGTATTGGTGGACCAAAATGAAGAGGGAGATAGCCCAATATGTATCGAAATGTGACACCTATCAGAGGATAAAGGCAAGCCACTTGAAATCAGCTGGAGCTTTGCAACCCCTGTCTATACCTTCGTGGAAATGGGATGACATCAGCATGGATTTCTTTGTGGGTCTGCCCAACACCTCTCGTCATCATGATTTGATTTGGGTTATTGTGGACCGACTGCAGAAAGTGGCACATTTTCTCCTAGTGCACACCACTGATACGGCTCAAAAGTATACAGAGATGTACATTGACCGGATCGTGTGTTTGCACGGATTGCCCCGGACCATTGTTTCTGACCGAGGAGCCCTGTTTGTTGACAGATTTTGGGAACAACTGCAAGAGTCTTTGGGAACTAAGCTAATCAGAAGTTTAGCTTACCACCCGCAGACTGATGGTCAGACCGAGAGGGTGAATCGAATTCTTGAAGATATGCTGAGAGCTTGTGCAATCGATTGTGGCAAGAACTGGGACAAGCACCTCTCCTTGGCAGAGTTTGCTTATAACAACAGTTATCAAACTAGCCCCCTTCGAAGCTCTCTATGGGAGAAGATGCAGAACACCACTCAATTGGCATGTGGACCCGTGGCATACAAGTTGAAGTTACCTCCAAAAATGTCTGCCATCCATAGTGTGTTCCATGTATCTCAGCTAAAGAAGTGTGTTCGATTGCCGACCGAGATCATAGCAGAACCATAATTGGAGATAGAGCCTGATTTATTGTACCAAGAGTACCCTTCCAAGATTCTGGATTGCAAAAAAAGATCAACTCGGGCTAAATCGATCAAGATGTATAAGGTCCAATGGAGTAATCACTCAGAGGAAGAGGCTACATGGGAGACTGAAGAATTTCTGCATTCCAACTTTCCTGATTATCTGCCTAAGGAAATTGGTACGTAATCATGCCTAACCCTTCCTCCTGCTCTTCGAATCTAAATTTCAGAAGAATGATCTTATCATAAAGAGAATTAATTATAAGAAAAGAATTAAAAGGACTTCCTTCTGAAGTTGCAAAGAGAATGACATTCGAAGAGTACTTGCCCTAATTAATAAGGCATCAACTTCGAGTAAGTCTCACCCTTCGCTTCACGCCGGGAGGACTCCGACCCGAATCTCGGGATGAGATTCCCTTAACGAGGAGGGCTGTGACACCCTAGTGTCACTTAGGGTTTCTTCCTTAAGCTAACCCAAACCATTATCACATGTAAACCAAATGAAGGGATAAACATAAAAAATGAGAACAAAGATTTATAATGAGTCTTCTCAAACACTCCTTAATCTTGTCATGAATCTTAAGGAAGGAAAACTCTCAAACCCTAATTAGTCCTAAGTAAACCATTTAAGCATAAAGGGTATTTGGGAAAAATCTTGGGAGAAAAATACAAATTTTGGTAAAAACCAAATTACAAAGTTTTAGTTCACTAATTAACCAACAAAGCATAGTAATGAAGTTTTGCCATTTGAACTTTTCAAAATCCCCAAAATAGCCCCTAAACTAATGCCCTTGGGAAAAAAAAGAAATTCAGAAATCTGAATTTCAGCCCCTTTCCAAAGATCAATCGCGTTCTCTGTTTTTCAAAACTCAAATAAAACAAGTCCAAATATCAAAGTGGCGCCAAATTCCCTTGAACACGCCGTGGCAAAGTTTGGAAACCTCTCTCCACCATTTGACACGCTCTTGACATGGTTTTACCTTGGGACTCAACCTTGTGACACGACAACTCTCTGTACACTACCCCAAACTGCTCGACTTCCACACATAAACGACAAAGCTCTGTCGGGGGAGCAAATCTTGCACAGTGATCATGGCCAAATTCACGAAGATCTTCAACCTATGAGCACATGAACTCGGGCAGAAGCAAAGAGCCACGTGTTCGATCGCTTCCCTGACCGGCCGAGCGCGGACTGGCCACGGCAGCTCACACCCCGCGCGTGGTCGCCCCGCCCCGCACGTCTGTGCCTCGCCCTCGCCTATAAATGCCTCCAGAGGCCTTAGCCGTTGGCACTTGCACACCTAGAGCCTCGCATGAGCCAGAGATCACCAGAGCTCGCCATGAAAAGCAAGCACCACCGCCCGCCATCTCTGCCCAAGCACGGCCGTCGTGGCCAGCCTTTTCTGTTTAACCCCAGCCTCGCCCTAGCCCCTGGATCGCTTTCTAGTGAAGTCGTGAAGCTTCTCCAAGCTTGAGCCGAGGCATTGCCTCACCGGAGAGGCGGTTTCACCCTCGCCGGACTTCGGTCTTCCCCCACCGCGCGTGGACCGTGCTAACCAGTAAGTCTTTTTCCAATTCCTTGCACCCACGTCTTCCCTAGCATCCCGTGAAGCTCTTTGACCCGTTCAATTGACCTCTCGTGCCATGAGTAGGCCAGATTCCTCGCCGCCGATGAGCATCTCCGCCTGCGCACGTGGACCGGCCGACTCCGACCATCCCCGATGGCGACCCGCACATCGCCATGATCCTCGAGACCTCCCCTACATCCTTGACCACCTCACCGGAGCAACCTCGCCGCCGTTAAGCCCCTCCGCCTCTTTCTTTCTCCGCGGCCACTGTTCCATTAGGGAGGGACCGCGGGTTCGATTTCCAGAAACCCTAGGGGGTTTTCTGCAGAGCCGTAGACTCAAATGAATAGTGCCCCAGGGACCTGTCTGTAATTCCTTTAAAATCTTTCGCTAGGGACCCCAGCGCAAAACTGTTTTTCTTTAAACCATTTCTAATTAATCTTTTATTATTCAGCAGAGGACTTAGGAAATTCATAACTTGAGGAATATTTAACCAAAAATTGTCAAACCAATTTTGCTAGATTCAGAATATTATGGACTACCAATTAAAAATACTGAACACTATGCTTTCTGTTTTGAATTTTTGAGTTTGAAATTAATTACAGAAACTGACCAAACCTTATTAAATTAAAGAAAATTTGTTATGCTTTTGTGCTAAACTTGAGAAAATTTGTAGATGTTCAAACCCCAATTAGACACTATTTACACATACTAGACATCCCAGTATTGGAAGTTTAAGTAGGGTTATCCAATAAAAGCCATTTTTGCCCAAAACTTAAGAAAATCAGAGAAGTATTAGAAAATAATGAATAGTAAATGCAATTATTTTTCCTAGCCTACTTAAGTAACAGAGAACCTAGGAAAAATAAAGGGATCCCTTGTCTAGAACAGAATCAAAATGAAATGTTTTATTTAGCATTATTCTAACTAGAAAACAATTATTAGAATTATAAAAACAAATCCAAAATTGTTAATAAAAATCCAGTGGACTTGCAACCACTAGAACCCTACTACAAAAATGATAAACACCTCAGTCCATCATTTTAAGTAGGGTAAACAAATAGAACTTGATATTAAGCCATATTTCAATTAAATCATAAGTAAGCCAAAAGTGGGCAACAATGGGCAAATAAATTTTTTACTAAATCAATAATGAAATAGGCCACCAGAGAAAAATGCAAAACCCATTTGGAAGCTGCAAAATAATACCCATTGCCAATACTTCATGAAAAAGGCCATTTAATCCAAATAATTCCTACCACCTTTCCCTTAAGCAAAAAGATGCTAAACTTCAGAATGATTGCTCTTGTACAAAGAAGAAGCTAGGAAAAATCAGAAATTTGTTGTTTAATATTTTTCAAATATAGTGGTAGTACAAAGCACCCCTTTGGCTAGAAACTTTAAAAAATCATATTAAAATAACTGTAAGTATTAATGGCTAGAAATTTGTGCAAAATCATGTTATAAAATCTAGATGCCAGCAAAAATATGTCTTAGGAAATAACCCTCTGCTAAAAACGAGTCGTAGTTCAAAACACCCCTTCTGCCCTATTATTTAATAATTTTATCTAGAGTGAACCCCTCACTTTTTAAACACCAAATTTTGAGACAGAGACTTATACACCAGTAAGATGCCACTGTAATTTTTACAGATTTTTTGGAAATTTATTAATATAACTTGTAGTTCAAACCCACCTTAAAAGCATAAAAGAAAGAAAAATAATAAACCTCGCTCCAATAAGTTCAACTAGAAAACTTGATATATTCTCATGAGGACATTAAAAAAAGGATTTAATGGAACACCAAAGTAGACTTACCACTTAGTTTAACTAAGATGACCCTAAATTGCTAAGTATACCACAAGAATCTTTTGTAGCAAGATTAAGCTCTACCCGATTTAAGTAGATTATTCACCGTCAAAGTTTAATTGCTAAATTACATATCATATCATGCATGTATCTTACTCATTGCATTTATTAGACTGCAATCTAGCTGACGGAGAGTACGTGCTCATTCCCGAGCAAGGAGCTGTCCACGAGGAAGACCAGGAGGAAGCTTCCAAGCTTCCGATACTGCCATTGAGGATCTCTCCGCAGCCCCAGCTATTGAAGGCAAGCCCCGGTTTATGCATAACCGTTTATATATGCTACTTTACTACACTTAATGTTTGTAGGCTTGTAATGTGCACTTAAGTGTAGGAGTTGCTTGAAACCTCTAGTTACATGAACTTAGGATTCCTTCTTGAGATGGATACTAGTTGTAACACCTCAGGTGTTACTTAGGGTTTTCACTTAAGACTACACAAGCCAAGCCCATCATCACATGTGGTTGAAATAGAGCAAAGCACCTCAAACTTGGAACTCAAGGTCCTAAGAAAGTGCAACCCATCTTAGATATCATACCCTAACTTATCATGCACATCTAATGGGGAGAATTGCCCAAACCCTAATTCAAACCCCTTTGGACAAGTGAAGCACTATAAGTGCGTGTGACCAAAAGGTTATGAAAACCCCATGATCATGACTCAGGCCATTTATAAAAGTTGTAGTACCCTTAATACCCTACAAATAATAGTAAGAAAGTGACCCCAAATAGAATTCAGAAAAGCCCCAAAAGGTTCACCAAAGGGTTGAGCACAAAAGAAAAATCAGGATTTTTCTAAGTCCAAAACCAACCCTTGGCCAAAGATCACACATGTTCACCCTCATTCAAACTTCCAAACAATTCGACCTAATTGACAAAGTGGCGCCAAATTACCGCTAAAATGCTCTGGAGAAAGTTGACGCCTACCCTAAGTCGTTTGACACGACTTGGCATAGCTTTTGTCCCGGTTTGGACAGCTATGACATAGGCAACTTCTCACCCCTCTATCTCCCTACCCCGACCGTATCTTGGCTTGGAACTCACATCAAAAGGTAGGATATGGAGCAGGGAAGAGACCGTACACAGTGGTTTTGCCAAGATATGCACGCTATGGTGCTCAAATCCGCTGTTGAACCATGGAAGAAGCAAGCTCCCACGTGTTCGACGCGGGCTGACACTCGGGGGTGCGCTCAGAGCACGACCGTGCGCGAACCCCCGCGCGCCCGCGGCCGCTCGTGACCACACCCGCGCCACGGCTATAAAGCCCGTCCCAGAGCCCGGCTGTCTTCGCCGTTGCATCCTTTGCCCCGCGCCAAACTCCCCGGAGCTCGCCCATAGCTCCGGCGACCTCACCGCGACCCGCTAGAGCCGCCGAGGACAACCACCTTGGCCAACCCCTTTCCCGCCCTCCTCTGCTCGATCCAAGCCCTTGGATAGCTCCCCTAGGAGGCCGTGAAGCTTGCACGAGCTTGAACCGAGGACCCGCGCCACCGGAACAGCGCAATCGTGCTCGCTAGAGTTCAAAACCCCGCCGGCGCACGTGGACCGGGTAAGTCTCAGCGCCATTTTCCGATTCAATGCACAGATAGCCTCTACATCACCCCGTGGAGCTCCTCGTGCACTTTAATTGAACTATACCGTCGTGGTTTGGCCGGAACAGGAGCCGCCGACGACCCCCGCCGCCTGTGCTCGTGGCCAGGGTAGCTCTGACCACCTCCGACGCCGACCCGCACACCGACGTGACCGTCGTGACCTCCCCGACGTCACTGACCACCCCGCCGGAGCTCTACTGCCGCCGGTAAGCCTCGCCGCCGTAATCTATGCTGCGGGTACTGTTAAGGTAGCTAGGGAGCGGGGGTTAGATTTCGGCTAGGTCCAGGGGGTTTTGTGCAATGTGAGTGACCCATGCCAATAGTAGACCGAGGACTGTTTTGTGAGATAAGAGGGAGAGAAAACCCAGGGGCCTCAGCGCAAACCTGTATTCTTTTCCATTTTCGAAATTATTTTTGTTTTAAATATTGCAGAGAACTTAATAAATGCATAACTTGAAGAATAATCATCCAAAAATTGTCAAACCAATTTTGCTAGACTTTGGGAAATATGAACTATCAGATAAAAATAGTAAACCCCATAGTTCCTGTTTTACTTTCTAGAGTTTTGAATTAAATAAGAAAACTGCAAAAACTTAATATTAGAAGAAAAAAATAGAAATATTGTTAGACTAGGGTTAAGAAAAATAGTGGAGACACTAACTTAGTAGTAACACTGTTTAAAATTAGTAAACACTCCAGTGTACAAGGTTAAGGAGGGTTTGTTCACTAAAGCTTGTTTATGCTCAAACTTAGAAAATTAAGAAAAGGGATTAAAAATGGAAACCAGAGGGCAACCATATTTTTCCTAGCATACCTAAGTCATGTAGTTCACAAGAAAAATCTATTAACCCATAGTCCAGTGGAAAGAAATTACACTCTCAATTATTCATGAAAAATAGAGAAAACTTTAAAAAGTCCTAAGTAAACAATCCTAAGAAGAAAACACCCCTACCTTAGGAATGACTATTATTTTGCTAAGAAGAACCTAGGAAAAATGAAAGTTCTGTTGTTTGACATTTTTCAATTAGTAAGTTAGTTATAAGTGTCTTTTTGGCATTAAACCTTAGAAAATCATAACTAAAAATCCACTAAGTAACCCTCAGTGATTTTTGGCACAGAAGCATGTTATGACCCATATATACTAGCAAAAATAACCCTTAGTACAGAACCCACACCTAGATAAGGGTTGTAGTGCAAAGTAACCCCTCTGCCCCAACTTTTGTTATTTTTGTCCACGGCATGTTCTGTTTGTTTTTTACCTCAAAATTTTAGGACAGACTTCAGAGCACAATATTCACCCACTGTAATTTTTACAAGATTTTTGAAAATTTGGAAATCACTGTTGTAGTTCAAACCATCTTAAGAGCATAAAAGGCAATAAAAAGAGGAATTAATAGTGGAGATTAATGTTGCCCTAACCAAAACAACAAAACCCTTGAATACCTGATAGAACCTTTAAAGGGCAATCCAAATCTTAATCCACTATGTTTACCTCTAAGCAAAACCTCAAACCTAAATTGATAAGCACAAGCCTCAAGAGCATCTTATAGCAAAAGAAACCCTAAGTTATCAACTAACCTAGTTTTTCTTCACTAAGCATAGTGATTACTAAATCCAGCATAATCATAGCATACATATTTCTGATTCATTGCATTCGATAGATTGCAACCTCGCTGACGGAGAGTACGTCCTCGTGCCGGAGCAAGGAGTTGCTCAGGAGGTAGCCCCGGATCCAGCACCAGAGCCTACACCAGAGGATCTGCCTACCACATCTTTGCAAGGCAAGCCCCGGTTTATGCATAACCTGTTATTTATGCTATTTTACTATACTTAATGATTGTAGGATTGAATGTGCACTTAGGTGTAGGAGTTGTTTGAAACCCTAGTTGCATGATCTCAGAAATCCTATTGAGATGAATACTAGTATGCTAGGTCGAGTAGCTGCTTTATTAATTAGGGTCTCGGTAGAAGTCGAGTGATTTTTCTAGCACTCGCGTGAGGTCAGGAATTGGTTGTACCCACTTTCATATCATAATGATGCTAGTCTGTGGACAACAATCCATGGGGATTGGTTGTCTACGAGATGGGAAATTGGAATAAGGATTAACGTGCGGATACCTGCGTCAAGCATTTGAACGTACTAAACACATACCGAGAAATATGGTAAATCGGTAAGCCTAGTACCTGAGTGAACCTGCCTGCAGATTACCCTCCTCACGTGACCTGAGACGTGGTCTCCCATTCCGGTTATTGTGGGTACAAGTGCGGTCACTACACGACGGCAGTCGGGGTCAGTGAGGCATTGTACGCCAAGGCGGTGAGCCCCTTTCTGTTGCCAGGGAATCGATGGGTACAGTTGATATGTGTGGGGACGGAGTGCCCCTACATGTCGTGTGTTTAGGTTTACCTTGCAAGGATAAAAACTCGATTCGAATCGTCTGCTTCTCGCAGCTAATGAGACTGCTTGATCCATTGTACTACATTGAGTAACAAGTGGAAATGTGATGAGTTGACACAAGATGTTGATTGCTAAATAAGTTTGATACCATGTATGAGTAGATAGTACACATTTAGCCTTAAGAGAGTCACACTTAAACTTGACAAAGCTAAAACTTGATATATAAACTCAGCTAGTGCTTTTGGCAACCAAACCCCACAGCCAAACAGCTGCATGTCTAGAGGTAGAGGAGTAGACTCCACACACCAGGTAAGTCTAGCTGAGTATTAGTATACTCAGCCTTGCTTGTGGCATAATTTTTACAGGTTCTCTGGAGGAAATGGTTGCTAGAGTGACTTGGCCGTCCATCTTGCCACCAGGTTGGACAGTCAAGTGGGATCCTGCCTCGACTGAGGAGGAGCATGAGGAGTGATGGGACAGGCTTCCCCATCTCTCTATTTAATTATCGTTAGTTTTATTCCGCTGCACTTCGAACAATGATGACTACTTTTGCTAAAACTCTGATGATGATGTAATAAGTTAATACTCCTTAATGTATGGTTTTATGCTTTATTGTATTTGCTCTGTGACTCACCATCGAGTGAGATTGTGGTACTTGATCCTGTCAGTGGCCTCGTCGGACTAGATCCGAGGGATTGATGGGTTATTCCCATTTAAGTGTGGTCTAGCCTTTGAGGCGGGACTTAGGCACTTAAGTTGGAATAATTCGGGCAGTTCCGCCACAGCTGGTATCGGAGCTTGTACCACCACGGAGGAATCAATAAACTATAAATATCATCCTTTTCCAAAGTAAAACTTGATAGAAACAAATGTTGGATAGATCGTATGACGATCAGGATGGACCTAGGACGGAAGCCTTAGGATGATAGAAGGGTAGTTAGGTGGCTAAGTAATTAAGCCCTACAGGCTAATATGAGGGATGGGAGTTCTTCCCTAATCCCTTTTACGTTGATGTGAGGTCGTTCAGGACGAGCATGCATGCATTCTTACTTAAACTAATAGATAATTGGGTAAGGACTTTAATACAAAATGATGACCAACTAAGTACCCCAGTACCATTGTTGTAGCTAGAGAGAGGCTGAGTTGTGATTCCTTTTTCTTTTTATAATTCTTTTTCTTTTACTTACGCTTAACCGTACACAGATGACTTCCCACGGATCCTCGGACGAAGGGAATGCACTGTCCCACACTGACGGGCTTGCACGAGAGGGCTTTCCCCGTATTTTGTGGGAGGTACTTCAGGGGGCCGGTTACACGACGCCTCCTCAGTACGCAGTGTAGTAGTTCGAGAAGCATCGAGTGCCCCGCTGTAGGGTGAGGATGACCCTGGAGCCTCATCCCCTACAGCCAGGCTGGCGTTCGCTGGACTCTGAGTCCTTTGGATACCGGGCTGAGGATACGATCGAGGCAATTGCTCTTCACGGATTGACCACTTTCTGCGGATTCCACCCCTTGGAGCTGTCCACCCACCCCATTGGCTTGTTCCCCGCTGAGAAGGAGGACGACCCAATGTGGAAGGACCGATTGGAGCATGCCAAGGACATCTAGGCTATCTACCCAGGCCAGACTGTTCACTTGACAGTGCGGTGCATGAATGCCCTGTACCGTCTGCAAGTGATGCGTGGTGAGGCAATGTCCCATCTGATGGCATTGTTGGAGGCAACTAAGATCACCTTGGATAACAGAGAAGAGCTTGTGGTTGACTTGTCCACTGAGATGGTGGAAAAAGACTTACAGGTGGAGCAGTTGTCAAATGAGATCCAAGAGCTTGAGGAACTGGTGGGAACAACGGAGAACACCATCGAGGTTCTCGAAGATCAGTTAATTAACACCCAACAGCAGCTTGCCGAGGCTAACGAGCACCTGGATATGCATCACCAGGAGATCCAGGACATGGAGGCCAATGAGGATGTCGACATCGAGGGAGGAGAGGAGCCTGCCTCCAGCTTGGACACTGCGGGCTCAGGGAGACCGCCTTCCCCCGAGTCGAGTGTTGCCTCGTTCGCTCACTAGGTCGCAGGGATAGAGTTAGAAGTCGGTGATGGTAGGACTCCTCGAATCTAGCTTAGCTTTTGCACCCTTGGGGTACTAGGCTAGATAGAGTTGAGTCTTTTGGGCTATTGAAGTAATCACGATAAACTCTTTTGGAAGCATGGTAGATGAATGATGTCAGTCTTAATTTAAGAAGAAAATTTATGCCATGTGAAATCTTTTATGATTATGCAAGAATCTATCAGTTTCGCCTTTTGACTCTTTCATTGCGCTTGAACCTTGAACCTCAAAGATGTGTTATTGAAAATATATGTGATTTTTCAGATGGCCGGGAGAGCGTGTCGTGGGCAAAATGAGTGCGTTCCTCCACCGCCGCCACCGCCTCCTACTCTGTAGGAGCTAATGGCTCAGCAGAATGAGATCTTGAGGCAGCTAGATCAGCGTCAGCCGCCACCTCAGCACTATGGTGGTGGAGATCATCAGCGTCACCCCACAGCAGCCACCTACCAGGAGTTCCTCAGTACCTAGCCACCATTGTTCACCAGGGCAGAGGACCCACTTGATGCGGATGTATGGTTGAGAGTGGTGGAATCCAAATTCCCGCTACTCCATGGAGTTTGTTCAGAGGTCACTAAGGTCAGGTTCGCCACTCAGCAGCTTCGCGGACCCGCAAGGACCTGGTGGGTCCATTTTCTTGCTATGCAGCCAGAGGACCGAGAGGTGGAATGGAGAGAATTCAAGGCAGCTTTCAGGGGGCACCATATACCAGCAGGCATTATGGACCAAAAGCTCAACGAGTTTCTGGCACTCACTCAAGGGAACTGGACAGTGCTACAGTATGCTCAGGCCTTTAATGACCTGTGCCAGTATGCCGGGTATCATGCAGACACGGACGAGAAGAAGAGGGACATGTTTAGAAGGGGGCTCAGCACTAAGCTCCATGACCGTCTCAACACCATCAGGGCCAACAGCTATAATGAGTTAGTCAACATGGCCATTTCTCAGGAGGACTGTATCACAGCTCGTCAGGCAGAGAAGAAGAGGAAGACCACAGTGGCAGGACCTTCAGCTCAGCCACAGCGCTTCAGGATTGTGTCTGACACTCAGAACAGGGGACCTTAGCAGCAGCAAGGGCGATGGGTGATCCGACCACAGCAGCAGCAGCAGCAGGCACCCAACCGCACCCAGTTTCTAGCTCAGAGGAACAATCAACAGCAGCAGCAATATCGCCAGGCAAATGACAACAGGTGTTTCACATGTGGCAACCCCGGACATTATGCCAAGAATTGCCCCAGAAACCAGCAGAGGCAGGGGCAAAATGTTAATCAGAATCAAGGCAAGAGACAGAAGGTGCAGGTGAGGCAAGGCAGGCTGAACTTCACCACCATGGCTGATATTCCAGAGGGAGCACCCGTCATGACCGGTATCTTTTCAGTTTTGAATTATCCTGCTATCGTTCTTTTTGATTCTGGTGCATCACACAGTTTTATCAGTGCCAAATTTAGTGCCAAGTGCCAATTACCTTTTCACCACACCAATGGGGGTATTACAATTTCGACACCAGGAGGCAGGGTTGCCACCTACCAAATCAACAGGCAAGTGCCTATAAAATTGGGTAGTCTTGTGATTAGAACCACCCTTCTCATCTTAGGATTGGATAGCGTGGATATTATATTGGGAACTGATTGGTTATCCAGGCATCAGGTAGTATTGGATATTGCAGCAAGGGCCATTGAGATTCACTCCCCTGCTTACGGCGAGACTAGTTTATATTTGCATGATCAGGGTTGTACCCATTCTTGTGCCTTCACTATGATAGAGTCACCAGTGGAAAGGATCCCAGTGGTCCGTGACTACCTAGATGTTTTTCCGGATGAATTGCCCGGGATGCCACCTGATAGAGATATTGATTTCGCAATCGAATTGCAACCCGGAACCGCTCCTATCTCCAAGAGACCTTATAGGATGCCTCCCGCGGAATTGGCAGAACTGAAAAAGCAATTGCAAGAGTTGTTGGACAAGGGGTTCATTCGCCCAAGTACTTCACCTTGGGGATGCCCAGCCTTGTTTGTAAAGAAAAAGGATGAAAGTCTAAGAATGTGTGTCGATTACCGCCCTCTCAATGCGGTGACCATCAAGAACCAATACCCACTGCCCGCATTGATGTTTTGTTTGATCAGTTGGTGGGAGCCAAAGTGTTCTCCAAGATAGACCTTCGCTCGGGCTACCATCAGATCAAAATCCGTGCCAGTGATATTCCCAAGACGACCTTCTCTACCAGATATGGGCTTTATGAGTTTTTGGTGATGTCTTTTGGGCTGACCAATGCCCCGGCTTGCTTTATGTACCTGATGAACTCAGTATTCATGCCAGAGCTGGACAAATTCGTGGCCGTTTTCATTGATGATATTTTGGTTTATTCCAAGAATGAAGCCGAGCACACTAAACATTTGCATACTATACTTCAGAGGCTGCGTGACCATCAGTTGTATGCCAAATTGTCTAAATGTGAATTCTGGCTGAAGGAAATTAAATTCTTGGGTCACACAATTTCTCAGGATGGGATACCTGTTGATCCTGAGAAGGTACAAGAGGTGATGGATTGGAAACCCCCAACTACAGTGAGGCAGATTCAGAGTTTTCTGGGATTGGCAGGGTATTATCGACGATTTATTCCAGATTTCTCCAGAATTGCCAAGCCAATGACTGAACTGTTGAAGAAGGGAGTAAAGTATAATTAGAGCCAAAAGTGTGAAGATGCCTTTCGCACACTAAGGCAGCATTTGACAACAGCCCCAGTGCTGGCTCAACCTGATAACACCAAGCCCTTTGAAGTTTATTGTGATGCTTCTGGTACTGGTTTGGGATGCGTCTTAATGCAAGATAACAGAGTAATTGCTTATGCCTCCCGAGCACTCAGACCCCATGAGCAGAACTACCCTACACATGATCTGGAGTTAGCAGCTGTGGTTCATGCTCTCAAGATATGAAGACATTACTTGATGGGAGCTCACTGTAACATTTACACTGATCATAAGGGTCTCAAATACATTTTCACTGAGGCAGATCTTAACATGAGGTAGAGGAGATGGTTAGAGCTAATTAAGGACTATGATTTGGAGGTGCATTACCATCCTGGCAAAGCCAATGTTGTGGCAGATGCTTTGAGCAGGAAGGCCCAGTGCAATTGTATGATCATGGATGCAAGAGTTACCACCCTGTGTGATGAGTTGTGCAAGTTGAACCTGGAAGTGGTTTCTTCAGGTGATTTAAATTATATCTCGGTAGAGCCCACATTACAAGAGCAAATAGTCAGGGCACAGATTGAAGACAAGGGTGTTCAGGTTATCAAGGAAATGATCAAGCAGAAAGCAGAAAAATATAAATGCTTCCGGCAGGACAGCAGAGGAATCTTATGGTTTGGAGATCGACTGGTTGTTCCCAAGGACCTTGAGCTCAGAAAGAAGATATTGGATGAAGCTCACCTTTCAAAATTCTCCATGCACCCCGGCAGCAACAAGATGTATCATGATCTCAGATCCTTATACTGGTGGACCAGAATGAAGAGGGAAATTGCTAAGTACATATCTGAATGTGACAGCTGCCAGAGAATCAAAGCCAGTGATTTGAAGGCAGCAGGCCCTTTGCAACCCCTTCCCATACCATCTTGGAAATGGGAGGATATCTGCATGGACTTTATCGTGGGATTGCCCAATACCTCCCGGCACCATGATTCCATTTGGGTCATTGTGGACAGATTGACCAAGACCGCTCATTTCTTACCAGTGCATACCACCCACAAGACAGAGAAATATGCAGAAATCTATGTTGATCAAATAGTGTGTTTGCATGGTATTCCAAAGACCATTGTATCTGACAGAGGAGCACTGTTTGTGGCACGCTTTTGGGAGCAGCTACAAGAATCACTTGGGACCCAGGTAATACGAAGCTCAGCATACCATCCTCAAACAGATGGCCAGACAGAAAGAGTAAATCAAATCCTTGAAGACATGTTGCGAGCCTGTGTGCTACACTATGGTAAAAATTGGGACAAGTGTCTTTCCTTGGCGGAATTCTCCTATAATAACAGCTATCAGTCCAGTTTGAAGATGGCACCTTTTGAAGCCTTATATGGGAGAATATGCAGAACCCCGCTGAATTGGTCTCAAGCAGGAGAGAGGGAAATATTTGGACCAGACTTGGTACTTGAAGCAGAGGAAAAGGTCAGAGTTATTACGAAGAACTTAGAAGCTGCTCAGGCCAGACAAAAGAACTATCATGACAAGAGAAGGTAGCCTCTACAGTTTGAAGTGGGAGATCATGTTTATCTTAAGGTATCACCCACCAAGGGTGTCCAGAGATTTGGAATCAAGGGCAAGTTAGCTCCTCGCTACATTGGACCCTATGAGATCAAAGCAAATTGTTGACCCGTAGCCTATCAATTGGAGTTACCACCCCACATGTCAGCAGTTCACAATGTGTTTCATGTATCTCAGCTACGGAAATGTGTCCGCCTACCCACTGAAGTGCTACCTGAGCCAGACATTGAGATAGAACCAGACTTGTCCTATCAAGAGTACCCGTCAAGGTATTAGATCAGAAAGAGAGGTCAACGCGGGCAAGGCCGATCAGAATGTATAAGGTTCAGTGGAGTCACCATTCAATAGAAGAAGCTACGTGGGAGACTGAGGATTTTCTACGCTCTCGCTTCCCCGACTTTCTGCCCCAAAGAGTCGGTACGTGACCCAAAACCCCACCCCCACCTGCCCTTTGAATACAAATATAAGAAAAACTTAGATGATAAGGGTAGTATAAGTTGTGGTTTTGACTTAAAAAGGACTTCCTTCTGAAGTCGCAAAGAGAATGACATTCGAAGAGCAGTTAACTAGAGAGACTTGAGCAAAGAAAGGGGCAACACACCAACACACCTTCTTGGCACCCCTCCAAAGGGCTCTCCCTAAAATCTCGGGACGATATTCCCTTAAGGGGGGAGGGCTGTAACACCTCAGGTGTTACTTAGGGTTTTCAATTAAGACTACACAAGCCAAGCCCATCATCACATGTGGTTGAAATAGAGCAAAGCACCTCAAACTTGGAACTCAAGGTCCTAAGCAAGTGCAACCCATCTTAGATATCATACCCTAACTTATCATGCACATCTAATGGGGAGAATTGCCCAAACCCTAATTCAAACCCCTTTGGACAAGTGAAGCACTATAAGTGAGTGTGACCAAAAGGTTATGAAAACCCCATGATCATGACTTGGGCCATTAATAAAAGTTGTAGTACCCTTAATACCCTACAAATAATAGTAAGAAAGTGACCCCAAATAGAATTCAGAAAAGCCCCAAAAGGTTCACCAAAGGGTTGAGCACAAAAGAAAAATCAGGATTTTTCTAAGTCCAAAACCAACCCTTGGCCAAAGATCACACATGTTCACCCTCATTCAAACTTCAAAACAATTCGACCCAATTGACAAAGTGGTGCCAAATTACCTCTAAAATGCCCTGGAGAAAGTTGACGCCTACCCTAAGTCGTTTGACACGACTTGGCATAGCTTTTGTCCTGGTTTGGACAGCTATGACATAGGCAACTTCTCACCCCTCTATCTCCCTACCCCGACCGTATCTTGGCTTGGAACTCACATAAAAAAGGTAGGATATGGAGCAGGGAAGAGACTGTACACAGTGGTTTTGCCAAGATACACACGCTATGGTGCTCAAATCCGCCGTTGAACCATGGCAGAAGCAAGCTCCCACCTGTTCGACGCGGGCTGACACTCGGGGGCGCGCTCAGAGCACGCCTGTGCGCGAACCCCCGTGCCTCCGCGGCCGCTCGTGACCATGCCCGCGCCACGGCTATAAAGCCCATCCTAGAGCCCGGCTGTCTTCCCCGTTGCATCCTTTGCCCCGCTCCAAACTCCCCGGAGCTCGCCATAGCTCCGGCGACCTCTCCTAGACCCGCCAGAGCCGCCCGAGGACAACCACCGTGGCCAACCCCTTTCCCGCCCTCCTCCGCTCGATCCAAGCCCTCGGATAGCTCCCCTGGGAGGCTGTGAAGCTTGCACGAGCTTGAACCGAGGACCCGCGCCACCGGAATAGCGCAATCGTGCTCGCCGGAGTTCAAAACCCCGCCGGCGCACGTGGACCGGGTAAGTCTCTGCTCCATTTTCCAATTCAATGCACAGATAGCCTCTACATCACCCCGTGGAGCTCCTCGTGCACTTTAATTGAACTATATCGTCATGGTTTGGTCGGAACAGGAGCCGCCGACGACCCCCGGCGCCTATGCTCGTGGCCAGGGTAGCTCCGACCACCTCCGACGCTGACCCGCACACCGACGTGACCGTCGTGACCTCCCCGACGTCACTGACCACCCCGCGCGGAGCTCTACTGCCGCCGGTAAGCCTCGCCGCCGTAATCTATGCCGCGGGTACTGTTAAGGTAGCCAGGGAGCGCGGGTTAGATTTCGGCTAGGTCCAGGGGGTTTTGTGCAATGTCAGTGACCCATGCCAATAGTAGACCGAGGACTGTTTTGTGAGATAAGAGGTGGAGAAAACCCAGGGGCCTCAGCGCAAACCTGTATTCTTTTCCATTTTCGAAATTATTTTTCTTTTAAATATTGCAGAGAACTTAATAAATGCATAACTTGAAGAATAATCATCCAAAAATTGTCAAACCAATTTTGCTAGACTTTGGGAAATATGAACTATCAGATAAAAATAGTAAACCCCATAGTTTCTGTATTATTTTCTAGAGTTTTGAATTAAATAAGAAAACTGCAAAAACTTAATATTAGAAGAAAAAAATAGAAATATTGTTAGACCAGGGTTAAGAAAAATAGTGGAGACACTAACTTAGTAGTAACACTATTTAAAATTAGTAAACACTCCAGTGTACAAGGTTAAGGAGGGTTTGTTCACTAAAGCTTGTTTATGCTCAAACTTAGGAAAATTAAGAAAAGGGATTAAAAATGGAAACCAGAGGGCAACCATATTTTTCCTAGCATGCCTAAGTCATGTAGTTCACAAGAAAAATCTATTAAGCCATAGTCCAGTGGAAAGAAATTACACTCTCAATTATTCATGAAAAATAGAGAAAACTTTAAAAAGTCCTAAGAAAACAATCCTAAGGAGAAAACACCCCTACCTTAGGAATGACTATTCTTTTGCTAAGAAGAACCTAGGAAAAATGAAAGTTCTGTTGTTTGACATTTTTCAATCAGTAAGTTAGTTATAAGTGTCTTTTTGGCATTAAAGCTTAGAAAATCATAACTAAAAATTCACTAAGTAACCCTCTGTGATTTTTGGCACAGAAGCATATTATGACCCATATATACTAGCAAAAATAACCCTTAGTACAGAACCCACACATAGATAAGGGTTGTAGTGCAAAGTAACCCCTCTGCCCCAACTTTTGTTATTTTTGTCCAGGGCATGTTCTGTTTGTTTTTGACCTCAAAAGTTTAGGACAGACTTCAGAGCACAATATTCACCCACTGTAATTTTTACAAGATTTTTGAAAATTTGGAAATCACTGTTGTAGTTCAAACCATCTTAAGAGCATAAAAGGCAATAAAAAGAGGAATTAATAGTGGAGATTAATGTTGCCCTAACCAAAACAACAAAACCCTTGAATACCTGATAAAACCTTTAAAGGGCAATCCAAATCTTAATCCACTATGTTTACCTCTAAGCAAAACCTCAAACCTAAATTGATAAGCACAAGCCTCAAGAGCTTCTTATAGCAAAAGAAACCCTAAGTTATCAACTAACCTAGTTTTTCTTCACTAAGCATAGTGATTACTAAATCCAGCATAATCATAGCATACATATTTCTGATTCATTGCATTCGATAGATTGCAACCTCGCTGACGGAGAGTACGTCCTCGTGCCGGAGCAAGGAGTTGCTCAGGAGGTAGCCCCGGATCCAGCACCAGAGCCTGCACCAGAGGATCTGCCTGCCACAGCTTTGGAAGGCAAGCCCCGGTTTATGCATAACCTGTTATTTATGCTATTTTACTATACTTAATGATTGTAGGATTGAATGTGCACTTAGGTGTAGGAGTTGTTTGAAACCCTAGTTGCATGATCTCATGAATCCTATTGAGATGAATACTAGTATGCTAGATCGAGTAGCTGCTTTATTAATTAGGGTCTCGGTAGAAGTCGAGTGATTTTTCTAGCACTCGCGCGAGGTCAGGAATTGGTTGTACCCACTTTCATATCATAATGATGCTAGTCTGTGGACAACAATCCATGGGGATTGGTTGTCTACGAGATGGGAAATTGGAATAAGGATTAACGTGCGGATACCTGTGTCAAGCGTTTGAATGTACTAAACACATACCGAGAAATATGGTAAATCGGTAAGCCTAGTACCTGAGTGAACCTGCCGGCAGATTGCCCTCCTCACGCGACCTGAGATGTGGTCTCCCATTCTGGTTATGGTGGGTACAAGTGCGGTCACTGCACGACGGCAGTCGGGGTCAGTGAGGCATTGTATGCCAAGGCGGTGAGCCCCTTTCTGTTGCTAGGGAATCGATGGGGACGGTTGATTTGTGTGGGGACGGAGTGCCCCTACATGTCGTGTGTTTAGGTTTACCTTGCAAGGATAAAAACTCGATTCGAATCGTCTGCTTCTCGCAGCTAATGAGACTGCTTGATCCATTGTACTGCATTAAGTAACAAGTGGAAATGTGATGAGTTGACACAAGATGTTGATTGCTAAATATGTTTGATACCATGTATGAGTAGATAGTACATATTTAGCCTTAAGAGAGTCACACTTAAACTTGACAAAGCTGAAACTTGATTTATAAACTCAGCTAGTGCTTTTGGCAACCAAACCCCACAGCCAAACAGCTGCATGTCTAGAGGTAGAGGAGTAGACTCCTCACACCGGGTAAGTCTAGCTGAGTATTAGTATACTCAGCCTTGCTTGTGGCATAATTTTTACAGGTTCTCTGGAGGACATGGCTGCTGGAGTGACTTGGCCGTCCATCTTGCCACCGGGTTGGACAATCGAGTGGGATCCTGCCTCGGCTGAGGAGGAGCATGAGGAGTGATGGGACAGGCTTCCCCATCTCTCTGTTTAATTATTGTTAGTTTTATTCCACTACACTTCGAACAATGATGACTACTTTTTCTAAAACTCCGATGATGATGTAATAAGTTAATACTCCTTAATGTATGGTTTTATGCTTTATTGTATTTGCTCTGTGACTCACCATCGAGTGAGATTGTGGTACTTGATCCTGTCAGTGGCCTCGTCGGACTAGATCCGAGGGATTGACAGGTTATTCCCATTTAAGTGTGGTCTAGCCTTTGAGGCAGGACTTAGGCACTTAAGTTGGAATAATTCAGGCAGTTCCGCCACACTAGTATGATAGGTCTGGTAGCTGCTTTGCTAATTAGGATCTCGGTAGAAGTCGAGTGACTTTTCTAGCACTCGCGCGAGGTCAGGAATTGATTGTATTCATCTTGATAACGGGATCTATGATGGTCTATGGACTTGGATCCAGGGAGGATGCCTTGTCCATGAGACGAAAAAAATGAATTAAGGATTAATGTGTGGATACCTAAGTCAAGCGCTTGAATGTACTAAACACATGTCGGGAAATATGGTAACTGGTAAACCTAGTACTTGAGTGAAGCCGGGTGCGGACTTTTCCCCCCACTTGTCCTAAGACTGGGTCTCTCATGCTAGCTATGGTGGGTACAAGTGCGGTCACTACATGGCGGCAGCCGGGGTCAGTGGAGCATTGTATGCCAAGGAGGTGAGCTCTGGCCGCGAACGGGGAATCGATGGGGATGGTTGATGTGTGTGGGGACGTAGTGCCCTGACATGTCATGTGTTTAGGTTTACCTTGCAAGGATAAAACTCGATTCGAATCGTCTGCTTCTCGCAGCTAATGAGACTGCTTGACCCCTTGTACTACATTGAGTAAGAAGTGAAATGAGGTTACTTGAGATAACTTGTTGATTGTATTAAATGCTTGTTACCATGTATGCTTAGAAGGAGCAAACTTAGCTAAGATAATGATACTCGAAATTGAAAAGCTAAAACTTAATTTTAGACTCAGCTAGCGCTTTTGGCAAACCAAACCCCTCAGCCAAACAGCTGCATGGTCTAGAGGTAGAGGAGTAGTTTTCTCACACCGGGTAAGTCTAGCTGAGTATTAGTATACTCAGCCTTGCTTGTGGCGTAATTTTTACAGGTACGCTTCAGGATATGGTTGATGGTGTGACTTGGCCTACCACCCTGCCACCGGGTTGGACGGTCGAGTGGGATGCTGCTCCAGCAGGAGAGGAGCAGGAGGAGTAGTGGGCTAGGCCTTGCCTATTTCCTCGCTACCGACGATATCGATTATTCGCTGCATTTTATTTTATGAACTTTTACCAGCTACTTGAAAAACTCTGATCTATGTAATAATTCATTACTTTAATTTGAGGTCTTCCTGTTTTATTGTATTTCTTCTGTGACTCACCTTCGAGTGAGATTGTGGTATTTGATCCTGGTTAAGTGGCTTTATCAGACTAGATCTGAGGGACTGATGGGTTATTCCAATTTAAGTGTGTTGCGGCCCCTGAGGTGTGACTTAGGCACTTAAGCTGGAATAATTCGGGCGGTTCTGCCACATTCATCATCATTGTATGAATTCTCTTGACGAAGCTCCCTGTGATGGGGCCTTCGATCTTGGTCCTCCTCGGTGAGATGACACATTTCTTCGGTAGCCTCATCAATCTTTCTCTGGAGATCAGCGAGCCGAAGCATTTTCTCTCTCTTCTTTTGAACCTGTTGATGGATAGCTTCAAGGTCCCTGATCTCTTGGTCCAGTTCCTCCTCCTAAGTTGTTGGGCTGGTAGCCTTCCTCTTCTGGCTCCTAGCTTCGCGTAGGGTTTCCTGATTAACATCCAGTGGCTACAGTGTAGCCCCTGGCCCGACTGTCTTCTTTGGTGGCATGATGAAGGTCGATGCTTGCCGAAGGTGGTCGGATGAGTTCACCCGAGGTGGGCACCAATGTTGGTCCTTGTTCTCGGATGCTGAATACCAAGAACAAAGCAACACAATTGTTAATGATTAGAGACCTTCGTCCTTCGAAGCATTATCTCCCTCGAGATATAATGATCTTCAGACGAAGGTCATAAAGGACATACCTTCATCATTTTAGTGAGCAAGAATGTAAACAGAGATATATGAAACACAAGGGGAATATGAATAATCATTTCAAATCATTGGACTATTCATATTCTTATTTTATAAGCATGAAAAAGCATCAATAATATCTATAGTACATTTGTACCTTCGGCTTGATAGAAGGTGAAAAAGCGGGAGTGACGCGAGAGCGATTACAAGTCAGCATGAACAATACAGTGTTACTGTTCATCTATTTATAGGCACATGACGCAGCCTAGATGAAATTACATTCATGTCCATGACATTTACTGTTGACCATAAGGCAAGCTGTCGAGGACTAAGCAGTCTTTTCCCCTTTACGTCGGTTTCTCCTTTCACCATCGTCAACGTGCTGAGCCGAAGCTCCTTCAGCCACAGCTTTGGAGCTAGCTTGTCATTCGTTCAGACAGCACCTTCATACCACGCACACCTTCATCTCAAAGTTGAGGCCTCCTGTAATAGTCTATGCTATACTGAAAAATATGCTAGTTAAGTTTTTGAGGACCTTCGGAAGAGGAAGGCCCCCAACAGCGGCCCCGCCGTGTGCATGGACAGCCTACCACTCCACTTTCACCGTAGGGTTATGACTCACCAATGTGTTCAAGTGGTTCCCCGCATCCTTTCAGGTCGCTCCGATTAGGGTTTGGGGGCTGCTGGGGCTGAATCGTGCGTCGCCGGCGTCGGCACCGCCATGCGGACATGGCTGCGCCACCTGTCCGACTACCCTGGGGTACATGAAGTACTTGTGTCGTCGGATCTTAAGTGTTCGGCCCAGATTAGATCCAAGCAAAACGTTTCGTTCGAATAATCCAAACCGTTGATCCATCGTTGGGCGACTGAGAATAGATCTAGTGTGTTTTATATCCTAGCCACCGGTCACAGATCGGGTGGCTATAACTTTGTACCGGTTCAGGTTATGGTAGATTTAATCTGAACCATTGATCTAGATCTGTACGGTTCATATTGAACCCTACCCCTTCGTTGCACCCTTTTCGCAAAAGAGCCCCCGATCTTTATCTAAATCAACTCGCAGTCCACTCTAGTTGTTCAATGGGTCTGAGAAAACTTACACACTGACCCTTGAACTCCCTGGAAATTGGTGCCGAGTCCAAAGCTCATTAATCAATTAATTAAATTTAGAAAATGATTTTTAGTACAAAAACAATACTAGAAACTTGTATAATTCATAGAAAATTCATATTAAATCCTTTTTAGTCCATTCTAGTTCCGATAATTTTGTATTAATATTGTCTATTACTTGGTAACACTGTTTTAGCATGAAACCCATACTAGAATTGATTACTCAATTCATTTTGTAGCAAGCACATACGAATTTCGGAAATTCATAACTTCTTCGTTTTAATTCCGATTTGATCCGTTCCAATTGTGTTAGCTTTGTATAAATATTTACTACGCAATAACAGCATTAATTATACCATGTCGCATACTTTATTATTTATTTATATGACTACTAAATTAGCTATTCTAAATCAAATCTAAACAGTCCATAATTATAATTTGATTAAAAGATGATCTCTAGTCAAGATAATTAAAACTAAAGTTGAGTTCATTACCTATAAAACATTCTTTCATATGGTGTATACTAATCAATTTATAATAGAGTTTAATATTTAAATCACGTAGATCTTCCATAAATCATAACTCCGTAACTGTAACCCCGATTTTAGTGGTTCTCGATCCCAGGATCTCGTAGCTGCGCTTAAATTATTATTATGCAGTTTGTGCTTATGTTTGGTGTGATGTTAATTTTGTCTATACCATGTTTGTTTGTATTGATACGACTAGCGCGAGGTCACGAGTCACTTGAAGATCATCTTGGTACCTGGAATCTCAAGTCCCAGGCAAGTTGTGCCCTTGACCACTTTTATTACCCAATAATATTCTTTATAATCATTTATTCATGCATATGGGACCCAATAGGTCACGCTAGTCTGATTATCTTTAAACCTTGTTTACCCCTGAACTATTTGGGTAGTTTTGCTATTGCTCTATATGGTTTTAGGATTAATATTACATTATGTCCATGTTCCAATTATTCTGTTATTTTATTTATGTTCATGTCAAGATCTTTATTTTTAATTGGAACATGGAGTTTAACTTGAGAAACAACTGCCACCACAAGGGTGGAATGGGACGCCCTTGGCTAACTAATTAGGAAAGCTAGTGGAAGACTACCTTACCCAAAAGGGGCAATGACAGTAGGGGAGTAGGCGTGTAGGGAGGTTCCTGGGTTGATTTTGTTGTGATGGCGGTCAGACGGGGGATTCCTGCATTGCTCTTCCTAGAAACTGTAGCGGGTTTTCGGAAGCTAGTGGAACTTTTGTAATACCCAATTTATAAGAGATCATATAAAAGGGGAAAAATTATTTCCTTTATGTATAAGTGTATATTGTATCTACTTATCATCACATGTGAATATCATATTTAGAGACAAATAACTAATATAAAAGTTATACCACTAAAATATGCATCATGCTGGGTTTTTATTTTGTGTGCATTTTGTGATAATATAAAAATGAGGTAAGAATAAATATGAAAATATCCAAATTAGAATTTAAACCCTAAAAGAAATTCTAGAATTGAAACCAAAAAGAGAAAAGATATAAAAATAATATATATAAATATATCTACAAATTAGTACTGTTTATGGCATAATATCATCTGGGATAAATTGGCCACAAGTTTAAATTTAAACTAGAATTCAAACTTGAATTGGAAAGGGGAGAAAAGAAAGTGAAAAAAATAAATAAAAAGGAAAAAAAGACAAACCTAGCTTGGGCCAAATCTGCTCCTGGCGGCCCACCTAGCCCACTCCTACGCAGCCCAGCCTTCACCGCGGCGCCGACAGGCGGGACCGCCTTGTCAGCCGCATGACCCAAGCCCAGTTCCTCCTCGCCCGTGCTCTGGTTGACACGAGGGCCCAGGAAACCAGCCGATTGACGCGAGCGCCGCGCGGCCCACTCTGTCACTCCCGCGTGGGACCCGCTGGTCAGTGCGAACTCCACCTCCGCGCGTCCATGGCGCTGACCGCAACTACCGACAAGGAATTCTGGGCAGCCAGACCGATTCTTGCGAGCCCACCTCACTGTCGTGGCAATTAAAAGGCCGTCGCGCTCGTTCCCTTCCGTTTCGACCTAAAGCCTTGCGCCGTCACTGAAAGTCGCCTAGAGGGGGGGTGAATAGGGCGAAACTGAAAATCTCAAAAATAATCACAACTACAAGCCGGGTTAGCGTTAGAAATATAAACGAGTCCGCGAGAGAGGGTGCAAAACAAATTGCAAGCAAATGAAGAGTGTGACACGCGGATTTGTTTTACCGAGGTTCGGTTCTCGCAAACCTACTCCCCGTTGAGGAGGCCACAAAGGCCGGGTCTCTTTCAACCCTTCCCTCTCTCAAACGGTCCCTCGGACCGAGTGAGCTTTTCTTCTTCTCAATCAAACGGGAACAAAACTTCCCCTCAAGGGCCACCACACACTTGGTGCCTCTTGCCTTGGTTACAATTGAGTTTTGATCACAAGAACAAGTGAGAAAGAAAGAAAGCGATCCAAGCGCAAGAGCTCAAAAGAACACGGCAAATCTCTCTCGCTAGTCACTAAAGGCTTGAGTGGAATTGGAGAGGATTTGATCTCTTTGGTGTGTCTAGAATTGAATGCCTAGCTCTTGTAAGTGGTTGGAAGTTGGAAAACTTGGATGCAATGAATGGTGGGATGGTTGGGGTATTTATAGCCCCAACCACCAAACTTGACCGTTGGCTGGAAGCTTCTGTTCGATGGCGCACCGGACAGTCCGGTGCACACCGGACAGTCCGGTGCCCCTGCCACGTCATCAATGCCGTTGGATTCTGACCGTTGGAGCTTCTGACTTCTGGGCCCACCTGGATGTCCGGTGCACACCGGACAACAACTATTCATTGTCCGGTGCGCCGGTATGGGTACGCCTGACGACTGCGCGCGCAGAACGCGCATTAAATGCGCCGCAGGGAGCCGTTGGCGCCGAAATAGCCGTTGCTCCGCTGGCACACCGGACAGTCCGGTGCACACCGGACAGTCCGGTGAATTTTAGCGGAGCCGCTGCCGCGCGAACCCGAGGCTGGCGAGTTCCGGAGACCGCGCTTCCTTGGAGCACCGGACATGTCCGGTGCACACCGGACAGTCCAGTGAATTATAGCGCGCCGGCTTCCGAGAATTCCCGAGGGCGAAGAGTTTGAAGTCGGAGTCCTCTGGTGCACTCGTGGCGCACCGGACACTGTCCGGTGTACACCGGACAGTCCGGTGCCCCCCAGACCAGAGGTGCCTTCGGTTGCCTCAATGCTCCTTAGTTGAATCCAAAACTTGATCTTTTTATTGGCTAAGTGTGAACCTTTTGCACCTGTATAACTTATGCACTAGATCAAACTAGTTAGTCCAATATTTGTGTTGAGCAATTCAACCACCAAAAATTATTTGGGGACTAGGTGTAAGCCTAATTCCCTTTCAATCTCCCCCTTTTTGGTGATTGATGCCAACACAAACCAAAGCAAATATAGAAGTGCATAATTGAACTAGTTTGCATAATGTAAGTGCAAAGGTTGCTTGGAATTGAGCCAATATAAATACTTACATGAATGCACATGGATTGTTTTCTTTGTTTTTGACATATTGGACCTCATTTGCACCATAAGTTTTGTTTTTGCAAACTCTTTTGTAAATTCTTTTCAAAGTCCTTTTGCAAGATAGTCAAAGGTAAATGAATAAGATTTTGCAAAGCATTTTCAAGTTTTTGAAATTTTCTTCCTTTGTCCCAAATGCTTTTCCTTTGACTAAACAAAACTCCCCCTCAAAAAAAGTCTCCTCTTAGTGTTCAAGAGGGTTTTAAGACATCAATTTTGAAAATACTACTTGCTCCCCCTTTAGAACACAAAGAGATACCAATTTTGAAATTTACCAATTGAAAATCATCAATTTTAAAATTAGGGTGGTGATTCGGTCCTTTTGCTTTGGGCTTATATTTTCTCCCCCTTTGGCATGAATCGCCAAAAACGGAATCATTAGAGCCCAATGAAGTACTTTCTCCCCCTTTGGACATAAAATGAAAGAGTGAAGATTATACCAACGTTGGAGAGTGATGCGGAGCGACGGCGAAGGATGAGTAGTAGAGTGGAGTGGAAGCCTTGTCTTCGCCGAAGACTCCAATTCCCTTTCAATATACCTATGACTTGGTTTGAAATACACTTGAAAACACATTAGTCATAGCATATAAAAGAGACATGATCAAAAGTATACTTGTGTGCTATGTGTGCAAATTAGCAAAAGAAATTTCTAGAATCAAGAATATTAAGCTCATGCCTAAGTCTGGTAAAAGATTGTTCATCAAGTGGCTTGGTAAAGATATCGGCTAATTGATCTTTAGTGTTAATGTATGAAATCTCGATATCCCCCTTTTGTTGGTGATCCCGAAGAAAATGATACCGAATGGCTATGTGTTTAGTGCGGCTATGCTCAACGGGATTGTCGGCCATTTTGATTGCACTCTCATTGTCACATAGCAAAGGGACTTTGGTTAATTTGTAACCGTAGTCCCGCAGGGTTTGCCTCATCCAAAGCAATTGCGCGCAACAATGTCCTGTGGCAATATACTCGGCTTCGGCGGTAGAAAGAGCGGCCAAATTTTGCTTCTTTGAAGCCCAAGACACTAAGGATCTTCCCAAGAACTGGCAAGTCCCCGATGTGCTCTTTCTATTAATCCTACACCCCGCCCAATCGGCATCCGAATAACCAATCAAATCAAATGTGGATCCCCGAGGGTACCAAAGCCCAAACTTAGGAGTATAAGCCAAATATCTCAAGATTCGTTTTACGGCCGTAAGGTGTGATTCCTTAGGGTCGGCTTGGAATCTTGCACACATGCAAACGGAAAGCATAATGTCCGGTCGAGATGCACATAAATAAAGCAATGAACCAATCATCGACCGGTATACCTTTTGATCCACGGACTTACCTCCCGTGTCGAGGTCGAGATGCCCATTGGTTCCCATGGGTGTCTTGATGGGCTTGGCATCCTTCATTCCAAACTTGCTTAGGATATCTTGAGTATACTTCGTTTGGCTAATGAAGGTGCCCTCATGGAGTTGCTTGACTTGGAATCCTAGAAAATACTTCAACTCCCCCATCATAGACATCTCGAATTTCTGTGTCATGATCCTACTAAATTCTTCACATGTAGATTTGTTAGTAGACCCAAATATAATATCATCAACATAAATTTGGCATTCGAACAAATCATTGTCAAGAGTTTTAGTGAATAAAGTAGGATCAGCTTTGCCGACTTTGAAGCCATTTGCAATAAGGAAATCCCTAAGGCATTCATACCATGCTCTTGGGGCTTGCTTGAGCCCATAAAGCGCCTTAGAGAGCCTATAAACATGGTTAGGGTACTCACTGTCTTCAAAGCCGGGAGGTTGCTCAACATAGACCTCCTCCTTGATTGGTCCATTGAGGAAGGCACTTTTCACGTCCATTTGATAAAGCTTGAAGCCATGGTAAGTAGCATAGGCCAATAATATGCGAATTGACTCAAGCCTAGCTACGGGTGCATAGGTTTCACCAAAATCCAAACCTTCGACTTGTGAATATCCCTTGGCCACGAGTCGAGCTTTGTTCCTAGTCACCACACCATGCTCGTCTTGCTTGTTGCGGAAGACCCACTTGGTTCCTACAACATTTTGATTAGGACGTGGAACTAAGTGCCATACCTCGTTCCTTGTGAAATTGTTGAGCTCCTCTTGCATCGCCATCACCCAATCCGAATCTTGAAGTGCTTCCTCTACCCTGTGTGGCTCAATAGAGGAAACAAAAGAGTAATGTTCACAAAAATGAGCAACACGAGATCGAGTAGTTACCCCCTTATGAATATCGCCGAGGATGGTGTCGACGGGGTGATCTCGTTGTATTGCTTGGTGGACTCTTGGGTGAGGCGGCCTTGGTTGTTCATCCTCCTTGTCCTCATCATTTGCATCTCCCCCTTGATCGTTGCCGTCATTTTGAGGTGGCTCATCTTCTCGATCTTCTTGTTCAACATCTTGAGCCTCTTCCTCAATTTGAGTTGGTGGAGATGCTTGCATGGAGGAGGATGGTTGATCTTGTGCATGTGGAGGCTCTTCGGATTCCTTAGGACACACATCCCCAATGGACATGTTCCTGAGCGCTATGCATGGAGCCTGTTCTTCACCTATCTCATCAAGATCAACTTGCTCTACTTGAGAGCCGTTAGTCTCATCAAACACAACGTCACAAGAAACTTCAACAAGTCCTGAGGACTTGTTAAATACTCTATATGCCCTTGTGTTTGAGTCATATCCTAGTAAAAAGCCTTCTACAGTTTTAGGAGCAAATTTAGATTTTCTACCTCTTTTGACAAGAATAAAACATTTGCTACCAAAAACTCTAAAATATGAAATATTGGGCTTTTTACCGGTTAGGAGTTCATAGGATGTCTTCTTGAGGATTCGGTGAAGATATAACCGGTTGATGGCGTAGCAAGCGGTGTTGACCGCTTCGGCCCAAAACCGATCCGGTGTCTTGTATTCATCAAGCATGGTCCTTGCCATGTCCAATAGAGTTCGATTCTTCCTCTCCACTACACCATTTTGTTGTGGAGTGTAGGGAGAAGAGAACTCATGCTTGATGCCCTCCTCCTCAAGGAAGCCTTCAATTTGAGAGTTCTTGAACTCCGTCCCATTGTCGCTTCTAATTTTCATGATCCTTAAGCCGAACTCATTTTGAGCCCGTCTCAAGAATCCTTTTAAGGTCTCTTGGGTATGAGATTTGTCCTGCAAAAAGAACACCCAAGTGAAGCGAGAATAATCATCCACAATTACAAGACAATACTTACTACCGCCGATGCTTATGTAAGCGATCGGGCCGAATAAATCCATGTGTAGGAGCTCCAGTGGCCTGTCGGTAGTCATGACGTTTTTGTGTGGATGATGGATGCCAACTTGCTTCCCGGCTTGGCATGCGCTACAAATCCTGTCTTTCTCAAAATGAACATTGGTTAGTCCTAAAATGTGTTCTCCCTTTAGAAGCTTGTGAAGATTCTTCATTCCAACATGGGCTAGTCGGCGGTGCCAGAGCCAACCCAAGTTAGTCTTAGCAATCAAGCAAGTGTCGAGTTCAGCTCTATCAAAATCAACCAGGTATAGCTGACCCTCTAACACTCCCTTAAATGCTATTGAATCATCACTTCTTCTAAAGACAGTAACACCAATATCAGTAAATAGACAGTTGTAGCCCATTTGACATAATTGGGATACGGAAAGCAAATTGTAATCTAAAGAATCTACAAGAAAAACATTGGAAATAGTATGGTCAGGTGATATAGCAATTTTACCCAATCCTTTGACCAAACCTTGATTTCCATCCCCGAATGTGATAGCTCGTTGGGGATCTTGGTTTTTCTCATATGAGGAGAACATCTTTTTCTCCCCTGTCATGTGGTTTGTGCACCAGCTGTCGAGTATCCAACTTGAGCCCCCGGATGCATAAACCTACAAAACAATTTTAGTTCTTGACTTTAGGTACCCAAACGGTTTTGGGTCCTTTGGCATTAGATACAAGAACTTTGGGTACCCAAACACAAGTTTTGGAGCCCTTGTGTTTGCCCCCAACAATTTTGGCAACTACCTTGCCGGATTTGTTAGTTAAAACATATGATGCATCAAAAGTTTTGAATGAAATGGCATTATCATTTGATGCATTAGGAATTTTCTTTCTAGGCAACTTGGCACGGGTTGGTTGCCTAGAACTAGATGTCTCACCCTTATACATGAAAGCATGATTGGGGCCAGAGTGAGACTTCCTAGAATGAGTTCTCCTAATTTTGCTCTCAGGATAGCCGGCAGGGTACAAAATGTAACCCTCGTTATCCTGAGGCATGGGAGCCTTGCCCTTAACAAAGTTAGATAAATTCTTTGGAGGGGCATTAAGTTTGACATTGTCTCCCCTTTGGAAGCCAATGCCATCCTTGATGCCAGGGCATCTCCCATTATAGAGCATGCTTCTAGCAAATTTAAATTTTTCATTTTCTAAGTCATGCTCACTAATCTTAGCATTAAGTTGTGCTATGTGATCATTTTGTTTTTTAGTTAAGGCTAGGTGATCATGGATAGCATCAACATTAATATCTCTACACCTAGTACAAATGGAAATATGCTCAGTAGATGTTGAGGGTTTGCAAGTTTTTAATTCTACAACCTTAGCATGCAATATTTCATTCTTACTTCTAAGGTCAGAAATAGTAGCATTGCAAACATCAAAATCTTTAGTCTTAGCAATCAAATTTTCATTTTCTAATCTAAGACTAGCAAGAGAAATGCTCAATTCTTCAATCCTAGCAAGCAAATCATCATTATCATTTCTAGGATTTGGAATTGAAACATTGCAAATATGAGAATCAACCTTAGCTAACAAATTAGCATTTTCATTTCTAAGGTTGTCTATAGTCTCATGGCAAGTACTTAGCTCACTAGACAATTTTTCACATTTTTCTATTTCTAGAGCATAAGCATTTTTAACCTTAACATGCTTCTTATTTTCTTTAATAAGGAAGTCCTCTTGAGAATCCAAGAGATCATCCTTCTCATGTATAGCACTAATCAATTCATTTAATTTTTCTTTTTGTTGCATGTTGAGGTTAGCAAAAAGAATGCGCAAGTTATCCTCCTCATTTTTATCATCATCCTCATCACTAGATGTTTCATATTTAGTGGAGGACCTTGATTTTACCTTCTTTTTGCCGTCCTTGGCCATGAGACACTTGTGGCCGACGTTGGGGAAGAGGAGTCCCTTGGTGACGGCGATGTTGGCGGCGTCCTCGTCGTCGGAGGAGTCGCTTGAGCTTTCGTCGGAGTCCCACTCCCGACAAACATGGGCATCGCCGCCCTTCTTCTTGTAGTACTTCTTCTTTTCTCTCCTCTTTCCCTTCTTGTCGTCGCCCCTGTCACTGTCACTAGACATAGGACATTTTGCAATAAAATGACCGGGCTTACCACACTTGTAGCAAACCTTCTTGGAACGGGATTTGTAGTCCTTCCCCTTCCGTTGCTTGAGGATTTGCCGAAAGCTTTTGATGATTAAGGCCATCTCCTCATTGTCGAGCTTGGAGGCGTCAATTGGTTGTCTACTTGGTGTAGACTCTTCCTTCTTCTCCTCCGTTGCCTTGAAGGCCACCGGTTGCGCCTCGGATGTGGAAGGTTCGTCAAGCTCGTTGATCTTCTTTGAGCCCTTAATCATGCATTCAAAGCTCACAAAATTCCCGATAACTTCCTCGGGGGTCATTAGTGGATATCTAGGATTACCACGAATTAATTGAACTTGTGTGGGGTTAAGGAAAATAAGAGCTCTTAGAATAACCTTAACCACCTCGTGGTCATCCCATTTTTTGCTCCCGAGGTTGCGCACTTGGTTCACCAAGGTCTTGAGCCGATTGTACATGTCTTGTGGCTCCTCCCCTTGGCGAAGACGAAAGCGACCGAGCTCCCCCTCGATCGTTTCTCGCTTGGTGATCTTGGTGAGTTCATCACCCTCGTGCGCCGTCTTGAGTAGGTCCCAAATCTCCTTTGCGTTCTTCAACCCTTGCACTTTGTTGTATTCCTCCTTGCTTAGAGAGGCAAGGAGAATGGTTGCGGCTTGGGAGTTGAAGTGCTCGATTTGGGCCACTTCGTCCGTGTCATAATCCTCATCCCCTATTGATGGTACCTGTACTCCAAACTCAACAACATTCCATATACTTTTGTGGAGTGAGGTTAGATGAAATTTCATTAAATCACTCCACCTAGCATAATCTTCGCCATCAAAAGTCGGCGGTTTGCCTAATGGAACGGAAAGTAAAGGAGTATGTCTAGATGTACGGGGATAGTTTAAGGGGATCTTACTAAACTTCTTGCGCTCTTGGCGCTTAGAAGTAACAGACGGTGCATCAGAGTCGGAGGTGGATGTTGATGAAGTGTCGGTCTCGTAGTAGACCACCTTCCTCATCTTCTTGTGCTTGTCCCCACTCCGATGCGGCTTGTGAGAAGAAGATTTTTCCTTCTTCTCCTTGTGGTGAGAAGAGGAAGATCTTTTCTCCTTCCGCTTGGAGGAGTTCTTCTTCTTCTCCCTTCTCTTGGTGCGGGACTCTTCCGATGAAGTGCTCCCTTGGCTTGTAGTGGGCTTGTTGTCGCCGGTCTCCATCTCCCTCTTGGTGTGATCTCCCGACATCACTTCGAGCGGTTAGGCTCTAATGAAGCACCGGGCTCTGATACCAATTGAAAGTCGCCTAGAGGGGGGGTGAATAGGGCGAAACTGAAAATCTCAAAAATAATCACAACTACAAGCCGGGTTAGCGTTAGCAATATAAACGAGTCCGCGAGAGAGGGTGCAAAACAAATCGCAAGCAAATGAAGAGTGTGACACGCGGATTTGTTTTACCGAGGTTCGGTTCTCGCAAACCTACTCCCCGTTGAGGAGGCCACAAAGGCCGGGTCTCTTTCAACCCTTCCCTCTCTCAAACGGTCCCTCGGACCGAGTGAGCTTTTCTTCTTCTCAATCAAACGGGAACAAAACTTCCCCGCAAGGGCCACCACACACTTGGTGCCTCTTGCCTTGGTTACAATTGAGTTTTGATCACAAGAACAAGTGAGAAAGAAAGAAAGTGATCCAAGCGCAAGAGCTCAAAAGAACACGGCAAATCTCTCTCGCTAGTCACTAAAGGCTTGAGTGGAATTGGAGAGGATTTGATCTCTTTGGTGTGTCTAGAATTGAATGCCTAGCTCTTGTAAGTGGTTGGAAGTTGGAAAACTTGGATGCAATGAATGGTGGGATGGTTGGGGTATTTATAGCCCCAACCACCAAACTTGACCGTTGGCTGGAAGCTTCTGTTCGATGGCGCACCGGACAGTCCGGTGCACACCGGACAGTCCGGTGCCCCTGCCACGTCATCAATGCCGTTGGATTCTGATCGTTGGAGCTTCTGACTTCTGGGCCCGCCTGGATGTCCGGTGCACACCGGACAACAACTATTCATTGTCCGGTGCGCCGGTATGGGTACGCCTAACGACTGCGCGCGCAGAACGCGCATTAAATGCGCCGCAGGGAGCCGTTGGCGCCGAAATAGCCGTTGCTCCGCTGGCACACCGGACAGTCCGGTGAATTTTAGCGGAGCCGCTGCCGCGCGAACCCGAGGCTGGCGAGTTCCGGAGACCGCGCTTCCTTGGAGCACCGGACATGTCCGGTGCACACCGGACAGTCCGGTGAATTATAGCGCGCCGGCTTCCGAGAATTCCCAAGGGCGAAGAGTTTGAAGTCGGAGTCCTCTGGTGCACTCGTGGCGCACCAGACATTGTCCGGTGTACACCGGACAGTCCGGTGCCCCCCAGACCAGAGGTGCCTTCGGTTGCCTCAATGCTCCTTAGTTGAATCCAAAACTTGATCTTTTTATTGGCTAAGTGTGAACCTTTTGCACCTGTATAACTTATGCACTAGAGCAAACTAGTTAGTCCAATATTTGTGTTGAGCAATTCAACCACCAAAAATTATTTGGGGACTAGGTGTAAGCCTAATTCCCTTTCAGTCACCTACCTCTGTGCGCACCGAGAGAGACATGCGGAGAAGAACACTCCGTCATAGGTAAAGACCACGGCCAAGTGTGGATTGGGACTCTGTGCGTGACCGTGTGGGGATCCTTCACCGCGGGCGAGACCAAATCGGCGCCAATTGCTCGCTGGAGGCAAGCGTTGTCGTGGATCCGCACTTCACCTCGGGCCGGTCACCATCGCGCGCCACCCTCGGTAAGATGACTATACCTAGTTCCGTCTTCACATCTATTACGTGTTGCACCTGTCGGATTGGGATTTGGAGCTAGGATTCCCCGTGTAAGACATCACCGGCAATGGTCGTTGTCGCCGCCGCGGGCCGAGTAGCGCCGTCTCGTCGGGGAAGAAGGGATTCGGGCCGTTGATCTCCCTAGGGATGGCCCAGATTAGAAGCTAGGTGGTTGTTTCACGTGGTTTAGGTGAGAACCGTCGATCTGTTCATATCCGACAGAGATCAGATGTAAGGTAATTAGATATAGGCCGTCGGGATCGGATCAGATGGCCCCTGACGCGTACCGGTTCGCGTAGGCTTAGGTTTAATCTGGTGCGTCAGTCGTGGATCCAACGGTGGCAATCGGCCAATACCCCCTTCACGGTGGCCATTTCACCAAAGAGCCCCTGCATTTATCCTTAATAGAACCCGCCGTCCGATAGCACTATTGTCTGTGTCTCGGGAAACTTATAGAGAAAGCCCCTGCGCTTTCTAGAATTTGAGGCCCAATCCAGAGAGTATTGAAAATCAGAAAATAATATCAGAAATAGATTTTTAATGTATAAATAATTACTAGAAACTTGTTTAAATTGTAGAAAATTCATATGAACTCTAAATTGGTCCATTCCAGTTCCTAAATTTTTGCAATATTATTGTCTATCCATTAGTGCCACTGTTTTGGCATGAAAGACAAACTAAAATTTATCTATTACTTAATTTTGTATTAATTACATAAAACATTTGGAAATTCATAATTCAAAATCCATAACTCCAAAATTAATGATTCCTGTTCCTTTGTTCTTATTTTAATGTGTAGATTTTTATTATGTATTTTATTTATATGTTTGGTGTGATGTTAATTTTTGCTATACTATGTATGTACTGTGTTAATGCGAGAAGACGAGCAAGCTACTATGGATCCTGAGGCTCAGCAGATAGAAGTAGCTGAGTAGGAGCTCATTTAAGGCAAGTTGTGCCCTTGATAACTTCTTTTACCCAGTCATGTTCTTATTAATCATAATGATATGCATAGGTTAATTTTGATGTGACCCAATAGGTTAGCCTAGATTTGACTATCTTTATACCTTGTTTCACCACTAGTTTTACTACTAAATTTTTGGGTAGTACATGCTATTGCTTTATGTGGTTTTGGGTATAGAGATATTTATTACTCATGATTACACTTTTTATTATCTGTTTATTATTTACTGTTCATGATAAGATCATTATGTTAATGGGAACATGGAGAATCACCTAGGAAAACATTACTACCACAAGGGTTTAATGGGACGCCCTTGGCTAATTAACTAGGAAAGCTTGTGGATGACTACCTTACCCGAAAGGGGCAAGGGCTGTAGGGGAGTGGTCAGTGTAGGGAGGTCCTTGGGTTGATTTTGCTGCGATGGCGGTCAGGTGAGGGATTCCTGCACTGGAGCTTCCTATAAACTGTAGCGGCTTTTTTGAAGCTAGTGGAACTTTGTAAAGGCCTCATAGTGTTACCTTGCCTCGCCTCCTCGGTAAAGGTGTATGGGATTGGCTGTCTCTTGGTAGATGGGTAACATGACTTGTGGGTAAAGATGCACAACCTCTACAGAGTGTAAAACTGGTATACTAGTCGTGCTCACGGTCATGAGCAGCTCGGACACTCACATGATTAATTTATGGAACTTAAACTCAATTTGTCATTTCATTGCATTGGGATTATTTTATTATTATTTTTACTTATTATTACTATGGTTTGGTATTTACTTACACTTAGTAATTGCTATTAAAATTTTGACCAACTTGTAAAAGCAATGCTCTGCTTCAGCCTTTATTTTGTTGATCAGCCTTACACTTCACATGAACTAACACCTTTGGTGAGTTCATGCACATTATTCCCCACAACTTGTTGAGCGATGAACATGTGTGAGCTCACTCTTGCTGCCTCACACCTCCCATAGGAGAAGTACAGGTGGTTCGAGAGGAGCCACACTACGAGGAGTTCAATTCGATTTAGGTGGTGTCTCCCAGTTGACTTTCTGGCACCAAGGATGGATTTTAGATCCTGTTATATTTATCTTTTATTTTGTAAGACTTCCGCTAAGTAATAAGTACTCTGATTATATTGTGACATTTATCTCTATACACTCTGTTGTTATATATATTGTCTTCTTTAGCGCATGTATGAGATGCACCCGGCTTTTTCCTTAAAACCGGGTGTGACAGAAGTCGTATCAGAGGAAATGTTGACTGTAGGACGAAACCTAGATAGAAATGGACAAAACCCTTACCTTGTTTTCTTACTCTGATTCATTCTATACTTACCTTACTCTGATTCTTTCTATACTTTTCTTGATCATGTCTCACCTTCTACTGTTCTACTCTGATTATTCTTACCTTCTCCACTCTGAGACAAGATGGACTTCACACCTTGGAATCCTACATATATGACCTTTTTAAGAGATAGGAGACCTAAGACAAAAATTAAAATTATTTTCTCTATTAAAAATGTTGGTTGATTGTTCTGATGATCAATGCCTGATTTGCTTCTTTGATTGATTGAAATTGTATAGACGGGCATCTTAGCATGTACCACCATAAGGTAATGAATTAGCTTTAGTAGGCGACACACTTAGCTAATAAATCCCCTAAAGTAACATGCTTCGTAATTACATGCCTTGTCTACAATCCTTTCTTTTGTACCCTGTGTTCTAACCCAGATGGGCTACCCCTATAGTGTTAGAAGAGAGCACTATAGACGTGATCCTTGGTATGTCATGGTTAAGAAAGGCAAAGGCAGTTTATACACTGTGCAAAAGGAACCATAGAACTCACCAGTTCCAAAGGAGAAAGATTTGAAGTTGGAATTGCAGTAACTACCGCCACCAGACTAGTGGCATTCTTAGTAGATGGGAAGTCTGTTGGTGACAACCTCCGTGTGGTTAAGGATTTTCTGGATGTCTTTGCAGAGGAGTTACCAGGGATGCCACCAGAAAGGGAAGTTGAGTTTGTCATAGATCTCTTACCTGGGACTACTCTTACTTCCAAACGGCCATACGAGATGTCTGAAGAAGAGTTAAAAGAACTTAAGAAGCAGCTAGCAGAGTTGCAAGAGGTTGGGTACATTTGACCGAGATCTTCACCTTGGGGAGCATCGGGTCTGTTTGTACAAAAGAAGGACGAATCACAGCGGATGTGTGTGGATTATAGGTCCCTTAATGATGTTACCGTGAAGAACAAGTACCCGTTACCCCGCATTAAGGATGTATTTGATCAAATGAGAGATGCTAGGGTATTCTCGAAGATTGATCTCCGATCGGGTTACCATCAAATGAAGATTAGACCAACGGATATCCCCAAGACGGCTTTCTGGACCCAATATGGTTTATATGAGTTCACTGTTATGTCATTTGGACTAACTAATGCACCAGCCTATTTTATGGATCGAAAGAATAAGGTGTTCGTGATCTGGACAGATTCATCGTGGTTTTCATCAACGATATTTTTATTTATTCCAAGAGTGATAGTGATCATGAGGAACATCTGAGATTGGTGCTACAGAAGCTACGAGATAATCAACTCTACACCAAGTACAGTAAATGCGAGTTCTGGATTGACGAGGTGTCATTCCTTGGACATATCATTTCTAATGGAGGGATATCAGTGGATCCTACTAAAGTCAAGGAGATAGTAGTGTGGAGCATACCCACTACAGTTACAGAGATTCGGAGTTTCTTGGGACTTGCAGGATATTATCGGAGATTTATTGAAGGATTTTCTAAGATTGCTAAGCCTATGACCTCACTTCTGGAGATGGGAAGAGAGTTTAAGTGGGACGAGAAGTACCAAGATAGTTTTAACCAACTGAAGTTAAGATGGATGTCACCCCAGTGTTGGTTATGCCAGATCTACAGAAGGGATTTGACATATATTGTGATGCATGCGACCAAGGCATGGGATGTGTACTTATGCGAGAAGGACACATGGTTGCCTACGCGTCTCGTCAGTTGCGGAAACATGAGTTGAACTACCCCACTCAAGACTTAGAACTGGCAGCCGTAGTGCATGCGCTAAGGATATGGAGGCATTATATCACGGGAACCAAGTGCCAAGTGTACACGGATCATAAGAGTTTGTAGTACATATTCACTCAAAAGGATCTCAATCTTAGGCAACGCCGATGGTTGGAGCTTATTAAGGATTACGATTTGGAAATTCACTATCACCCGGGCAAGGCGAATTTGGTTGCAGATGCCTTGAGTCGAAAGGAGCATGTTCATTCAGCTATTGTTGCCCAGCTACCCGATGAGATTGTTGAGGATTTCATGAGATTTAACCTGGGGATAGTTACTCACATTGAAGGAGTTACTATTGAAGTGGAACCTACCTTGGAGCATGAAATCCGCAAAGGACAGACTCGCGATGCTAGGATACAAGAGATCAAGGATCTTATTATTGAAGGTAGAGGTCCGGAATTCACAGAGGATGAGCAAGGCTCCGTATGGTTCAAGGACAGGATATGTGTTCCTGAGGTTGATAACCTTTAGGAGACTATACTAAAGGAAGCCCATGACTCAGATTATTCTATCCATCCTAGGAGTACCAAGATGTATCAGGATTTGAAGCAGAAATACTGGTGGAATGGATTGAAGAGAGATGTGGCTGCACATGTGGCTATGTGCGATGTGTGTCAAAGAGTTAAGGATGAACACCAGAGGCCAACTGGACTACTGCATCGACTCAAGATACCCGAATGGAAGTGGGGAGAGATTGGTATAGACTTCATTACTAGATTGCCTTGCACCTCGAAAGGAAATGATTCTATATGGGTTATTGTGGATAGCCTGTCCAAGTGGCTCATTTCGTTCCGGTCAAGACTACTTATAAGGAATCTCAATTGGTAGCGTATATTTGGCTCAGATTGTGTCTCTACAGGGTGTACCGAAGAAGATCGTTTCGGATAGAGGATCACAGTTTACCTCCAGATTTTGGAAAAGTTTTCATGAGAATATGGATACGAAGTTGAATTTTAGTTCGGCCTACCATCCTCGGACTGATGGACAGACTGAAAGGACTAATCAAATATTGGAGGACGTGTTGAGAGCTTGTGCCCTTCAACATGGTAGTAGTTGGGACAAGAGTCTACCTTATGCTGAGTTCTCATATAATAATAGTTACCAGGCAAGTCTGAAGATTTCACTGTTCGAGGCTCTATATGGCAGGAAGTGCAGGACTCCTTTATATTAGGACCAGACTGGAGGAAGACAGTTCTTTGGACCTGAACTTATTCAAGAGGCAGAAGAACAAGTCTGTATAATCAGAGAGAAATTGAGGATAGCTTAGACCAAGCGAAAGAGCTACGCTGATAATAGAAGAAGACCACTGGAGTTTGAGGAAGGTGATCATGTGTACTTCAAGATGTCACCACTTCGTGGAATGCGGAGATTTAAAGTTAAAGGCAAATTGTCCCCTCGCTTTATTGGACCATTCAGAGTTTTTAGGCGAGTTGGAGAGATGGCCTATCAACTCGAGCTACATGATAATCTATCTGATGAGCATAATGTATTCCATGTGTCACAACTGAAGAAGTGTCTCTGGGTACCTGAAGGTAGCTACCAATGGAGGACCTTATTGTCCAAGATGATCTCACTTATGCAGAATATCCTATCAAGATTCTTGACACCCTGACTCGAGTCACAAGGAGTAAAGTGATCAAAATGTGTAAAGTGCAATGGAGCCACAATGGACAAGATGAGGCCACATGGGAAAAAGAAGAGCTTTGCATAGATTTTCCCCATCTTTTCTCTAATCCTTCCTAAATCTCGAGGACGAGATTCTTTTTAAGTGGGGTAGGATTTGTAATACCCAATTTGTAAGAGATCATATAAAAGGAGAAAAATTATTTCCTTTATGTATATGTGTATATTGTATCTACTTATCATCACATGTGAATATCATATTTAGAGACAAATAACTAATATAAAAGTTATACCACTAAAATATGCATCATGCTGGGTTTTTATTTTGTGTGCATTTTGTGATAATATAAAAATGAGGTAAGAATAAATATGAAAATACCCAAATTAGAATTAAACCCTAAAGAAAATTCTAGAATTGAAACCAAAAAGAGAAAAGATATAAAAATAATATATATAAATATATCTACAAAGTAGTACTATTTATGGCGCAATATCATCTGGGGATAAATTGGCCACAAGTTTAAATTTAAAATAGAATTCAAATTTGAAATGGGAAGGGGAGAAAAGAAAGTGAAAAAATAAATAAAAAGGAAAAAAAAGACAAACCTAGCTTGGGCCGAATCTGCTCCTGGCGGCCCACCTAGCCCACTCCTGCGCAGCCCAGCCTTCACCGAGGCGCCGACATGCGGGACCACCTTATCAGCCGCACGACCCAAGCCCAGTTCCTCCTCGCCCGTGCTCTGGTTGACACGCGGGCCCATGAAACCAACCGATTGACGCGAGCGCCGCGCGGCCCACTCTGTCACTCTCGCGTGGGACCTGCTGGTCAGCGCGAACTCCACCTCCGCTCGTCCATGGCCGGACCGCAACTACCGACCCGGAATTCCAGGCAGCCAGGCCGATTCTTGCGGGCCCACCTTGCCGTCGTGGCAATTAAAAGGCCGTCGTGCTCGTTCCCTTCCGTTTCGACCCAAAGCCTTGCGCCGTCACCTACCTCTGTGTGCACCGAGAGAGTGAGAGATGCGGAGAAGAACACTCCGCCGTAGGTAAAGACCCCGGCCAAGCGCGGATTGGGCCTCTGTGCGTGACCGTTGGTAGCACTGGGAGATGTCGCTAGTGCGTGTGGGGATCCTTCACCGCGGGCGAAACCAAATCGGCGCCAATTGCTCGCCGGAGGCAAGCATTGTCGCGGATCCGCACTCCACCGCAGGCCAGTCACCATCACGCACCACCCTCGGTAAGATGACTATACCTAGTTCCGTCTTCACATCTATTACGTGTTGCACCTGTCGGATTGAGATTTGGAGCTAGGATTCCCCGTGTAAGACATCACCGGCAATGGCCACCGTCGCTGCCGCGGGCCAAGTAGCGCCGTCGCGTCGGGGAAGAAGGGATTCAGGCCATTGATCTCCCTGGGGACGGCCCAGATTAGAAGCTAGGTGACCGTTTCGCGGGGTTTGGGTGAGAACTGTCGATCTGATGATATCCGACGGAGATCAGATGTAAGGTAATTAGATCCAGGCCGTCGGGATCGGATCGGATGGCCCCTGACGCGTACTGGTTCGCGTAGGCTTAGGTTTAATCTGGTGCGTCAGCCATGGATCCAACGGTGGCAATCGACCGATACCCCCTTCGCAGTGCCATTTCACCACAGAGCCCCTGCATTTATCCTTAATAGAACCCGCCGTCCGGTGGCACTTCTGTCTGTGTCTCGGGAAACTTATAGAGAAAGCCCCTACGCTTTCTAGAATTTGAGGCCCAATCCATAGAGTATTGAAAATCAGAAATTAATATCAGAAATAGATTTTTAATGTATAAATACTTGCTAGAAACTTGTTTAAATTGTAGAAAATTCATATGAACTCCAAATTGGTCCATTCCAGTTCCTAAATTTTTGCAATATTATTGTCTATCCATTAGTGCCACTATTTTGGCATGAAAGACACACTAAAATTTATCTATTACTTAATCGTGTATTAAATATTAAAAACCTTTGGAAATTCATAATTCAAAATTCATAACTCCAAAATTAATGATTCATGTTCCTAGGTTCTTATTTTAATGTGTAGATTTTTATTGTGTATTTTTATTTATATGTTTGGTGTGATGTTAATTTTTGCTATACCATGTATGTATTGTGTTGATGCGAGTAGACGAGAAAGCTAGTGTGGATCTTGAGGTTCAGCAGATAGAAGTAGCTGAGCAGGAGCTCATTTAAGGCAAGTTGTGCCCTTGATCACTTCTTTTACCCAGTCATGTTCTTATTAATCATAATGATCTGCATAGGTTAATTTTGATCGGACCCAATAGGTTACCCTAGATTTGACTATCTTTATACCTTGTTTCACCACTGGTTTTACTACTAATTTTTTGGGTAGTACATGCTATTTCTTTATGTGGTTTTGGGTATAGAGATATTCATTACTCATGATTACACTTTTTATTATTTATTTATTATTTACTATTCATGATAAGATCATTATGTTAATGGGAACATGGAGAACCACCAGGGAAAACAGTGCTACCACAAGGGTTTAATGGGACACCCTTGGCTGATTAACTAGGAAAGCTAGTGGATGACTACCTTACCCGAAAGGGGCAAGAGCAGTAGGGGAGTGGTCAGTGCAGGGAGGTCCTTGGGTTGATTTTGCTGCGATGGCGGTCAGGCGAGGGATTCCTGCACTGGAGCTTCCTATAAACTGTAGCGGGTTTTCTGAAGCTTGTGGAACTTTGTAAAGGCCTCGTAGTGTTACCTTGCCTCACCTCCTCGGTAGAGATGTATGGGATTGGCCGTCTCTTGGCAGATGGGTAACATGACTTGTGGGTAAAGATGTGCAACCTCTGCAGAGTGTAATATTGGTATACTAGCCGTGCTCACGACCATGAGCAGCTCGGACACTCACATAATTAATTTATGGAACTTAAACTCAATTTGTCATTTCATTGCATTGGGATTATTTTATTATTATTATTACTTATTATTACTATGGTTTGGTATTTACTTACACTTAGTAGTTGCTATTAAAATTTTGACCAACTTGTAAAAGCAATGTTCAGCTTCAACCTTTAATTTGTTGATCAGCCTTACACTTCACATGAACTCCCACCTTTGGTGAGTTCATGCATATTATTCCCCACAACTTGTTGAGCGATGAACATGTGTGAGCTCACTCTTGCTGTCTCACACCCCCCCACAGGAGAAGTACAGGTGGTTCGAGAGGAGCCACGCCACGAGGAGTTCAATTCGATTTAGGTGTCATCTCCCAGTTGACTTTCTGGCGCCAAGGATGGATTTTAGATCCTGTTATATTTATCTTTTATTTTGTAAGACTTCCGCTATGTAATAAGTACTTTGATTATATTGTGATATTTATCTCTATACACTCTGTTGTTATATATGTTGTCTTCTTTAGCGCATGTATGAGATGTACCCGGCTTTGTCCCTTAAAACCCGGTGTGACAACTTTGTAAAGGCCTCGTAGTGGATCCGTAGCCATTCACCTCGGAAGTGTCTAAGGGCCTTGCAAACCCTGGCGACATGGAAACACGACTTGTGGGTACAGTGTACAACCTCTGCAGAGTGTAAAACTGGTATACTAGTCGTGCTCGCGGTCATGAGTAGCTCAGGACTCTCGCATGATTAATTTATGGAAGTAAATTCAATTTGTCATATGCATTGCATCACTTGTGTTGTTATAAATTTTGATCTACTACTTATTTGGAATTGGTTTCTACTTATACTTAGTAATTGCTAATAAAATTTTGACCAACTTTAAAAGCAATGCTCAGCTTTAACCATACTCTTTGGTAAGCCTTACACATCATGAGCTCCCACCTTTGGCGAGTTCATGCACATTATTCCCCATAACTTGTTGAGGTATGATTGTATGTGAGCTCACCCTTGCTGTCTCACACCCCCACAGGTCAAGAACATGTACCGCAGGATGAGGCGCATGGAGGATGCTATGATGTGTTTGTGAGTGGTCTAGGTCATCGTCTCCTAGTCAACTTTGGGTTGCTGGATTGTTGTCTCCTTACGATGTTGTCGGCGTTTCGAACCCGGGGGGTCCCTGGACCGACGAGTAAATTGTCGCCGCCTGCCCCAGCCCAGATGGGTCGGCGCGAGACGGAGCGCGAAGGGGGAAGAAGCCGGAGGGAGACAGGCGTAAAAGGGGAAACCCGTGGCCTTCGTGTTTGTCCCGCGCCCAGGTCGGGTGCGCTTGCAGTAGGGGGTTACAAGCGTCCACGCGGGAGGGAGCGAGCGGCTTAAGCGAGCGCCATCCCGTCCTTCCCCGCGTGGCCAACCTTCTGTAAGAGGTCCCTGGACCTTCCTTTTATAGACGTAAGGAAAGGATCCAGGTGTACAGTGGGGGGTGTAGCAGTGTGCTAACGTGTCTAGCGGAGGAGAGCTAGTGCCCTAAGTACATGCCATCGTGGCAGCCGGAGAGGTTTTGGCACACGGTTCGTGTGGTGTCGTGGCCGTCGGAGGAGCGCTAGAGCCTGGAGGAAGGACAGCTGTCAAAGCTGTCGAGTCCTTGCTGACGTCTCCTTGCTTTCCGTAAGGGGGCTGAGAGCCGCCGTCGTCATAGAGCATGCGGGGCGCCATCATTACTTGTTTACCTCGACGAGCCAGATGGCACGTCGGTCTTGTTCCCCGTAGCCTGAGTTAGCTTGGGGTAGGGTAATGATGGCGCCTCCTGTGACATGGTCAGTCCGAGCCCTGGGTTGGGCGATGTGGAGGCCCCTCCGAGGTCGAGTCTGTCTTCTGAGGCCGAGGTCGAGTCCGAGCCCCTGGGTCGGGCGAGGCAGATACCGTCGGCTGAGGCCAGGGCTAAGTCCGAGCCCTGGGGTCGGGCGATGCAGAGTTCGTCGTCTTCCGGGGCTGAGCCCGAGTCCGAGCCCTAGGGTCGGGCAAAGCGGAGTTCGTCGTCTTCCGGGGCTGAGCCCAAGTCTGAGCCCTAGGGTCGGGCGAAGCGGAGTTCGTCGTCTTCTGGGGCTGAGCGCGAGTCCGAGCCCTGGGGTCGGGCGAAGCGGAGTTCGTCGTCTTCCGGGGCTGAGCCCGAGTCCGAGCCCTGGGGTCGGGCGAAGCGGAGTTCGTCGTCTTCCGGGGCTGAGCCCAAGTCCGAGCCCTAGGGTCGGGCGAAGCGGAGTTTCCTATGGCGCCTGAGGCCGGACTTGGCTGCTGTCAGCCTCGCTCTGTCGAGATGCGCAGCAGTCGGAGCGGCACAGGCGGCGCTGTCCTCTTGTCAGGCCGGTCAGTGGAGCGGCGAAGTGACAGCGGTCACTTCGGCTCTGTCGACTGAAGGGCGCGCGTCAGGATAAGGTGTCAGGCCACCTTTGCATTAAATGTTTGCGTTAAATGCTCCTGCAATACGGTCGATCGGCGTGGCGACTTGGCCAAGGTTGCTTCTTGGTGAAGACTTGGCCTCGGGCGAGCCGAAGGTGCGTCCGTTGCTTGAGGGGGTCCTCGGGCGAGACATCAATCCTCCGGGGTCGGCTGCCCTTGCCCGAGGCTGGGCTCGAGCGAGGCGAGATCGTGTCCCTTGAGTGGACCGAGCCTTGACTTAATTGTACCCATCAGGCCTTTGCAGCTTTGTGCTGATGGGGGTTACCAGCTAAGATTAGGAGTCTTGAGTGTACCCCTAATTATGGTCCCCGACAGTAGCCCCTGAGCCTCGAAGGGAGTGTTAATACTCGCTTGGAGGCTTTTGTCGCACTTTTTTGCAAGGGGACCGGCCTTTCTCGGTTGCGTTTTGTTCCGGTGGGTGCGCGCGAGCGCACCCGCCGGGTGTAGCCCCGAGGCCTCGGAGGAGTGGTTAGACTCCTTTGAGGTCTTAATGCATTTCGCGATGCTTCGGCCGGTCTGGTTGTTCCCTCATGCGAGCTGGCCGTAGCCCGGGTGCACGTTCGGGTCCCAAGTTCTCGGGCTGGTATGTTGACGCTGTCAACAGTTTGGCCGGAGCCGGGTTTGCGAGAGCAGGCCCCGAGCCTCCGCACAGAGCGAGAGGACGGTCAAGGACAGACTCGACTTTTTTTACATACGCCCCTGCGTCGCCTTTCCGTAAGGAGAAGGGGGAAAAGCGCCATGTTGCCCTTGGAGGGCGCCGAACATGGTGTCTCCAGTGAGCTGCTAACGGGTAATCCGAGTGGACGCCCGTGCCCCATTTGTTAGAGGTTGGCTAGAGGCCCGGAGGCGCGCTCCAAAAGTACCTGCAGGTGATCTGCCGGACCCGGTCCCCTTTTGACAGGGTTCGAGGGCTCGATGCCTCCCTCTGATGGGATTCCATTACAAGATCGTTCCCGCTGGTCTCGGAAATGTCCTAGGGTACCTCGGGAGCATAGATCGAGCCTTGGTTATGTATCGAACGTACCTAGGGTCATCCCTCGCTCTACGTCTGAGGCGGTTGTGAACCCTTCGAGGGCCAGCCTACGAACCCCTGATTAGTAGTGGGCGTGGAGCCCGAGTGGCCTGAGGCGGCCGTTGAATCCTTCCGGGGGGCCGTCCTTCGAACCTCTGACCAGTAGTGGGCACGGAGCCCGAGCGCTCTGAGGCGGCTGTTGAACCCCTCCGAGGGGCCAGCCTTTGAACCTCTGATCAGTAGGGGGGCTCGGGGCCCGTTTCCTTCGCGGAAAAGGATCCCTTTCGGGGTATCCCCTTTCCCGGTCCCTGTTGTAAGAGAGAGAAAGAGGAAAAGGATATGAAATCGAAACGACGTGGCGCACCTTTTTTGATGCGGTCGTTATGGCGAAGGCGAAGCGTCGCCCGCTTCTCCTGCCAAAGGTGCCGCCTGTCCCGCCGCGGAGTTAATGCGACGGGGCGAGTGGTTCGCGGGGCAGCCGTTGCGCGTGCGCGAGCCGTTCAAGGAACGGATCACGGGCGCGCCGTCTTCATGCCGTGGGAGAGCGTTCTCTCACAGTCCCTTGAGGGGACGTGAGCTTGGCTGACGACGTGACCTCTGCTTCCGCCCGCCTGCCACCGCCATTACTGCCGGCCCATTTTTGGCCGGATCGACCGTCGCGCCTTCTCCCGCGGCTGACTGGCTCGTGACCGATGTGCCTGGCTGGCACTGTTGGGCCATACGCAGGGTTGCCTCGAGTCGTGGTACTGGTTCCGCAGTAGAGGAGGCGCGATAGTGGCGTGAGGGGCGGTGCAGTTGCTCGCACGTAGCAACCGGCGCACCAGTTGCATGACATGTGGGCCTGGGCCTCCATGCTGGGCGTGTCGGAGTCGAAGGGGTGCGCCCACTTGGCGCGGTTGCATGCCGACTGCATGGCCGTTCGCCCTTTCACCCGCTAGTCTGGGCGAAAGTGGAGGAATGCTTGTAACCGCTGGGCAGTTGCATGCACCGCACGCGGCGGTTTGGCTTCTTCTGCCTTGGGCCAGCTTGCATGACGCGTGGGACCCAGCCCCCGTGTCGTAGGGGGAGGACCTTGGAGCGTGTTGGAGAAGACTCAGCCCGCGATGGCTGAGGGCGCAACTGGGGAGAGTTGCCTTTAAAAGGAGGGTGACCCCCTTGAAAGGCGACCATGTCTTCGCGCTCCCCTATGCATCACGTCTTTCCACCTTCCGAGCCCCTGGATGGGGAACACCCTCAATCCTTCCGCCTTGTTGTTGGAGGAACACAACTTCGTGGAAGTTGGTACCTTTCAGCCATCGTTCGGCTTCAAGGATTTTCATCAGGCAGCCCGGTCGCGTCCCCTCGCCGGTGGTCACCCAAGACGGTGACCACCAGCCCCTGGGTGGGGAGAAGCAAGCCGGGCTACGATCTTGGTCCCGCCCTGAGCTTCAAGGATCTTCATCATCCTTGATGGGGCGGAGAGCGGGGTGAGTCGGGGTTCTACCTCCCGCGCGGGTTGGCTGGCCACCTCCTCTTCCAGCTTCTGGTGGTGGAAACCATCCTCCAGCTCTGCGGAAGAGGTGTCCTCCAGCCATGCCAGGGAAGGCGAACTGTTGCTACCCAGCTAGGATGCAACATTCCGTCCTCCTCCTTGCTTTCATGGCGAGGACGGGAGTGAGGACCTGCCGTTGCGCTTTGGAGCGGCCCGCGCTCGCTGGTGCGGCGTTGGTGGAGAGGCGGACGCCGCCGTCGGTGCTGACGTGGTGGCAGCTGGAGGAAGCTTCCCCACCGTCGAGGCCGTCGGTGCCGCCTACGGACCGACCTCCGGCTCTTTGGCTTTAATGTCTGGTTCACGTCCCTTGAGCAGGGACGCAAACGAGAGCCTTCCGGTGGCTGCGTCCGTCCTAGGACCATAGCTACTGCTGTAGAGGTCGCTGGCGAGTCGCACGGAGCTTGTCGCCCGCAGGCTCCCCGTTGTGGAGGTTGTTCATACCCGCGGGAATGGAACCGGAGTTCCGTTTGTAATGGCACCTTGAGTGCTGGTGTCTTGTTCATTGTGGCTGTCGGGGCCTGAACACGTATGTATTTTTGGCATGGAGCCGTGTTTTCTCCTCATTTTGAGCACTAAGACTCGCCTGTCGGCTATCTGAACCGCTTCACCAAGCGTGAGTCGCCTCGTGCGAAGGTGACGAGTGAGGTATCCGTATCCCGGAGGCGTAGGAGTCCCTCGGCTCGGTCGGCCTTGCTGTCCGAGGCTTCTCTTGCCTAGTTAAAGGAACCTCGGCCGCTCTTCGATGAGCCGAAGCCGGTGGTAGCAGTGTCAGCACGGATAGAGGCGGAGTTGGCTCGAAAAGAAGACTTGATCGGCTGGAACCTGGCCGGGTCGTCCACTTGGCGGGACCGACGCCGGAGTTGAGTTGCCGAGGCTATGGGCCAAGCTGATGTCCTCGGGGGACAGATGACTGAGGCTTCGGGGTGGCCGGCCGAGCCATCTGCTCGAGCCGGATTCCTGGAGAAGACCCCGCTGGCGATGGTCCAGGCGTGGTGCTGATGTCGTCCTTCAGGGTGGAGATCCTCCGACCGCGTCGCCGTTCGAAGCTATGCCGGACTTTGCCGAAGGTGTAGTTGACGCCGAGGGTGCTGCTGCTCCCTTCAACTGTCAAGATCCGAGCCTGCAGGATCGGGTTATCTTGTAGTGTGCGTATGTTTTCTGCGGCCGCCGAGGCCCAAACATACTGTCGTCGTGTTGTAAAGCTGCATTCCTTTTCCTGTTGTTTCGAGTATCTGGACTTATTTGTCGGTAACAGAATTGCTTGTCCGAGCGAGAGTTACTTTTCACGGAAGGTGACGAGTGAGGTATCCATATCCTGGAGGCGTAGGAATCCCTCGGCTCGGTCGGCCTTGCCGCTTACGTGCACTCTTACTCATCCATAGGGTTCTGTCACCGACGTAGTCGAGAAGGCCCGAAAAATCGTTTCGGCAGAGGAGTTTTCGAGCGTGAAGACTTGTTCGGTCCGCGGAATCACTTATCCGAGCGTGAGTTACTTATCGCAGAAGGTGATGAGTGAGGTATCCGTATCCTGAAGGCGTAGGAGTCCCTCGGCTCGGTCAGCCTTGGCTGCTTACGTGTACTCCATCATTTTCAGGATCCACTTTCGAAGTAGTCGAAAAGCACGAAAGACACTCTGGCAGAAAAGATCTTTTTCCGAGGAAAATTTTGACGCAGAGGGGGTTCCCCCCTTTTAGCCCCCGAGGGAGGGTCGGGCTTTGCCGAGGCAAGGCTGACCCTTCCTTGATGACTAGACTTTGTATGTGACCGAGGTGTATGAACGACTTGAAAGCATCTTAAGGGTAGAAGCGACGTAGCTGTCGGATGTTCCAAGCGTTGCTGTAGACCTCGCCTTGACTGTTGGCCAGCTTGTACGTTCCGGGCTTCAGAACCTTGGCGACGACGAACGGCCCTTCCCAGGGAGGCGTGAGCTTGTGCCGCCCTCGGGCGTCTTGTCACAGCCGAAGCACCAGGTCGCCCACCTGGAGGTCTCGGGACCGAACCCCTCGGGCGTGGTAGCGTCGCAGGGACTGCTGGTACCGCGCCGAGTGTCGTAAGGCCATGTCCCGAGCCTCTTCCAGCTGGTCCAGTGAGTCTTCTCGATTAGATCGATTGCTTTGCTCGGCGTAGGCCCTCGTCCTCGGGGAACCGTATTCTAAGTCTGTGGGCAAGATGGCCTCGGCCCCATAGACTAGAAAGAACGGTGTGAAGCCCGTGGCTCGGCTCGGCGTTGTCCTCAGACTCCAGACCACCGAGGGGAGCTCCTTCATCCATCGCTTGCCGAACTTGTTGAGGTCGTCGTAGATCCGCGGCTTGAGCCCTTGCAGGATCATGCCGTTGGCACGCTCTACTTGCCCATTCGTCATGGGGTGAGCCACGGTGGCCCAGTCCACCCAAATGTGGTGATCCTCGCAGAAGTCCAGGAACTTCCTGCCGGTGAACTGGGTGCCGTTGTCGGTGATGATGGAGTTCGGGACCCCAAAGCGATGGATGATGTTGGTGAAGAACGCCACCGCCTGTTCGGACCTGATGCTGTTTAGGGGTCGGGGTTGGACCTCGATCCACTTGAAGAATTTGTCAATGGCGACCAACAAGTGCGTGTAGCCCCCGGGTGCCTTCTGCAAGGGGCCGACGAGGTCCAGACCCCACACAGCAAATGGCCAGGTGATGGGTATGGTCTGCAGAGCCCGAGCGGGCAGGTGGGTCTGCCTTGCATAGAATTGACACCCTTGGTAGGTGCGGACAATTCTAGTGGCGTTGGCCACCGCGGTCGGCTAGTAGAAGCCTTGTCGGAAAGCGTTTCCAACAAGGGCTCGAGGCGCTGTGTGATGGCCGCAAGCCCCCGAGTGTATCTCTTGTAAGAGCTCCTGGCCTTCGGTGATGGAAATGCATCGCTGGAGGATGCCTGAGGGGCTGCGGTGGTAGAGCTCCTTCCCGTCTCCCAGCAAGATGAATGACTTGGCGTGCCGCGCCAACCGTCAAGCTTCGGCTCGGTCGAGGGGTAGCTCTCCTCGATGGAGATATTGCAGGTACGGGGTCTGCCAATTTCGATTAGGCGTGACCCCGCTCCGCTCTTCCTCAACGCGCAGAGCCTCACCCTCGGGGGCCGAGGGTACCTCGGGCCGAGCCGAGGGTGCCTCGGGCTGAGCCGAGGGTGCCTCGGGTCGGGCCGAGGCCTTCTCAGGCTCGGGTGTGTCATCTGCCTTAACGGAGGTTGATGCAGGTCTCGGGAGAAGACGTCCGGGGGAACTGTTGTTCGCCCTGAGGCTATTTTAGCCAGCTCGTCCGCAGTCTCGTTGTAGAGTCGGGCGATGTGGTTGAGCTCGAGCCCGTAGAACTTGTCTTCCAGGCGCCGAACCTCATCGCAGTAGGCTTCCATCTTCGGGTCGCGGCAGTGGGAGTTCTTCATGACTTGGTCGATGACGAGCTGCGAGTCACTGCGAGCGTCGAGGCGTTGGACCCCTAGCTCGATGGCGATGCACAACCCGTTGACCAGAGCCTCGTACTCGGCCACATTGTTGGACGCCGGGAAATGGAGGCGTAGCACGTAGCGTAGGTGCTTCCCGAGGGGCGAGATGAAGAACAAGCCCACGCCTACTCCTGTCTTCATCAGTGACCCGACGAAAAACATGGTCCAGGGTTCCGGTTGGATCGGAGCTGTTGGGAGCTGGGTGTCGACCCATTCAGCCACAAAGTCCGCCAAGACCTGGGACTTGATGGCCTTCCGAGGGGCGAACGAGATCGTTTCGCCCATGATTTCCACCGCCCACTTTGCAATTCTACCCGAGGCCTCTCGGCACTGGATGATCTCCCCCAGGGGGAAGGATGACACCATAGTTACCGGATGAGACTCGAAGTAGTGTCGCAACTTCCGCCGTGTCAGGATCACCGCGTACAGCAGCTTTTGAATTTGTGGGTAGCGGATCTTGGTCTCGGACAGTAACTCACTGATGAAGTAGACTGGTCTCTAGACGGGCAATGCATGCCCCTCTTCTCGTCTCTCAACCACGATCGCGGTGCTAACCACCTGAGTGGTAGCGGCGACGTAGATCAAGAGGGCTTCTCCTGCAGCGGGGGGCACCAAGATAGGCGCGTTCGTGAGGAGCGCCTTCATGTTACCGAGGGCTTCATCGGCCTCAGGGGTCCAAGTGAAACACTCGGCCTTCCTTAAGAGGCGGTACAGAGGGAGGCCTCTTTCGCCGAGGCGCGAGATGAAACGGCTCAGAGCCGCAAGGCATCCCGTGACCCTCTGTACGCCTTTCAAGTCCTTGATGGGCCCCATGCTGGTGATGGCAGCGATCTTCTCCGGGTTGGCCTCGATGCCCCGCTCGGAGACGATGAACTCCAAGAGCATGCCTCGGGGGACCCCGAAGACACACTTCTCGGGATTGAGTTTTACGCCTTTCGCCTTGAGACATCGGAATGTCACTCCAAGGTTGGAAAGGAGGTCAGAGGCCTTCCTCGTCTTGACTATGATTTCATCGATGTAGGCCTCGACCGTTCGGCCAATGTGTTCGCCGAACACGTGGTTCATGCACCTTTGGTATGTCGCACCCGCATTCCTCAAACCGAAGGTGATGGGCTTGTCGGACCAGTCTAGGTAGACTGGCGCCGCCACCTTTACCGAGCAGACCTCCTGACGCTCTTGCTTGCGGTGCCGAGCTGAGGTGTTCGCCACTTGCCCACCATAGATCATGAAGCAGTCGTGGACCTCGGGGAACTCTCCTGCCTTGTGATCTTCCTTCTTATCGTCGTCGCGGGCCCTGCCACCTTTCGCAGGTGGCCCGGCCTTGTGAAAGTGGCGCCGAAGCATGGCGCACTCCTCAAGGGTGTTCTTGACGGGCCCCTGATGATAGGGGCACAGCTCCTTGAGCATCTTGTCGAAGAGATTGGCACCTCCGGGAGGTTTCCGAGGGTTCTTGTACTCATCAGTGGCTTCAAGGTCCGCGTACGCGACGTCGCGTTTCGCTTGCGACTTCTTCTTGCCTTTCTTCTTGGTGCCGCGCTGAGTTGACGCCTCGGGGACATCTTCCAATAGGCGGCCTTGGGGCTGCTTGTCCTTCCGGAAGATGGCCTCAACTGCCTCCTGGCCAGAGGCGAACTTGGTGGCGATGTCCATCAGCTCGCTCACCCTGGTGGGGGTCTTGCGACCCAGCTTGCTCACCAGGTCGCGGCAGGTGGTGCCGGCGAGGAACGCGCCGATGACATCAGAATCGGTGACATTGGGCAGCTCAGTGCGTTGCTTCGAGAATCACCGGATGTAGTCCCGGAGAGACTCCCCTGGCTGCTGGCCGCAGCTTCGGAGATCCCAGGAATTCCCTAGGCGCACGTACATGCCCTGGAAATTGTCGGCGAAGGCTTGGACCAGGTTGTCCCAGTTGGAGATCTGCTCCGGAGGCAGGTGCTCCTGCCAGGCTCGAGCGGTGTCGGAGAGGAACAGGGGGAGGTTGTGGATGATGAGGTTGTCATCATTCGTTCCACCCAGGTGGCAGGCCAGCCGATAGTCCGCGAGCCACAGTTCCGGTCTCGTCTCCCCCGAGTACTTTGTGATAGTAGTTGGGGTTCGGAACCGGGTCGGGAACGGCGCCCATCGTATGGCCCGGCTGAAAGCCTACGGACCGGGTGGTTCGGGCGAGGGACTCCGATCCTCCCCGCTGTCATAGCGTCCCCCACGCCTGGGGTGGTAGCCTTGGCGCACCTTCTCGTTGAGGTGGGCTCGACGGTTGCGGTGATGGTGCTCGTTGCCGAGGCGACCCAGGGCCGCAGGCGCTGTGTTGCGTGTGCGCCCGGTGTGGACCGAGGCTTCCCGCATGAATCGAGAAGTCGCGGCGCGATGTTCCGAGGGGTACCACTGCCTTCGGGAGGCAGAGCTTTCGGCCTGTCGGACCGCGGCATCCTCCAGGAGATTCTTGAGCTCTCCCTGGATACGCCGCCCCTCGGTGGTAGATGGCTCCGACATAGCGCGGAGAAGTATTGCCGCTGCAGCCAGGTTTTGGCCGACCCCATTGGAAACCGGTGGCGGCCTTACCCTGACATCGTCGGCGATGCGGTGCTGGATGCCCTGGGGTAGATGACGCACTTCTCCAGCCGGAGGTTGGCCCGCCCATTCCTGCCCAATGTCCCGGTAGAACAGCTCAAGTGTTCCTGCTCCCTCGTCGAGCCTGGCCTGCATCTCACGGATTTGCTCGAGCTGTGGTCATGACCCCCCGCCGGGATGGGGACCACAGCTAGCTCCCGAAGGATGTCAACGCGAGGCACAGGCCTAGGGGGATCACCGTTCTCCGGCATACCAAGATGGTTGCCTTCGTCGGGACCCCCTAGATCGACGTGGAAACATTCACGACTTGGGCCGCAGTCCTCGTCGCCGAGGCGGCGGCTACTGTCGGAACAGTCGGAAAGGCAGTAGTCGCATGCGGTCATAAAGTCCCGCATGGCACTGGGGTTACCAAGTCTGGAGAAATCCCAACTAATGTCGGGCTCGTCATCTTCCTTGGAACCCGAGGGCCCGTAGGTCGAGACGGCCGTCAGCCGGTCCAAGGGTGACCGCATATGATACCCCGGAGGGTTTGGACTCGCCTCTATGAGAGCGTCCACCGAAGCGAAGTCGCTTGGTGGGTCGAGGCTGAATCCAAAAGGCACGAGATGGGAATCGGTCGGTACCTCTTGGTCGACGGGCGGTGACGAAGTCACGTCAGGGGCAGACTGCACCGTCGTCTCAGGTACGAGGGTGACGCCCAGCAAGTCCTTTGTGAGCGTGCTGGCGTCGTCCGTTTGCTTGGGGTTGGCGTGTTGCGGGGAGACGGCGCTTGTCTTCGTCTCAGACGCGAGGTCGATGCCCGACGTGCCCCTCGTTGGGGCGCCGGCGCCGTCGACTCGCTCGACAGCCGACGAGGTGCCGCCTCCTGCTTGGCCTTGGTTGCCCCGCCTCCTCCTCCGTCGGCAGGGGAGGGGACGAGACAAGCCCGAATGTTGTTCTTCCACCACGTGGGGAAGACGTCGTCGATTCCGCCGCCGGCGGGCAGGCCATCGGCCGCCATTGTCGCTGTCGCGCGGCGGGGGAAGGAGTATCATGTCGTAGCTGCCGTCGAGGGACATGAACTCAAGACTCCCGAAATGGAGCACCGTCCCGGGCTGGAAAGGTTGCTGGAGACTGCCCATCTGGAGCTTGACGGGAAGCTGTTCGTCAACACGCAGCAGGCCCCTACCTGGCGCGCCAACTATCGGCGTTTCGAACCCCGGGGGTCCCTGGACCGACGAGTAAATTGTCGCCGCGTGCCCCAGACCAGATGGGTCGGCGTGAGACGGAGCACGAAGGGGGGAAGAAGCCGGAGGGAAACAGGCGTAAAAGGGGAAACCCGTGGCCTTCGTGTTTGTCCCGCGCCCAGGTCGGGTGCGCTTGCAGTAGGGGGTTACAAGCGTCCACGCGGGAGGGAGCGAGCGGCTTAAGCGAGCGCCGTCCTGTCCTTCCCCATGTGGCCAACCTTCTATAAGAGGGCCCTGGACCTTCCTTTTATAGACGTAAGGAAAGGATCCAGGTGTACAATGGGGGGTGTAGCAGTGTGCTAACGTGTCTAGCAGAGGAGAGCTAGTGCCCTAAGTACATGCCATCGTGGCAGCCGGAGAGGTTTTGGCATCCGGTTCGTGTGGTGTCGTGGCCGTCGGAGGAGCGCTGGAGCCTGGCGGAAGGAAAGCTGTCGGGGCTGTCGAGTCCTTGCTGACGTCTCCTTGCTTCCGTAAGGGGGCTGAGAGCCGTCGTCGTCATAGAGCATGCGGGGCGCCATCATTACTTGTTTACCGGGACGAGCCAGATGGGACGCCGGTCTTGTTCCCCGTAGCCTGAGTTAGCTTGGGGTAGGGTAATGATGGCGCCTCCTGTGACGTGGTCGGTCCAAGCCCTGGGTTGGGCGAGGTGGAGGCCCCTCCGAGGTCGAGGTCGAGTCTGTCTTCTGAGGCCGAGGTCGAGTACGAGCCCCTGGGTCGGGCGAGGCGGAGACCGTCGGCTGAGGCCAGGGCTGAGTCTGAGCCCTGGGGTCGGGCGATGCGGAGTTTGCCGTCTTCCGGGGCTAAGCCCGAGTCCGAGCCCTGGGGTCGGGCGAAGCGGAGTTCGTCGTCTTCCGGGGCTGAGCCCAAGTCCGAGCCCTGAGGTCGGGCGAAGCGGAGTTCGTCGTCTTCCAGGGCTGAGCCCGAGTCCGAGCCCTGGGGTCGGGCGAAGCGGAGTTCGTCGTCTTCCGGGGCTGAGCCCAAGTCGGAGCCCTGGGGTCGGGCGAAGCGGAGTTCGTCGTCTTCCGGGGCTGAGCCCAAGTCCGAGCCCTGGGGTCGGGCGAAGCGGAGTTTCCTATGGCGCCTGAGGCTAGACTTGGCTGCTGTCAGCCTCGCTCTGTCGAGAGGCGCAGCAGTCGGAGCGGCGCAGGCGGCGCTGTCCTCTTGTCAGGCCGGTCAGTGGAGCGGCGAAGTGACTGCGGTCACTTCGGCTCTGTCGACTGAAGGGCGCGCTTCAGGATAAGGTGTCAGGCCACCTTTGCATTAAATGTTTGCGTTAAATGCTCCTGCGATACAGTCGGTCGACGTGGCGACTTGGCCAAGGTTGCTTCTTGGTGAAGACTGGGCCTCGGGCGAGCCGAAGGTGCGTCCGTTGCTTGAGGGGGTCCTCGGGCGAGACGTGAATCCTCCGGGGTCGGCTGCCCTTGCCCGAGGCTGGGCTCGGACGAGGCGAGATCGTGTCCCTTAAGTGGTCCGAGGCTTGACTTAATTGTACCCATCAAGCCTTTGCAGCTTTGTGCTGATGGGGGTTAACAGCTGAGATTAGGAGTCTTGAGGGTACCCCTAATTATGGTCCCCGACAGATGTAATTATTTATTTATTTTGTACAAAACTCCTTTTATATAGTAAAGTTGTGACATTCGTTTCTGTACTATGATTCATCATATGTGTGACACTTAGTCCCAGCACACCTGGTGATTATGTTTGCGCCCGAGTCCCTAAAACCCGGGTGTGACAAAATCTATAGTTGTTCATGATTAGAAAAATCAACCTCTTTAATATACTTATGTAAGGTCTTCTAGATTTATGCCATATCTAGAAAATTATGTTTGAAAAATCTTCTATTGCATGTAGATTTGAAAACGCAGACAAAAAATATTTACATGGGAATCGGTCTGGTAAAGACTGACTTGATTAGTCTCTTGGGAGCGGTTGTGTGATACTTAATCATGTTGAGAGAGTTCGGCACCTTGGAGTGGATGCGGCATGACGATTTGGCGATTGGATTAGATTAACGACTTAGTATCTATGGTACTGAAAGAACCCGAAGAAGCACATTTCATTTAAATGAGAGAAAGATTCAGTGTCACTTATTGGGGCGATTCAGTGTCACTACAAACCAAAAGGAGGAGACGACGACGACGCAAAAGTGTGGAGGCGTAAAAAATTTGGGTAGCCTTTCGACGTCAAATGGAAACCCTCCGGATAGGGTATCATGACCATTAGACTCAAACTTTTATACGCCAAACATCTTTTCCAGTGGTTGGTCTAAGGATTGACTGTAAAAACTTTTTTTTTTCAAACAACCAAGTAAAACAAACTGCTTGCAAAAAAGATTTTTTTGGAAGCGACAAGGCTAAGACAGCCACATGCAAAAACTAACTTTTCGGCTCCTCATCGGTGTCGTGCGAGGTGGAGCTCAAGATAGGGATGCTCGAGCAAGGCGAAACCCACTTGGCAAAGGTTGGGCATCCTAAGCGGCTGTCTTAAGCTAGCCGCTTGCAGATTTTTGTATGCGGTTGTCTTAAGCATGCTGCTTGAAAATTAAGGCATATTTTTAGAGGTGGTTACCCTATGATCGCTTCCAATAATCTTTTGTGCAAGTAGTTACTTAAGCCATCTACTTACAATAACTTAGTGGTATGGACCCATGAATCCTAAGCTCAGATGATCAGGTGAAGTTTCCAGCCCCTCACCCTCGAGGTCGGACGTGGTGGAGCTCAAGACAGTTGCTCGAGTCCCTAGCTCCTTCATAGTGGTGTGCCAGACGAGGTGGAACCCACTCAGCAAAGGTCAGGCGAGCGTAGGCAGCTGCTTAAGACGGCTTGCAAAGTATATATTTAAATACGGTCTTCTTAAGTTAGTCGCTTCAAATAAATTTTTCTACAAGCAGTTGTTTTTGTGGGTTCCACTGCCCAAAATAATATAGTCAGCTGCCCTGTAATCACCCATTGTAAAAAACTTGGGTGCTTGTAAAGACCATTTTTCTAGTACTGTAGTAATAACCATAAATCTAGAAATGCTAAAACGTTTACAACAGAGCAAGTACATACAAATGATTATGCCACTTAGGTTGTGGCCAGCAAATGATGCATATGTATATGCATGCTTGAGCTTTCATTTATGATGACGTTTGCAAATCATTATTTTACATCTTCTTCTATGCCACTTAGGTTGTGGCCAGCAAATCATGCATATGTCTGTGCAAAACAATATGTTCCACGGTAGACAAAATGTTTACAGAGTGGAGTTTGAAATAGTAAATGAGACAGAAGGTGAGATAGGAGAGCTGTTAGAGATAGCCTTACAAATGAATTATCACATCAGCCCTCCTATATCTTATGTCTTGTATGCTTAATTTAATTTGTATGGTCCCTAATTTTATTGTGCCATCTTCCCCTTATTAGCAATAATTGGCTAGATGATTTGGTGGATTGGCGCACTGGTGTTTAGGGATGGAGTAGATACTATTAATATTTTTTAGTTGACATATACAAATATCTAATAAATTTTAAAAGTACATATTAAATAAATTACCAGGGATTAGCAGTATTCAGGGGCACCAGGGCACCTAGCCCACAGGGGCCCGAGGCACCAGGACATCGGGGCATTGGGGTATCCGAACACTAGGCCTCGGATGCCAGATGTCGAGGCATTAGGGCGTTGGAAGCCATGACACCTTGCCATGGTTTGGTGGACACTAGAGGAGTTATATTGTTAGAGTTGGGGCTGCCTTCAATTCCCAAGGGTACCGAGGCTAGAACACTAGGGCACGAGGCTTCAGTGCATGGTGGCGTTAGGGCACTAAAAACACTAGGGCATTGGTGGAAGCCTTGGATGCCAAATGGCGAGGCACAAGGACCACCAAGAGCCATGACACCCAGAGGCGAGGCTTAGGGGACCCTAGGAGAGTCAGATGGTCAAAGCTCGAGAAAATAAGACGGTTGGAACGTGCAAGAGTCAGACAATCATGAAATTAGTGTGTATGGGAGTTTCAGATCGTAACTCTAGGAGTTAGAGTTTTGATGATGAGAAGTTCCTTTTCTTCTGATCTCCCTTGTCAGCTCAGGTCTTCTATATCTTTTGATCTTTTTTGTCCGCTCAGTTCATTGAGCTTGACTATATATAGACTTTATCATGTCTTTGTTTCAAGCATTCCTATTCCTGCACTTTCTAACATAGGTTCTAGGAGAGTCACTACCGGAATTTGGCTCTTCGCCGAGTGCCATATTCTTTGCCAAATGTTTTTTATCGGGCACTCGGCAAAGAAGCTCTTTGCCGAGTGCCACGCAAGAAATCCTCGGTAAAAGAAAACACTCGGCGAAGAAGCTCTTTGCCGAGTGTTTTATTTTTGACACTCGGCAAAGAGTTTCTTTGCCGAGTGTCTTTTTTTGACACTCGGCAAAGGGCTCTTTGCCGAGTGTCACAAATACAACACTCGGCAGAGAGCTCTTTACTGAGTGTTTTTTTCCAACACTAGACAAAGACAATTTAAAAATCACATTTAAAGCAGTAAATTAATTCAAATGAAAAAGTTTTCAAGTACAAATTTGTATAACTCCTTCGGTATCGATTGTGCACTGCTTCGAAGTGACTACCTACTCGGATGAGACTGTTAATCACGTTTTTGGAGAGTCTCGGCGATTCGACTGCTCAACCTCCTTTGGTATCGATTGTGCACTGCTTTGATCGATCGACTTCCTCCTTTTCATGCATCGAATCATCACTACTTTGATCGAATTGTCTATATCTATCGATGCAATGTCTATAAATGGGTACATCTCTTCTTTTATCATTATATTCATGTTCATCTTGGTATATGCACAAGTATACCTTCCTATTGTCACAAATTGTTTAATATCATTTTTGGATTAATACAACTGAAATTGTCTAACTTTGTAACAGATACATCATGCATGGCTACCTCGATGAGCCTTTCAACAAAAAATGAAACGGACGTTCTTCTTGGACAAATTATGTACATGTTCCGCCAGAGACCTTGTGGACTATTTCCAAACTAGTCAATAATTTCAGTCTCCAGTCTTCAAAATTGGATTCCTAAGGTTCATGTGTAAGACAAACAATTTTGCTTGGGATAACTCCCAACATACCCACCCATATGTGTGTGCATCCCAACCTAGATGTCTGTTGGAAAAAATAGAACATTTGATTTTAATTTAATCCAAAAATAAAGTGTGGCAAAACTGCCCGAATTATTCTAGCTTAAGTGCCCAAGTCACGCCTCGGAGTTCGCAACACACTTAAATCGGAATAACCCGTTAGTCCCTCAGATCTAGTCTGATAAAGCCACTTATCCAGGATCAAATACCACAAACTCACTCGAAGGCAAGTCACAGAAGAAATACAATAAAATAGGAAACCTCAATTTAAAGTACTGGAGTTATTACATAAATCAGAATTTTTCAAGTCAACTGAAATAAGTTCATAAGATAAACTGCAGCGGATAATCGATATCGTCGAAAGATGAGGAATAGGGCAAGGCCTAGCCCATTACTCCTCCTGCTCCTCTCCTGCTGGAGCAGCATCCCACTCGACCGTCCAACCCGGTGGCAGGGTGGTATGCCAAGTCACACCATCAACCATATCCTGAAGCATACCTGCAAAAAATTATGCCACAAGCAAGGCTGAGTATACTAATACTCAGCTAGACTCACCCGGTGTGAGGAATCTACTCTACCTATAGACTATTAGGGCGAAGGTGAAGACGCTACCCCTCGCTCAATGCCTTCGTCGCCTCGCTATGCCAATGAAGACCACGCCCGAGCGAGCTGAGGGCGCCAGTCGGATGAGGACCAGCACGGTCACCCTTCATCCTCTCCATTATAGGACGAAGGCAAGGCTCTGTCAAAGTCTGCTAGTCCCATGTCCTCATCGCATCCGGAGGCCCATGTAGGATTCAACCTACTGTAACGGGCCCCGCGCGGATAAGCATGTTACGGGTCACGTCTGTAATAGCCCTTTCTGTAATGACGATTTGTAACCTCCCCTTGTGGGAATATTCTGGGGATAGTTCGGGTACCCGAAGGCATAAATGTCCTCACCAGAGGACGGTGGTCACTCGGGTGCCTATAAATACCCCCGTACAGTGCCCTTGAGAGGCCAGATTAACTGAGCTATTGCCATTCCCCATTGAACTTTGCAAACACTCTCTCCATTCTCCTTGTTGGATCTACTTGCCCAGAAAGGCGAGTACCAAAATTTGGCGCCCACCGTTCGTGCTACGAACAAACCACCCGCGATGGCACCCAAGCGAGTTAGTTCGAAGGCAGCCCCATCCATCGACGAAGCAGCGAAGGCAGCGCTGTTGGCTGAGAAAAAAGGCAAGGCCCTCGCAGACAACACCCCCAAGAAGCCTCCGAAGATGAAGCTGTTGGGGACTTGTTCTCAAATGCTATGAATTAAGAACAAGGCAACACAAAGAAGGTTAAATGTTAAGCCCTTCGTCCATCAAAACATTATTTCCCTTGGGATATAATGATCTTCGGACGAAGGTCGTGAAGGACATACCTTCATCATTACGGCATACGATAATGAAAAGAGAATCACATGAAATGTGAAAGATAAGATGAACATTTATGTATCATTATCAGCTCATTTCTATTTTATTATCATGGAAAAATAGAAATGATATCAAGTTACAAACATACCTTCGGTTTGAAAGAAGGCAAAAGTACAAGCGTGACGCAAAAGCAAGTGCCAAGTCAGCGTGAACAGTACGGGAGCACTGTTCATCTATTTATAGGCACGGGACGTAGCCCATGTAAAATTACACTCATGTCCTTTACATTTGCTAATGGTTCTATAGTAATCCATCGAGGTCTAAATAGCCTTTTTCCCTTTTAAGTCGGTTCCCCTTTCTGCTATCATGCCGAAGCTCCCCTGCGCACAGCTTCGGCTCTGCGCCAACCTTCACATTCTTTGTACTTCTTCACATTATGGTTCTGATCCGAGTTCGAAGGTACCTGTTCATGTATTATACTCCAGAAACATTGTTAATTCATGTTTTTGAGGACCTTCGGAAGACGAAGGCCCCCAACTGTAACCCCTCGCAAGGTTAATTTGTTAGAATAACGAATTCAGATTGCGATATGGACGAAGGCCCTAAGCCGAAGCTCCAAAAAAAACACATTACCTTTGCTAGAATAGCAACAGTCAATGACAGACGGGGCCCTCCAAATTAGAGCATGCTAGGCATATAAATAAGAACTCACCCCGAGCACATTTTCTACGCTACTTGCCGCCTGTTTTGTTTGCTCAATTTTTTAGCTCTTGCCTACCTACGCTTGCTTGGTTTTTTAGATTTTCTAAGCTTCGGCTTTAAGAACACATTTTCACCATTTCCGAAGAGATGTCTCAAGACAAGAAGACAGTTGCTGAAACGAAGCTAGCCGAAGAGGAGAAGCTTCTTGAGGAAAAGACTGCTGGATTCATTGAGTCAATTGCAAAGACAAATACAGAAAAGATTACAAAAGAAATTCTAGAGGGCTTATCTGAAGATACCGATGATAGCGACAGTTATGATGCGGAAAGTGGGGGAGAAGACTCCGAAGATCGGCCCTGGCGACCAAGTCACGCAGTTTTCGGGAAATCGACTATCAGAGAGAGTCATCTTGATAACATGAGAGGAAGGTATTTTCGAGATATATCTATTGTGAGGGCTGACAACGGAGACATGACTATTCCTGTTCCTGAAGAAAATGAAGACGTAATCTACCGAAGCTTCTTCAAGGTTGGGCTTTGGTTCCCCTTAAGCAGATTTGTGGTTGAAGTTTTAAAGATATATGAGATTTTCCTTCATCAGATTACCCCCGAAGCAATTATCAGAATGGGGATCTTCGTCTGGGTCGTGAGGAGTCAGGGTTTGGAGCCAAGTGCAAAATGTTTCTGTAGCATGCACGAACTTTCATATGAGACGAAGTCCTGGGGTAAGGAATAGTATCATAACAATTTTGGTTGCTATAGCTTCATTGCTCGCTCAGGCTCAAGCTGCCCAGTGCCAACTTTTTGGAAGAGATGGCCCGGAGACTGGATGAAAGAATGGTTCTATGTGAAGAATGATTTAAAGGCGAGGGAAGACATTACAGAGATCATCATGCGCCCCATTTGGTCCCACTTCGGCCTTCGGAAACCGAAGTTAGAAATTGATGAAGCAGCCGAAGGATGCCGAAGGGCCTTCGACATAGTTTGCTCTTTCATCGGGACAAGGGACTTAGTCCAAGAACATGTGGCCTACAGGATATGGCCATTGATAGACAACGTGGAGATGCCAAAAGAGACCATCAGCAACCCTAGCGAAGGTGGTTTGATTCGATTGAAATATACCTTCAGGTTTAGAGACCAATTTATCGAACCAGACGATGACTGGCTGAAATGTGTTGAAAATACTAGTGATGAACTACTTGGAGCATACTCCAAGTCTGAAGATAATGCATTATCCGCGGCCTTCAGGAGCCAAAAAAAGAAAAGACTGAATAGGGTTTTTGACGCTATTGGATTTGTGTACCCTGACTATCGGTACTCGCCGCGAGGGCAGAAAAGAAAGGGTGCAACTTCTGGGAAGGATGTTGCTTCAGCTGCTCCAAGCGAGCCCGCGCCGAAGAGGAAAAAGGTGAAGGTTCTTACTCACCGACCGCGCTACATTGAACCGGCCACAGTGCCTGAATTTGGGGGTGAGACCTCTTCGGCTACTGAAGCCAAAGGACCTGCCCTTACGCAGAGGATTGAAGAGCCGGCTGCAATGCCGAAGGCTGACAAAATTGAAGAACCGAGAACCGAAGAGACAAATACATCAGAAATTCTAAGCCCTTCGGTAGGAGTGGAGGCGCTGAAGATACAAAAAGATCTGGTAGCAACCGCAAAGCGAAAAAGGATGGCTAGTGTGTTAGATGTGCTGGAGACGATAAAAACTTCAAGCTCTACTCTGAGAAAAATTGCCAAGGCTTCAAAAACATAGGTTGAAACCGAGACAAAGCTGACCGAAGCCGAAGCTACAATGAGCCGGGCCGACGCTGAAACTGGACCTTCAGAGCCCACCAAAGAGAAGTCCTCGGAAATTGGAGAAAAGGCAGCGGAGGAAGAAGCTATAGAACAAATTTTGTCTGAAAAATCTACCGCTCCTATTCCCGAAGCTTTGAAAGAGAATATTGAATATATTATCCGTCATGCTTCGGGAAAAAATTTCTCTAAAGAAGAAAAACGAGAAGCTCAACACTATGCCCAGAAGCTGAAATATCCAAAGGGGGCATTGGTATTCAATGGCAGCAGAGAAGAAGATTTCTTGTATTGTCTTCCAGACAGCAAGGAGATTTCTGTCTGCTAGGAGATGAGCAGAAGCTTCGGATTCCCGACACTAGAAGACGGGCTTTCGGTGCTGTCGAAATATGAATTGGCCGACAGTTTAGCATATAATAGTATAAAGGTGTGAGAATGAATTTTTTGTACTTAAAAACGAAAATCCCTTTTTTTATTTGCTTATACTCAATACCGCACTTCTTTTGCAGGGCCTGATTCTTAGCAATGCCCTCAGGACGCAGAAAAATGCCGAAGACGAAGGATGCACTATAGCTTTGAACAGCCTTCGTTCCGAAGTAATTGAACTAAGGAACGAAGGTCTTGAAAAAGATAAAATATTAAATTCATTGGTGAGCAAAATAAAAGAAGACGAAGCTACTTCCAAAGCCCAAGCTGAAGCCCAGAAATGTGAAATTGAAGACCTTCGGAAATAGCTGGCTGAAGCAAAATTGAAGAGCGCTGTTGCCGAAGCTGAACAAGATGCCAGTGATTCCTGGGAAAATTACTGGGAAAAAACAGTTGCAGAACTTCGCGCGTCAAAAGAAAAATGTTTTGAAAAATCTATAGAATGTGTGAAAAAGATAAAAACTAGCTTCGCCAATGTTGGCGCATATTCAAGTGAAGATAACTTCGTACGGGGCGACTCCGAAGGCCCAATTGAGTGGATCAGCAACGAAGCCGAAGCTTTTGAAGAAATTCTGAGCGACCGCGGGGACGTATGTGCCTTCTCTGGTGCAAGAGGAGTTGCAGCTATTTTGGAGAAAGCAGGGTGCGAACATGTGAAAATTCTGGCCCAAGCTGAAGCTGCTTTCTCTGTTGGCGATACGAAAGATCCCTCGGCCGAAGCAAGCTTAATTGGTGGAAAATTCTTCACTGACATCTGGGAAAATGGCGGCCGAGGGATGGCCCACGAAATAATAAAGAAGTGCGAAAAAGATACTCATGATGCTAGGCAAGCAACAAAAGCAGCTGAATATGCTGCGGAACTCGAAAGGCGGATAGGTATTGCTTAATAGCTTTTAACTCTATTGTTTATTTTTATGACTTCGAACTGATTTACGTTTTCTACGGCAGCTGAACTATCTCCTCCCCCAGAGCCCTTCGAGTCACTGGCCGACCCAGAGGCAAAGGAATCAACAGAAATTATTAGCATGGCCAAAACCATTATGGACGAAGTCATTACCCAACTACTGACCGAAGCTGCAGATAGAGTTTTGAAAGAAGAAGAATAACTATTGTATAAACATTTCTAGAATATGAATGTAATATTTGCTGGACTATGGTTGTAATATTTGGTGCTCATGGGTTTTGAATGTAATATATAAATGGTTTTGTAATTCATTTCTTTGCGATGCATGAAACTTTTATGTACATACCGTTTTTGAGCCTTCGGCGAAAAAACACCTTCCCTTCTTTTCATGCTTCGTAAAGAAGGGCTTTTATGCTTCGTAAATGTAAACCCTAGTATGGAGTACCCATGACTTTTCACATTAGAAATAATAAAGGGAGCTCTTTTAATTATGTGATTTATTAATGAAACACATTTTCTTTCAAACAAATACCCAATAAAAAAAACGCACATGAACTTATGCATCATGCTGGACTTCCTTTGGTTGTGCTTCAAACACAAAGTTATAATTAAAACAAATCTAGCTTCGAATTCAAATTTGAGCTCTCATAGATATAGGGACGAAAGAGTGGCACAATAACGATAAATAAATAAATAATGTTATCACAAGCAATAAAAGTATTATTTATATTAGAATTTTTGGCTTGATTTAGAAATTGGAAGTCAGAACGGTAATTCAAAAATTTAGATTTGAATTCTTGAATCTAGAAATGAGAGCAATGAACAAAAAGGAAAAAACAGAAAAGACAACTAACTGGGCCGCCGAACTGCATTTCGGCCCAGTGCTCACATCCGCGCGGTCGTTCATCCGCTCCACAGTCCGCGCGCGGTTGGTCACTGACACTGCGACGCGGGCCCCGATCGCAGATCCTTCACTCATGCTCGCGCGACACTTCCTCTGTTACACCGCCGCGTGGGACCCATCAGCCAGACTCGTCACCCACCTCGCGGAAGACTTGCCGCTGAACCAGGGACTCCATCGTTTCCGCCGGTGATTTCGCGCACTCCCGGCCAAGTCTTGCCCCGGGATTTCGGATTTGGTTACTTGGTCGTGCCTTCTGGACCCCCTTCCCTCTCCATTTAATTAGCGCCCGACCCGAGCCATCATTCCAGCCGCCATTAGTCATCTCCGCGTAGCCACCGAATTGACCTCAGATCTGGACCTAGGAGCTTTGGGAGGTCGGACTGGTGGTGCACAAGGTAGTTCCGGGCGCTATTGGGGGCGGGCGTTCCTGTGACTCCATCGCTGGTAAGGAACTTCCCTTCGTGTTCTCCATTATCTCGGCTTTGCGTAGAACGTAATAGCACGAGCGGTGGGGCACTTGGGCGCCGATTCATCGCGCTCCGGCGATGCGTCTCCATGGGGGTCGCCGGCGCCACTTGGTCTGGGCGCGGGATTGGGGAAGAAACGAGGGGAGCCATCGGATGGTGGCTGATCGGCCACGATTGGATGGGAGCGGGGAATGTTGGTAACCGTTGGATGGCAATCCAACGCCTAGGGTTTAGATCGAGAAGAAAGGAGATGGTAACCGTAGATCTGTGAATGTGCGGTTCCGATGCGTTCGCGCGCGATCCAGACGTCTAAGTGATCCAAGCCGTCGATCGTGGATCCTCTGGTCCTGAGCGCTTGGTGATTATTAAAACCCCTAATTAAATCTGAGCCATTGGGCTCTAATCCAACGAACCTGAGGCAGCCATACCCCTTTGGCTGGGCGTTTTGCGTAAGAGTCCCTGAAATAATATAGATTCAACCCACCGTCCACCGCGGGTTAGGTCTGAGTCTGCTGAAGTTTTATAGATTAGCCCTGCATTTTCAAATATTGGGCGCGCTGTCCAGAGTGAAATAAAAATAAAGGAATAATTAGGGAAATTGATTTTTAATATATAAATAATTGCAGAAACTTGTTTAAACCCTAGAAAATTCATATGAACTTCAAATTGATCCATTCCAGTTCCTATAACTTTGTAATATTATTGTTCATCATAAAGTTCCACTGTTTTGACATGAAAGCCAATTTAAAAATTTATTTCCTAATTAATCTTGTAGCAAATACATAAAACCTTAGGAAATTCATAACTCCTCCGTTTTAACTCCGATTTGATCCGTTCAAGTTGCGTTAGTCTCGCATAAATATTTACTACGCAGTAACAATATTGATTAGACCTTGTCTCACTCTTTTATAATTAGATTTCTATTTAACCTATGTTGATTACTCTTGTTAATTTGCTTATTATTATAATCTACTAGAAGATAATCTATGGTCAATTTATAACTTATATTTAAGTTGAGATAATTATTTATAATATAACCCCTCATATAATTTATATTAACCAAATTATAATATAGTTTAATATTTTAATTACACGGATCTTTTATAAAATCATAACTCCTTAATCGTAACTCCGATGTTAGTAGTTCTCGATTCTGCGATCTCGTAGCAGTGTGTAGAATATTCTTATTCAGTTTGTACTTATGTTTGGTATGATGTTAATTTGTCTATACCATGTTTGTTTGTATTGCTACGACTAGCAGTGAGGTTTCGAGGTTCTGAAGAATCACCCTGATAACTGGAATCTCAAGTGCCAGGCAAGTTGTGCCCTTGATCCACTTTTGTTACCCAATAATATTCTTTATTATCACTTATCAATGCATAGGTTTAATTTTGATGGGACCCAATAGGTCACCCTAGTCTGTTTATCCTTTTACCTTGTTTATCCCTGAATCAATTTGGGTAGTTATGCTATTGCTCTATATGGTTTTGGGATTAATATTTTATTATATCCATGTTCCAATTATTCTGTTATTTTATTTATGTTCATGATAAGATCATTATGTTAATTGGAACATGGAGCGACCACCCGGGAAAACAGTGCTACCACAAGGGTTTAATGGGACACCATTGGCTGATTAACTAGGAAAGCTAGTGGAGGTCTTCCTTACCCGAAAGGGGCAAGGGCAGTAGGGGAGTGGTCAGTGTAGGGAGGTCCTTGGGTTGATTTTGCTGCGATGGCGGTCAGCCGAGGGATTCCTGCACTGGAGCTTCCTATAAACTGTAGCGGGATTTCTGAAGATAGTGGAACTTTGTAAAGGCCTCGTAGTGTTACCCTGCCTCGCCTCCTCGGTAGAGGTGTATGGGATTCATGACCCCTTGGCAGATGGGTAACACGGCTTATGGGTAAAGATGTGCAACCTCTGTAGAGTGTAAAACTAGTATACTAGCCGTGCTCACGGTCATGAGCGGCTCGAACCCTCACATGATTAATTTATGGAACCTAAATTCAATTTGTCATTTGCATTTGCATGGAATTTGTTATTAATTTTGTTCTATTATTTATTATGGTTTGGTATTTACTTACATATAGTAATTGCTAATAAAAGTTTGACCAACATTAAAAGCAATGCTCAGCTTTAACCATTTTCTTTAATAAGCCTTACACTTCATGAGCTCCCACCTTTGGTGAGTTCATGCCACATTATTCCCCACAACTTGTTGAGCGATGAACATGTGTGAGCTCACCCTTGCTGTCTCACACCCCCCACAGGAGAAGAACAGGTGGTTCAAGAGGAGCCGCATATCGAGGATTTTGATTCGATCTAGGTGGCGTCTCCTAGTTGACTTTCTGGCGCCAAGGATATTTTAGATCCTGCTATATTTATCTTTTATTTTGTAAGACTTCCGCTATGTAATAAGTACTCTGATTATTATGACATTTATCTCTATACACTCTGTGATTATATATGTTGTCCTCTTTGGCGCATGTATGAGATGCACCCGGCTTTGTCCCTTAAAGCCCGGGGTGTTACAGTAAAGAATCCTCCAATCATGGCAAAAAACATTAATGCTTCGTCAACAATAGATTTTTTCTCCACATCAGAATGCTTCGTAAAGAATCCTCCAAGTATCGCCAAAACATTAATGCTTCGTTAACAATATATTTTTCCCTCCGTATCAGAGCTGATGAAGCTGTATTTCTTCAAAACTTATTTTGTGCCTTAGCACAATTTCACTTTTTTGAAGCATTCTCTGAAGGTCAACATTGTATCCCCTTCTTGTGCCATTGATGCAATATGATGTATGATGTTATGTTATGCAAAATGATGTGATGATGTTATGCTATGCAAAATGATATTTGTGCCGAAGACACACATCCCCACAGTGGAATACACAATCTCTTTGCCGTTTATTTTTCGGCTTCACCGCTTATTTTTCGGTGTATCAGCGCTGACTTTTCGCTGTAAGTTCTGCATTCCCTTAGGAATGTCTTTTGAACTTCTTCGCCTTCTATTTCGGCGGTATTCGCGTTGACTTTTCGCGCTTCGCCTTATATTTTGGCGGTATTTGGCTCTGCATTCCCTTTGGAACAACTTTTGAGCAGAAAACTTACACTGTGCTCCCTTAGGAACGACTTTTTGTAGCTTTGGCAAACTTACGCTGCGTTCCTTAGAACAACTTTTTATAGCTTCGGTGAAACTTACGCTGCGTTCCTTAGAACGACTTTTTGTAGCTTCAGTGAAACTTATAATGTGATTCTTTTGAACTTCATGAGTCTGTGGAGAAGATATATTATACTATGGCAAGAACGAAGCTATTACAATAAAATGAAAACGACAAAAGGAACTAGGTTTTCAATGATTGTTACTTATTAAAAAAGAAAATGATAATGAATATAAAAACTATTTCAGGGGTAGGATATCTCTTAGTAGATATGCTTCGATTCCGGCACAGTACTGTTGACTGTGCGAGCTTCGAACTCCTCCCTGAAATCTCGCTGCTGATGGGTCCGTTGGCTCCCTTCTGGCTGCTGGCCTCGTGAATATGCAGGTTGTAGTGGTGGCGGAGGTGGAGGCTATGGCCAGGATGCCTGCGGCTGACTAGCCGAAGCAACAGACGCTGCAGGATGATTACCCACATACTCTGGTATGTAGGGTGAGTGATACGAAGCAGTATGCATGACCTGCTTCGGCTGGTTCTGCTGAGCTGCAGCTTCTGCTATTCTTTTTGTTTCTGAATGGTGACATGGCACATCCTTGTAGTATGGCCCTTGTCCTCACCATAGAATAAGCAATAAATTTTCCTAGGTTGATCCCCAAACCTTCCTCTAAAGCCCCTGGCACCTTTGCCCCTTGGAGCTGGCGGCCGAAGATAGCTTTGTTGCCGCCCCGAAGCTTGCGAGGAATATTGTGGCCTCTGTTGTTGACTTCCTCTGTCATCACTCTGGGTGGAGTGGATTGACCTGACATGTCTTGGGTGGATTCTCCCTCCGAAGCCCCTGGTCATCTCAGAGAACCTATAGGCTTTCTCCCTTCTTTGGCGAAAATCATTGTCAGCGCGGATGTATTCATCAATCTTTTGAAGCAGCTTCTCCAAAGTCTGTGGAGGCTTTCTAGCAAAATACTGGGCAGTAGGTCCTGGACGAAGCCCCTTGATCATGGCCTCAATGACAATTTCGTTGGGTACAGTAGGTGCTTGTGCTCTTAGGCGCAAGAATCTTCGGACGTTTGCCTAGAGATACTCCTCATGATCCTGCGTGCATTGAAACAGAGCCTGAGCTATGACTGGCTTCGTCTGAAAGCCCTGGAAACTTGTCACCAGCATGTCCTTGAGCTTCTGCCATGAAGTGATAGTCCCTGGCCGAAGAGAAGAATACCACGTTTGAGCCACATTCTTGACTGCCATAACGAAGGACTTGGCCATGACAGATGCATTGCCTCCATATGAAGATATAGTTGCTTCATAACTCATCAAAAACTGCTTCGGGTCTGAATGCCCATCATACATCGGAAGCTAAGGTGGCTTATATGATGGGGGCCATGGGATAGCCTGCAGTTCTGCTGCCAGGGGAGAAGCATCGTCAAAAGTAAAGGTACCATGATTAAAAAATCATCATACCATCCATCATCATCGAACAAGCCTTCTTGATGAAGCTCCCTGTGTTGGGGCCTTTGTTCTTGTTCATCTTGAGCAAGATGGCGTACTTCTTCAGTGGATTCGTTAATCTGCCTTTGAAGGTCGGCTAGTCGAGCCATCTTCTCCTTCTTCCTTTGTACTTGTTGATGAAGCATCTCCATGTTTCTGATTTCTTGGTCCAACTCGTCCTCCTGGGGTGTTGAACTAGTGACCTTCCTCTTCTGGCTTCGGGCCTCTCGAAGAGAAAGGGTCTCCTGGTTCGGGTCCAGCGGTTGCAGAGCGGCAGCCCTTGTCGCTGAAGCTTTCTTTGGTGGCATGACGAAGGTCAGTGCTTGCCGAAGGTGGTCGAAAAGGATTCACTGGAGGTGGGCGCCAATGTTGGGGACTTGTTCTCAAATGCTATGAATTAAGAACAAGGCAACACAAAGAAGGTTAAACGTTAATGCCCTTCGTCCATCGAAACATTATTTCCCTTGGGATATAATGATCTTCGGATAAAGGTCTTGAAGGACATACCTTCATCATTACGGCATACGATAATGAAAAGAGAATCACATGAAATGTGAAAGATAAGATGAACATTTATGTATCATTATCAGCTCATTTCTATTTTATTATCATGGAAAAATAGAAATGATATCAAGTTACAAACGTACCTTCGGCTTGAAAGAAGGCAAAAGTACAAGCGTGACGCAAAAGCAAGTGCCAAGTCAGCGTGAATAGTACGAGAGCACTATTCATCTATTTATAGGCACAGGACGCAGCCCATGTAAAATTACACTCATGCCCTTTACATTTTCTAGTGGTTCTATAGTAATCCATCGAGGTCTAAATAGCCTTTTCCCTTTTAAGTCGGTTCCCCTTTCTGTTATCATGCCGAAGCTCCCCTGCGCACAGCTTTGGCTCTGCGCCAACCTTCGCATTCTTTGTATTTCTTCACATTGTGGTTCTGATCTGAGTCCGAAGGTACCTGTTCATGTATTATACTCTAGAAACATTGTTAAATCATGTTTTTGAGGACCTTCGGAAGACGAAGGCCCCCAACAGAAGCTCTCAGCAAAAGACAGTGCCAAGAGCACCCCACTCCTGAAGGCACCCTACACACCTGCAGCTCCAGAGGACTACCGTAAGCACCACCTCCAGGCTTCGCTCCACCAGAGGGAGAAGACACGGTAGAGGATGGCGAAGTCATCGGAATCTCGGCCGAAGAATAGCTACAGCTACAGGCCCTGCGCATCAAGAACCAGAACATCCAAAAGCAGAAAGACATCCTCGAGGCCAAGCGCCAACGTGTCACCGCACAAGCCAAGGTGCGCCAGATGATACGTGATGAGGAGCAGAGAGCTCGGGAGCTCGAGCAAGAAATCACGCTCATGTAGAGCGAAGGCTAGCATGATATGCAGCACAGACCGCCCCTCCAACAGCGCGTCCTAGCCGGAGACCTATTCATACCTCAGCGCGGGCCCTTCATCCCGCACATCACCGCCTTCCAAGGGATCAACTACCTTGATGAGCGAAGCCCCCTGGCTCCGCAGCTCCAAGCATCACCTTGGCCCGCCAACTTTAGGGTAGGGACCTACCCCAGTACAACGGCAGCACTGACCCAGCACAATACATCATGAGCTACCAAGTCGTCGTCGCATCGTCTGGAGGGGATGACGCCACAATGGACAAATCTTTTATCATCGCGCTCGAGGGTCCGGCCTTGACTCGGTACACCAGGTTGCCGCCACTGTCCATCGACTCCTGGAAAGGACTCCGGGACAAGTTCCTGCTCAACTTCCAAGGGTACCGACCCAATACTGACGCCTTGGCCGAGCTATCACTCTGCAAGCAGCAAGAGAAGGAAACCCTTCGAGAGTACTACTGCAAGTTCCTGACTCTCAAGTCACAACTGCCATCGATCGACGACCACATCGCGATCCATTACACCATCAGTGGCCTTCGAGCTGGCGTCCTATATAGTCACTGCATCAGGGACCCACCCAAAAACCACCAAGAGCTATATCAGCTATTCGAGAAGTACGCCAGATCCGAAGAGCTACATCAGCGAAAGGTCGAATCTCAGAGAAAGCCTAAGGAGCCTCCACAGTCCAACAAAACCTAGACCAGGCCTTTGCAGCCAGACTTTGGATGGGATAGCCGCAGTCAGAAGCAGGTGCACAACATAGCCAACCAGCACCCCGCCGGCGAGGCCGCTCGCCGTCAGGAATATCCCCCCAGGGCCGTGGTAATGGCACGAGAGGGCGGGGCCAGGGACGGGCACAACAACCACACAGATTTTACTGCCTGTTTCATGGCGAGGACTACGCATATCCAACACGAGATTGCCCGGAAATGAAGGCCACCAGGGACAGGATGTCTCAAGCACAGCCAGCCGACAATGAGAGAGTCATCGCGCACACATACCACCACCACCAACAACAACCATACAACAACGACCACATCCAGCATCCACCCAACCACGCATACCAGCACCATCAAGAAGTACAAGCTGTTCCACCCCCGCATCTGCCTCCGCATCACCCAAACCCACACCACCAAAATCATCCCAAGCACCAAAGCAGGAAGACATCGCCGAACAACCATATCGCGGAGTCATCCACATGATCACCGGAGGGTCCAGCGTCGACTTCGAAACGAAGCGGCAGAAGAGGGATCATTATCGAAGCGTTAACCACGTCGCTCTCACTGGCCCAGTGGTACAAACAAGGTGGTCACATGTGCCACTAACATTCGACGCCAGAGATGTTGATCTGCGCAGCGCACCAACATCGACGCCATGGTGATCAACTGCGGTGTAGCAGGCTGGGACCTACACAAAGTCCTGGTCGACAATGGCAGCCAAGCTCACATCATCTTCCTACATGCCTTCGACTGCATGGGTATCAACCATAACTTACTCAAGCCTTCGGACAACCCCCTATATGGCTTCGGCGGCAAGGGCACTTTCCCGTCGGCAAGATGGAACTACCCCTATCATTCGGCGTAGCAACCAATGCGCGGAGTGAGCGGGTCACCTTTGACATCGTCGACATGATTTACCCGTACAACGCTATAATGGGCCGGGGCTCCATCAATAAATTTGAAGCAGCCATTCACGGACTTTACCTCTGCATGAAGATTCCGGGTCCGCAAGGCGTGATAACAGTTTACGGTAACCAGTAGACTACGCGCAATATTGAAAGAGACTTCGTCCCGGGCCAACGGAACGTACATTGCCTCACAGCACAACGCGAAGTCATCGAAGGGACCCACCCAATCGCCGACGAAAAAGTGAATGCATAGCTACAGAGCAACGACAGAACAAAGGCAGTACCCCTAGATCTGGCCACGCCTAAGCAAACGGTCGTAATAAGCGAAGACCTGACCTCGCGAGATGAGGAGAAACTCATCTCCTGTCTCTCCTGAAACAAGGACGTCTTCGCTTGGTCCGCCCTCGACCTGGTCGGAGTCAGCCGCACCATCATTGAGCACGGTCTGGGCATCGACCCTTTGGTGCGCCAAGAAAGCAACGACTGCGCAAAATGTCCGACGAAAAGATTGAAGCCGTCAAAGCCGAGGTGCACCGCCTGTTGGAAGCCAACTTGATCGAACCAATCGCTTACCCTACATGGCTCGCCAACTTGGTCATGGTACAAAAGAAAAGCGGCAAGTGGCGCATGTGCATCGACTTCACTAGCCTCAATAAGGCCTGTCCCAAGGACAATTTCCCGCTGCCACGGATCGACAAAATAGTCGATAGCGCAACCGGATGCAAAGTCATGTCCCTCCTCGACTGCTTCTCCGGCTACCACCAGATATACATGAAAGAGGAAGACAAGGCCAGCACCAGCTTCATCACACCCTTCGGCACGTACTGCTTCATCAGGATGCTAGAGGGACTCAATAACGCTGGGTCAACCTTCTCTCGCCTCACCAAGCGGGTGCTTGAAAGCCAAGTGGGCCGCAACATTTCCACATACGTGGACGACATCGTTGTCGTGAGCAAAAACAAAGAAGACCACCTGGCCGACCTCGCAGAGACGTTCGCTAATATGCGGGACGCACGACTTCGTCTCAACCTCGAGAAGTGCGTCGTCGAAGTTCGCCAGGGAAGAATACTTGGCTACCTAGTGTCGCACCGAGGGATCGAGGCCAACCCGACCAAGATCCAAGCGATCATCAACATGACACCCCCGCAGTCAACCAGGGATGTCCAGCGACTAACAGGCAGACTGGCCGCCTTGAATAGATTCATTTCCAAATCCATAGAACAAAGTCTACCCTTTCTCAGGACACTGCGCAGCGCAAAAGACTTCGCATGGGGACCAGAGCAGGCGGTAGCCTTCGAGTCACTCAAGCAACACCTATCAGACTTGGCAACTCTTGCCAGCCCTGACCCCTCGCTGCCCCTGCTACTCTACATTGCAGCCTCGCCATGTGCGTAGCGTTAGTCCAGGAGCAAGATAGAGAGGGCACGACCCGGCAATGCCCAGTCTACTACGTCTCCGAAGTCCTCACGGCCTCCAAGTGCAACATGACTGAACTAGAAAAAATTTCATACACAGTTGTCATGGCATCGCGCAAATTGCGCCACTATTTCGAAGCATTCAAGGTGCCGGTCACTTCGGGCAGGGGTTTGGGGAACTGTTCAGAAACCCGGAGGCGTCCGTCCGAATCGCCAAATGGGCAGCCGAACTCTCCGGGTACCACATCACCTTCGAACCCAGGACAGCGATAAAATCGCAGGTCCTGGTAGACTTCATCGTTGATTGGACAAGGCCAACACGGCAGCAAGAAGAGGCTCTAGAGAAAGTGTGGACCATCAGCTGCGACGGTGCATGGTGCCATGAGGGGGCAGGCGCAGCGGCAATTATCACGTCACCCATAGGCGTCAAGTACAGATATGCGACACGCCTTAGGTTCGCCTTGGAGTCTGACAGATCCACCAACAATATAGCAGAATATGAAGCCGTCATCCTGGGCCTTCGCAAGCTGCGAGCACTCGGTGTCACCACATGCATAGTCAGGACAGATTCCAAAGTAGTTGCCAGCCAGGTCGAAAAAGACTACTCAGCTAAAGACCTTGCGCTCATGCAATATCTCACAGCTGTACGCAATCTCGAAAAACAATTCAAGGGCTTCACCCTACAGCATGTGGACCGCGCCAAGAACGAAGAGGTCGACGCGTTTGCTAAGGCAGCGGCCAAAAGCGAGGCCTTGCCCTCCGACGTGTTCTACCACATCATCGGCACACCAGCTGTCCGCAACCCAGAAGGCTTACAAATAACCAATGACGCCAAAGGCCATAGCATTGTCAACCTCATCATGACTGAAGATTGGCGGGCCCCAATAACTTTGTATATGCAAGACCATTACCATCCAAGTGATACTAATGAGGCCCAATGCCTCAAGCACTGAAGCCGAGACTTCGCACTACTCGGGGGTCAGCTGTACAAGAAGGGGATCAGCCAGCCCATGCTAAAATGCGTGACTGAAACCGAAGGCATTCAAATCCTTCGCGAAGTCCACAGCGGAACTTGCGGCTCCCACTCAGGACCTAGGGCCCTCGCGGCCAAGGTGATCCGTCAAGGATTTTACTGTCCCACAATAATCTGTACTGCGAACAGAGTCACGAGGTCTTGCGAAGCATGCCAAAAGTTTTCCCCTCGCTCAAGCAACCCTTCGCAATTCACCAAGCTAATCGCCCATACATGGCCACTTCAACGCTGGGGGCTAGATATTGTCGGACCACTACCTACGGCTGAAGGGAACCTCAAATTCACTTTCGTTGCCGTTGAATACTTCACCAAGTGGATCGAGGCTAGAGCAGTATCCACAATAACGTCGAAGACCACCCAAAAGTTCTTCTAGCAAAACATCGTCTGCCGCTTCGGAGTCCTGTCCGAACTCATAGTCGACAACGACAAATAGTTTGACAGCCAAGACTTCAGGGATTTCTGTTTCTCCATTGGCAAAAAGCATGTCTTCGCCTCGGTATACTACCCGCAATCCAACGGCGTCGTTGAGCGTGCCAACGGCAAGATTTTCACTGCCATCAAGAAAAGACTTCTCGACGACAAAAAGGGCAAATGGGCCGACCAACTACCTGAAGTGGTATGGGCCCTAAACAAGACAGAATGCCGGGCAACCGGATTCACACCGTTTCGTCTATTGTATGGATCCGAGGCCATGACGCCGTAAGAGATAAAGCATGGGTCGCCCCGAACAAGCACATCAGCAGTCCCCGATGTTGACGAACCAACGTCCAAAGATCTCATCAACGGAGACCGCGTCCTCGCCCCACAGGCCCTCAACAAATATCAGGCTCAAACCAAGGCCTTACGCGACAACGCGGTTGTCCCAAGAGAGTTCAACAAAGGAGACCTCGTACTCGTCCGGACCACCCGGACAGAATCATGGGGCAAGCTGGAGTCAAAATGGGAGGGCCCATTCATCGTCAAGTCGAAGGCATCCCCCATCGCGTACAGGCTAGTAACGCCTTCCGGCGAAGACATAGAGCACTCCTAGAACATTGACAACCTCCAAAAAATTTTTGTTTAACCCTCAGGGCCCACACGCCCTTGTAATTCAGCAAACAATGTTATTCTAGCCCGCACTCTTTTCCTCCTGGGGGGTGAGGTTTTTAACGAGGCGGAGGCATGTAATATACCAGCAAAAAACCCCAAAAAAACAAATGCTCAAGTGCAACCATGTTGAAAAAGACCGCTTCGACGGTCTTTGGCATTCGACCAACTAGAAGTCACCGCGATAGGTAGCGTAGACTACCCTCGCGTGTGACAGACTTCGTGCAAAAGTCGCCCAAGGGTGCAGTCAGATAAGCACAACAAGTGCATGATACAAAGTCTTTTAATAAAAGACACTCCATGCAAAAGTCGCCCAAGGGTGCAGCCGGATAAGCACAACAAGTGCACGTACGGAGTCTTTTAATAAAAGGCACTCCGTGCAAAAGTCGCCTAAGGGTGCAGCCGAATAAGCACAACAAGTGCGCGATACAAAGTCTTTTAATAAAATAAACTCCATGCAAAAGTCGCCTAAGGGTGCAGCCGGATAAGTCGCCTAAGGGTGCAGCCGGATAAGCACAACAAGTGTGTGATACGAAGTCTTTTAATAAAAGACACTCCGTGAAAAAGTCACATAAGGGTGCAGCCGGATAAGCACAACAAGTGCGGGATACGAAGTCTTTTAATAAAAGACTGTGCAAAAGTTGCCCAAGGGTGCAGCCGGACAGGCACAACAAGTGCGTGACATGACATGAAGTCTTTTAGAGACACTGCGCCAAAGCCGCCTAAGAGTGCAGTCGGATCAGCACAGCAACGCGCAACACGAAGTCTACCACACGAGACAACCCCTGCACAAGGAATCGACAAGTTGCAGATTACAATACAAGTCACAGATCACATACACTCAGCTCAAATAAATACAATTACAAGGGCACCACATACTACATCAGCTCAACCTTCGGGATGATGCCCGCCTCCCTATAATTGAACAACATTATTTTCAATTCCTCACCCTCAAAAAGATTCTACAGATCACCCTCACCAATGATCATCCCAATCGGCGAAGACAGTAGCTCTCGTTTACCAAACCGATCTACTCGAAGATGGTCCCGCTCCATCCCCATCCGGCGGCGCCTACCACTTCACGAAACCTCGCCAACGCTATGCTTTGACACCACCCTTCGTCGCCCCGCGATCGATCCTCACACTGGGAAGATCAGACATCTCGACAACCTCCACCCGCCGTGAGGACTCTGCCGCAGCCACATCTAATGCAGCAAAATAATCCAAGTCTTCATCCGAAGACTCTTCGGTCTAGGAAAATGGACTCCCAAACTCACCATCAGACGAAAAAGACCCAGATTCAAAACCAGATAAATTGTCATCGGCAGGCACTGCGGGTGCAGCCGCCGCAAAATCCGTATCGTCAACTGCGATCGCTTGCGCAGGTCCACACGTCGGAACCTGCGTAGCAACCGAGTCTTAGTATCACAAAAGCAAAATCCTACACCCGATAGCCCTAGCCCCTACCCCGCCACCTGCGAAGGGTCGGCCGACGCTGCAGGGTCTTCGGCGGTTGGTCCCTCCGCCACCACCGACGTATCCTCACCAGTCAGCGTACCGGCCGACATAGGATCCTCGCCAGCACAGGCCAACAAAGTGTCCTCACCAGTCGGCGCAGTGGCCGGCATAGGGTCCTCACCAGCACAGGTCACCATGGGGGTCGCCACGGAACCTTTGCCAGCATTCTTCGCACCTGACGACGCGGGCAAGTCCCCGAGGTCTTCGACCTCCTCATCATGCGCCATCTATAGAAATAGCATACTCATTCAACAAAGACCACATATACATATATACATACCCATACATACAATCACAAAACAAGTCCATACCTGCTCCATCGCCTGGTCGAACCTTTCCCGAATAGTTTGACGGCCGTAAGGGCCCCACATCCTATCGTAAAGTGCCCCAGCCGATCGCTTCATCACCGGGACCTCGACCTAGAAGATTTCGTGTTCGAAGTCTACGTTCGATTGGTCAAAGACTTCGAAGTGCCTGCATCCCTCGCGGGACAAGGCATTCACGATGTCACACCCGGCTTTAAGGAACAAAGCCAGGTGCATCTCATACATGCGCCAAGAAGACAACATATATAATAACAGAGTGTATAGAGATAAATGTCAATAACATCAGAGTATTTATTACATAGCGGAAGACTTATTACAAAATAAAATAATAAATATAAAACGGACTAAGGATCGTCGACGCCAATGTCAACTGAGAAACGCCACCTAGATCAGATCATACTCCTCGCCTTGTGGCTCCTCCTGAACCACCTGCTCTTCTCCTGTGGGGGGGTGTGAGACAGCAAGGGTGAGCTCACACATGATCATAGCTCAACAAGTTGTGGGGAACCAGTGGACATAAACTCACAAAGGTGTGAGTTCATGTGATGTGTAAGGCTAATCAATGATAGGGGTTAAAGCTGAGCATTGCTTTTAAGTAGTTGGTCAAAATTTTATTAGCAGTTACTAAGTGTAAGTAAATACCAAACCATAATAAAAGTAATAGAACAAAATTAATAATAATCCCATGCAATGCAAATGACAAAATTGAATTTAAGTTCCATAATTTAAACATCAGAGAGTCCTGAGCTGCTCATGACCGTGAGCTCGGCTAGTATACCAGTTTTACACTCTGCAGAGGTTGTACTCTTTACCCACAAGTCATGTTACCCATCTGCCAAGGGGTCGCGAATCCCATACACCTCTACCTAGGAAGTGCGCAGGGCAACACTACGAGGCCTTTACAAAGTTCCACTAGCTTCAGAAAACACACTACAGTTTATAGGATGTTCCAATGCAGGGTTCTTGACTGACTGCCATCGTAGCAAAATCAACCAAGGACCTCCCTACACTGACCACTCCCCTACTGCCCTTTCCCCTTTCGGGTAAGGTAGTCTTCCACTAGCTTTCCTAATTAGTCAGCCAAGGGCGTCCCATTAAACCCTTGTGGTGGCACGTGGTTCTCAAGTTAAGCTCTATGTTCCAATTAACATTAATGATCTCAACATGAACATAAATAGAATAACAAAAAGAATTGGAACATAGAGGTAATAAATGATTATCCCAAAACCATATAAAGCAATAGCAAACTACCCAAGTGATTCAGGGGTAGACAAGGTAATGAGATAAACAATCTAGGGTAACCTATTGGGTCCCATCAAAATTAACCTATGCATGAATAAATGATATTAAAGAACATTATTGGGTAAAAAGTGGTCAAGGGCACAACTTGCCTGGCACTTGAGATTCCAATTACCAGGGTGATTCTTCAAATCCTCGAAACCTCACTGCTAGTCGTAGCCATACAAACATACATGGTATAGACAAAATTAACATCACACCAAACATAAGAACATACTGGAAAATAATGATCTACGCGTTTCTATGAGACTAACGCAACTTGAACGGATCAAATCGGAGTTAAAGCGGAGAAGTTATGAATTTCCTAAGGTTTTATGTATTTCATATAAGATTTAATTAGGAAATAGATTTTAAAGTGGCTTTCATGTCAAATCAGTGGCACTATTTGATAATTAATAATATTATAAAATTATAAGAACTGGAATGTACTCATTTAGACTTAATATGAATTTTATATGAATTAAACAAGTCCTAGTATTTATTTTTACATTAGGAATTCATTTCCTAATTACTTTTCTGGATTTTTCTAATTCCCAGGACTGGGCGCCAATTAAACAGAGACATAGGGGCCTTTGCGCAAGATGTGCTAAGACTCATCTACTCCCAGAATGGGACTGCGGGTTATTTCTAGTAATTTCTAGGGGCTCTTCTATAAAACTACTAGGCATTCATAATGGTGGGCGAATCTGTGTTGCTAGATTATGATCCAGCGGCCAAGATTACATCGCGAACTGGTATGCGATCCCCTCCATCCGATACGAGATCAGCCGCCCGAATTTAATGAAGGAGAGGTCGAGCTGTGGCCCTCGGATCTCGATCCAACGCCCCAGATGCGATACTCTAAAGCGCTAGACCCAGTCTAATCTACGCCGTCGGTGAAGATCCAACGGTGACCAGAGCCTCTCCTACCTCACACGTCCAGAGAGCCCCAGTCGCGATGCCCAGGTGATCACCACAGCGGAGAACGTCGGTGAGCACCCAATCCAGCGCATACGCGGATCTACGCGCCGTTGGACGGTTGCTAACCAAAATTGAGGGTGCGGCGGATACAGAGGAGAGCTCCATACCTGTTATTATGGCACCGGTGAGGCCTCCCACGGTGAGCGACGGACACGACGGTCGTTCATCACATCGGCGAGAAATCGCCCCACCCGAAGGACTCCTCGAGTGCACCGAACCCCCGAATCGACTTCGCGATGGCCAACTGAACACCCCGAAGCCACACGCAGTGACCATTTGAAGGCGCGGGCGTGATTCCTCCAGCAGCCGTGCGCGACCCACACCCACCGCAGTACAATTAGTCGACACCCTCGCTTCCTGATTGCCGTGCGGCGATGCTTCACGTGGACTCCCCAGAGACCTCGCCATTGATGGTAATGACGGCGGCCGAAGCTGGTCGCCCCCAAATTCAAGCAACAACGGCACCCAGGACTTGCGCGCGAGAGGCAGTGGGGAATGGAAGAGGGCACAGGTCGGATCGGGCGAAGGGAGCGGAAGGGAGGCTCAGCTTTATACAAGCTACGAGGTCCGAGCCTAGGGGAGCCAGTCCACGGTCGTTTAGAACGGCAAGCGAGAGACCCAGGGATCCCAACGAATTTCATCACTGGATCGAGCTCTGCGAAGATCTCGCCTGGAAGAGAAACAGCGCCCAACAGAAAAGTGGATACGGGAGGGAGAAGGAGTTCCTGACGTCCGGGCCCCACGCGGAGGTGAGAGCTTGCGCGCAGTAGAGAGGGCACTGGCATGTGGGCCCGACTTCACAGTGACACTAGACGCGCGCGGCTGCAGCAAACAACTGGGCCGCGCGGGTGGCATTCGGTTTGGGCCGAATTGTTGGCCTGCGGCCCTGGTAAGCTTTTATTCTTTTCTCCTTTTATTTTATGTTTTCTTCTTTTTTTTATTCATAATTATTTTAATCCAGATTTGAATTTGAATATAAATTTCAGCTTTGGGTTAAATTGTACAAATTCAAAATCTAGTCTTGGAATAATATATTTTTAATTACTTATTTTATCCACACAATACTTATTTTCTTTTTCCTTCTAAATTCTAGAATTTCTTTCAAATCTTAAATTCCCATTTGGGTATTAATGTATTTCTTTTTCACATTATTATATGTTGTCACAAAAATGCACACACAAATAAAATATTCAGCATGTTGCAATGATTTAGTAGCATATCTTTTTATTAATTGTTTTTGGGCATGGTGTTCACATATGATGATGCATAAAGATCAAACTCACATAAAGAGAAATTGTTTCTCTATTGGTATCATTTCTAGCAAATTACAAAGTGGGTGTTACAAATCCTACCCCCCTTAAAAATAATCTCGTCCTCGAGATTTAAGAAGATCTAGGGAAAAGGTGGGGAAAATCTATGCGAAGCTCTTCTTCTCTTTCCCAAGTTGCTTCATCTTCTCCGTGGTGACTCCATTGCACTTTGCACATCTTTATCACCTTATTTCTTGTAACTCGAGTTAAAGTATCCAAAATCTTGATAGGATACTCCGTGTAAGTCAAATCACCCTGAACACTGAGCTCTTCCATGGGTAACTGTTCCTCAGGGACACGGAGACACTTCTTCAGTTGAGATACGTGGAACACATTATGCACATCCGATAGGCTATCAGGTAACTCAAGCTGGTATGCCATCTCTCCAACTCTCCTAAATATCATGAATGGTCCAATGTAGCGTGGGGACAATTTACCCTTAACTTTGAATCTCCTCATTCCACGAAGTGGTGACACCTTGAGATACACATAATCTCCTTCTTCAAATTCCAGTGGTCTTTTTCTATTATCTGCGTAGCTCTTTTGCCTGGTTTGAGCCACTTTAGTCAATCTATCCACAATCACCCATATAGCATCATATCCTTTCTGGGTGCGAGGCAATCCAGTAATGAAATCCATACCAATCTCTTCCCACTTCCACTCGGGTATCATCAGTGGTTGCAATTGTCCAGCTGGCCTCTGGTGTTCAGCCTTAACTCTTTGACATACATCACACATAGCCACATGTGCAGCCACATCTCTTTTCAATCCATACCACCAATACTTCCGCTTCAAATCCTGATACATCTTGGTGCTACCAGGATGAATAGAATAATACGAGTCATGGGCCTTCTTCAATATAGTCTCACGAAGGCTTTCAATATCAGGAACACACATCATGTCCTTGAACCATACAGTGCCTTGCTCATCTTCCGTGAATTCCGGAACTCGACCTTCAGTTATCAGATCCTTAATCTCTTGTATTTTAGCATCACCAAGTTGTCCTTTGCGGATTTCTTGCTCCAAAGTAGGTTCTACATCAATAGTAACTCCTTCAGTATGAGCAACTATCCCCAGGTTAAGTCTCCTGAAATCCTCAACAATCTCGTCGGGTAGCTGGGCAACAATAGCTGAATGAACATGCTCCTTTCGACTCAAGGCATCTGCAACCAAATTTGCCTTGCCCGGGTGATAGTGAATCTCCAAATCATAATATTTAATAAGCTCCAACCAACAGCGTTGCCTAAGGTTGAGATCCTTCTGAGTGAATATATACTTCAGACTCTTATGATCCGTGTACACTTGGCACTTGGTTCCCATGATATAATGTCTCCATATCTTAAGCGCATGCACAATGGCTGCCAATTCCAAGTCATGAATGGGGTAGTTCAATTCATGTTTTCCGTAACTGACGAGAAGCATAGGCAATCACATGTCCTTCTTGCATGAGCACACATCCTAAGCCTTGGCCACATGCATCGCAATAGATATCAAATCCTTTCTGTAGGTCTGGCATAACCAACACTGGTGGTGACATCAATCTCTTCTTTAATTGATCAAAGCTGTCTTGGCACTTATCGTTCCACTTAAATTCTCTTCCTTTCTCCAAAAGTGAAGTCATAAGCTTAGCAATCTTAGAAAATCCTTCAATAAATCTTCGATAATATCCTGCTAATCCCAAGAAACTCTGAATCTCAGTAACTGTAGTGGGTACTCTCCACTCCATTATCTCCTTAACCTTAGCAGGGTCCACTGATATTCCTCCATTGGATATGATATGACCAAGAAATGGCACCTCGCCAATCCAAAACTCGCACTTGCTGAACTTGGCATATAGCTAGTTATCTCGTAGCTTCTGTAGCACCAATCTCAGATGTTCCTCATGATCGCTATCACTCTGAGAATAAATAAGAATATCGTCGATGAATACCACGACGAATCTGTCCAAATACTCCATAAACACCTTATTCATCAAGTTCATAAAATAAGCTGGTGCATTGGTTAATCCAAACGACATAACAATAAACTCATATAATCCATATCGAGTCGAGAAAGCTGTCTTGGGAATATCCGATGGTCTAATCCTCATCTGATGGTAACCCGATCAGAGATCAATCTTCAAAAATACTCTAGCACCTCTCATCTGATCAAATAAATCCTCAATACGGGGCAACAGATACTTGTTCTTCACCGTAACATCATTAAGAGATCTATAATCCACACACATCCGCTGCGATCCATCCTTCTTCTGCACAAATAGAACTAGCGCTCCCCAAGGTGAAGACTTTGAACGAATGTACCCAGCCTCTTGTAATTCCGTTAATTGCTTCTTAAGTTCCTTCAACTCCTCTACGGACATCCTATATGGCCGTTTAGAAATAGGGGCGGTTCCAGGTAGGAGATCAATAACAAACTCAACTTCTCTATCGGGTGGCATCCCTAGTAACTCTTCTGGAAAGACATCCGAAAAATTCTCTAACCCCACGGATGTTGACACCAACAAACTTCTTATCTACTAAAAATGTCGCTAGTCTGATGGGGGTAGTTACTGCCACTTCAACTTCAAATCCTTGTCCTGTGGAACTGGTGAGTTCTATGGTTCCCTTAGCACAGTGTATATACTGCATTTGCCATTCTTAACCATGACATACCAAGGATCATGTCTATAGTGCTCTCTTCTAACACTATAGGGGTATCCCATCTGGGTTAGAAACACAGGGTAAGAAGGGAAGAATGGTAGACAAGGCGTGTAATTACGAGAAATGTTACTGCAGGGGGTTTATTAGCTAAGTAGATTAGTGTGTTATCCACTAAAGCTAATACACTACCTTATGGTGGTACATGCTAAGATGCCCGTCTATACTATTTCAATCAATCAAAGAAGCAAATCAGGCATTGATCATCAGAACAATCAACCAACATTTTTAAAATAGAGAAAATAGTTTTATTTTCGTCTTAGGTTCCCTATCTCCTAAAAATGTCATAAAGGTAGGGATTCCAAGGTGTGAAATCCATCTTGTCTTTAGAGTAGAAAAGATAAGATTAATCAGAGTAGAGTAGCAAAAGGTGAGACAATATCAAGATGAGATGAGTATAAAATGAGTCAGAGTAAGGTAAGTAGAAAGGGTCTGTCCATCTCTATCTAGGTTTCGTCCTACAGTCAACATTCCTCTGATACCACTTCTGTCACACCCGGCTTTAAGGAACAAAGCCAGGTGCATCTCATACATGCGCCAAGAAGACAACATATATAATAACAGAGTGTATAGAGATAAATGTCAATAACATCAGAGTATTTATTGCATAGCGGAAGACTTATTACAAAATAAAATAATAAATATAAAATGGACTAAGGATCGTCGGCGCCAATGTCAACTGAGAAACGCCACCTAGATCAGATCATACTCCTCGCCTTGTGGCTCCTCCTGAACCACCTGCTCTTCTCCTGTGGGGGGTGTGAGACAGCAAGGGTGAGCTCACACATGATCATAGCTCAACAAGTTGTGGGGAACCAGTGGACAATAACTCACAAAGGTGTGAGTTCATGTGATGTGTAAGGCTAATCAATGATAGGGGTTAAAGCTGAGCATTGCTTTTAAGTAGTTGGTCAAAATTTTATTAGCAGTTACTAAGTGTAAGTAAATACCAAACCATAATAAAAGTAATAGAACAAAATTAATAATAATCCCATGCAATGCAAATGACAAAATTAAATTTAAGTTCCATAATTTAAACATCAGAGAGTCCTGAGCTGCTCATGACCGTGAGCTCGGCTAGTATACCAGTTTTACACTCTGCAGAGGTTGTACTCTTTACCCACAAGTCATGTTACCCATCTGCCAAGGGGTCGCGAATCCCATACACCTCTACCTAGGAAGTGCGGCAGGGCAACACTACGAGGCCTTTACAAAGTTCCACTAGCTTCAGAAAACACACTACAGTTCATAGGATGTTCCAATGCAGGGTTCTTGACTGACTGCCATCGTAGCAAAATCAACCAAGGACCTCCCTACACTGACCACTCCCCTACTGCCCTTTCCCCTTTCGGGTAAGGTAGTCTTCCACTAGCTTTCCTAATTAGTCAGCCAAGGGCGTCCCATTAAACCCTTGTGGTGGCACGTGGTTCTCAAGTTAAGCTCTATGTTCCAATTAACATTAATGATCTCAACATGAACATAAATAGAATAACAAAAAGAATTGGAACATAGAGGTAATAAATGATTATCCCAAAACCATATAAAGCAATAGCAAACTACCCAAGTGATTCAGGGGTAAACAAGGTAATGAGATAAACAATCTAGGGTAACCTATTGGGTCCCATCAAAATTAACCTATGCATGAATAAATGATATTAAAGAACATTATTGGGTAAAAAGTGGTCAAGGGCACAACTTGCCTGTCACTTGAGATTCCAATTACCAGGGTGATTCTTCAAATCCTCGAAACCTCACTGCTAGTCGTAGCCATACAAACATACATGGTATAGACAAAATTAACATCACACCAAACATAAGAACATACTGCAAAATAATGATCTACGCGTTTCTATGAGACTAACGCAACTTGAACGGATCAAATCGGAGTTAAAGCGGAGAAGTTATGAATTTCCTAAGGTTTTATGTATTTCATATAAGATTTAATTAGGAAATAGATTTTAAAGTGGCTTTCATGTCAAATCAGTGGCACTATTTGATAATCAATAATATTATAAAATTATAAGAAGTGGAATGTACTCATTTAGACTTAATATGAATTTTATATGAATTAAACAAGTCCTAGTATTTATTTTTACATTAGAAATTCATTTCCTAATTAATTTTCTGGATTTTTCTAATTCCCAAGACTGGGCGCCAATTAAACAGAGACATAGGGGCCTCTGCGCAAGATGTGCTAAGACTCATCTACTCCCAGAATGGGACTGCGGGTTATTTCTAGTAATTTCCAGGGACTCTTCTATAAAACTACCAGGCAGTCATAATGGTGGGCGAATCTGTGTCGCTAGATTATGATCCAGCGGCCAAGATTACATCGCGAACCGGTATGCGATCCCCTCCATCCGATACAAGATCAGCCGCCCGAATTTAATGAAGGAGAGATCGAGCTGTGGCCCTCGGATCTCGATCCAACGCCCCAGATGCGATACTCTAAAGCGCTAGACCTAGTCTAATCTACGCCGTCGGTGAAGATCCAACGGTGACCAGAGCGTCTCCTACCTCACGCGTCCAGAGAGCCCCGGTCGCAATGCCTAGGTGATCACCACGGCGGAGAACGTCGGTGAGCACCCAATCCAGCGCATACGCGGATCTACGCGCTGTTGGACGGTTGCTAACCAAAATTGAGGGTGCGGCGGACACAGAGGAGAGCTCCATACCTGTTATTATGGCACCGGTGAGGCCTCCCACGGTGAGCGATGGACACGGCGGTCGTTCATCACATCGGCGAGAAATCGCCCCACCCGAAGGACTCCTCGAGTGCACCAAACCCCCGAATCGACTTCACGATGGCCAACTGAACACCCCGAATCCACATGCCGTGACCATTTGAAGGCGCGGGCGTGATTCCTCCAGCGGCCGTGCGCGACCCACACCCACCACAGTACAATTAGTCGACACCCTCGCCTCCAGATTGCCATGCGGCGATGCTTCGCGTGGACTCCCCAGCGACCTCGCCATTGATGGTAATGACGGCGGCTGAAGCTGGTCGCCCCCAAATTCAAGCAACTACGGCACCCAGGACTTGCGCGCGAGAGGCAGTGGGGAATGGAAGAGGGCACAGGTCGGATCGGGCGAAGGGAGCGGAAGGGAGGCTCAGCTTTATACAAGCTACGAGGTCCGAGCCTAGGGGAGCCAGTCCACGGTCGTTTAGAACGGCAAGCGAGAGACCCGGGGATCCCAACGAATTTCATCACTGGATCGAGCTCTACGGAGATCTCGCCTGGAAGAGAAACAGCGCCCAACAGAAAAGTGGATACGGGAGGGAGAAGGAGTTCCTGACGTCCGGGCCCCACGAGGAGGTGAGAGCTTGCGCGCAGTAGAGAGGGAACTGGCATGTGGGCCCGACTTCACAGTGACACTAGACGCGCGCGGGTGCAGCAAACAACTGGGCCGCGCGGGTGGCATTCGGTTTGGGCCGAATTGTTGGCCTGCGGCCCTGGTAAGCTTTTATTCTTTTCTCCTTTTATTTTCTGTTTTCTTCTTTTTTTATTCATAATTATTTGAATCCAGATTTGAATTTGAATATAAATTTCAGCTTTGGGTTAAATTGTACAAATTCAAAATCTAGTCTTGGAATAATATATTTTTAATTACTTATTTTATCCACACAATACTTATTTTCTTTTTCCTTCTAAATTCTAGAATTTCTTTCAAATCTTAAATTCCCATTTGGGTATTAATGTATTTCTTTTTCACATTAATATATGTTGTCACAAAAATGCACACACAAATAAAATATTCAGCATGATGCAATGATTTAGTAGTATATCATTTTATTAATTGTTTTTGGGCATGGTGTTCACATATGATGATGCATAAAGATCAAACTCACATAAAGAGAAATTGTTTCTCTATTGGTATCATTTCTAGCAAATTACAAAGTGGGTGTTACACACGACCCCTTCGCAGGTAATGAGCGAGGCGAAGGACATAAGGCCCGTCACAATCGTCGGGAGCACCTCCAGCTCCTCCTGCAGCCATCCGAGAAAGCGGAGGCCTACATCCTTACCGGATGCATCAAAGGGCGCGGTCCGCACACCAAGCTGCTGGTACGCGTCCACGAGCTGAGCAAGCGTACGGTCGACCTCTCAGCGAATAGAGGCCTCTGCTTTGTCTAGGCAGCCTCGCAGGCTGCTGCGTCTCGCTTCCGCCTCCTCAGCACGTTGGCGAGCGAGATTGGCCTCAACACGCGCGAGTTTGGCCTCAGCACGTGCGGCCTCTGCCTCAGCATAGGCCCTGTTCGCATCCCTCTTCTCCATCGCCAGCAGACGGCTGAGATTCTCTCCCTCGTACTTCACATCCGACATCTTCTCCATCAGCCTGCGGCTCTTGTTTTCCGCAACTGACTTGTCCCGCGTAGCTTCCATGTGCTACGCCCGGAGGTGCTCAATTACCCCCTCGAGTCGTTGCCTCTCGGCAGCAAACTCCAAGGTCAGAGTGCCTGATGCAACATGATCGGTGAAGGCAGCCGTCTGCCATGAAAAAGCCCATCAAACTCACAATCGCATAAACACAACAAACTGACGAAGTCCTAGACGACTTACATGCTTTAGCTGCTGCATCGCATGCCTATTGCTGCTGCGCAACTGAGCCCGCCACGTCTTTAGCGGCGGCGGTCGAAGTAATCTCACGGCTAGCGCAAAATCTGGACCACGGGTCCTGCGAAGCACCCTTCGCGCTCGGTCGTGGCCGCCACCGGCGCCAGAACAACAGCCAGTTGCCCAACATCCGACCCTGCACCACAGTCTTGTCCAAGACCCAGACCCCGTGAAAAAAATATTTAATAAAGACTCCCGACAAGTCCTCGCCACGTGCGTGCATCAAACATCATGACCCCACCCACGCTGTAGTCATCCACGCAGATGTCCATGGAGAGTTTGGCCCCACCTGCCACCGCCTCGGCAGTGCGCAGCGGAGATGACGACCCTCACTTGTGACACCCCAGTATCACCTAGGGTTTCTTCCTTAAGCTAACCCAAACCATTATCACATGTGAACCAAATGAAGGGATGAACGTCAAGCAAAGAAAAAAAAATTAATAACAAAGGTTGAAATAAGTCTTTTATCTTAAGAAATTCTCTTTAATCATGTCATGAACCTCAAGGTAAGAAGAACTTTCAAACCCTAATTCATCTTAAGTGGACCATTTAAGCACATAAAAGGGTATTTGGGAAAAGACTTGGGAGAGGAATACAATTTTTGGTAAAAACCAAATAACAAAGTTTTGGTACACTAAATAACCAACAAAATATAGTAAGAAAGTTTTGCCATTTAAATTTTTCAAAATCTCTAAATCAGCCCCTGAACTAATGCACTTGGGAAAAATTCAGAAATTCAGAAAATTGAATTTCAGCCCCTTTCCAAAGATCAACCGCATTCTCTGTTTTTCAAAACTTAAATCAAACAAGTCCAAATAGCAAAGTGGCGCCAAATTTCCTCGAACACACCATGACCAAGTTTGGAAACCTCTCTCCACCATTTGACATGATCTTTACATGGATTTACCTCGGGATTCGACCTTGTGACACTGCCACCTTAGCGACGCGAAAACTCTCTGTACACAGCCCCAAACCGCTCGACTTCCACACATAAACGACAAAGCTCTGTTGGGAGAGCAAATCTTGTGCAATGATCATGCCCAAATACGCGAAGATCTCCAACCTATGAGCGTTTGAACTCGGGCAGAAGCAAAGAGCCACGTGCTCGACGCGATGTCAGGCCGGCCGAGCGCGGACTGGCCGCGGTAGAGCGTGCCCCGCACGTGGTCGCCCCGCCCCGCGTGTCTGGACCTCACTGTTGGGGGCCTTCGTCTTTCGAAGGTCCTCAAAAACATGATTTAACAATGTTTCCGGAGTTGTAATACATGAACAGGTACCTTCGGACTTGGATCAGAACCATAGTGGGAGAAGCACGAACAATACGAAGATTGATGCAGCGCCGACGCTACGCGCAAGGGAGCTTCGGCATGACAGCAAGAAAGGGAACCGACTTAAAGGGGAAAAGGCTATTTAGACCATGATGAATTACCTTATAGTCATTAGCAAATGTAAAGGGCACGGATGTAATTTCACATGGGCTGCGTCCCATGCCTATAAATAGATGAACAGTACCCCCGTATTGTTCACACTGACTGACATTTGCTCATGCATCACACTTGTACTTTTACCTTCTATCAAGCCGAAGGTACATTTGTAATTTGATATCATTTCTATTTTTCCATGATAAAAAAATTGAAATGAGCTGATAATGTTACATAATTGTTCATGTTATCTCTTACATTCCATATGATTCTCCTTTTATTATCGTATACTGCAATGATGAAGGTATGTCCTTCATGACCTTCGTCTGAAGATCATTATATCTTAAGGGAAATAATGTCTCGGAGGATGAAGGGCATTAATATTTAACATTTTTTGTGTTGCCTTGTTCTTAACTCATAGCATTTGAGAACAAGTCTCCAACATTGGCGCCCACCTCCGGTGAATCCATTTCGACCACCTTCGGCAAGCACTGACCTTCGTCATGCCACCGAAGAAAGCTTCAGCGATAGGGGCTGCCGCTCTGCAGCCACTGGACCCAAACTAGGAGACCCTTTCTCTTCGGGAGGCCCGAAGCCAGAAGAGGAAGGCCACTAGTCCAACACTCCAGGAGGAGGAGTTGGAACAAGAAATCAGAAACATGGAGATGCTTCATCAACAAGTACAAAGGAAGAAGGAGAAGATGGCCCGACTAGCCGATCTTCAAAGGCAGATTGATGAAGCCACTGAAGAAGTACGCCATCTTGCCCAAGACGAACAAGAGCGAAGGCCCCAACATTGGGAGCTTCACTAAGAAGGCTTCTTCAACGAGGATGGATGGTATGATGATTTTAATCATGATACCTTTACCTTTGACGACGCTTCTCCCTTGGCAGCAGAACTGCAGGCTATCCCATGGCCTCCATCATACAAGCCACCTCAGCTCCCCATGTATGATGGACATTTAGATCCGAAGCAGTTTTTGATGAGTTATGAAGCAACTATATCTTCATACGGAGGCAATGCAGCTGTCATGGCCAAGTCCTTTGTCATGGCAATTAAGAATGTGGCCCAAACGTGGTATTCTTCTCTTCGGCCAGGAACTATTACTTCATGGCAGAAGCTCAAGGATATGCTGGTGACAAGTTTCTAGGGCTTTCAGACGAAGCCAGTCATAGCTCAGGCTCTGTTTCAATGCACGCAAGATCATGAGGAGTATCTCCAAGCATACGTCCGAAGGTTCTTGAGCCTGAGAGCACAAGTGCCTACGGTGCCCAATGAAATTGTCATTGAGGCCATGATTAAGGGGCTTCGTCCAGGACCTACTGCCCAATATTTTGCTAGAAAGCCTCCATAGACTTTGGAGAAGCTGCTTCAAAAGATGGATGAATACATCCGGGCTGACAATGACTTTCGCCAAAGAAGAGAGGAAGCCTACAGGTTCTCTGAGATGACCAGGGGCTTCGGAGGAAGAATCCACCCAAGGCATGTCAGGTCAATTCACTCCACCCAGAGTGACGACAGAGGAAGTCAACAACAGAGGCCATAGTATTCCTCGCAAGCTTCGAGGCAGCAACAAAGCTCTTTCCGGTCACCAGCTCCAAGAGGCAGAGGCACCAGGGGCTTCGAAGGAAGGTTTGGGGATCAGCCTAGGAAAATTTATTGCTTATTCTATGGTGAGGACAAGGGCCATACTACAAGGATGTGCCATGTCACCATTCAGAAACAAAAGGAAATAGCAGAAGCTGCAGCTCAGCAGAACCAGCCGAAGCAGGTCATGCATACTGCTTCGTATCACTCACCCTACATACAAGAGTATGTGGGTAACCATCCTGCAGCTTCTGTTGCTTTGGCTAGTCAGCCACAGGCATCTTGGCCACAACCCCCACCTCCGCCACCACTACAACCTGCATATTCACGAGGCCAGCAGCCAGAAGGGAGCAAACAGATCCATCACCAGCGAGATTTCAGCGAGGAGTCCGAAGCACGCATAGTCAACAGTAATGTGCCAGAATCAAAACATATCTATTGAGAGATATCCTACCCCTGAAACAGATTTCATATTCATTGTCATTTTCTTTTTTAATAAGGAACAATTATTGTAAACCTAGTTTTATTGCCATTTTCAATTTCTTGTAATAGCTTCATTCTTACCAAAGTGAAATATATCTTCTCTAGAGACTCACGAAATCCAAAAAGTCGCTGAAGCACAAAAGGTCGTTCCTAAGGGAACGCGGGGTTAAAAATCACATTACAAGTATCATCGAAGCTACAAAAAGTCATTCTAAGGAACACAGCGTAAGTTTGCCGAAGCTACAAAAAGTCGTTCCTAAGGGAGCGCAGTGTAAGTTTTCTGCTCAAAAGTCGTTCCAAAGGGAATGCAGAGCCAAATACTGCCGAAATATAAGGCAAAGAGCGAAAAGTCAACGTGAATACCACCGAAATAGAAGGCGAAGAAGTTCAAAAGACGTTTCTAAGGGAATGCAGAACTTACAGCGAAAAGTCAGCGCTGATACACCAAAAAATAAACGGTGAAGCCGAAAAATAAGCGGCAAAGAGATTGTGTATTCCACTATGTGGGTGTGAGTGTGCGTCTTCGGCATAAACATCATTTTGCATAACATAACATCATCACATCATTTCGCATAACATGACATCAAACACCATATCGCATCAATGGCACAAGAAGGGGATACAATATTGATCTTCGGAGAATGTTTCAGAAAAGTGAAATTGTGCTAAGGCACAAAATAAGTTTTGAAGAGGTATAGCTTCATCAGCTCTGATGTGGAGGGAGAAATCTATTGTTCACAAAGCATTAATATTTTTACGACGCTTGGTTGTTCTCTACGAAGTATGAATTTCTTCACAAAGCATGAAAAGAAGGGAAGGTGTTTTTTAGCCGAAGGCTTAAAAAACAGTATGTATGTAAAGTTTCATGCATCGTAAAGAACTGAATTACAAACAATTTACACGTTACATTCAAAGATACAAACATCAAGTATTAAAGACTTAGTTCAGTAAATATTACATTAATATCTTAAAAAATGTTTTTACAATAGCTATTCTTCTTCCTTCAAAACTTTATCCGCAACTTCGGTCAGCAATTTGGTAACAACTTCGTCTACGATAGCTTCAGCCATATTAATAATTTCTATTGTTTTCTCTGTCTCTGGGTCGGCCAGTGGGTCAAATGGCTCCGGGGGAGGAGATAGTTCAGTTGCAGTAGAAGACATGAGTTAGTTCGAAGTCACAAAAATAAATAACAATAAAGTTAAAAGACATCAAGTAGTACCTATCCGTCTTTCAAGTTCCGCAGCATTTTCAGCTGCTTTCGAGTGTCATGAATATCTTTTCGCTCTTTTTCATTATTTCATGGGCCATCCCTCGGTCGCCATTTTCCCAGATATCAGTAAAAAAATTTCCGCCTATTGAGCTTGCTTCGGCCGAGGGGTCCTTCGTATCATCAATAGAGAAGGAAGTTTCGGCCAGGGCCAAAGTTTTAACATGTTCACACCCCTCCTCCTCCAAAATAGCTGCAACTCCCCTCGCACCAGAGAACGTGCAGACGTCCCCGCGGTCGCTCAAAATTTCTTCAAAAGCTTCGGCTTCACTGCTGATCCACTCAATTACGCCCTCAGGATCACCTCTTATGAAGTTGTCTTGGCTCGAGTACGCGCCCACATTGGCGAAGCTAGTCTTTATCTTTTTTACGCACTCCACAGATTTTTCAAAACATCTCTCTTTTGATGCGCGAAGTTTTGCAACTGTTTTTTCACAATAATTTTTCTAGTAATCACTGGCATCTCGTTCAGCTTCGGCAACAGCGCATTTTAATTTGGCTTCAACCAGTTGCTTTTGAAGGTTTTCAATCTCATTCTTTTGGATTTCAGATTGAGCCTTGAAGTTAGCTTCATCTCCCTTTACATTGTCCACCAATGTAAGTAGGATTTTGTTTTTTTCCAAAGCTTCGTTTCTCAGCCTGATAACCTCTATTCGAAGGTTGTTGAGAGCAATAGTGCAGCTCTTGTCTTCGGCATTCTTTTGCGCCTTTAAGGCATTGCTAAGTATTAAGCCCTATACGAAAAGAATGAATGGGTTAATATAAGAACAAAAGACTAATTCAAAATTCATAAACTTCCAAATACACAAATTTTGTACCTTCAGACTGTTGTATGCAAGGCTATCCACAAGATCGTCCTTCGTCATGGCGCAGAGGCCAGCTTCAAGCTTCGGGAACCCCATACTTCTGGCCATTTCCCGGCAGACGGATAATTCTTTGTTGTCTGGGAGGCAATACAAGAAGTCATCTTCATCTGTGCCATTAAACACTAAGGCCCCTTTCGGGTACTTTAGTTCTCGGGCATAGTGTTTAGCTTCAAAAATTTCTTCTTCAGATAATCTTTTTCCCGAAGCGTGTCGAATAATATAATCAAGGACTTCGGAAGGCGCTTCAGGAGTAGGAGCGGCAACTTTTTTAGGCAAAATATGTTCTATAGCTTCTTCTTCCGCTGCCCTTTCTCCAATTTCCGAGGGTTTCTCCTTAGCGGGTTCTGAAGCCCCTGAAGGCCAAGCTTCGGTGCTTGCCTGGCTCATTGTAGCTTCGGCTTCGGTCAGTTTTGTTTTAGTTTCAATTTGCACTTTCGAAGCCTTAGCAATTTTCTCTAGAGTAGAGCTTGAAGCTTTTATCGTCTCCACCACATCTAGTACACTGGCCATCATTTTTCTCTTAGGGGTCGCTGCTAGATCTTTTTATGCCTTCGGCACCGCCACTCCTACCGAAGGGCTTAGAACTTCTAATGTTTTCGTCCCTTCGATTCTTGGTTCCTCAATTTTGTCAGTCTTCGGCATTGCAGCCGGCTCTTCAATCCTTTGCGTAGGAGCAGGTCCTCTTGCTTCAATAGCTGAAGAAGTTTCACCGCCAAATTCAGGTACTATGGCCGGTTCAATGTAGCGTGATCGGTGGGTAAGGACCTTCAACTTTTTCCTCTTCGGTGCAGGCTCGCTTGAAGCAGCTGAAGCAGCAGCCTTTCCAGAAGTAGCACCCTTTCTTTTCTGACCCCGCGGCGGTTAGCGATAGTCAGGGTACACAAATCCAATAGCATCAAAAACTCTATTTAGTCTTTTCTTTTCTCGGCTCCCGAAGGCCGCAGAATGTGCATTATCTTCAGACTTGGAGTATGCTCCAAGTAGTTCATCACTAGTATTTTCAACACATTTCAGCCAGTCATCATCTAGTTTGATAAACTAGTCTCCAAACCTGAAGGTATATTTCAATCGAACTAAACCACCTTCGCTAGGGTTAGTGATGCTCTCTGTTGGCATGTCCCAGCTGTCTATCAATGGCCATATCCTATAGGATACATGTTCTTGAACTAAGTCTCTTGTCCCAATAAAAGAGCAGACTATGCTGAAGGCCCTTCGGCATGCTTCGGCTGCCTCATTGATTTCTACATTCGGCTTTCGGAGGCCGAAGCAGGACCAGATGGATCACATAATGATTTCTTTAATATCTTCTCTTGCCTTCAAATCATTTTTCACGTAAAACCATTCTTCCATCCAGGCCCCGGGCCACCTCTTCCGAAACGTTAGCACTAGGTAGCTTGTGCCAGAGCGAGCAACAAAGTTGTAGCACCCAAAATTGTTATTATATTGTTCCTTATCCCAAGGCTTCGTCTCATACGAAAGATCATGCATACTGCAAAAACATCTTGCGCTTGGCTCTAGACCTTGACTCCTCACAGCCCAGACGAAGATCCCCATTCTGATAATTGCTTTGGGAGTGATCTGGTGAAGGAAAATCTGATATATCTTTAAAACTTCAACCACAAATCTGCTTAATGGGAACCGAAGTCCAGCTTTGAAGAAACTTCGGTAGATTACAACTTCGTCATCTTCGGGAGCAGGAACGGCTCTGTCTATGTCAGCCCTCACAATAGACATATCTCGAAAATACCTTCCTCTCATATTATCAAGATGACTCTGTTTGATAGTTGATTTCCCGAAGACTACATGACTTGGTCGCCAAGGACGATCTTCAGAGTCTTCGCCTCCACTCTCCACATCTTAGCTGTCGCTATCATCAGTATCTTCAGACAAGCCTTCTAATATCTCTTTAGTTATCTTCTGTATGTTTGTTTTTGCAATTGACTCAATAAATCCAGCAGTCTTCTCCTCAAGGAGCTTCTTCTCCTCGCTCAGCTTCGTCTTAGCAGCAACTTTTTTGTCTTGAGACATCTTTTCTTCGGAAATGGCGAAAATGTGTCCTTAGAACCGAAGCTTAGAAAGTCTAAGAGACTAAGCAAGTGTTGGTAAGCAAGAGCTAAAAAATGGAGCAAAACAAAGCAGGCGGCAAGTAACGTACCAAATGTGCTCGGGGTGAGTTCTTATTTATACGCTGTTGGGGACTTGTTCTCAAATGCTTCGAGTTAAGAACAGGGCAACATAAAAAGTGTTTAGGTGTAAAAGTCCTTCGTCCTTCGAGACATTATGCCCCTTCGGGAATAATGAGTTTCGGACGAAGGTCATAAAAAACATACCTTCGTAAATATAACAAGTAATGACGAAGGGTTCATATAAAGCATGAAATATAATTTAGACATCATCATAGAGTCATTTCTATTCTATTAACATGAGCAAATAGAAATGATTTCAAATTACAAATGTACCTTCGGTCCTGAGAGAAGGTAGAAAATACAAGTGTGACGCAAAAGCGAATGTCCAGTCAGCGTGAACAGTACGGGAGTACTGTTCATCTATTTATAGACGCGGGACGCAGCCCACGTAAAATTACATCCATGTCCACTACATTTGTTAATGACTTATGGAAATCTGTCGAGGCCCACGTAGTCTTTTCATCTTTAAGTCGGTTCCCCTTTCTGTTATCGTGACGAAGCTTCCTTGCACACAGCTTCGGCTGTGCACCTTCGTAGAGCTTGGTAATCAGCTCGCCCTTCGTCTGGTTCAGGCTTCGTCCTGACCGTGCTTTATAATTTTGAGACCGAAGATACCTGTTCACATAATCCACTTGGAAAACATTGTCAAATCATGTTTTTGAGGACCTTCGGAGGACGAAGGCCCCCAACAGTAGCCCCTCGCAATATTAATTTGTTAATAATAAATTCAGATTGCGATATGGACGAAGGCCTTGAGCCGAAGGTCCGAAAAAACACCTTCCCTTTGCTAGAATAGCAACATTCACTGACAGGCGGGACCTTTCAATTTTCAACGCCCTAGGCGTATAAATAAGATCGCACCGCAAACTTATTTGGTACGCACACTTGCCATCTGCTTCGGCCCACTAAAAATTTTAGCTCTTGTGCACTAAGATTTGCTGGTCTTTTTGATTTTGAAGCTTCGGCCTCGGGAACAATTTTTTAGCGTTTCCGAAGATGCCTGAAGGCAAGAAGATCCCTGCTGAGACGAAGCTGAGTCTCAAGGAGGAGAAGAATCTGGGGTTCCTGATAGCGATGGCAGAGACGAATACAGAGAAAATCACCAAGGAGATTCTCGAAGGTTTGTCCGAAGATACTTGTGACAGCGACAGCTATGATGTGGAGAGTGGTGGTGAAGAGGCCGAAGATCGTCCATGGCGGCCAAGTCACACGGTTTTCGGGAAAACCACTATCAAGCAGAGCCATATTGATAATATGAGGGGGCGGTATTTTCGAGATATAACTATTGTGAGGGCTGATGCTGGAGAAAAGACTTCTCCCACCCCCGAAGAAGATGAAGTTGTGATTTTCCGAAGCTTTCTCAAGGCTGGGCTTCGATTCCCTCTGAGCAACTTTGTTGTTGAGGTACTGAAAACATTTCAAGTCTATCTTCATCAACTCACTCCCGAAGCTATCATAAGAATGGGGATTTTTGTCTGGGCTGTGAGAAGCCAAGGTTTGGAACCAAACGCTAAAAGCTTCTGCAACATTCACGAGTTATTGTACGAGACGAAACCCTGGGGAAAAGAGCAATATCACAACAATTTTGGGTGCTACAGCTTCGGCGCCCGCTCCGGGTCAAGCTGCCCTGTGCCGACCTTTCGGAAGAGGTGGCCCGGAGCCTGGATGACTGAATGGTTTTATGTGAAAAATGACCTAACAGCGCAAGATAATGTCAAAAGTATCATTATGCACCCAATCTGGCAACGCTTCGGACTTCGAAGGCCGAAGGTTGAAATGGATGAGGCAGCCGAAGAGTGCCAAAGAGCCTTCGGCGTAGTTTGCTCCTTTATTGGGACAAGGGACTTAGTCCAAGAGCACATTGCCTTCAGGGTATGGCCACTTGCAGAAAAGTGGGAAATGCCGAAGGAAACTATTAAAGAGTCCGACGAAGGCGGACTAGTTAGACTGAAATACACATTCAAATATGCAGATAAATTTGTTGAACCTGATGATGACTGGCTGAAGAGCATTGAAACTTTAAGTGACGAACTACTTGGAGCATATTCGAAGGCCGAAAATACTGCACTATCAGCAGCCTTCGGAGGCCGAAAGAAGAAAAGGCTCAACCGTGTGTTTGACGCAGTCGGGTTTATGTACCCTGACTATCACTATCCGGTATTGGGTCGCAAAAGGAAAAATACTTCTCCTGCGACAGAAGCTACCACAAGTGCCCCTAGTGAGCCAGCGCCTCAAAGAAAAAAGATGAAGGTGCTCACCCATCGGACACGCTTTATTGAGCCGGCCACAGTGCCAGAATTCATTGGTGAAACTTCTTTGACCTCTGAAGCTACAGAACCAGCTCCAGTGCCGAAGATGGAAGAGAAGACTGAAGCGCCTTCAGCAGTAGAAAAGCCGAAGATTGACGAGCCAAAAATGTCTGAAATCTTAAGTCCTTCGGTAAATGTCGAAGTAATAAAAAACCAAAAGGGGCCATCGGTGACCCCAAAAAGGAAAAGAATGGTAAACGTACTAGATGTCTTGGAGACAATTAAGTCTTCAAGCACAACTCCAAAAAAGAGTGTTGAAGTTGCTGAAGCTTCTACTGAAGCTTCGACGCAACAAGCTGAAGCTGAAGTTGGGCCTTCAGAGCCCTACAAAGAGCAACCTTTGGAAGCCGAAGCAATAAAAATATCAGAACCAGTTGTAGTTGAAGAAATTGACACTGCCATCCCCGAAGCTCCTGCCAGCATATGCGATTACATTATACGACACGCTTCGGGGAAGAAACTATCTGCAGAAGAAACATATGAAGCCAACCATTATGCGAAAGAGCTAAAATATCCGAAGGGGGCGGTAATATTCAATGGGACAAATGAAGATGACTTCCTATACTGTCTACCTGATAATAAAGAACTATCTGTCTGCCGAGAGATGGCCAGGAGTATAGGCTTCCCGAAGCTCGAAGCTGGATTAAGCGCCATGACGAAAGAGGATCTCGCAGACAGTCTTGCATACAATAGCCTAAAGGTTTGGGAATTAAGCGTTTGGAAAAACTTTTTTAATACATAATTCATTCCTATATTCTTATATGAATTCTTTTTCGTACAGGGCTTAATTCTAAGCAACGCATTAAGAGCCCAAAAAAGCGCCGAAGATGAAAGCTATGAGATTGCGTTCAACAATTTGCGCTCCGAAGTTATCAAACTGAGAAACGAAGCTCTGGAAAAGGATAAAATTCTGCTTACGCTGGTAGACAAAGTAAAGAAGGACGAAGCTGCTTCAAAAACCCAGGCCGAAGCCCAAAAGCGTGAAATAAAAGATCTTCAGAAACAGCTGGCTAGAGCTAGAGAGGAGCGCGTGCTTGAGGAAACAAAACGAGAACTCAGTGATCATATGGTCAACAAATTGGAGTTAAGAGTTAAAGAGCTTCGTGCATCTCAGGGAAAATGTTATGTTAAATCTATAGAGTGCGTGAATAAAATTAAAACCAGCTTCGCCAGCGTGGGCGCCTTTTCCAGCGAAGAGAATTTCTCTCGAGGCAATCCCGAAGGTCCATTGGAATGGATTAGTCACGAAGCAGAGGCCTTCGAAGAGATCCTGAGCAGTCGTGGTGATATCTGCGCTTTTTCGGGCGCCAGAGGAATTGCTTCTGTCTTAGAGAAAAAAGGTTGCGAGCATGTAAAATTTCTAGCTCAGTCCGAAGCTACCTTATCTTGCGAAGACATCAAAGACCCCTCGGCCGAAGCAAGCGTGGTTGGTGGCAAATTTTTTACTGATATCTGGAACGACGGCGGCCGAGGAATGGCGCAAGAAATCATCCAAAGGAGCGAAAAAGGCATCCACGATGCTAGGAAAGTGGCAGTAGTTGCCGAAAAAAGTACGGAGCCCGAAAGGCAATTAGGTATTAATTAGTCGTTCTTATTGTGTTGTAATTTTTGTTTCAAATTCTGCTCACAGTTTGTAATAGTAATGAAGAAATGTTCTCTTCCCTCAGAAGCTGCTGGGTCGACTGCCGACCCCCACACAAAAGGGGACGATGAAATTAAAGAAATGGCCGAAGCTATTATGGACAAAGTTGTTGATCAACTTCTAAATGAAGCCGCCGAAGCAGTACTAAAAGAAGACTAGATGCTATTTAGAAAAAACATTTAAATTGTGATCTATGTAATATTTTGTACATTTGGATGTAATATACAAGTCTCTTTTCATTATTCAATTCTTTACGATGCATGAAACTCTACCTACATACCTTTTTGAGCCTTCGGCGAAAAAACACCTTCCCTTCTTTTCATGCTTCGTGAAGAAGACATTCTCCGTTAAAATTATTCTGATGAGACATGTTCATGCTTCATGATAACATTCTCCGAAGCTATACAATTTCGATACTGCTCTGATGAAGCTTGTCCATGCTTCGTAAAAACAGCCTCCGAAGCTATTTTCCGAAGATTATCATTGCATTCCCTCGTGACTTTGCACAATTTGCACTTTCTCAAATCATTCTTCCGAAGGTTAATACTGTGTACCCTTCTTTTGCCGCATGCAACATGATGTATGATGCTTATGCTATGCGAAATGATGTGATGATGTTATGTTATGCAAATGACGTCTGTTCCGAAGATACACACAAAATACATTCGCAAGCTCTGCATTCCCTTAGGAACGTCTTTGGAGCTTCTTCGTCTTTTACTTAGACGGTATAAGCTCTGCATTCCCTTAGGAACGTCTTTGGAGCTTCTTCGTCTTTTACTTAGACGGTATAAGCTCTGCATTCCCTTAGGAACGTCTTTGGAGCTTCTTCGTCTTTTACTTAGACGGTATCAGCGTTGACTTTTCGCTGTAAGCTCTGCATTCCTTTAGGAACGACTTTTGAGCAGAAAACTTACACTGCGCTCCCTTTGGAACGGCTTTTTGTGACTTCATGAACTTACTCTGCGTTCCTTAGAACGACTTTCTGTTACTCCGAAGGATTTTTAATACTTCGAAGGTCCTCCTTGTTAATACAAAAACTTCATCAACTGATTTTCCTCGTGGAAAACAGCGAAATTATTACATGGAAACTATCAATGTTTTTTTGCTACAGAGAATAGAACTGAATGGAAAAGACTGTTATCAAAGGTAGGATATGTGTCAATAAATGTGCTTCGATTCTGGCACAGTGCTGTTGACTGTGCGAGCTTCGGATTGTTCTCTGAAGTCCCTTTGATGTGGAGCATATTGACTCCCTTCTGGCTGCTGGCCTTGTTGCAGCGGAGGTGGAGGCGGGGGTTGTTGCCATGAAACTTGAGGTTGACTTGCCGAAGCTACGGAAGCTGCAGGATGGTTGCCCACATACTCCGGGATGTAAGGCTGATGGTACGAAGCAGTATGCATGACCTGCTTCGGCTGTCCCTGTTGCGCTGCAGCTTCTGCCAGCTCCTTTTGTTTCTGGATGGTAACATGGCACATCCTGGTGGTATGGCCCTTGTTCTCACCGCAGAATAAGCAAAATGTCCTCCTTGGTTGATCTCCAAATCTCCCGCCGAAGCCCCTGGCGCCTCTGCCTCTTGGAGCTGGTGGCCGAAAGAAAGTCTGCTGCTGCCCCGAAGCCTGTGAGGAGCACTGCGGCCTGTTCTGCTGACTCCCCTTATCATCATTTTGAGTGTTGTGGATGGACCTGACATGCCTCGGATAGAAACGTCCCCCGAAGCCCCTGGTCATCTCAGAAAATCTGAAGGCTTCCTCCCTTCTTTGGCGAAAGTCATTATCAGCCCGAATGTACTCGTCCATCTTTTGGAGTAGCTTTTCCAGCGTCTGAGGAGGCTTCCTAGCAAAGTATTGGGCTGCAGGTCCAGGACGAAGCCCCTTGATCATGGCTTCGATAACAATTTCATTGGGCACCGTTGGTGCCTGTGCCCTCAAACGCAAGAACCTTCTGACATACGCCTGAAGGTATTCCTCATGATCCTGAGTGCACTGAAACAAAGCCTGTGCAGTGACCGGCTTCGTCTGAAATCCTTGAAAGCTGGTTAACAACATATCCTTCAGCTTCTGCCATGAGGTGATTGTCCCTGGTCGAAGGGAGGAGTACCAGGTCTGAGCAACATTCCTGACGGCCATAACGAAAGACTTCGCCATGACTGCAGTATTGCCCCCATACGAAGACACTGTTGCTTCGTAGCTCATCAAGAACTGCTTCGGGTCTGAGTGACCGTCGAACATGGGAAGCTGAGGTGGCTTATAGGATGGAGGCCAAGGTGTAGCCTGCAGCTCAGCGGACAAAGGAGAAGCATCATCGAAAACAAAATTTCCCTGATGGAAATTGTCATACCAGTCATCTTCGTTGACGAAGCCCTCCTGGTGAAGGTCTTTCTGCTGAGGCCTCCTGTTTTGCTCATTATGGGTAAGATGGCGGACTTCCTCAGAGGCTTCGTCTATCTGCCGCTGCAACTCAGCTAGCCGGGCCATCTTCTCCTTCTTCCTCTGCACCTGTTGATGTAGCATCTCCATATCCCTGATTTCTTGGTCTAGCTCTTCCTCCTGAAGCGTCGGGCTAACGGCCTTTCTCTTCTGGCTTTGGGCCTCCCGAAGAGAGACGGTCTCCTGGTTGTGGTCCAGCGGTTGCAGTGCTGAAGCCCCAATCGCTGAAGCTTTCTTCGGCGCCATAGCGAAGGTCTATAGCTTCCGAAGGTGTTCAAAAAAGCTCGAAGTGGAAGTGAGTTCACCGGAGGTGGGCGCCAATGTTGGGGACTTGTTCTCAAATGCTTCGAGTTAAGAACAGGGCAACATAAAAAGTGTTTAGGTGTAAAAGTCCTTCGTCCTTCGAGACATTATGCCCCTTCGGGAATAATGAGTTTCGGACGAAGGTCATAAAAAACATACCTTCGTAAATATAACAAGTAATGACGAAGGGTTCATATAAAGCATGAAATATAATTTAGACATCATCATAGAGTCATTTCTATTCTATTAACATGAGCAAATAGAAATGATTTCAAATTACAAATGTACCTTCGGTCCTGAGAGAAGGTAGAAAATACAAGCGTGACGCAAAAGCGAATGTCCAGTCAGCGTGAACAGTACGGGAGTACTGTTCATCTATTTATAGACGCGGGACGCAGCCCACGTAAAATTACATCCATGTCCACTACATTTGTTAATGACTTATGGAAATCTGTCGAGGCCCACGTAGTCTTTTCATCTTTAAGTCGGTTCCCCTTTCTGTTATCGTGACGAAGCTTCCTTGCACACAGCTTCGGCTGTGCACCTTCGTAGAGCTTGGTAATCAGCTCGCCCTTCGTCTGGTTCAGGCTTCGTCCTGACCGTGCTTTATAATTTTGAGACCGAAGATACCTGTTCACATAATCCACTTGGAAAACATTGTCAAATCATGTTTTTGAGGACCTTCGGAGGACGAAGGCCCCCAACATACGCCCAGTGCGCTCCAAGTTGGAGGGCCCCATCTGTCATTGACTGTTGCTATTCTAGCAAAGGGAAGGTGTTTTTTCGGACCTTCGGCTTACGGCCTTCGTCCATATCGCAATCTGAATTAATTATTCTAACAAATTAATCTTGCGAGGGGCTACTATTGGGGGCCTTCATCTTCCGAAGGTCCTCAAAAACGTGAACAGGTACCTTCGGACTCGGATCAGAACCACAGTGGGAGAAGCACGAATAATACGAAGATTGATGCAGCGCCGAAGCTACGCGCAAGGGAGCTTCGGAATGACAGCAGGAAAGGGAACCGACTTAAAGGGGAAAAGGCTATTTAGACCTCGATGAATTACCTTATAGTCATTAGCAAATGTAAAGGGCATGGATGTAATTTCACATGGGCTACGTCTCATGCCTATAAATAGATGAACAGTACCCCTGTACTGTTCACGCTGACTGACATTTGCTCGTGCATCACACTTGTACTTTTACCTTCTATCAAGCCAAAGGTACATTTGTAATTTGATATCATTTCTATTTTTCCATGATAATAAAATTGAAATGAGCTGATAATGTTACATAATTGTTCATGTTATCTCTTACATTCCATATGATTCTCCTTTTATTATCGTATACTGCAATGATGAAGGTATGTCCTTCATGACCTTCGTTTGAAGATCATTATATCTTAAGGGAAATAATGTCTCGGAGGACGAAGGGCATTAACATTTAACATTTTTTGTGTTGCCTTGTTCTTAACTTATAGCATTTGAGAACAAGTCTCCAAAACTCGCCCTCTCCTATAAATTCCTCCAGAGGCCTTAGCCGTTTGCACTCGCGCACCCAAAGCCCCACCAGAGCCAGAGATCACCGGAGTTCGCTGTGGAAAGCATACACCACCGCCCGCCATCTCTGCCCCAGCACGGCCGTTGTGGCCAGCACCTTCTGTTGACCCCCAGCCTCGCCCCAGCCCCTGGACCGCTTCCTCGTGAAGCCATGAAGCTTCTCCAAGCTTGAGCCGAGGCATTGCCTCACCGGAGAGGCAGATTCACCCTCGCCGGACTTCGGTCGCCCGCCGCCACGCGTGGACTGAGCATTCCGATGAGCCATTCTCTAATTCCTTGCACCCCTGTCCTTCTTGACCTTTGGCGAAGCTCTCTAACCGGTTCACTTGGACAATCGCGCTGTGAGCAGGCCGGATTCCTCGTCGCCGATGAGCATCTCCGCCTGCGCATGTGGACCAGCCGACTCCGACCATTCCCGACGGCGATCCGCACATCGCCGTGACCCTCAAGAGCTCCCCTACATCCTCGACCACCTCACCGGAGCAGTCTCGCCGCCGGTAATCCCCTCCGCCCCTTTCTTCCTCTGCGGCCACTATTCCATTAGGGAAGGACCGCGGGTTCGATTTTGCAAAACCCTAGGGGGTTTTCTGCAGAGCCTTAGACTCATGTGAATAGTGCACCGAGGACCTGTCTGTAATTCATTCAAAACCTTTCGCTAGGGACCCCAGCGCAAAACTGTTTTTCCTTTAACCATTTCTAATTAATCTTTTTAATTTCAACAGAGAACTTAGAAAATTTATATCTTGAGTTATATTCAACCAAATTTAGCCAAACCAATTTTGCTAAATTTAAAATATTTTAAACTATCACATAAAAATACTGAACCCTATGCTTTTTGTTCTAAATTTTAGAGTTTGAAATTAATTAAAGAAACTAACCAAACCTTTTTAAAAAGGAAGAAAATTAGTTATGCTTCTGTGCTGAACTTAAGAAAATTTGTAGAAGTTCAACCCCCATTTTGACACTGTTTAAAAATATTGAACACCCCAGTATTGAAGATTTAAGTAGGGTTATCTATTAAAAGCCATTTTTACCCAAAACTTAAGAAAATCAGAAAGCTATTAGGAAATAATGAACAGTGAATGTAATTATTTTTCCTAGTCTATTAAGGTAGTAGAGAACCAAGGAAAAATAAAGGGATCCCTAGTCCAGAACAGATTCTAGGTAAAATGTTTTATTAAGCATTAATCAAACTAGAAAAATAATTATTAGAATTATGAAAACAATTCCAACATTGTTAAGAAAAATCCAGTGGACTTGTAACCACTAGAACCCCACTACAAAAATAATAAACACCCCAGTCCATCATTTTAAGTAGGGTAAACAAATAGAACTTGATATTGAGCCATATTTCAATTAAATCATGAGTACACCAAAAAAGAGTGCAATAATGGGCAAATAAATTTTTACCAGATAGGTAATGAAGTAGGCCACCAGAGAAAAATGCAAAACCCAATTGAAAGCTACAAAATAATACCCATTGCAAATACTTCATGAAAAAGGCCATTTAATCCAAATAATTTCTACCACCTTTCCCTTAAGCAAAAAGTTACCAAACTTCAGAATGATTGCTCTTGCACAAAGAAGAAGATAGGAAAAATTGGAAATCTGTTGTTTGATATTTTTCAAATATAGTGGTAGTAGAAAGCACCCCTTTGGCTAGAAACTTCAGAAAATCATAACAAAATAACTAATAAGTACTAGTGGCTAAAAATTTGTACAAAGTCATGTTATAACATCTGAATGCCAACAAAAATAAGTCTTAGAGAATAACTCACTGTAAAAAGAAGGTTGTAGTTCAAAACACCCCCTCTGCCCTAATATTTGATAATTTTATGCAGAGAGAACCACTCACTTTTTAAACCCCAAAATTTGAGACAGAGACGTATACACAAGTAAGAAGCCACTGTAATTTTTGCAGAATTTTGGAAATTTATTAAGCTATCTTATAGTTCAAACCCACTTTAAAAGCATAAAAGAAATAGATTCAGCTAAACACCTTAATAAACTCTCACTAAGACATCAAAAATAAATCAGTGGAACACCAAAATAAACTTACCAATTAGCTTAACCAAGCTGACCCTAATTTGCTAAGTATACCACAAGAATCTTCAGTAGCAAGATTAAGCTCTACCTTATCAATTTGATCACTCACCATCAAAGTTTAATTGCTAAATTGCATATCATACCATGCATGTATCTTACTCATTGCATTCATTAGATTGCAATCTCGCTGACGGAGAGTACGTGCTCATTCCTAAGCAAGGAGTTGTCCACGAGGAGGACCAGGAGCAAGCTCCCGAGACTGCCATCGAGGATCTCCCCGCAGCCCCAGCATTTGAAGGCAAGCCTCGGTTTTATGCATAACCGTATCTATATATGCTACTTTACTACACTTATTGTTTGTAGGTTTGTAATGTGCACTTAGGTGTAGGAGTTGCTTGAAACCTTTAGTTGCATGAACTTTGGATTCCTTTTTGAGATGTATACTAGTATGCTAGGTCGAGTAGCTGCTATGCTAAATCAGGATCTCGGTAGAAGTCGAGTGATTTTTCTAGCACTCGCGCAAGGTCAGGAATTGATTGTATTAATCTTAATAACGGGATCTACGATGGTCCATGGACTTGGATCTAGGGAGGATGTCTTGTCCATGAGATGGGAAAAGGAATTAAGGATTAATGTGTGGATACCTGAGTCAAGCGTTTGAACGTACTAAACACATGTCGAGAAATATGGTAACCGGTAAACCTAGTACCTGAGTGAAGCCGGGCGTGGACTTTTCCCCTCACTTGTCCTGAGACTGGGTCTCCCATGCTAGCTAAGGAGAGTACAAGTGCGGTCACTGCATGGCGGCAGCCGGGGTCAGTGGAGCATTGTATGCTAAGGCGGTGAGCCCTGGCCGCGAACGGGGAATCGATGGGGACGGTTGATATGTGTGGGGATGGAGTGCCCTGACATGTCGTGTGTTTAGGTTTACCTTGCAAGGTTAAAACTCAATTCGAATCGTCTGCTTCTCGCAGCTAATGAGACTGCTTGACCCCTTGTACTACATTGAGTAAGAAGTGAAATGAGGTTTACTTGAGATAACTTGTTGATTGTACTAAATGCTTGTTACCATGTATGCTTAGAAGGAGAAAACTTAGCTAAGATAATCATGCTAGAAATTGAAAAGCTAAAATTTGATTTTAGACTCAGCTAATGCTTTTGGCAAACCAAACCCCTCAGCCAAACAGTTGCATGGTCTAGAGGTAGAGGAGTAGTTTCCTCACACCGGATATGTCTAGCTGAGTATTAGTATACTCAGCCTTGCTTGTGGCATAATTTTTGCAGGTACGCTTCAGGATATGGTTGATGGTGTGACTTGGCCTACAACCCTGCCACCAGGTTGGATGGTCGAGTGGGATACTGCTCCGGCAGGAGAGGAGCAAGAGGAGTAGTGGGCTAGGCCTTGCCCAATTCCTCGCTACCGACGATATCAATTATCCGCTGCATTCTGTTTTGTGAACTTTTACCAGCTACTTGAAAAACTCTGATTTATGTAATAATTCAGTACTTTAATTTGAGGTTTTCCTGGATTATTGTATTTCTTCTGTGACTCACCTTCGAGTGAGTTTGTGGTATTTGATCCTGGTTAAGTGGCTTTATCAGACTAGATCTGAGGGACTGACGGGTTATTCTGATTTAAGTGTGTTACGGCCACTGAGCTGTGACTTAGGCACTTAAGCTGGAATAATTCAGGTGGTTCTGCCATAGCTGGTATCGGAGCAAATACCACCACAGAGAAGCACAATAAACCATGAATACCAATTTTTAAAAATCTAAAAGCTTAGAAACTAGTATGACTCGTCAGGACTAGACCGCTAGACCTAGGACGAAATGCCTTAAGAATAGAGGGAGAAATAGGTGGCTAAATAAGTAGGCACTGTGGGCCAGTCCTTAGCTTTTTAAGGGATGCCCTAGGAGCACCCTTTATTTTGGAGAGAAGACGTTATTTTCAGCATGCATGCATTATAAAAACTAAAGGGAATAAAAACTAAAGAAGTAAAAATTTGAGCTAACCCGCTTCCTTTTAACCATCCAGGCTCTTTTATTTTCTTCCTTCCACCATAATCTTTACATCTGATACCCTTCCGCAGATGACCTCACCCACCCCCGCCAGTGGAGGAGACACTCGTTTCAGCTCTGACTTCCTTTCTCACGATGGCTTTCCTTCCATCTTGTGGGAAGTGCTTAACTCCACCGGTTACCCTACGCCCCTTTGTACATGGTGCAGTTGTACGAGGAGCATCGGGTACCACGTTGCCGAGTCTGGCTGACTTTGGGGGCTCATCTCCTTCAGCCGGGTTGGCGTTCTCTTGACTCCAAGACGATTGGATTCAGGACGGACGACACCACTGAAGCAGCAGCCATGAAGACTCTGACAACTTTCTGTGGCTACCTTCCCCTGGAGATGGTGATGCACCCCTTGGGACTCTTCCCTGCTGAGAAGAAGGATGACCCCATGTGGTGCAACCGTGCGAGCCATGTGAAGGATGTGTGGGTGATGTATCCCGACTTGGTTAGGAGGGTCACTGTTCAGTGCATGAGTGCGCTGTACTGCCTTCAGGCCCTGCAGAGCGATGCTATGGCACATCTTCCTAACCTCGCTCAAACCACCAAGCTCACACTCGACAGCCGAGAAGACTTTGTGGTCGACTTGTCCTCCGAGTTGGTGGAGAAGGACCTGTAGGTGGAAACGCGGAGCCAGCGCATCACCACCTTGGAGCAGCAGGTGGAGATCTGAGACAACACTATTGATGTCTTGGAGAACCAGCTCCATGATGTGCAGCGGGAACTCGAAGAAGCTAATGACCACCTGGACATGCATCACTTAGAGATGGAGGCCAATGAGGCCGGAAGCGAGGGAGAAGAGGCTCCTGAGGAGTTAGGACTAGCCCCTAGTGCCAATGGGACTACCTCCGCGATGCCCCCTTCACCCGCATGCTGTGTCGCTTCCACCTCTTAGGGTTGATTAGTCGCTTTGACGCTTTAGGCGGATAGAAACCTATGCAAGCTTAGTGATGGCAGATTTTGGGACTAGGCTTACGGGTACTTCCCTTAATTGATGTAACCCTTGCGAACTTTTGAGAGTTGTGGGATGTTTATAACCATGTTTTGGGGACTTGTTCTCAAATACTATGAATTAAGAACAAGGCAACACAAAGTGTTAAAGGTTAAAGCCCTTCGTCCTTCGAAGTATTATTTCCCTTAGGATATAATGATCCTCAGACGAAGGTCATGAAGGCCATAGCGTCATGATGGCAGTGAATGTTAAAATAGAAGAAGAAACATATGACATGAAAAAAAACATAGGTAATTATATCATATTATTCATTCTTCATTTTGTAATCATGGAGATATAAGGACAGTATTGAATTACAAAAAGTACCTTCGGCTTGATAGAAGGCAAAAGAGTACAAGTGTGACGCATGAGCGAATACAAGTCAGCGTGAACAGTACCGGGGGTACTGTTCATCTATTTATAGGCACATGACGTAGCCTGTGAGAAATTACAATCATGCCCTTTACATTTATTATTGACTTGCAGATAAATCTATGAGGACTAAACAACCCTTTGCCCTTTAAGTCGGTTCCCTTTTCTGCGATTGAGCCGAAGCTTCCTTGAGCATGGCTTTGGAGCAGCGGCAACCTTCGTCATGACCATGCTCCTCCCGTCGTGTATGCTTTTACTCTGAGTCTCAAGGTACCTGTCCATAAACCATACTTGGAAGACGTTGTTAAATTACGTTTTTGAGGACCTTCAAAGGACGAAGGCCCCCAACAGTAGCCCCTCACAGTATTAATTTGTTTAGGATAACAAATTCAGACTGCGACATGGACGAAGGCCTTAAGCCGAAGGTCCAAAAAACACCTTCCCTTTGCTAGAATAGCAACAATCAATGACAGACGGGACCCTCCAATTTGGAGCGTGTCGATCGTATAAATAAGAACTCACCCTGACCACATTTGGTACGCTACTTGTGCCAGTTGCTTTGTTTGCTCAATTTTTTAGCTCTTGCTCACCAACGCTTGCTTAGTTTCTCAGACTTTTCTAAGCTTTGGTTTTAAGGACACGTTTTCATTATTTCCGAAGAAAAGATGTCTCAAGACAAGAAAGTTGTTGCTGAGACGAAGCTCACTGAAGAGGAGAAGCTCTTTGAGCAGAAGAAGGCTGCTAATCCTTATATAGCTGGGTTTATCGAATCAATGGCGAAGACAAATACAGAGAAGATTACCAAGGAAATCCTAGAAAGCCTGTCCGAAGACACTGTGACAGTGACAGTTATGATGCAGAGTGTGGAGGCGAAGACTCCGAGGATCGACCCTGGAGGCCGAGTCATGCAATTTTCAGAAAATCAACCATCAAGCAAAGTCACCTTGAAAATATGAGAGGAAGGTACTTTCGGGACATGTCTATTGTGAGGGCTGGCAAAGACAACAATGTTCCTGCGCCTAAGGAGAACAAAGCTGTGATTTTCCGAAGTTTCTTTAAAGCTGGGCTTCGGTTCCCTCTGAGCAGGTTTGTGGTCGAAGTGTTAAAAATTTATTAGATCTTCCTCCATCAAATTACCCCCGAAGCTATATAAGGATGGGGATCTTTGTCTGGGCAGCAAGGAGTCAGGGGCTAGAACCGAGTGCAAAGTGCTTCTGCAGCATGCATGAACTCATGTATGAGACGAAGGTCACGGGGAAGGAACAGTATCACAACAACTTCGGTTGTTAGGGTTTCATCGCCCGTCCCAAAGCAAGTTACCAAGTGCCAACGTTTTGGAAGAGGTGGCCAGGGAATTGGATGGAAGAATGGTTTTATGTGAAAAACGACTTAGTGGCGAGGGAGGATGTTAAGGAGGTTATTATGCGCCCTGTTTGGTCCCGCTTCGGCCTTTGAAGGCCGAAGGTTGAAATCGATGAAGCCACCGAAGCATGCTAGAAAGACTTTGGTACTGTCTGTTTTTTCATTGGTACAAGAGATTTAGTCCAAGAGCATATAGCTTTCAGAGTGTGGCCACTTTTAGAGAACTCAGAAATGCCAAAAGAGACTGTTACCAAGTCTGGCGAAGGTGAGCTGGTTTGGTTGAAATACACCTTCAAATATGGAGACAAATTTGATGAACCGAATGATGACTGGCTGAAATGTATTGAAGCTACAAGTGACGAACAGCTTGGACCGTATTCCAAAGCGGAAGATAATGCCTTATCCACATCCTTCGGGAGCCGAGGAAAAAAGAGATTGAATAGAGTTTTTGATGCTATTGGTTTTGTTTACCCCGACTACAGCTACCCGCTGCGGGGACGGGGGAAGAAGAGGAAGGCAGCTGCTTTGACCAAGATTGCCGCTTCAGCCACTCCAGATGAGCCTGCGCCGAAGAGTAAAAAATTGTAAGTTCTTACTCACCGGCCACGTTATATTGAGCCGGCCGCGGTGCCTGAGTTTGGCAGGGAAACTTCTTCAACTACTGAACCAAAGGAGTCCATTCCTCCTACGCAGAAGGCTGAAGAACCGGCCATCATGCCGAAGGCGCCCTCAGCCAAGCAAGCTGAGGCAAAGACTGGTAAAGATAAGGCCGAAGAGCCAAAAATTGAAGGAACAAAAATGTTAGAAATTTTAAGCCCTTTGGCTGAAGTAACAATGCCGAAGATACAAAAAGGTCTTGCGGCAACTCCCAAAAGAAGAAGGATGGCAAATGTACTAGATGTGCTGGAATCAGTAAAGGCTTCAAGCTCTACTCCTTCAGGGAAAATTGTCGAGGCTTCGAAAATGCAAATCGAAGCTGAAACAAAATCGGCCGAAGTTGAAGCTACAGTGAGCCAGGCTAGTGCCGAAGCTGGGCCTTCAGAGCCTGCTGATAAACAACCCTCGGAAATTGAAGAGAAGGCAGCAGAGCAAGAGGCCATAGAACAGACTTTGCCTGAGAAAGCTGCCGCTCCTTCTCTCGAAGCTTTAAAAGAAAGTACTGAGTATATCATCTGTCATGCTTCTGGAAAAAGACTCTCTAAAGAAGAAGAACGAGAAGCTCAACACTATGCCCAGAAGCTGAAATATCCGAAGGGAGCATTAGTGTTCAACGGCAGCGGAGAAGAAGATTTTTTGTACTGTCTCCCGGATAGCAAAGAGATATCTGTTTGCCGGGAGATGGGTAGAAGCTTCAGATTCCCAACGTTCGAAGATGGGCTCTCAGTACTGTCGAAGGATGAATTGGCCGACATTTTGGCATATAATAGTATAAAGGTGTGAAGATCAATTTTTGTATTTAAGAACGAATTATTTCATTTGCTTATACTTAATAATATACTCCTCTTGGAGGGCTTGATCCGTAGCAATGCCCTCAGGGCACAGAAAAATATCGAAGATGAAGGATGCACAATGGCTATGAACAACCTTCGCTCAGAGGTGATTGAACTAAGGAACAAAGGCCTTGAAAAGGATAAAATATTAATTTCATTGGTAAACAAGATAAAAGAAGACGAAACTAGTTCCAAAGTTCAAACTGAGGCTCAGAAAAGTGAAATTGAAGACCTTCGGAAACAGTTAGCCGAGGCTAAATTAAGGTGCGCTGTTGCCGAAGCTGATCGAGATGCCAGCGAATACTGGAAAACTTATTTTGAAAAAACAGTTGCAGAGCTTCGCGCATCCAAAGAAAGGTGTTTCGAAAAATCTGTGGAATGTGTAGAAAAGATAAAGACTAGCTTTGCCAACATGGGCGCCTACTCAAACGAAGACAACTTCATACGGGGCAACCCTGAGGGCATAATCGAGTGGATCAGTGGTGAAGCCGAAGCTTTTGAAGAGATTTTGAGTGACCGCGGGGACGTCTGTGCATTCTCTGGTGCGAGGGGGGTTGAAGCCATTTTGGAGAAGGCAGGTTGCGAACATGTTAAAACCTTGGCCCAGGCCAAAGCTGCCTTCTTTGTCGACGATATGAAGGACCCCTCGGTCGAAGCGAGTTCAATAGGGGGAAAATTTTTCACTGATATCTGGGAAAATGGCGGCCGAGGGATGGCTCATGAAATAATGAAGAAGAGCGAAAAAGATATTCATGATGCTCGAGAGGCAACGATAGAAGCTGAGAAAGCTGTGGAACTCGAAAGACGGATAGGTATTACTTAATGACTTTTAGCTTTGTTGTTTATTTTCGTGACTTCAAACTAATTGATGTCTTCTACCGCAGCTGAACTATCTCCTCCCCCACAGCCATTCGACCCACTGGCCGACCCGGAGACAAAGAAAGCAATTGAAATTGATAATATGGCCGAAGCTATTGTCGACGAAGTTGTTACCAAACTGCTAACCGAAGCTGCAGAAAAAGTTCTGAAGGAAGAAGAGTAGCTACTGTAAAAACATTTCTAGGATATTAATGTAACATTTGCTGAACTAAGTCTGTAACGTTTGATGTTTATATTCTTCAATGTAATATGTAAATTGTTTGTAATTCAGTTCTTTGAGATGCATGAAACTTTATGTCCATATCGTTTTTGAGCCTTCGGCGAAAAAACACCTTCCCTTCTTTTCATGCTTCGTAAAGAAGAGTTTTTATGCCTTGTAAGAATCATCCACACTTTGTAAAATCATCAATGCTTCGTAAACAATAGATCCCTCTTTCCACATCAGAACTGATGAAGCTGTAACTCTCAGCTTACTTTGTGCCTTGGCATCTTTTCATTTTTTGTAAAGCATTCTCCAAAGATCGGCCTCGCTTCCAATTGATGTCATTGATGTGATATGATGTATGATGTGATGCTATGCGATATGATGCGGTGATATGATGCAGAGAATGATGCTAATGCCGAAGACACATACCCACGCTGAAACACAATATCTGCGTCCCCTAAGGAACCATCAAAATCTCTTTGCCGTTTATTTTTTGGCTTCACCGCTTATTTTTTGGTGTAAGTTCTGCATCCCCTTAGAAACGTCTTTTGAACTTCTTCTCCTTCTATTTCGGCGGTATTCGCGTTGACTTTTTGCGCTTCGCCTTATATTTCGACGGTATTTGGCTCTGCATTCCCTTTGGAACAACTTTTGAGCAGAAAACTTACACTGCGCTCCCTTGGGAACGACTTTTTGTAGCTTCGGCAAACTTACGCTGCGCTCCTTAGGAACGACTTTTGTAGCTTCGGCAAACTTACGCTGCGCTCCTTAGGAATGACTTTTGTATCTTCGGTAAAACTTGCAATGCAATTTTTAGCTCTTCATTCCCTTAGGAACGACTTTTGAGCTTCGGCAGTTTTTGAGCTTCGTAAATCTGTGGGACAGATATATTTCACTATGACAAGAACGAAGCTATTACAAAAAATTAAAAATGACAAGAAGACTAGATTTACATTGATTGTTCCTTATTGAAAAGAAAATGACAATGAATGTAAAAATGCTTCAGAGGTAGGATATTGTAACACCTCAGGTGTTACCTTGACTAGAGCATACCCTGAATGCTAAGGATTGTGATCACTTGTAGAAATAATTTGAGGGGAACAAAGAACCTTGGAGATTATGTGTTAACCAAAAATTCTAAGGACCTAAGAGCACTATGTAAGCTTTTGTGCATTTGCTACCTTGGACAAGAAAGGGGGAAAACCCTAGACCCCTCTTGAACCCTCCTTTTCAAAGCCATGGATAAGAAGAAAAAGGGAAATAAGAAAATGTGCAAAACATGGGTGATCTTTAACCCAACCTTAAGCAACCTTATAACCAGCAATTAGAGGAAGGAAATATTGCAAAAAGGCCCCTGGAGAAACTCCAAACCAAATCACTAAGTGGAGAGAGAGCTAGAGCTCTCTATTCCTCTCTAAGTCCATTTTTAACCCTAGTTTAAGGATCAACCGTGTTCACCTTGAAGATGGCATCAAATCCACTTGTGATCTATACCAAAAACGTGGCATACCACCTAGGGCACCCACTGGAAAAAGTTGAGCCCGAGACTCGGACGTTTGACATGCCATGGCATGGCTTTTGTCGCGAAGTGCCCAGTGTGACACACCTGTTTTGGCATCCGAAGATCTCCCTCCCTAGGCCATATCTGCCCCGACGTCTCACAGTTGAGTGACAGCCCTAGGTGCCAGGAAGAGGTCTGCGCCGAACTTTTGCAAAGATTCACACGTTTGCGACGTCTGCCGACGTTTGAACAATGGAAGAAACAAACCGCCACGTGTTCGACGCGTTCTGCCGCGCCAAAGCACGCCCGCGCGCGCCCCCGCGAGCCCCGCGCCGCGCCCGAGCCAAGCCAGCGCCCTGGTCCGCGTCCGCGCCTATAAAACGCCCAGGAGCCTTGGCCGTACCCCTCCGCACGCGCTCAAGCCTCACCGGAGCTCAGTTCACCACCGTTTGCCCGTGCGCGACGTGCCCGCGGCCACCCGAGCCACTGCCGCCGTAGACCGGCCAGCCCAGCCTTCCACAGTCCCATCCAACCCTCGGACACGAGTGTGCACCCACCAGTGAAGCTCCCCGAGCAAAGAATCGGGCTCTGCTTCACCGGAGACGCCGGAACAAGGTCACCGGACTTCACCCGACCGCCGGCAACCGTGGACCGAGGTACACGGTGAGTCTCTCTTCGATTCCTTGCACGGTTAGACTCCTTAGACCTCCATGAAGCTCCCTATGCCCTTGGATTGAACTATACCGCCGTGGATAGGCCGGAGCTCACGCCGCCGACGAGCTCTCCCGCCTGCGCGCGTGGACCGGGCGATTCCGGCCATCCCCGACGACGAGCCGTACCTCGACGTGATCGCCAGAACCTCCCTGAGCAAACCCTGCCCTTCGCTGGACCTCCCTCGCCGCCGGTAAGCCGCGCCACCCTTTTCATTCCCGCGGCTACTGTTTCAGTTGGGGGAAGGACTGCGGGTGAGAGGAAGAAAAGGTCAGGGGGCTAAGTGAAATGTCAGAGACTCAGGGGAATAGTGGCGCAACGGTAGATCTGCGAGGTTTGATTTGTTTTGAACCCAGGGACCTCGGCACAAACTGCTTTTTCAGAAAAACCTTATTAAAACCTGATTTAAATTCAAACAGAAACTTTAAAAACCCATAACTTCTGTTTGGTTTATCCAAATTTGGTCAAACCAATTTTGTCAGACTCTAAAAAATGTAACCTACTTAAGAAAAATATAAAACCCTATAGGTACTATAGAAAACTATAAGGTTCTGATTTAATTATAGTTTTGACCAAAAGCTCAATAATAGCAAGAAAAATGGTTGTACTATTTAACTAGGGTTAGAAAAATTTGGAGAAGTTTATATCTACCTACTGACCTATTTAAAAATGTTAAACCCTTCTGTCCACTAGATTGAGTTAGTTTTTACTCCTTCTTTTGCATTATGCTTAAAGTTAAGAAAAATAGAAAATGTGATTTAAATAGTGAACCAGAGGGCATCCCTATTTTTGTTAGGGTACTTAATCAATATAGTTCACTGGAAAAATCTATCACACCCTGGTTTAGTATAGAATAAATAGGATACCTTTTATTTTAAGAAAACAAGGGAAACTTAGAAAAACCCTACAAAAATAACCTCATAGTGAAAACACCCCAACCCTTGGGATAACTAATGTTTTGATAATAAGAACTTAAGAAAAATCTGAAATCTGTTGTTTGATATTTTTCAAATGACAAGTTAGTTTTAAGCACCCTTTTTGCACCAAACTTTAAAAATCCACCATTAATTAACCATCATGTTGCTCTCTGTCATTTTTGGTACAAGAGCTTATTATCACTATTAGAGGCCAACAAAAATAACCCTTAGGTCAGGACCCACTTTAATAAAAGACTTGTAGTGTAAGTGGCCCATTTTGCCTAGCTATTGTTATTTTTGTTTAAAGCCTAGCTTTTGTACTTTAAGCCTCAAATTCTTAAAACCAGCTAGAATAGCAAGTGACAACCCACTGTAATTTTTACAGAGTTTTTGGAAATTATTAAAACACTGTCGTAGTTCAAACCTACACTAGAAACCCTAAATGGAAATTAAAGAAAGGAAAATGGATAATGGAAATTAATGTCCTCCTAAGACCCTTGTAAATTGTCCACTGAAATCTATAAAGGCAATGCACATCCACTATGTTATCCTAAAAGAAAACCTAAACCTAAAAGGTAATAAGTCTATGTACATATATACCACTAGAAGACCCACATAGCCAGGAAAACCCTAAGTTAATTCTTGACTTAGTTTCTGTAGCTTAATGTTCTTAAATCTTGCATAATCATGACATACATGTTCATTGCATTTCGATAGACTGTAATCTTGCTGACGGAGAGTACATCCTCGTGCCGGAGCAAGGAGCTGCCCAGGAGGTTGCCCCGGATCCAGCCCCAGAGCCTGCACCAGAGGACCTGCCTGCCACTGCTTTGGAAGGCAAGCCCCGGTTTTATGCATAACCTGTTATTTATGCTATTTTACTTCACTTAATGATTGTAGGATTGACTGTGCACTTAGGTGTAGGAATTGTTTGAAACCCTAGCTGCATGATCTCAGGAATCCTTTTGAGATGAATACTAGTGTGACAGGTCGAGTAGTTGCTTTATTTAATTAGGATCTCGGTAGAAGACGAGTGATTTTTCTAGCACTCGCGCGAGATCAGGAAATTGATTGTACCCACTTTCACACTGTCATGATACTAGTTGGTGGACAACAATCCATGGGGATTGGTTGCCCACGAGATGGAAAATGGAATAAGGATTAACGTGCGGATACCTGTGTCAAGCGTTTGAACGTACTAAACACATACCGAGAAATATAGTAAATCGGTAAGCCTAGTACCTGAATGAACCTGGCAGTGGACATATCCCCTCACGCGACCTGAGACGTAGTCTCCCATTCCGGTTATGGTGGGTACAAGTGCGGTCACTGCACGACGGCCAGTCGGGGTCAGTGAGGCATTGTACGCCAAGGCGGTGAGCCCTGATCTGCTGACGGGGAATCGATGGGGACGGTTGATGTGTGTGGGGACGGAGTGCCCCTACATATCGTGTGTTTAGGTTTACTTTGCAAGGATAAAAACTCGATTCGAATCGTCTGCTTCTCGCAGCTAATGAGACTGCTTGATCCATTGTACTGCATTGAGTAACAAGTGGAACTGTGTTGAGATGATACAAGATATTAATTACTAAAATGTTTGCTACTTTGTATGAATAGATAGTTCATTTATAGCCTTAAGAGAGTCACACTTAACTTTGACTAAGTTAAAATTTTGATTTAGAAACTCAGCTAGTGCTTTTGGCAACCAAACCCCACAGCCAAACTGCTGCATGTCTAGAGGTAGAGGAGTAGATTCCTCACACCGGGTAAGTCTAGCTGAGTATTAGTATACTCAGCCTTGCTTGTGGCATAATTTTTACAGGTTCTCTGGAGGAAATGGCTGCTGGAGTGACTTGGCCATCCACCCTGCCACCGGGTTGGACTGTCGAGTGGGACCCTGCCTCGGCTGAGGAGGAGCATGAGGAGTGATGGGACAGGCTTCCCCATCTCTCTATTTATTTACCGTTAGTTTATTTCCGCTGCACTCCAAAACAATGATGGTCACTTTTGCAAAAACTCTGATGATGATGATGTAATAATTTAATACTCTGACATGTATGGTTTTATGCTTTATTGTATTTGCTCTGTGACTCACCATCGAGTGAGATTGTGGTACTTGATCCTGTCAGTGGCCGTGTCGGACTAGATCCGAGGGATTGACGGATTCTTCCCATTTAAGTGTGGTCCAGCCTCTAAGGCAGGGCTTAGGCACTTAAGTTGGAATAATTCGGGTAGTTCCGCCACAGCTGGTATCGGAGCTTGTACCACCACAGAGGAATCAATAAACCATAAATGCCATCCCCTTTCTAAAGTAAAATTTGATAGAAACAATGTTGGATAGATCGTAGGACGAGCAGGATAGACCTAGGACGTGAAGCCTTAGGATGATAGAAGGGTAGCTAGGTGGCTAAGTGACTAGGCCCTATAGGCCACTTTTTAAAGGTTGGGAGTTTTTCCCTATTCCTTTTATCTTCTGGAGAGGTCGTTCAGGACGAGCATGCATGCATTCATAATTAAGCAAATGGATAACTGAGTAAAAAGACTTAAAAACAAGATAACAGCCAACAAGGGCCCCAGTGCCTTTTTCTTTTAACTAGAGACAGGCTGAGTTTTATTTTCCTTGTTCTTTTTGTAATTCTTTTTCTTTTACTTACGCTTGACCGTACACAGATGACTTCCCACGGATCCTCCGATGACGGAAATGCACTGACCCACACTGACGGACTTGCACGAGAGGGTTTTCCCCGCATCCTGTGGGAGGTACTTCAGGGGGCAGGATACTTGACACCCCCTCAGTACGCGGTGCAGCAGTTCGAGAAGCACCGGGTGCCTCGCTGTAGGGTGAGGATGACTTTGGAGCCTCATCCCCTGCAGCCAGGCTGGCGCTCCTTGGACTCTGAGTCTTTCGGATACCGAGCGGAGGACACGATCGAGGCAATCGCTCTGCATGGACTAACTACTTTCTGCGGATTCCATCCCTTGGAGCTGGCTACCCACCCCATTGGGTTGTTTCCCGCGGAAAAGGAGGATGACCCGATGTGGAAGGACCGGGTGGAGCATGCCAAGGACATCTGGGCTCTCTACCCAGGCCACACCGCTCACTTGTCAGTACGATGCATGAACGCTCTGTATCGTCTGCAAGTAATGCGTGGGGAGGCCATGTCTCATTTGATGGCACTGTTAGAGGCAACCAAGATCACCCTGGACAACAGGGAGGAGCTCGTGGTGGACTTGTCCCAGGAGCTGGTGGAAAAAGATTTGCAAGTGGAGCAGCTGTCTGATGAGATTCATGAGTTGGAGGAGCTAGTGGGCACCAGGGAGAACACCATCGAGGTTCTCGAGGATCAGCTCCTCAACACCCAACAGCAGCTAGCAGAAGCTAATGAGCATCTAGATATGCATCATCAAGAGATCCATGATGAGGAGGCTAATGAGGACGTTGACATCGAGTGAGGGGAGGAGCCTGCTTCCAGTGTGGACACCGCTGGCTCAGGGAGACCACCCTCCCCCGAGTCCAGCGTTGCCTCGTTCGCTCACTAGATGCCAGGGATAATACTAGAGGTCGGTGATAGTTGGACTCCTCGCCGCTAGCTTAGCCTTTGCACCCTTAGGGTACTAGGCTAGGTAGAGTTGAGTCTTTTGGATCATTGATGTAACCGTGTTAAACTCTTTTGGAGGTTTGGGGATGATTAATAGCAGTTTAAATTTGGACGAAAGGTTTATGTTTCTTTTTGTTTTATGTGGAATCTATCAAATTGCTTTAACTCCCCTACCGTGTTTGAACCTTAAGCTTGGAGATGTGTTATTAAGCAACCATGTGATTTTTCAGATGGCTGGGAGAGCGCGCCGTGGTCAGAATGAGCACGTTCCTCCACCGCCACCGCCTCCCACTCTACAGGAGCTCATGGCTCAGCAGAATGAGATCTTGAGGCAGCTGGCTCAGCGTCAGCCACCACCACAGCACTATGGTGGTGGAGACCATCAGCGTCACCCCGCGGCGGCTACCTATCAGGAGTTCCTCAGCACCCAGCCTCCATTGTTCACAAGGGCAGAGGACCCACTTGATGCAGATGTATGGTTGCGGGTGGTGGAATCCAAATTCCCACTGCTCCATGGAGCTTGCTCAGAGGTCACCAAAGTCAGGTTTGCCACCCAGCAGCTTCGCGGACCCGCAAGGACTTGGTGGGACCATTTTCTTGCCATGCAGCAAGAAGGTAGAGAGGTGGAGTGGAGGGAGTTCAAGGCAGCTTTCAGAGGGCACCATATTCCAGCTGGCATCATGGACCGGAAGCTCAATGAGTTTTTGGCACTCACTCAGGGCAACAGGATAGTGTTGCAGTATGCCCAGGCCTTCAATGATTTGTGCCAGTATGCTGGATACCATGCAGATACGGATGAGAAGAAGCGAGACAGGTTCAGACGGGGGCTCAGCACCAAGCTCCGTGATCGTCTCAACACCGTCAGGGCCAACAGCTACAATGAGTTGGTCAACATGGCTATCTCCCAGGAGGACTGCATTTTAGCTCGGCAGGCAGAGAAGAAGAGGAAGACCCCTGTGGCAGGACCCTCAGCTCAGCCGCAGCGTTTCAGGATTGTGTCTGACACGCAGAACAAGGGACCTCAGCAGCAGCAAGGGAGATGGGTGATCAGACCACCGCAGCAGCAGCAGTAGGCACCCAACCGCACCCAGTTTCCAGCTCCGAGGAACAATCAGCAGCAGCAGTACCGCCAGGCCAATGACAACAGGTGCTTCACTTGTGGCAGCACTGGGCATTATGCCAAGAATTGCCCCAGAAACCAGCAGAGGCAGGGGCAGAATGTCAATCAGAACCAAGGCAAGAGACAGAAGGTGCAAGTGAGGCAGGGCAAGCTGAACTTCACTACCATGGCTGACATTCCAGAGGGAGCACCCGTCATGACTGGTATCTTTACAGTTTTAAATTATCCCGCTATTGTTCTTTTTGATTCCGGTGCGTCACATAGCTTTATTAGTGCCAAATTTAGTGCCAAGTGTCAATTGCCCTTTCACCACACCAACGGGGGTATCACCATTTCAACACCCGGAGGCAGAGTTGCCACTTATCAAATCAACAAGAATGTGCCTCTGAAGTTTGGTAGTTTGATAATTAAAACCAACCTTCTTATCTTGGGACTGGATAGTGTGGATATTATATTGGGAACTGATTGGTTGACCAAACATCAGGCAGTGATTGACATTGCAGCTAGGGCCTTCGAGGTGCACTCACCAACCTGTGGTGCAACCACACTATATCTGCCTGACCAGGGATGCACCCGCTCTTGTGCCTTTGTTATGATAGAATCCCCAGTAGCACAGATCCCAGTGGTCTGTGACTACCCGGATGTGTTTCCGGATGAATTGCCAGGGATGCCACCTGACAGAGATCTTGAGTTCGCAATTGAGTTGCAACCCGGGACTGCTCCTATCTCCAAGAGACCATATAGGATGCCTCCCGCGGAATTGGCGGAGCTGAAAAAGCAATTGCAAGAGTTGTTGGACAAGGGGTTCATTCGCCCAAGTACTTCACCATGGGTATGTCCGGCATTATTTGTGAAGAAAAAGGATGAAAGTTTGAGGATGTGTGTTGACTACCGCCCTCTCAATGCGGTGACTATCAAGAACAAGTACCCGTTACCCCGCGTTGATGTTCTGTTCGATCAATTGGTGGGAGCCAAGGTATTCTCCAAGATAGACCTTCGCTCAGGATACCATCAGATCAAGATCCATGCCAGCGATATTCCCAAGACGGCTTTCTCTACCAGATATGGACTGTATGAGTTTCTGGTGATGTCTTTTGGGCTGACCAATGCCCCGGCTTATTTTATGTACCTAATGAACTCAGTGTTTATGCCAGAGTTGGATAGGTTCGTGGTCTTTTTCATTGATGATATTCTGGTCTATTCCAAGAATGGAGACGAGCATACCGAGCATCTGCACATCGTACTTCAGCGACTGCGCGATCACCGTCTTTATGCAAAGTTGTCTAAATGTGAATTTTGGCTGAAGGAGATTAAATTCTTGGGTCACACAATTTCTCAGGATGGGATATCGGTTGACCCTGAAAAGGTACAGGAGGTGATGGATTGGAAACCCCCGACTACAGTGAGGCAGATTCGGAGTTTTCTGGGATTGGCAGGGTATTATCGACAATTTATTCCGGATTTCTCCAGAATTGCCAAACCAATGACTGAATTGTTGAAGAAGGGAGTCAAGTATGATTGGAGCCGGAAGTGCGAGGATGCCTTTCACACCTTGAGGCAACAGTTGACAACCGCCCCAGTGCTAGCCCAACCTGACAATACTAGACCATTTGAAGTTTATTGTGATGCTTCTGGTACCGGATTGGGTTGTGTCTTGATGCAAGATAACCGGGTCATTGCTTATGCTTCCCGAGCCCTCAGACCCCATGAGCAGAACTATCCTACACATGATCTGGAATTGGCAGCAGTGGTTCATGCCCTCAAGATATGGAGACACTATTTGATGGGAGCCCACTGCAACATCTACACTGATCACAAGAGTTTGAAATACATCTTTACTCAGGCTGATCTGAACATGAGGCAAAGGAGATGGTTAGAGTTGATCAAGGACTATGATTTGGAGGTGCATTACCACCCAGGGAAGGCCAATGTTGTGGCAGATGCCTTGAGCAGAAAGGCCCAGTGCAATTGTTTAAACATGGATGTGGGAGTTACCACCTTGTGTGATGAGTTGTGCAAGCTGAACCTAGAAGTGGTTCCTTCCGGTGGATTGAGTTATATTTCAGTGGAGCCCACATTGCAAGAGCAAATAGTCAGGGCACAGATTGGGGACAAGGGAGTTCAGGTTATCAAAGGAATGATCAAGCAGAAGGCAGAGAAATACAAGTGTTTCCGTCAGGACAGCAAGGGAATTTTATGGTTTGGAGATCGATTGGTTGTTCCCAAGGACCCTGAGCTCAGAAAGAAGATATTGGATGAAGCTCACCTTTCCAAGTTCTCCATGCACCCGGGCAGCAACAAGATGTACCATGATCTCAGATCTTTGTATTGGTGGACCAGGATGAAGAGGGAAATTGCCAAGTACGTATCAGAGTGTGACACTTGCCAGAGAATCAAGGCCAGTCACTTGAAGACAGCAGGTCCCTTGCAACCCCTTCCCATACCATCTTGGAAATGGGAGGACATTTGCATGGACTTCATAGTAGGATTACCAAATACCTCCAGGCACCATGATTCTATTTGGGTCATTGTGGACAGATTGACCAAGACTGCTCATTTCTTGCCAGTACACACCACCCACAAGACGGAGAAGTACGCAGAAATTTATGTTGATCAGATAGTAAGATTGCATGGTATACCAAAGACCATTATATCTGACAGAGGAGCACTGTTTGTGGCACGCTTTTGGGAGAAACTGCAAGAATCACTTGGGACCTAAGTAATCCGAAGCTCAGCATATCACCCGCAAACAGATGGCCAGACAGAAAGGGTAAATCAGATTTTGGAAGACATGTTGCGGGCATGCGCACTACATTATGGAAAGGATTGGGACAAGTGTCTGTCTTTGGCAGAGTTTTCTTACAATAACAGCTATCAGTCCAGTCTGAAGATGGCACTTTTTGAGGCATTATATGGGAGAAGGTGTAGGACCCCGCTAAATTGGTCTCAAGCAGGAGAAAGGGAAATTTTTGGGCCAGATTTGGTGCTTGAAGCAGAGGCAAAGGTTAGAATTATCAAGAAGAACTTAGAAGCTGCTCAGGCCAGGCAAAAGAGTTATCATGACAAGAGGCGGAAGCCTCTACAGTTTGAGGTGGGAGATCATGTCTATCTTAAGATATCACCAACCAAGGGTGTCCAGAGATTCGGGATCAAGGGCATGTTAGCCCCTCGTTACATTGGACCCTATAAGATCAAAGCAAGTTGTGGACCCGTAGCTTACCAATTGGAATTGCCACCCCGTATGTCAGCAGTTCACAGTGTGTTCCATGTATCTCAGCTGCGGAAATGTGTTCGTCTACCCACTGAAGTGCTACCGGAGCCGGACATTGAGATAGAACCAGACTTGTCCTACCAAGAGTACCCTGTCAAGGTATTGGATCAAAAGGAGAGATCAACTCGGGCAAGATCAATCAGAATGTATAAGGTTCAGTGGAGTCATCATTCAGCAGAAGAAGCTACATGGGAGACGGAGGATTTTCTACGCTCTCGCTTCCCCGACTTTCTGCCCAAAGGAGTCGGTATGTAACCCCAAAAACCCCACCCCCACCTGCCCTTTGAAGTCAATTATAAGAAAAACTTAGATAACAAGGATAGTCTAAGTTGTGGATTTAACTTAAGAAGGGCTTCCTTCTGAAGTTGCAAAGAGGATGACATTCGAAGAACAGTTAAAAAGTGAAACTTGAGCATAAAGGGAGAGTAGCACTAACACACCTTCAAGCACCCTCCAAGGGACTCTACCTAAAATCTCGGGACGAGATTCCTTTAAGGGGGGAGGGCTGTAACACCTCAGGTGTTACCTTGACTAGAGCATACCCTGAATGCTAAGGATTGTGATCACTTGTAGAAATAATTTGAGGGGAACAAAGAACCTTGGAGATTATGTGTTAACCAAAAATTCTAAGGACCTAAGAGCACTATGTAAGCTTTTGTGCATTTGCTACCTTGGACAAGAAAGGGGGAAAACCCTAGACCCCTCTTGAACCCTCCTTTTCAAAGCCATGGATAAGAAGAAAAAGGGAAATAAGCAAATGTGCAAAACATGGGTGATCTTTAACCCAACCTTAAGCAACCTTATAACCAGCAATTAGAGGAAGGAAATATTGCAAAAAGGCCCCTGGAGAAACTCCAAATCAAATCACTAAGTGGAGACAGAGCTAGAGCTCTCTATTTCTCTCTAAGTCCATTTTTAACCCTAGTTTAAGGATCAACCGTGTTCACCTTGAAGATGGCATCAAATCCACTTGTGATCTATACCAAAAACGTGACATACCACCTAGGGCACCCACTGGAAAAAGTTGAGCCTGAGACTCGGACGTTTGACATGCCATGGCATGGCTTTTGTCATGAAGTGCCCAGTGTGACACACCTGTTTTGGCATCCGAAGATCTCCCTCCCTAGGCCATATCTGCCCTGACGTCTCATAGTTGAGTGACAGCCCTAGGTGCCAGGAAGAGGTCTGCGCCGAACTTTTGCAAAGATACGCACGTTTGCGACCTCTGCCGACGTTTGAACAATGGAAGAAACAAACCACCACGTGTTCGACGCGTTCTGCCGCGCCAGAGCACGCCCGCGCGCGCCCCCGCGAGCCCCGCGCCGCGCCCGAGCCAAGCCAGCGCCCTGGTCCGCGTCCACGCCTATAAAACGCCCAGGAGCCTTGGCCGTACCCCTCCGCACGCGCTCAAGCCTCACCGGAGCTCAGTTCACCGCCGTTTGCCCGTGCGCGACGTGCCCGCGGCCACCCGAGCCACTGCCGCCGTAGACCGGCCAGCCCAGCCTTCCACAGTCCCATCCAACCCTCGGACACGAGTGTGCACCCACCAGTGAAGCTCCCCGAGCAAAGAATCGGGCTCTGCTTCACCGGAGACGCCGGAACAAGGTCACCGGACTTCACCCGACCGCCGGCAACCGTGGACCGAGGTACACGGTGAGTCTCTCTTCGATTCCTTGCACGGTTAGACTCCTTAGACCTCCATGAAGCTCCCTATTCCCTTGGATTGAACTATACCGCCGTGGATAGGCCGGAGCTCACGCCGCCGACGAGCTCTCCCGCCTGCGCGCGTGGACCGGGCGATTCCGGCCATCCCCGACGACGAGCCGTACCTCGACGTGATCGCCAGAACCTCCCCGAGCAAACCCTGCCCTTCGCCGGACCTCCCTCGCCGCCGGTAAGCCGCGCCACCCTTTTCTTTCCCGCGGCTACTGTTTCAGTTGGGGGAAGGACTGCGGGTGAGAGGAAGAAAAGGTTAGGGGGTTAAGTGAAATGTCAGAGACTCAGGGGAATAGTGGTGCAAGGGTAGATCTGCGAGGTTTGATTTGTTTTGAACCCAGGGACCTCGGCGCAAACTGCTTTTTCAGAAAAACCTTATTAAAACCTGATTTAAATTCAAAGAGAAACTTTAAAAACCCATAACTTCTGTTTGGTTTATCCAAATTTGGTCAAACCAATTTTGTCAGACTCTAAATAATGTAACCTACTTAAGAAAAATATAAAACCCTATAGGCACTATAGAAAACTATAAGGTTCTGATTTAATTATAGTTTTGACCAAAAGCTCAATAATAGCAAGAAAAATGGTTGTACTATTTAACTAGGGTTAGAAAAATTTGGAGAAGTTTATATCTACCTACTGACCTATTTAAAAATGTTAAACCCCTCTGTCCACTACATTGAGTTAGTTTTTACTCCTTCTTTTGCATTATGCTTAAAGTTAAGAAAAATAGAAAATGTGATTTAAATAGTGAACCAGAGGGCATCCCTATTTTTGTTAGGGTACTTAATCAATATAGTTCACTGGAAAAATCTATCACACCCTGGTTTAGTATAGAATAAATAGGATACCTTTTATTTTAAGAAAACAAGGGAAACTTAGAAAAACCCTACAAAAATAACCTCATAGTGAAAACACCCCAACCCTTGGGATAACTAATGTTTTGATAATAAGAACTTAAGAAAAATCTGAAATCTGTTGTTTGATATTTTCAAATGACAAGTTAGTTTTAAGCACCCTTTTTGCACCAAACTTTAAAAATCCACCATTAATTAACCATCATGTTGCTCTCTGTCATTTTTGGTACAAGAGCTTATTATCACTATTAGAGGCCAACAAAAATAACCCTTAGGTCAGGACCCACTTTAATAAAAGACTTGTAGTGTAAGTGGCCCATTTTGCCTAGCTATTGTTATTTTTGTTTAAAGCCTAGCTTTTGTACTTTAAGCCTCAAATTCTTAAAACCAGCTAGAATAGCAAGTGACAACCCACTGTAATTTTTACAGAGTTTTTGGAAATTATTAAAACACTGTCGTAGTTCAAACCTACACTAGAAACCCTAAATGGAAATTAAAGAAAGGAAAATGGATAATGGAAATTAATGTCCTCCTAAGACCCTTGTAAATTGTCCACTGAAATCTATAAAGGCAATGCACATCCACTATGTTATCCTAAAAGAAAACCTAAACCTAAAAGGTAATAAGTCTATGTACATATATACCACTAGAAGACCCACATAGCCAGGAAAACCCTAAGTTAATTCTTGACTTAGTTTCTGTAGCTTAATGTTCTTAAATCTTGCATAATCATGACATACATGTTCATTGCATTTCGATAGACTGTAATCTTGCTGACGGAGAGTACATCCTCGTGCCAGAGCAAGGAGCTGCCCAGGAGGTTGCCCCGGATCCAGCCCCAGAGCCTGCACCAGAGGACCTGCCTGCCACTGCTTTGGAAGGCAAGCCCCGGTTTTATGCATAACCTGTTATTTATGCTATTTTACTTCACTTAATGATTGTAGGATTGACTGTGCACTTAGGTGTAGGAATTGTTTGAAACCCTAGCTGCATGATCTCAGGAATCCTTTTGAGATGAATACTAGTGTGACAGGTCGAGTAGTTGCTTTATTTAATTAGGATCTCGGTAGAAGACGAGTGATTTTTCTAGCACTCGCGCGAGATCAGGAAATTGATTGTACCCACTTTCACACTGTCATGATACTAGTTGGTGGACAACAATCCATGGGGATTGGTTGCCCACGAGATGGAAAATGGAATAAGGATTAACGTGCGGATACCTATGTCAAGCGTTTGAACGTACTAAACACATACCGAGAAATATAGTAAATCGGTAAGCCTAGTACCTGAATGAACCTGGCAGTGGACATATCCCCTCACGCGACCTGAGACGTAGTCTCCCATTCCGGTTATGGTGGGTACAAGTGCGGTCACTGCACGACGGCCAGTCGGGGTCAGTGAGGCATTGTACGCCAAGGCGGTGAGCCCTGATCTGCTGACGGGGAATCGATGGGGACGGTTGATGTGTGTGGGGACGGAGTGCCCCTACATATCGTGTGTTTAGGTTTACCTTGCAAGGATAAAAACTCGATTCGAATCGTCTGCTTCTCGCAGCTAATGAGACTGCTTGATCCATTGTACTGCATTGAGTAACAAGTGGAACTGTGTTGTGATGATACAAGATATTGATTACTAAAATGTTTGCTACTTTGTATGAATAGATAGTTCATTTGTAGCCTTAAGAGAGTCACACTTAACTTTGACTAAGTTAAAATTTTGATTTAGAAACTCAGCTAGTGCTTTTGGCAACCAAACCCCACAGCCAAACAGCTGCATGTCTAGAGGTAGAGGAGTAGATTCCTCACACCGGGTAAGTCTAGCTGAGTATTAGTATACTCAGCCTTGCTTGTGGCATAATTTTTACAGGTTCTCTGGAGGAAATGGCTGCTGGAGTGACTTGGCCATCCACCCTGCCACCGGGTTGGACTGTCGAGTGGGACCCTGCCTCGGCTGAGGAGGAGCATGAGGAGTGATGGGACAGGCTTCCCCATCTCTCTATTTATTTACCGTTAGTTTATTTCCGCTGCACTCCAAAACAATGATGGTCACTTTTGCAAAAACTCTGATGATGATGATGATGATGATGTAATAATTTAATACTCTGACATGTATGGTTTTATGCTTTATTGTATTTGCTCTGTGACTCACCATCGAGTGAGATTGTGGTACTTGATCCTGTTAGTGGCCGTGTCGGACTAGATCCGAGGGATTGACGGATTCTTCCCATTTAAGTGTGGTCCAGCCTCTAAGGCAGGGCTTAGGCACTTAAGTTGGAATAATTCGGGCAGTTCCGCCACAGATATCTCTCAATAGATGTGTTTTGATTCTGGCACAGTACTGTTGACTGTGCGAGCTTCGAATTCCTCCCTGAGATTTCGCTGTCGATGAGTCTGATGGCTCCCTTTTAGCTATTGACCTCGTGAATAGGCAGGTTGTAGTGGCAGCGGAGGTGGAAGCTGTGGCCAAGAAGCCTGTGGCTGACTAGCCAAAGCAACAGAAGCTGCAGGATGGTTACCTACATATTCTGGTATGTAGGGTGAGTGACACGAAGCAGTGTGTAGGACCTGCTTCGGTTGACTTTGCCGAGCTTCGGCTTCTGCGATCTCCTTCTGCTTTTGGATGGTGATTTGGCACATTCTTGTAGTATGGCCCTTGTCTTCACCACAATATAGATAGTAAATCTTCCTGGGTTGGTCCCCATATCTTCCTCCGAAGCCCGTGGCACCTCTGCCTCTTGGAACTCGCGGCCAAAAAGAGCTTTGTTGTTGCCCCGAAGATTGTGAAGAATACTGCGGCCTCTGAAGCTGACTTCCTCTATCATCATTCTGAGTGTTGTGAATTGACCTGACATGCCTCGGGTGGATTCTTCCTCCGAAGCCCCATCTTTGGCGGAAGTCATTGTCAGCCCTGATGTGCTCATCCATCTTTTGAAGCAGCTTCTCCAGAGTCTGTGGAAGCTTTCTGGAAAAATACTGGGCAGTAGGTCCTGGACGAAGCCCCTTGATCATGGCCTCAATGACAATTTCATTGGGCACAGTAGGCACCTGTGCTCTGAGACGCAAGAACCTTCGGGCGTATGCCTGAAGGTACTCCTCATGGTCTTGCGTGCATTAAAACAGGGCCTAAGCTGTGACCGGCTTCGTCTGAAAGCCTTGAAAGCTTGTCAGTAGCATATCCTTGAGCTTCTGCCACGAAGTAATAGTCCCTAGCCGAACAGAAGAATACCATGTTTGGGCCAAATTCCGAACTGCCATGATGAAAGATTTGGCCATGACAGCTGCATTGCCCCCATATGAAGATATGGTTGCTTCATAGCTCATCAAAAACTGCTTCGGATCCAAATGCCCATCATACATAGGGAGCTGAGGTGGCTTGTACGATGGGGGCCATGGGATAGCATGCAATTCTGCTGCCAAGGGAGAAGCATCATCAAAGGTAAAGGTATCATGATTAAAATCATCATACCATCCATCCTCATTGAATAGGCCTTCTTGATGAAGCTCCCTATGTTGAGGCCTTTGATCTTGTTTGTCTTGAGCAAGATGGCGTACTTCTTCATTGGCTTCGTCGATCTGCCTTTGAAGATTAGCCAGTCGGGCCATCTTCTCCTTCTTCCTCTGTACTTGTTGATGGATTATCTCCATGTTTCTGATTTCTTGGTCCAACTCCTCCTCCTGGAGTGTTGGGCTAGTGGCCTTCCTCTTCTGGCTTCTAGCCTCTCGAAGAGAAAGGGTCTCCTGATTTCGGTCCAGTGGCTGTAGTGCAGCAGCCCCTGGCACTCAAGCTTTCTTCGGCGGCATGACGAAGGTCAGTGCTTGCCGAAGGTGGTCGAAAAATGGTTCACCGGAGGTGGGCGCCAATGTTGGGGACTTGTTCTCAAATACTATGAATTAAGAACAAGGCAACACAAAATGTTAAAGGTTAAAGCCCTTCGTCCTTCGAAGCATTATTTCCCTTAGGATATAATGATCCTCAGACGAAGGTCATGAAGGTCATACCTTCATGATGGCAGTGAATGTTAAAATAGAAGAAGAAACATATGACATGAAAAATAACATAGGTAATTATATCATATTATTCATTCTCCATTATGTAATCATGGAGATATAAGGACAATATTGAATTACAAAAAGTACCTTTGGCTTGATAGAAGGCAAAAGAGTACAAGCGTGACGCACGAGCGAATACAAGTCAGCGTGAACAGTACGGGGGTACTGTTCATCTATTTATATGCAGAGGACGCAGCCTGTGAGAAATTACAATCATGCCCTTTACATTTATTATTGACTTATAGATAAATCTATGAGGACTAAACAACCCTTTCCCCTTTAAGTCGGTTCCCTTTTCTGCGATTGAGCCGAAGCTTCCTTGAGCGTGGCTTCGGAGCAGCAGCAACCTTCGTCATGACCATGCTCCCCTCGTTGTGTATGCTTTTACTCTGAGTCCGAAGGTACCTGTCCATAAACCATACTTGGAAGACGTTGTTAAATTATGTTTTTGAGGACCTTCGGAGGACGAAAGCCCCCAACACCATGTTATCTTCATTTGAACCTAATATTATGATTATGGCAATTTTCTTTCCATAAGAGATAATAGCATGTCGTTCGAAATTGTGAATTGAGATGACAATGGCGACAATCTCTGTTTTGAGATGGCAGCTAGGCAGCATCGCGGGCAAAACGAGCAAGTTCCCTGCCACCTCCTCCAGCTCCCACAGTGTAGGAGCTGATGGCCCAGCAGAACGAGATTCTGCGACAGCTCGTGCAGCGCCAGCCCCACCCTCAGCAGTATGGTGGAGGCCAGCCGCAGCGACCTCCGGCAGCGGCAACCTACTAGGAGTTCCTGATTATGCAGCCGCCCTTGTTCACCAAAGTAGAGGATCCGTTGGATGCCGATGTGTGGCTACGCGTCGTGGAATCCAAGTTTACCCTCCTCACGGGAGACTGCCTTGATGATACCAAGACTCGCTTCGCCGCGCAACAGCTTCATGGCCCTGCTCGGACTTGGTGTGACCACTTCCGTGCTATGCTACCTGCTAGTCATGAAGTGTATTGGGAGGAATTCCAGACTGCTTTCAGAGGGCACCACATCCTAGCTGGAATTCTTGATCGGAAGCTGAATGAGTTTCTGGCACTCAATCAGGGAACCCGCACGGTATTGCAGTATGCTCAGGCCTTCAATGACTTGTGCCAGTACGCAGTTTATCATGATGATTCCGACGAGAAGAAGAGAGACCGCTTACGCAGGGGTCTCAACACCAAGTTGCAGGAACGTCTCAACACTGTCCAGGCTGATAGCTTCAATGAGTTGGTCAACCTGGCCATCTCCTAGGACGACTGTATTGTAGCTCACCGGGCAGAGAAGAAGAGAAAGGTACCAATGGCAGCACCATCGGCTTAGGCCCAGAGGTTCAAGATTGTTTCTCACAACCAGAGCAGGGGATTTCAGCAACAGGCAGCCAGCACCCACTCGTTTTCCAGCTCTCGCTCCAAGGAACAATCAGCCTCCGCAGCAGCAGTAGTTCCGCCAGGGCAATGGGAACAAGTGCTTCACTTGTGGCAATGTGGGCCACTATGCCAAGAATTGCCCATGAAATCAGCAGAGGAAGATGCCAGCACCAAATCAAGACAAGGGAAGAAAGTAGAAGGTGCAAGTCAGGCAAGGGAAGCTCAACTTCAATACTCTAGAGGAGTTACCTGAGGGAGCCCCCATCATGACTGGTATCTTTTCAGTTTTTAATCACCATGCATTAATTCTATTTGATTCTGGTGCATCTCATAGTTTCATTAGCTAGAAGTTCAGTGCTAAATGCCAATTGCCTTTGTATCATACAAAAGAGTCATTCATGATAGCCACACCTGGGGGTCAAATTGCAACCAACCAATTAAACCGGAGTGTGCCTATCTCAATGGGAAGTAAAATCTTCAAAACCACACTCCTAATTTTGGGATTGGAGGTTATGGACATCATTCTCGGCCGATTGGATGACTCATCATCGAGTAGTGGTGGATGTAGCTGCCCGAGCTCTGCAGATTCGTTCCCCTACCTCCGAAGACCTAGTGTTATATCTCCCCAGCCAAGATTCTACTCAATCATGTGCTTTTGCTATGATGGAGTCACCTGTGAAGAAGATTCCAGTGGTCTGTGAGTATGCAGATGTTTTTCCTAATGAATTGCCAGGAATGCCACCAGACCGGGACATCGAATTCGCCATCGAGTTGCAACTGGGAATGACACCTATTTCTAAGAGGCCTTACCGGATGCCACCCGTTGAGTTGGCAGAATTGAAGAAACAATTGCAAGAATTGCTGGACAAAGGTTTTATTTGCCCAAGTACTTTGCCTTGGGGATGTCTAGCCTTGTTTGTAAAAAAGAAGGATGAAAGCTTGAGGCTGTGCATAGATTACCGCCCTCTTAATGCGTTGACTATCAAGAACAAGTATCCTTTGCCTCATATTGATGTTCTTTTCGATCATTTGGTCGGAGCCAAAGTGTTTTCCAAGATAGCCTTTGCTCCGGCTATCATCAGATCAAGATACGGGCAAGTGATATTCCGATGACCGCTTTCTCAACCAGATATGGGCTGTATGAATTCTTGGTGATGTCATTTGGGCTAACCAATGCACCAGCATATTTCATGTATCTGTGAATTCTGTTTTCATGCCAGAATTGGACAAATTTGTAGTGATTTTCATCGATGATATCCTGGTGTACTCGAAGAACGAAGAAGAGCTTGCCGGGCATTTGCATGTAGTGCTTCAACGTCTGCGAGAGCACCGTCTTTACGCCAAATTGTCAAAATGTGATTTTTGGCTAAAGGAAATCAAATTCTTGGGTCACACTATCTCTCAGGCAGGTATAGCTGTTGATCTTGATAATGTGCAAGAGGTGATGAACTGGAAGCCACCAACGACTGTCCGTCAGATTCGAAGTTTTCTGGGATTGGCTGGTTATTACCGAAGATTCATTCCGGATTTCTCTCGAATTGCGAATCCCATAACTGAATTGCTGAAGAAAGAAGCCAAGTTTGTTTGGAGTCAGAAGTGCGAAGATGCCTTCCATGCATTGAGGCAACATCTGACCACCGCACCGGTGTTAGCGCAACCCGACAGCAGCAAGCCATTTGATGTGTATTGTGGTGCCTCTGGCACTGGACTAGGTTGTGTCTTGATGCAAGACAACTGAGTCATTGCTTATGCATCAAGAGCATTAAGGCCTCATGAGAAAAATTATCCCACTCATGACCTGGAGTTAGCAGCCGTGGTTCATGCATTGAAAATGTGGAGACACTATTTGATGGGAACCCACTGCAACATCTTCACTGATCATAAGAGCCTTAAGTATATCTTTACTCAGGCTGATCTCAACATGAGGCAGAGATGATGGCTAGAGCTGATCAAGGATTATGACCTAGAGGTACATTATCACCCAGAAAAAGCCAATGTGGTAGTAGATGCCTTGAGTCGGAAATTGCAATGCAACTGTGTTATGATGGATTCTCGCATTAACACCTTGTGTGATGAGTTGAGAAAAATGAAGATTGAAGTGATTCCTTCTGGTGCTTTGTCTCACATTTTTGTTGAGCCAGCTTTGCAAGACCAGATCATCATGGCCCTGCTCAGTGACAAGGGAGTGCAAATTATTAAGGAGAACCTCCATCAGAAGACAGAAAAGTATAAATGTTTCCGCCAAGATGGAAAGGGTATATTGTGGTTTGAAAGAAGATTGGTGGTTCCTAAAAATAAGGATCTCAAGAAGAAAATCTTGGATGAGGCCCATCTCTCCAAATTCTCCATGCATCCAGGGAGCACCAAAATGTACCATGATCTGAAGCCCTTGTATTGGTGGACCAGAATGAAGAGGGAGATAGCCCAATATGTATCAGAATGTGACACATGTCAGAGGATAAAGGCAAGCCACTTGAAATCAGCTGGAGCTTTGCAAACCCTATATATACCTTCATGGAAATGGGATGACATCAGCATGGATTTCATTGTGGGTTTGCCCAACACCTCTCGTCATCATGATTTGATTTGGGTTATTGTGGACCGACTAACGAAAGTGGCACATTTTCTCCCAGTGCACACCACAGATAAGGCTCAAAAGTATGCAGAGTTGTACATTGACCGAATCGTGTGTTTGCATGGTTTGCCCCGGACCATTGTATCTGACCGAGGAGCCCCATTTGTTGCCAGATTTTGGGAACAACTGCAAGAGTCTTTGGGAACCAAGCTAATCAGAAGTTCAGCTTACCACCCGCAGACTGATGGTCAGACCCAGAGGGTAAATCAAATTCTTGAAGATATGCTGAGAGCTTGTGCGACCGATTGTGGCAAGAACTGGGATAAGCACCTCTCCTTGGCAGAGTTTGCTTATAACAACAGTTATCAATCCAGCCTAAGGATGGCACCCTTCGAAGCTCTCTATGGAAGAAGGTGTAGAACACCCCTCAATTGGTCTCAACCTGGAGAATGAGAAGTTTTCGGACCTGACTTAGTGACTGATGCCGAAAGAAAGGTCAAACTAATCAGGAAGAATCTAGAAGCTGCTCAAGCCAGGCAGAAGAGTTACCATGATAAGAGGAGGAAACCTCTCCAGTTCGAGGTGGGAGATTTCGTATATTTGAAGGTATCACCCACCAGTGGAGTGTAGAGATTCAGGATCAAAGGCAAGTTAGCTCCTCGTTACATTGGACCTTATGAGATCATAGAAGCATGTGGACCCGTGGCATACAAATTGAAGTTACCTCCAAAAATGTCTGCCATCCACAATGTGTTCCATGTATCTCAACTTTAGAAGTGTGTTCGATTGCCGACAGAGATCATAGCCGAACCAGAATTAGAGATAGAGCCAGATGTATCGTACCAAGAGTACCCTTCCAAGGTTCCGGATTGCAAAGAAAGATCAACTCGGGCTAAATCGATCAAGATGTATAAGATCCAGTGGAGTAATCACTCAGAGGAAGAGGCTACTTGGGCGACTGAGGAATTTCTGCGTTCCAACTTCCCCAATTGCCTACCTAAGGAAATTGGTACGTAATCATGCCCAACCCCTCCCCCTGCCCTTTGAATCTAAATTTCATAAAAATGATCTTAATATAAAGAGAGTTAATTATAAGACAAGAATTAGAAGGACTTCCTTCTGAAGTTGCAAAGAGAATGACATTCGAAGAGCAGTTGCCTTAATAAATAAAGCATCCACTCCAAATAAGTCTCACCCTTCGCTTCACCCCGATAGGACTCCGGCCCGAATCTCGGGACGAGATTCCTTTAAGGGGGGAAGGCTGTGACACCCCAGTATCACCTAGGGTTTCTTAAGCTAACCCAAACCATTATCACATGTGAACCAAATGAGGGGATGAACATCAAGCAAAGAAAAAAATTTAATAACAAAGGTTGAAATAAGTCTTTTATCTTAAGAAATTCTCCTTAATCATGTCATGAACCTCAAGGTAAGAAGAACTTTCAAACCCTAATTCATCTTAAGTGGACCATTTAAGCACATAAAGGGTATTTGGGAAAAGACATGGGAGAGAAATACAAATTTTGGTAAAAACCAAATAACAAAGTTTTAGTACACTAAATAACCAACAAAATATAGTAAGAAAGTTTTGCCATTTGAATTTTACAAAATCCCTAAATCAGCCCCTGAACTAATGCACTTAGGAAAAATTCAGAAATTCAGAAATCTGAATTTCAGCCCCTTTCCAAAGATCAACCGTGTTCTCTGTTTTTCAAAACTTAAATCAAACAAGTCCAAATAGCAAAGTGGCGCCAAATTTCCTGGAACACACCATGACCATGTTTGGAAATCTCTCTCCACCGTTTGACACGATCTTGACATGGATTTACCTCAGGACTCGACCTTGTGACACTGCCACCTTAGCGACGCGATAACTCTCTATACACAGCCCCAAACCGCTCGACTTCCACACATAAACGACAAAGCTCTGTCGGGAGAGAAAATCGTGTGCAGTGATCATGCCCAAATACGCGAAGATCTCCAACCTATGAGCGTTTGAACTCGGGCAGAAGCAAAGAGCCACGTGCTTGACGCCGTGTCAGGACGGCCGAGCGCGGACTGGCCGCGGCAGCGCGCGCCCCGCGCGTGGTCGCCCTGCCCCGCGCGTCTGCACCGCGCCCTTGCCTATAAATGCCTCCAGAGGCCTTAGCCGTTTGCACTCGCGCACCCAAAGCCCCGCCCGAGCCAGAGATCACCGGAGTTCGCCGTGGAAAGCAAGCACCACCGCCCGACATCTCTGCCCGAGCACGGCCGTTGTGGTCAGCCCCTTCTGTTGACCCCCAGCCTCGTCCCAGCCCCTGGACTGCTTCCCCGTGAAGCCATAAAGCTTCTCCAAGCTTGAGCTGAGGCATTGCCTCATCGGAGAGGCGGATTCACCCTCGCCAGACTTCGGTCGCCCGCCGCCACGTGTGGACCGAGCAATCCGGTGAGCTATTCTCTAATTCCTTGCACCCCTGTCCTTCTTGACCTCTGGCGAAACTCTCTGACCGGTTCACTTGGACAATCACGCCGTGAGCAGGCCGGATTCCTCGCCGCCGACGAGCATCTCTGCCTGCGCACGTGGACTGGCCGACTGCGACCATTCCCGACGGCGACCCGCACATCGCCGTGACCCTCAGGACCTCCCCTACATCGTCGAGAACCTCACCAAAGCAGTCTCGCCGCCAGTAATCCCCTCCACCCCTTTCTTCCTCTGCGGCCACTGTTCCATTAGGGAAGGACCGCGGGTTCGATTTTGCAAAACCCTAGGGGGTTTTGTGGCAGAACCGCCCGAATTATTCCAGCTTAAGTGCTCAAGCTGCACCCTTAAGGGCAGCAACACACTTAAACAGGAATAACCCGTCAGTCCCTCGGATCTAGTCCGACGAGGCCACTAACAGGATCAAGTACCACGTACTCACTCGATGGTGAGGCACAGAGCAAATACAATTAAGCATAAACCCATACATTAAGGAGTATCAAATTATTACATCAACATCGGAGTTTTAGCAAAAGTGGAGATCATTGTTCGGAATGCAGCAGAATAAAACTAACAATAAGTAAATGGAGAGATGGGGAAGCCTGTCCCATCACTCCTCATGCTCCTCCTCGGCCGAGGTAGGGTCCCACTCGACTGTCCAACCCGGTGGCAAGATGGACGACCAAGTCACTCCAGTAACCATGTCCTCTAGAGAACCTGTAAAATTATGCCACAAGCAAGGCTGAGTATACTAATACTCAGCTAGACTTACCCGGTGTGAGGAGTCTACTCCTCTACCTCTAGACATGCAGCTGTTTGGCTGAGGGGTTTGGTTGCCAAAAGCACTAGCTGGGTCTAAAAATCAAGTTTTAGCTTTTTCAAGTTTTAGTGTGACTCTCTTAAGACTAAATGTGTACTATCTACTCATTCATGGTATCAAGAAATTTAGCAATCAACATCTTTTGCCAAATCATCACATTTCCACTTGTTACTCAATGCAGTACAATGGATTAAGCAGTCTCATTAGCTGCGAGAAGCAGACGATTCGAATCGAGTTTTTATCCTTGCTAGGTAAACCTAAACACACGACATGGCGAGGCACTCTGTCCCCTCACACATCAACCGTCCCCATCGATTCCCCTTCAGCAGAGATGGGCTCACCGCCTTGGCGTACAATGCCTCACTGACCCCGACTGCCATCGTGCAGTGATCGCACTTGTACCCACCATAACCGGAATGGGAGACCACGTCTCAGGTCGCGTGAGGAGGGCAATCTGCTGCCAGGTTCAATCAGGTACTAGGCTTACCGATTTACCATATGTCTCGGCATGTGCTTAGTACGTTCAAACGCTTGACACAGGTATCCGCACGTTAATCCTTATTCCAATTTCGTCTCGTAGACATCACAACCCCCATGGGTCCGAGACCACAGACCCTTATCATTCTGTTATCAAGGTGGATACAATCAATTTCTTGACCTTGTGCGAGTGCTAGAAAAATCACTCGACTTCTACCGAGATCCCTAATAAGTAAAACAGCTACTCGACCTAGCATACTAGTATCCATCTTAAAAGGTATCCTGAGTCATGCAACTAAGGTTCCAAACAACTCCTACACTTAAGTGCACAATACCAGCCTACAAACATTAAGTGCAGTAAAATAGCATATAGAATAGGTTATGCATAAAACCGGGGCTTGCCTTCCAAAGCTGGGGCAGGCAGATCCTCGATGGCAAGCTCTGGTGTTGGATCCGGGGCTACCTCCTGAGCAACTCCTTGCTCCGGCACGAGGATGTACTCTCCGTCAGCGAGGTTGCAATCTATCGAATGCAATGAATAAGAAATATGTATGCTATGATTATGCAGGATTTAGTAATCATTATGCTTAGTGAAGAAAAACTAAGTTAGTTGATAACTTAGGGTTTCTTTGTTATAAGAAGCTCTTGAGGTTTTTGCTTATCAATTTAGGTTTGAGGTTTTGCTTAGAGGTAAACATAGTGGATTAAGATTTGGATTGCCCTTTAAAGGTTCTATCAGGTATTCAAGGGTTTTGTTGTTTTGGTTAGGGCAACATTAATCTCCACTACTAATTCCTCTTTTTATTGTCTTTTTATGCTCTTAAGGTGGTTTGAACTACAACAGTGATTTCACAATTTTCAAAAATCTTGTAAAAATTACAGCGGGTGAATATTGGGATCTGAAGTCTGTCCTATAATTTTGAGGTAAAAAACAAACAGAACATGCCCTGGACAAAAATAACAAAAGTTGGGGCAGAGGGGTTTTTTTGCACTACAACCCTTATCTAGTGTGGGTTCTGTACTAAGGGTTATTTTTGCTAGTATCTATCGGTAATAACATGCTTCTGTGCCAAAAATCACAGAGGGTTACTTAGTGGTTATTTAGTTATGATTTTCTAAAGTTTAATGCCAAAAAGACACTTATAACTAACTTGCTATTTGAAAAATATCAAACAACAGAACTTGTATTTTTCCTAGGTTCCTCTTAGCACAAGAATAGTTATTCCTAAGGTAGGGGTGTTTTCTCCTTAGGATTATTTTCTTATGATTTTTCAAAGTTTTCTTTGTTTTTCATGAATAATTTTGAGTACAATTTCCTCTGACTAGACTATGGTTCAATAGATTTTTCTTGTGAACTACATAACTTAGGCATGCTAGGAAAAATATGGTTGCCCTTTGGTTCCCATTTTTAATCCCTTTTCTTAATTTTTCTAAGTTTGAGCATAAACAAGCTTTAGTGAACAAACTCTCCTTAACTTTGTATACTGGGGTGTTTATTAATTTTAAATAGTGTATCTACTAGGTTAGTGTTTCCACTATTTTTCTTAACCCTTGTCTAATAATATTTCTATTTTTCCTTCTAATATTAAGTTTTGAGCAGTTTTCTTATTTAATTCAAAACTCTAGAAAATAATACAGGAACTATGGGGTTTACTATTTTTGTCTGATAGTTTATATTTCACAAAGTCTACAAAATTAGTTTGACAAATTTTGGATAATTATTCTTTAGTTATGCATTTATTTAGTTCTTTGTAATATTTAAAAGAAGAATAAATTCAAAAGGGAAAAGAAATACAGGTTTGCGCTGAACCCCCTGGATTTTCTCTCCTTTTTCTCTCTTAAAACTGTCCACGGTCTACTATTTGTATGAGTCACTAACATTGCACAAAACCCCCTGGACTTAGCCGAAATCTAACCCGTGCTCCCTGGCTGGCTTAAACAGTAGCTGTGGCGGAACTGCCTGAATTATTCCATCTTAAGGGCCTAAGTCCCGCCTTAGAGGCTAGACCACACTTAAATGGGAATAACCCGTCAATCCCTCGAATCTAGTCCGACGAGGCCACTGACAGGATCAAGTACCATAGTCTCACTCGATGGTGAGTCATAGAGCAAATACAATAAAGCATAAAACCATACATTAAAGAGTATTAAACATATTACATCATCATCGGAGTTTTAGCAAAAGTAGTCATCATTGTTCGAAATACAGCGGAATAAAACTAACGATAAATAAACAGAGAGATGGGGAAGCCTGTCCCATCACTCCTCATGCTCCTCCTCAGCCGAGGTGGGGTCCCACTCGATAGTCCAACCCGGTGGCAAGATGGACGGCCAAGTCACTCCAGCAACCATGTCCTCCAAAGAACCTGTAAAAATAATGCCACAAGCAAGGCTGAGTATACTAATACTCAGCTAGACTTACCCGGTGTGAGGAGTCTACTCCTCTACCTCTAGACATGCAGCTATTTGGCTATGGGGTTTGGTTGCCAAAAGCACTAGCTGAGTTCATAGGTCAAGTTTTAGCTTTGTCAAGTTTTAGTGTGACTCTCTTAAGACTAAATATGTACTATCTATTGATTCATGGTAGCAAGAAAATTTAGCAATCAACATCTTTTGTCACCTCATCACATTTTCACTTGTTACTCAATGTAGCAGCATGGATCAAGCAGTCTCATTAGCTGCGAGAAGCAAACGATTCGAATCGAGTTTTTATCCTTGCAAGGTAAACCTAAACACACAACGTGGTGAGGTACTCCGTCCCCACGCACATCAACCGTCCCCATCGATTCCCCGTCAGCAGATCAGGGCTCACTGCCTTGGCGTACAATGCCTCACTGACCCCGACTGCCGTCGTGCAGTGACCGCACTTGTACCCACCATAACCGGAATGGGAGACCACGTCTCAGGTCGCGTGAGGGGCAAAGTCTACTGCCAGGTTCAATCAGGTACAAGGCTTACCGATTTACCATATTTCTCGACATGTGCTTAGTACGTTCAAACGCTTGACACACGGTACCACACCTTAATCCTTATTCCAATTTCCGTCTCGTAGACAACGCATCCCCATGGACCGTTGTCCACAGACCAACATCAGTATGATATACAAATGGATACAACCAATTCCTGACCTCGCGCGAGTGCTAGAAAAATCACTCGACTTCTACCGAGATCCCTAATTAGCAAAGCAGCTACTCGACCTAGCATACTAGTATCCATCTCAAAAAGGATTCCTGAGATCATGCAACTAGGGTTTCAAACAACTCCTACACTTAAGTGCACATTCAATTCTACAATCATTAAGTGTAGTAAAATAGCATAATAAATAGGTTATGCATAAAACCGGGGCTTGCCTTCCAAAGCTGGGGCAGGCAGATCCTCTGGTGCAGGCTCTGGTGCTGGATCCGGGGCTACCTCCTGAGCAGCTCCTTGCTCCGGCACGAGGACGTACTCTCCGTCAGCGAGGTTGCAGTCTATCGAATGCAATGAATAGGAATATGTATGTCATGATTATGCAGGATTTAACAAACATTATGCTAAAGGAAGAAAAACTAAGTTAGTTAGTAACTTAGGGTTTCTTGGTCATACGTGGCTTTTAGTGGTTTATGCTTATCACTCTAGGTTTGGGTTTTGTTAAGGATAAGCATAGTGGATTTGTATTTCCCTTATATATTTCAGTGGGCAATTTAAAAAGGGTTTTGCTGGTTGGGTTAGGGTGACACTAATTTCCACCATTAATTTTCCCCTTCTTTATTTTCTATTTATGAATTCTAGTGTGGGTTTGAATTACAACAGTGGTTTAACTTTTTCAAAAAATTTTGTAAAAATTACAGTGGGTTACTATTGGTCACTATAGTCTGCTCTATGAATTTGAGGTCCAGAATAAAAAGAGTATGCCTTCGACAAAAATAACAAAATTTGGGCAAAGGGGGTCACTTTGCACTACAACTCTTAACTAGGGGTGGGTTCTGTCCTAAGGGTCATTTTTGTTGGTATCTAACAGTAATCACATGCTTCTGTGCCAAAAATCACAGAAGGTTAATTGGTGGTTATTTAGTTGTGATTTTCTAAAGTTTAATGTCAAAAAGGCACTTTCTACTATCTTGTTATTTGAAAAATGTCAAACAGCAGATTTCATATTTTTCCTATGTTATTAATAACAAAACATTAATTATCCCAAGGTTTGGGGTGTTTTCACCTTGGGGTTATTTTTCTTGGGTTTTTCTAAGTTTTCCTTGTTTTCTTAAAATAAAAGGTATCCCAATTATTTTATATTAAACCATAGTATAATAAATTTTTCTAGTGAACTATACTGAATAAGTAGACTAACAAAAATGTGGGTGCTCCCTGGTTCTCTATTTAAATTATTTTTTCTATTTTCTTTAACTTTAAGCACAAGGTGAAATAAATGGCAAACTCTACCTTAATGGGGTATACAGAGGGGTTTATCATTTTTAAACAGGTTAGTAGGTGATCAAGTACTTCTCTAAATTTTCTTAACCTCAGCCAAATAGTGTAACTATTTTTCCTTATTTCTTTTAGCTTTTGGCCAGTTATTCATTTAATTCAAAACTCTAAAGTTTTCTGTAACACTGAGGGGTTTTATATTTTTCCTAAGTGGTTTACATTATTTAGAATCTAGCAAAATTGGTTTGACTCGATTTGGATGAACAAAACAGAAGATATAAATTTTTCAAGTTTTGTTTGAATTTAAATTAGATTAATAAAAAGGTTTCCTGGAAAAACAGTTTACACCGAGGACCCTGGGTTTAATCGAAATCAACCCACTCAAATCTACCCCTGCGCCACTATTCCCCTGAGTCACTAACAGTTCAAAAATCCCCCGACCTTTCCTTCTTCTTCCCCAAGGTCCTTCCCCTAATACAAACAGTACCCGCGGGAAAGAAAAGGGCGGCACGGCTTACCGGCGGCGAGAGAGGTCCGGCGAGGGGCGGGGTTGGCTCCGGAAGGTCCTGGCGGTCACAGCGGTGTACGGCTCGACGACGGAGGTGGCCGGAATCGTCCGGTCCACATGCGCAGGCGGGTGATCTCGTCGGCGGCGGGTGTTCCGGCTAAACCACGGTGATCTAGTTCAATCAAATGGCACGATGAGCTCCACGGGGTGACGTAGAGGCTATGTGCACAAGGAATCGAAGAATGGAGCAGAGATTTACTCGGTCTACGTTCACCGGTGGTCGGGCGAAGTCCGGCGACCGTGGACTGGCTTCTTCGGCGACGCAAAGTCTGATTCCTTGATCGGGGAGCTTCACTGAGGCGTGCACAGTCTCTTCCAAGGGTCGGGCGTGGCTGGGAAGGGCTCTATTGGCTGGTCTACGGTGGCAGGGGCTCGGGTGGCAGCGGGCACGCCGTGCGCGGGGCAAACGCCGGTGGTTTCGGGCTCCGGGGAGGTCGAGCGTGCGTGGAGGAGTACGGTTGACGCCTGAGGGTGATTTATAGGCGCGGGCGCGAGCAGGAGACGCGGGCGCGGCTTGGCGTGGCGCGGGGCGCGCGGGGTCGGGCGTGGGCATGCCCTGGCGCGCAGAGCGCGTCGAACACGTGGAGGTGTTCTTCTGCCCATGTTCAAAAGCTTGCTGAGATCGCATACGTGCGAATCTTGGCAAAAATCCGGCGCAGACCTCTTCCTGGCACCTATGGCTATCTCTGGTATGTGAGTTCCAAGGGAAGATAAGCCCTAGGTCAGAAGTTATGCGGACGCCAAATCTGGCTTGTCTCCCTGCCAACTTCGCGACAAAAGTGATGCCAAGACATGTCAAATGTCAAGGGCTCGGTCTCAACTTTTTCCAGGGGGTGCCTTAGGTGGTATGCCACATTTTTGGTATACAACTTAGGTGGTTTTGGTGCCATCTACAAGGTGAACATGGTGGATCTTTAGATTAGGTGTAGAATTTGACTTAGAGAGAATTAGAGAGCTCTAGCTCTCTCTCTACTTAAGGAATGGATTTGGGGTTTCTTAAGGGGTCTTTTTGCAATGTTTCCTCTCTATATTTGTTGATTACTATGTTACTTAACTTTGGCCAAGGGTGTTACACCCGGGCTTTAAGGAACAAAGCCGGGTGCATCTCATACATGCGCCAAATAAGACAACATATATAATAACAGAGTGTATAGAGATGAATGTCACAATAATCAGAGTATTTATTACATAGCGGAAGTCTTACAAAATAAAAGATAAATATAACAGGATCTAAAATCCATCCTTGGCGCCAGAAAGTTGACTGGGAGATGCCACCTAGATCGAATCGAACTCCTCGATACGTGACTCCTCTTGAACCACATGTTCTTCTCCTTTGGGGGGTGTGAGACAGCAAGAGTGAGATCACACATGTTCATCGCTCAACAAGTTGTGGGGAATAATGTGGCATAAACTCACCAAATGTGGGAGTTCATGAAGTGTAAGGCTGATCAACAATAGAGGTTTAAGCTGAGCATGGCTTTTATAAGTTGTTCAAAATTTTATTAGTAGTTACTAAGTGTAAGTGAATACCAAACCATAATAAAATAATACAACAAAATTATTAATAAATCCCATGCAAATGCAAATGACAAATTGAATTTAAGTTCCATAATTTAATCATCAGAGAGTCCTGAGCTGCTCATGGCAGTGAGCTCGGCTAGTATACCAGTTTTACACTCTGCAGAGGTTGTACCCTTTACCCACAAGTCATGTTACCCATCTGCCAAGGGGTCGCGACTCCCATACACCTCTACCTAAGAGGAGAGACAGGGCAACCCTACGAGGCCTTTACAAAGTTCCACTAGCTTCCGAAAACCCACTACAGTTTATGGGAAGAGCACTTGCAAGAATCCCCCGTCTGACTGCCATCGCAGCTAAATCAACCCGAGAACCTCCTTGCATGCAACTCCCCTACTGCCCTTGCCCCTTTCGGGTAAGGTAGTCTTCCACTAGCTTTCCTAATTAGTCAGCCAAGGGCGTCCCATTAATCCCTTGTGGTGGCACGTGTTACTCAAGTTAAGCTCTATGTTCCAATTAACATTAATGATCTTGACATGAACATAAATAGAATAACAAAAGAATTGGAACATAGATATAATAAATGATTATCCCAAAACCATGTAAAGCAATAGCAAAACTACCCAAGTGATTCAAGGGTAAACAAGGTATTGAGATAAACAATCTAGGGTGACCTATCGGGCCCATCAAAATTAACCTATGCATGAATAAATGGTATTAAAGAACATTATTGGGTAAAAAGTGGTCAAGGGCACAACTTGCCTTCAATGAGCTCCTGCTCAGCTACTTCTATTTGCTGGTCACCAGGATCCTCAGTCACGGGCTCTTCTACTCGCCACAATACAAACAAGCACAATATATGGAGAAAATTAACATCACACCAAACATATAAACAAAATACACAGTAATAATCTACATATTAAAATAAAATCCTAGGAACAGGAATCATAATTTTTGGAGTTATAGATTTTAAGATATGAATTTCCAAAGGTATTATGTGCTTAAAATAGGATTAAGTGAGAAATTAATTTTCTTACTGTTTTCATGATAAAATAGAGACTCTAAGTGATAGAGAATAATATAAAAAAAATTAGAAACTGGAATGGGTTAATTTGAAGTTCATATAAATTTTCTATGGAATTAACAAGTTCTAGGAATTCTTTTTATATTAAAAATTAATTTCTGTATTTATTTACCTATTTTTATATGCTCTCGGGACTGTGCCTCAATTACCAGAAAGATCAGGGGCGCCTGGGTAAGAATCTACAGACACAGTGCACAGTCGCAAAAGGATGACGGGTTAATTTATAACAAGTCCGGGGTTTATTTGCAAAGTGTACACGACGAAAGGGTATGGTGAGCACTGGACCGCACGATTGGAAATAAACGGTACGGATTAGATCCGAGGCGGTGCGAATCAGTACGCAATCCTAGCCACTGGATCTAGAATCCACGGCCCAGATTGGCCCCGGCCGAAGGGGCATCCTTCAACTAATCGTGATCGCACATTTTGAATCGGACGACGGCCATGATTTGGCTGACTTCCAGGCCGGAACAGGGCGGCGCTCGCACCATGGCCACGGCGGCCAACTCTCCAGCGAGTCGCCCAGGCGTAACCCCGCATCTGCATCCGCCACGATTGAAACTACACGGTCACCGAGCCAAGGAAAAATGGGTAGGAGGTGACTCACCAAAGCTCAGACGATGGAGACAGCTGCCCTCGCGCCACGCAGATTCTGCCGCCCAGAAGAGCGACGACGAGAAATTACGGGCGCGACAATGCCCCCCGACCTCCTAGGGCAACGCTACCGTGCTTGCGCCCACATGAGGGAGCTCCCCAACACACACCCTGGTACCGGAACACCCCTAATCAAAGTATGGCGCGGCGGCGGCGGCGTTCTTCCAAGAACTTGACGGCGGGCACGGTGGTTTCGCTTTTGGCGTGGGTCAAAACGGAGCCGTGACACGTGCAAGGGGACAGTCTTATACCAAGGCCGAGCAACGGCCCGACCAAGATCCCTGGAGTGCCCCCCGGGAACTCCGGAGCATCCGTTGGCGTGGCCGACTTCCCCGGTGGAGAGGAATAGTCTGACCGGTGGGTCACTGGAGCCAGCGACAGACCTCAGCGCCGCGCCCCTGTGAGAGATGACTGACGAGCGGGCCCAAAGAAGCAGCGGTCGAGCGTGTAGGTGTGTGGACGTGAGACTGACGTGTCGGGCCCATCGGTCGGCGCGCCTGCATGGATGCTGGGCCGAGCAGGAGGTGTTTTCCTGGTGGGCCGAAAGCAGGTTCCGAAGCCCAGGTAAGCCTTCTTCCCTTTTCTTTTTCTTTTATGTTTTATTTTCTATTTTATTTTATTCCTAACTATTTTGAATTTGAATTTCACCATTGAGTCAAGTATACAAATTCAAGCTTCTAGTGGAGGAATAATATATTTTTGTTTACTTATTTTTATCCAAAAAATTCTTATTTTCTTCTTTTTTCTAAATTCTACAATTCCTTTTGGATTTTAAATTCCACTTTGGACTTTAATATATTTCTTGTCACATTGTTATTTTATTTTGTCACAATGTGCACACAAAATAAAATCCCAGCATGAGGCATAATTTGTTTTTGGGTATCTTTTATTATTTATTTATTTGTTTTCATGTGATGTTCTCATAGAATGATAAATATGGATAACACACATATATACACAGGAATATCATTTCTCCTTTGAGGTTATCCTCCACAAATTACAAGTTGGGTATTACAAATCCTACCCCCTTAAAAAGAATCTCGTCCTCGAGATTTAGGAAAATCTAGGGAAAAGGTGGGGAAATCTATGCGAAGCTCTTCTTCTCTCTCCCAAGTAGCTTCATCTTCTCCGTGGTGACTCCATTGCACTATGCACATCTTTATCACCTTATTTCTTGTAACTCTAGTCAAAGTGTCAAGAACCTTGATCGGATACTCCGTGTAAGTCAAATCACCCTGAACACTGAGCTCTTCCATTGGTTACCTGTTCCTCAGGGACACGGAGACACTTCTTCAGTTGAGATACGTGGAACACATTATGCATATTCGATAGACTATCAGGTTACTCGAGTTGGTATGCCATCTCTCCAACTCGCCTAAAAACTCTGAATGATCCAATAAAGTGAGGGAACAATTTGTCCTTGACTTTAAATCTCCTCATTCCACGAAGGGGTGACACCTTGGGGTACACATGATCACCTTCCTCAACCTCTAGTGATCTTCTTCTATTACCAGCGTAGCTCTTTTGCCTGGTCTGAGCTACCCTCAAATTGTACCGAATTATACGGACTTGTTCTTCTGCCTCTTGAATAAGTTTAGGTCCAAAGAACTGTCTTCCTGTAGTCTGATCTAATATAGAGGAGTCCTGCATTTCCTGCCATACAGAGTCTCGAACGATGACATCTTCAGACTGGCCTGGTAACTATTGTTATATGAGAACTCAGCATAAGGTAGACTCTTGTCCCAACTACTACCAAGCTGAAACTCTCAACATATCTTCCAATACTTGATTAGTCCTTTCAGTTTGTCCATCAGTCTGAGGGTGGTAGGCCGAACTAAAATTCAACTTTGTATCCATATTCTCATGAAAACTTTTCCAAAATCTAGAGGTAAACTGTGATCCTCTATCCAAAATGATCTTCTTCAGTACAGTGTGTAGAGACACAATCCGAGCCATATATAACTCAGCCAATTGAGGTCACTTATAAGTAGTCTTGACCGGAATGAAATGAGCCACTTTAGTCAATCTATCCACAATCACCAATATAGAATCATATCCTTTCTGGGTGCGAGGCAATCCAGTAATAAAATCTATACTAATCTCTTCCCACTTCCACTCGGGTATCTGAAGTGGGTGTAGTAGTCCAGCTGGTCTCTGGTGTTCAACCTTAACTCTTTGACACACATCGCACATAGCCACATGTGCAGCCACATCTCTCTTCAATCCATACCACCAATACTTCTGCTTCAATTCCTGATACATCTTGGTACTACCAGGATGAATAGAATAATCCGAGTCATGGGCCTCCTTCAAAATAGTCTCATGAAGACTATCAATCTCAGGGACACATATCTTGTCCTTGAACCATACGGTGCCTTGCTCACCCTCCGTGAATTCCGGACCTCGTCCTTTAGTAATTAGATCCTTAATCTCTTGTATTTTAGCATCACCAATTTGTCCTTTGCGGATTTCTTTCTCCAAGGTAGGTTCCACATCAATAGTAACCCCTTTAGTGTGAGCAACTATCCCCAGGTTAATTCTCCTGAAATCCTCAACAATCTCATCGGTTAGCTAGGCAACAACATCTGAATGAACATGTTCCTTTCGACTCATGGCATCTGCAACCAAATTTGCCTTGCCCGGGTGATAGTATATCTCCAAATCTTAATCCTTAATAAGCTCCAACCAACGGCGTTGCCTCAGGTTGAGATCCTCCTGAGTGAATATATACTTCAAACTCTTATGGTCCGTGTATACTTGACACTTAGTTCCCATAATGTAATGTCTCCATATCTTAAGTGCATGCACAACGGCTGCCAGTTCTAAGTCATGAGTGGGGTAGTTCAATTCATGTTTCCGCAACTGACGAGACGCATAGGAGATCACATGTCCTTCTTGCATGAGCACACATCCCAATCCTTAGCCACATGCATCACAATAAATGTCAAATCCTTTCTGTAGATATGGCATAACCAACACTGGTGGTGACATTAATATTTTCTTTAATTGATCAAAACTTTCTTGGCACTTCTCGTCCCACTTAAATTCTCTTCCTTTCTCCAGAAGCGAGGTCATAGGCTTAGCAATCTTAGAAAACCCTTCAATAAATCTCCGATAATATCCTGCAAGTCCCAAGAAACTCTGAACCTCCGTAACTATAGTGGGTATGCTCCATGCCACTATCTCCTTGACTTTAGCAGGATCCACTTATATCCCTCCATTAGAAATGATATGTCAAAGAAATGGCACCTCATCAATCCAAAACTCGCATTTACTGTACTTAGCATAGAGTTGATTATCTCGTAGCTTTTGTAGCACCAATCTCAGATGTTCCTCATGATCACTATCACTCTTAGAATAGATAAGGATATCGTCGATGAATACTACGACGAATCTGTCCAAATACTCCATAAACACCTTATTCATCAAATTCATAAAATAGGCTGGTGCATTGGTTAGTTTAAATGACATAACTGTGAACTCATATAAACCATGTTGGGTCGAGAAATACGATGGCCTAATCTTCACTTGGTGATAACCCGATCGGAGATCAATCATTGAGAATATCCTAGCACCTCTCATCTAATCAAATAAATCCTCAATGCGGGGTAACTGATACTTGTTCTTCATAGTGACATCATTAAGGGTCCTATAATCCACGCACATCCCTTGCGATTCATCTTTCTTCTGTACAAATAGAACTAACGCTCCACAAGGTGAAGAACTCGAACGTATGTACCCAGCCTCTTGTAATTCCGTTAACTGCTTCTTCAGTCCCTTTAACTCTTCTACAGACATCCTGTATGGCCGTTTGAATGTAGGGGCAGTCCTAGGTAAGGGATCAATGACAAACTCAACTTCCCTATATGGTGGCATCACTGGTAACTCTTCTGGGAAGACATGCGAAAAATCTCTAACTGCACGGATGTTGTCACCCACAAACTTCTCATCTACTAAGAATGCCGCTAGTCTGATGGTGGTAGTTACTGCAACTTCAACTTCAAATCTTTGTCCTTTGGAACTAGTGAGTTCTACGGTTCCCTTAGCACAGCGTATATACTGCCTTTGCCTTTCTTAACCATGACATACCAAGGATCACGTCTATAGTGTTCTCTTCTAACACAATAGGGGTAGTTCATTTAGGTTAGAAACACAGGGTAAGAAAGAAAGGATTGTAGACAATGCGTGTAATTACGAGGGATGTTACTGCGGGGATTTATTAGCTAAGTAGATTAGTGTGTTATCCACTAAAGCTAATACATTACCTTATGGTGGTACATGCTAAGATGTCCATATATAATATATCAATCAATCAAAGAAGCAAATCAGACATTGATCATCAGAACAATCAATCAACATTTTTAATAGAGAAAATAATTTTGATTTCGTCTTAGGTTCCCTATCTCTGAAAAAGTTCATAGTTGTAGGATTCCAAGGTGTAAAATCTATATTGTCTTAGAGTAGTAAAGATAAGAATAATCAGAGTAGAATAGCAAAAGGTGAGACAAGATCAAGATAAGGTAAGTATGAAATGAATCCGAGTAAGATAAGTAGGTAAGGGTTTGTCCATTTCTATCTAGGTTTCGTCCTACAGTCAACATTTCCTCTGATACCACTTCTGTCACACCCGGGCTTAAAGGAACAAAGCCGGGTGCATCTCATACATGTGCCAAAGAAGACAACATATATAATTACAGAGTGTATAGAGATAAATGTCACAATAATCAGAGTATTTATTACATAGCGGAAGTATTACAAAATAAAAGATAAATATAACAGGATCTAAAATCCATCCTTGGCGCCAGAAAGTCAACTGGGAGACGCCAACTAGATCGAATCGAACTCCTCGATACGTGACTCCTCTTGAACCACATGTTCTTCTCCTGTGGGGGGTGTGAGACAGCAAGAGTGAGCTCACACATGTTCATCGCTCAACAAGTTGTGGGGAATAATGTGGCATAAACTCACCAAATGTGGGAGTTCATGAAGTGTAAGGCTGATCAACAATAGAGGTTTAAGCTGAGCATTGCTTTTATAAGTTGGTCAAAATTTTATTAGCAGTTACTAAGTGTAAGTGAATACCAAACCATAATAAAATAATAGAACAAAATTATTAATAAATCCCATGCAAATGCAAATGACAAATTAAATTTAAGTTCCATAATTTAATCGTCAGAGAGTCCTGAGCTGCTCATGACCGTGAGCTCGGCTAGTATACCAGTTTTACACTCTGCAGAGGTTGTACCCCTTACCCACAAGTCATGTTACCCATCTGCTAAGGGGTCGCGACTCCCATACACCTCTACCTAGGAGGCAAGACAGGGCAACACTACGAGGCCTTTACAAAGTTCCACTAGCTTTCGAAAACCCGCTACAGTTTATGGGAAGAGCACTTGCAAGAATCCCCCGTCTGACCGCCATCACAGCTAAATCAACCCGAGAACCTCCTTGCATGCAACTCCCCTACTGCCCTTGCCCCTTTCGGGTAAGGTAGTCTTCCACTAGCTTTCCTAATTAGTCAGCCAAGGGCGTCCCATTAATCCCTTGTGGTGGCACGTGTTACTCAAGTTAAGCTCTATGTTCCAATTAACATTAATGATCTTGACATGAACATAAATAGAATAACAAAAGAATTGGAACATAGATATAATAAATGATTATCCCAAAACCATGTAAAGCAATAGCAAAACTACCCAAGTGATTCTGGGGTAAACAAGGTATTGAGATAAACAATCTAGGGTGACCTATTGGGCCCATCAAAATTAACCTATGCATGAATAAATGGTATTAAAGAACATTATTGGGTAAAAAGTGGTCAAGGGCACAACCTGCCTTCAATGAGCTCCTGCTCAGCTACTTCTATCTGCTGGTCACAAGGATCCTCAGTCACGGGCTCTTCTACTCGCCACAATACAAACAAGCACAGTATATGGAGAAAATTAATGTCACACCAAACATATAAACAAAATACACAGTAATAATCTACATATTAAAATAAAATCCTAGGAACAGGAATCATAATTTTTGGAGTTATAGATTTTAAGATATGAATTTCCAAAGGTATTATGTGCTTAAAATAGGATTAAGTGGGAAATTAATTTTCTTACTGTTTTCATGACAAAACAGAGACTCTAAGTGATAGAGAATAATATAAAAAAATTAGAAACTGGAATGGGTTAATTTGAAGTTCATATAAATTTTCTATGGAATAAACAAGTTCTAGAAATTCTTTTTATATTAAAAATCAATTTCTGTATTTATTTACCTATTTTTATATGCTCTCGGGACTGGACCTCAATTACCAGAAAGATCAGGGGCGCCTGGGTAAGAATCTACAAACACAGCGCACAGTCGCAAAAGGATGGCGGGTTAATTTATAACAAGTCCGGGGTTTATTTGCAAAGTGTACACGGCGAAAGGGTACGGTGAGCACTGGACTGCACGATTGGAAATAAACGGTATAGATTAGATCCGAGGCAGTGCGAATCAGTACACAAACCTAGCCACTGGATCTAGAATCGACGACCCAGATTGGCCCTGGCCGAAGGGGCATCCTTCAACTAATCGTGATCGCACATTTTGAATTGGACGGCGGCCACGATTTTGCTGACTTCCAGGCCGGAACAGGGCGGCGCTCGCACCGTGGCCACGGCGGTGAACTCTCTGGCGAGTCGCCCAGGCGTAACCCTGCATCTGCATCCGCCCCGATTGAAACTACACGGTCACCGAGCCAAGGAAAACGGGTAGGTGGTGACTCACCAAAGCTCAGACGACGGAGACAGCTGCCCTCGCACCACGTAGATTCCGCCGCCTAGAAGAGCGACGACGAGAAATTACGGGCGCGATAGTGCCCCCCGACCTCCTAGGGCAACGCTACCGTGCTTGCGCCCACGCGAGGGAGCTCCCCGACACACACCCTGGTACCGGAACACCCCTAATCAAAGTATGGCGCGGCAGCGGCGGCGTTCTTCCAATAACTCGACGGCGGGCACGGTGCTTAATCTTTTGGCGTGGGTCAAAACGGAGCCGTGACACGTGCCAGGGTACAGTCTTATACCAAGGCCGAGCAACGGCCCGACCGAGATCCCTGGAGTGCCCCCCCCGGAACTCCGGTGCATCCGTTGGCGTGGCCGACTTCCCCGGTGGGGAGGACTAGTCTGACCGGTGGGTCACTGGAGCCAACGACAGACCTCAGCGCCACGCCCCTGTGAGAGATGACTGACGAGCGGGCCCAAAGAAGCAGCGGTCGAGCGTGTAGGTGTGTGGACGTGAGATTGACGTGCCGGGCCCACCGGTCGGCGCGCCTGCGTGGATGCTGGGCCGAGCGGGAGGTGTTTTCCTGGTGGGCCGAAAGCAGGTTCCGAAGCCCAGGTAAGCCTTCTTCCCATTTCTTTTTCTTTTATGTTTTATTTTCTGTTTTATTTTATTCCTAACTATTTTGAATTTGAATTTCACCATTGAGTCATGTATACAAATTCAAGCTTCTAGTGGAGGAATAATATATTTTTATTTACTTATTTTTATCCACAAAATTCTTATTTTCTTCTTTTTTCTAAATTCTACAATTCCTTTTGGATTTTAAATTCCACTTTGGACTTTAATATATTTCTTGTCACATTGTTATTTTATTTTGTCACAATGTGCACACAAAATAAAATCCCAGCATGATGCATAATTTGTTTTTGGGTATCTTTAATTATTTATTTATTTGTTTTCATGTGATGTTCTCATAGAATGATAAATATGGATAACACATATATACACAGGAATATCATTTCTCCTTTGAGGTTATCCTCCACAAATTGCAAGTTGGGTATTACAAATCCTAACCCCTTAAAAAGAATCTCGTCCTCGAGATTTAGGAAAATCTAAGGAAAAGGTGGGGAAAATCTATGCGAAGCTCTTCTTCTCTCTCCCAAGTAGCTTCATCTTCTCCGTGGTGACTCCATTGCACTTTGCACATCTTTATCACCTTATTTCTTGTAACTCTAGTCAAAGTGTCAAGAACCTTGATCGGATACTCCGTTTAAGTCAAATCACCCTGAACACTGAGCTCTTCCATTGATAACTGTTCCTCAGGGACACGGAGACACTTCTTCAGTTGAGATACGTGGAACACATTATGCATATCCGATAGACTATCAGGTTACTCGAGTTGGTATGCCATCTCTCCAACTTGCCTAAAAACTCTGAATGATCCAATAAAGCGAGGGAACAATTTGCCCTTGACTTTAAATCTCCTCATTCCACGAAGGGGTGACACCTTGGGGTACACATGATCACCTTCCTCAACCTCCAGTGATCTTCTTCTATTATCAGCGTAGCTCTTTTGCCTGGTCTGAGCTACCCTCAAATTCTACCGAATTATACGGACTTGTTCTTCTGCCTTTTGAATAAGTTCAGGTCCAAAGAACTGTCTTCCCCTAGTCTGATCTAATATAGAGGAGTCCTGCATTTCCTGCCATACAGAGTCTCGAACGATGACATCTTCAGACTGGCCTGGTAACTATTGTTATATGAGAACTCAGCATAAGGTAGACTCTTGTCCCAACTACTACCAAGCTGAAACTCTCAACATGCCTTCCAATACTTGATTAGTTCTTTCAGTTTGTCCATCAGTCTGAGGGTGGTAGGCCGAACTAAAATTCAACTTCGTATCTATATTCTCATGAAAACTTTTCCAAAATCTAGAGGTAAACTGTGATCCTCTATCCAAAATGATCTTCTTCGGTACAGCGTGTAGAGACACAATCCGAGCCATATATAACTCAGCCAATTGAGGTCACTTATAAGTAGTCTTGACCGGAATGAAATGAGCCACTTTAGTCAATCTATCCACAATCACCCATATAGAATCATATCCTTTCTAGGTGCGAGGCAATCCAGTAATAAAATCCATACTAATCTCTTTCCACTTCCACTCGGGTATCTGAAGTGGGTGTAGTAGTCCAGCTGGTCTCTGGTGTTCAACCTTAATTCTTTGACACACATCGCACATAGCCACATGTTCAGCCACATCTCTCTTCAATCCATACCACCAATACTTCCGCTTCAATTCCTGATACATCTTGGTACTACCAGGATGAATAGAATAATCCGAGTCATGGGCCTCCTTTAAAATAGTCTCACGAAGGCTATCAATCTCAGGGACACATATCTTGTCCTTGAACCATACGGTGCCTTGCTCACCCTCCGTGAATTCCAAGGGAAGATAAGCCCTAGGTCAGAAGATATGCGGACGCCAAATCTGGCTTGTCTCCCTACCCACTTCGCGACAAAAGTGATGCCAAGACATGTCAAATGTCAAGGGCTCGGTCTCAACTTTTTCCAGGGGGTGCCTTAGGTGATGCCACATTTTTGCTATACAACTTAGGTGGTTTTGGTGCCATCTACAAGGTAAACACGGTGGATCTTTAGATTAGGTGTAGAATTTGACTTAGAGAGTATTAGAGAGCTCTAGCTCTCTCTCTACTTAAGGAATGGATTTGGGGTTTCTTAAGGGGTCTTTTTGCAATGTTTCCTCTCTATATTTGTTGATTACTATGTTACTTAACTTTGGCAAAGGGTTAGGTCATGATTTGCACATTTGCTTAATCCCCCCTTCAACCAAGGTTTTAGGGGATAGGGGTTCAAGAGGTGTCTAGGGTTTACTCCCCTCTTGTCCAAGGTGATAATTGCACAAAAGCTTGGGTAATGCTTTTGGTCATTCACATTCTTGGGTAAAATATGGTCTCTAAAGTTTTTATGCTCTTCTCCTCAAGTTTCTTCCACATGTGATCACAGTCATTAGTGTATAGATGTGCCATAGCCATGGTAACACTTGGGGTGTTACAGCCCTCCCCCCTTAAAGGAATCTCGTCCCGAGATTTTAGGTAGAGTCCTTTGGAGGGGTGCCGAGAAGGTGTGTTGGTGTGTTGTTCCTTCTTTGATTCAAGTTTCACAAGTTAACTGCTCTTCGAATGTCATTCTCTTTGTGACTTCAGAAGGAAGTCCTTTTTAAGTCAAATCCACAACTTAGACTACCCTTATCATCTAAGTTTTTCTTATATTTGTATTCAAAGGGCAGGTGGGGGTTTTGTGTTACGTACCGACTCTTTTGGGCAGAAAGTCGGGGAAGCGAGAGCGTAGAAAATCCTCAGTCTCCCATGTAGCTTCTTCTACTGAATGGTGACTCCACTGAACCTTATACATTCTGATCGACCTTGCCCGCGTTGATCTCTCTTTCTGATCCAATACCTTGATGGGGTATTCTTGATAGGACACGTCTGGTTCAATCTCAATTTCTGGTTCAGGTAGCACTTCAGTGGGTAAGCGGACACATTTTTGCAGCTGAGATACATGGAACACATCATGAACAGCTGACATGTGTGGTGGCAACTTCAATTGATATGCTACTGGTCCACAAGTTTCCTTGATCTTGTAGGGTCCCATGTAGCGAGGAGCTAGCTTGCCCTTGATCCCAAATCTCTGGACACCCTTGGTGGGTGACACCTTAAGATAAACATGCTCTCCAACTTCAAACTACAGAGGTTTCCACCTCTTATCATGATAGCTCTTTTGCCTGGCCTGAGCAGCTTCTAAGTTCTTCTTAATGACTCTGACCTTTTCCTCTGCTTCAAGTACCAAGTCTGGTCCAAATATTTCTCTCTCTCCAGCTTGCGACCAATTTAGCGGGGTTCTACACCTTCTCCCATACAAGGCTTCAAAAGGTGCCATCTTTAGACTGGACTGGTAGCTGTTATTATAAGAAAACTCTGCCAAAGAAAGACACTTGTCCCAATCCCTTCCATAGTGTAGCACACATGCCCTCAACATGTCTTCCAAAATCTGATTTACCCTTTCGGTCTGGCCATCTGTTTGAGGATGGTATGCTGAGCTTCATATTACATGGGTCTCAAGTGATTCCTGCAATTGCTCCCAAAATCGGGCCACGAAAGGTGCTCCTCTGTCCGATACTATAGTCCTTGGTATTCCATGCAAACGAACTATCTAGTCGATGTAGATTTCTGCATACTTCTCCGTCCTGTGAGTGGTGTGTACCGGCAAGAAATGAGCTGACTTGGTCAATCTGTCCACAATGACCCAAATGGAATCATGGTGCTGGGAGGTATTGGGCAATCCCACGATAAAGTCCATGCAAATGTCCTCCCATTTCCAAGATGGTATGGGAAGGGGTTGCAAGGGGCCTGCTGCCTTCAAATGACTGGCCTTGATTCTCTGGCAGGTGTCACATTCGGATATGTACTTGGAAATTTCCCTCTTCATTCTGGTCCACCAGTATAAGGATCTAAGATCATGATACATCTTGTTGATGCCGGGGTGCATGGAGAATTTTGAAAGGTGAGCTTCATCCAATATCTTCTTTCTGAGCTCAGGGACCTTGGGAACAACCAATCGATCTCCAAACCAGAGAATTCCTTTGCAGTCCTGACGGAAGCATTTGTATTTTTCTGCTTTCTGCTTGATCATTTCCTTGATAACCTGAACACCCTTGTCTTCAATTTGTGCCCTCACTATTTGCTCTTGTAATGTGGGCTCCACCGAGATATAACTTAAGGCACCTGAAGAAACAACTTCCAGGTTCAGCTTGCACAACTCATCACACAGGGTGGTAACTCTTGCATCCATGCTCATACAATTGCACTGGGCCTTTCTGCTCAAGGCATCTGCCACAACGTTCACTTTGCTAGGATGGTAATGCACCTCCAAGTCATAGTCCTTGATTAACTCTAACCATCTCCTCTGCCTCAAATTTAGATCTGCCTGAGTGAAAATGTATTTGAGACTCTTATGATCAGTGTAAATATTACAGTGAGCTCCCATCAAATAATGTCTCCAAATCTTGAGAGCATGAACCACAGCTGCTAACTCCAAATCATGGGTAGGGTAGTTCTGCTCATGGGGTCTAAGTGCTCGGGAGGCATAAGCAATCACTCTGTTATCTTGCATTAAGACGCATCCCAATCTAGTACCGGAAGCATCGCAATAGACTTCAAAGGGCTTGGTGTTATCAGGTTGAGCTAGCACTGGGGCTGTTGTCAAATGCTGCCTTAGTGTATGAAAGGCATCTTCACACTTCTGGCTCCAATTATAGTTGACTCCCTTCTTCAATAGTTCAGTCATTGGCTTGGCGATTCTAGAGAAATCCGGAATGAATTGTCGATAATACCCTGCCAAACCTAGAAAACTCCGAATCTGTCTCACTGTGGTAGGAGGTTTCCAATCCATTACCTCTTGTACCTTCTCAGGATCAACTGATATCCCATTCTGTGAAATTGTGTGACCCAAGAATTTAATTTCCCTCAGCCAGAATTCACATTTAGACAACTTGGCATACAAGCGATGATCGCGCAGTCACTGAAGCATGGTGTGCAGATGCTCAGTATGTTCGTCTTCATTCTTGGAATAGACCAGGATATCATCAATGAAAACCACGAAAAATTTGTCCAGCTCTGGCATGAATACTGAGTTCGTCGGGTACATGAAATAAGCCGGGGCATTGGTCAGCCCAAAAGACATCACCAAAAACTCATAGAGCCCATATCGGGTAGAGAAGGTCGTCTTTGGAATTTTTTTGGCACGGATCTTGATCTGATGGTAACCCGAGCGAAGGTCTATCTTGGAGAACACTTTGGCTCCCACCAACTGATCAAACAAAACATCAATGCGTGGTAGTGGGTATTTGTTTTTGATGGTCACCGCATTGAGAGGGCGGTAATCGACACACATTCTCAAACTTTCATCCTTCTTCTTCACAAATAAGGCCGGACATCCCCACGGTGAAGTACTTGGGCGAATGAACCCCTTGTCCAACAACTCTTGCAGTTGCTTTTTTAGTTCTGCCAATTCCACGGGAGGCATCCTATATGGTCTCTTGGAGATAGGAGCGGTCCCGGGTTGCAATTCAATTGCGAACTCAATGTTTCTATCAGGTGGCATCCCTGGCAATTCTTCTGGAAAAACATCTATGTAGTCATAGACCATAAGGATTTTCTCAACCGGGGCCTCCATCATGGTGAATGCACAAGAATGGGTACAACCCTGATCGTGTAGGTACAAGGTGATCTCGCCATCCAGAGGGGAGTGGATTTCTATGGCTCTGGCTGCGACATCAATCACCGCATGGTGTCGCGATAACCAATCAGTCCCTAGGATGATATCCACACTATCCAATCCCATTATCAAGAGAGTGGTTTTAAATATGAAACTACCCAACTTAATTGGTACGTGTCTATTGATCTGATAGGTGGCAACCCTGCCTCCGGGTGTAGAAATTATAATACCCCCATTGGTGTGGAGGAAAGGTAACTGACACTTGGCACTAAATTTGGTACTGATAAAACTGTGTGATGCACTCGAATCAAAAAGAATAATTGCGGGATAATTCAAAACTGAAAAGATACCAGTCAAGATGGGTGCTCCCTCTGGAATATCAGCCATGGTGGTGAAGTTCAGCCTGCCTTGCCTCACTTGCACTTTATGTCTCTTGCCTTGATTCTGATTAACATTCTGTCCCTGCCTCTGCTGGTTTCTGGGGCAATTCTTGGCATAATGTCTGGTGTTGCCACAAGTGGAACACCTGTTGTCATTTGCCTGACAATATTGCTGCTACTGTTGATTGTTCCTCTGAGCCGGAAACTCGGTGCGGTTGGGTGCCTGCTGCTGCTGCTGCTGTGGTCGGATCACCCATCGCCCTTGCTGCTGCTGAGGTCCTCTGTTCTGAGTGTTAGACACGATCCTGAAGCGCTGTGGCTTAGCTGAAGGTCCTGCCACAGGGGTCTTCCTCTTCTTCTCTGCCTGACGAGCTGTGATACAGTCCTCTTGAGAAATGGCCATGTTGACTAACTCATTATAGCTGTTGGCCCTGACTGTGTTGAGTTGGCCACGGAGCTTAGTGCTGAGCCCCCTCCTGAACCTGTCCCTGTTCTTCTCGTCCGTGTCTACATGATACCCGGCATACTGGCACAGGTCATTGAAGGCCTGAGCATACTATAACACTGTCCGGTTTCCCTGAGTGAGTGCCAGAAACTCGTTGAGCTTTCGGTCCATAATGCCTGCTGGTATATGGTGCCCCCTAAAAGCTGCCTTGAACTCTCTCCATTCCACCTCTCGGTCATATGGCTGCATAGCAAGAAAATGGTCCCACCATGTCCGCGCGGGTCCACGAAGCTGCTGGGTGGCGAACCTGACCTTAGTGACCTCTGAACAAACTCCATGGAGTAGCGGGAATTTGGATTCCACTACTCTCAACCATACATCCGCATCAAGTGGGTCCTCTGCCCTGGTGAACAATGGTGGCTGGGTACTGAGGAACTCCTGATAGGTGGCTGCCGTGGGGTGACGTTGATGATCACCACCACCATAGTGCTGAGGTGGTGGCTGACGCTGAGCTAGCTATCTCAAGATCTCGTTTTGCTGATCCATCAGCTCCTGCAGAGTAGGAGGCGGTGGCGGTGGTGGAGGAACGTGCTCATTTTGACCACGACGTGCTCTCCCGGCCATCTGAAAAATCACATATATTTTCAATAACACAACTTTGAGGTTCAAGGTTCATTCGCGGTGAAAGAGTCAAAAGGCGAAACCGATAGATTCTTACATAATCATGAAAGATTTCACATGGCATAAACTTTTCTTCTTAAATTAAGACTGACATCATTCATCAACCATGCTTCCAAAAGAATTCATCGAGATTACATCAATACCCCAAAAGACTCAACTCTATCTAGCCTAGTACCCTAAGGGTGCAAAAGCTAAGCTAGCTTCGAGGAGTTCTACCATCACCGACTTCTAACTCTACCCCTGCGACTTAGTGAGCAAACGAGGCAACGCTCGACTCGGGGGAAGGGGGTCTCCCTGAGCCAGTAGTGTCCAAGCTGGAGGCAGGCTCCTCTCCTCCCTCGATGTCGACATCCTCGTTGGCCTCCATGTCCTGGATCTCCTGGTGATGCATATCCAGGTGCTCGTTAGCCTCGGTAAGCTGCTGCTGGGTGTTAATTAACTGATCCTCGAGAACCTCGATGGTGTTCTCCCTTGTTCCCACTAGTTCCTCAAGCTCTTGGATCTCATTTGATAGTTGCTCCACCTGTAAGTCCTTTTCCACCATCTCAGTGGATAAGTCAACCACAAGCTCCTCTCAGTTATCCAAGGTGATCTTAGTTGCCTCCAACAACGCCATCAGATGGGACATTGCCTCACCACGCATCACTTGCAGACGATACAGGGCATTCATGCACCGCACCGTCAAGTGAGCAGTCTGGCCTGGGTAGATAGCCCAGATGTCCTTGGCATGCTCCACTCGGTCCTTCCACATTGGGTCGTCCTCCTTCTCAGCGGGGAACAAGCCAATGGGGTGAGTGGACAGCTCCAAGGGGTGGAATCCGCAGAAAGTGGTCAATCCGTGAAGAGCAATCGCCTCGATCGTATCCTCAGCCCGGTATCCAAAGGACTCAGAGTCCAGCGAACGCCAGCCGGGCTGCAGGGTCATCCTCACCCTACAGCGGGGCACTCGGTGCTTCTCGAACTGCTGCACCGCGTACTGGGGAGGCATCGTGTAACCACCTCCCTGAAGTACCTCCCACAAAATACGGGGAAAACCCTCTCGTGCAAGCCCATCAGTGTGGGACAGTGCATTCCCTTCGTCCGAGGATCCGTGAGAAGTCATCTGTGTACGGTTAAGCGTAAGTAAAAGAAAAAGAATTATAAAAAGAAAAAGGAATCACAACTCAGCCTCTCTATAACCATGGCAGCGGTACTGGGGTACTTATTTGGTCATCATTTTATCAAAGTTTTTACCCAATTATCCATTTGTTTAATTAATGATGCATGCATGGTCGTCCTGAACGACCTCACATCAATCTTAGAGGGAATAGGGAAGAACTCCCATCCCTTATAGTAGCCTATAGGGCTGACTCAATTAGCCACCTAGCTACCCCTCTACCATCCTAAGGCTTCACATCCTAGGTCTATCCTAATCGTCTTACGATCTATCCAACATTTGTTTCTATCAAGTTTTACTTTGGAAAAGGATGGTATTTATAGTTTATTGTTTCCTCTGTGGTGGTACAAGCACTGATACCAGCTGTGGCGGAACTGCCCGAATTATTCCAACTTAAGTGCCTAAGTCCTGCCTTAGAGGCTAGACCACACTTAAATGGGAATAACCCGTCAATCCCTCGGATCTAGTCCGACGAGACCACTGACAGGATCAAGTACCACAGTCTCACTCGATGGTGAGTCACAGAGCAAATACCATAAAGCATAAAACCATACATTAAAGAGTATTAAACATATTACATCATCATCGGAGTTTTAGCAAAAGTAGTCATCATTGTTCGAAATGCAGCGGAATAAAACTAACGATAAATAAACAGAGAGATGGGGAAGCCTGTCCCATCACTCCTCATGCTCCTCCTCAAGCGAGGTGGGGTCCCACTCGACAGTCCAACCCGGTGGCAAGATGGACGGCCAAGTCACTCCAGCAACCATGTCCTCCAAAGAACCTGTAAAAATTATGCCACAAGCAAGGCTGAGTATACTAATACTCAGCTAGACTTACCCGGTGTGAGGAGTCTACTCCTCTACCTCTAGACATCCAACTGTTTGGCTGTGGGGTTTGGTTGCCAAACGCACTAGCTAAGTTCATAAATCAAGTTTTAGTTTTGTCAAGTTTTAGTGTGACTCTCTTAAGACTAAATATATACTATCTACAAATTCATGGTAGTAACCAAATTTAGCAATCTACATCTTTTGTCACCTCATCACATTTTCACTTGTTACTCAATGTAGCAGCATGGATCAAGCAGTCTCATTAGCTGCGAGAAGCAGACGATTCGAATCGAGTTTTTATCCTTGCAAGGTAAACCTAAACACACGACGTGGCGAGGTACTCCGTCCCCACACACATCAACCGTCCCCATCGATTCCCTGTTAGTAGATCAGGGCTCACCGCCTTGGCGTACAATGCCTCACTGACCTCGACTGCCGTCGTGCAGTGACCGCACTTGTACCCACCATAACCGGAATGGGAGACCACATCTCAGGTCGCGTGAGGGGCAAAGTCTACTGCCAGGTTCAATCAGGTACTAGGCTTACCGATTTACCCTATTTCTCGGCATGTGCTTAGTACGTTCAAACGCTTGACACACTGTACCACACCTTAATCCTTATTCCAATTTTCGTCTCGTAGACAACGCATCCCCATGGACCGTTGTCCACAGACCATCATCAGTATGATATACAAATGGATACAACCAATTCCTAACCTCGAGCGAGTGCTAGAAAAATCACTCGACTTCTACCGAGATCCCTAATTAGCAAAGCAGCTACTCGACCTAGCATACTTGTATCCATCTCAAAAAGGATTCCTGAGATCATGCAACTAGGGTTTCAAACAACTCCTACACTTAAGTGCACATTCAATCCTACAATCATTAAGTGTAGTAAAATAGCATAATAAATAGGTTATGCATAAAACCGGGGCTTGCCTTCCAAAGCTGGGGCAGGCAGATCCTCTGGTGCAGGCTCTGGTGCTGGATCCGGGGCTACCTCTTGAGCAGCTCCTTGCTCCGGCACGAGGACGTACTCTCCGTCCGCGAGGTTGCAGTCTATCGAATGCAATGAATAGGAATATGTATGTCATGATTATGCAGGATTTAACAAACATTATGCTAAAGGAAGAAAAACTAAGTTAGTTAGTAACTTAGGGTTTCTTGGTCATACGTGGCTTTTAGTGGTTTATGCTTATCACTCTAGGTTTGGGTTTTGTTAAGGATAAGCATAGTGGATTTGTATTTCCCTTATATATTTCAGTGGGCAATTTAAAAAGGGTTTTGCTGGTTGGGTTAGGGTGACACTAATTTCCACCATTAATTTTCCCCTTCTTTTATTTCTATTTATGAATCCTAGTGTGGGTTTGAACTACAACAGTGGTTTAACGTTTTCCATAAATTTTGTAAAAATTACAGTGGGTTACTATTGGTCACTATAGTCTGCTCTATGAATTTGAGGTCCAGAATAAAAAGAGTATGCCTTGGACAAAAATAACAAAAGTTGGGCAAAGGGGGTCACTTTGCACTACAACTCTTAACTAGGGGTGGGTTCTGTCCTAAGGGTCATTTTTGTTGGTATCTAACAGTAATCACATGCTTCTGTGCCAAAAATCACAGAAGGTTAATCGGTGGTTATTTAGTTGTGATTTTCTAAAGTTTAATGTCAAAAAGGCACTTTCTACTATCTTGTTATTTGAAAAATGTCAAACAGCAGATTTCATATTTTTCCTATGTTTTTAATAACAAAACATTAATTATCCCAAGGTTTGGGGTGTTTTCACCTTGGGGTTATTTTTCTAGGGTTTTTCTAAGTTTTCCTTGTTTTCTTAAAATAAAAGGTATCCCAATTATTTTATATTAAACTAGAGTATAATAAATTTTTCTAGTGAACTTTACTGAATAAGTAGACTAACAAAAATGTGGGTGCTCCCTGGTTTTCTATTTAAATTACCTTTTCTATTTTCTTTAACTTTAAGCACAAGGTGAAATAAATGGCAAACTCTACCTTAACGGGGTATATAGAGGGGTTTATCATTTTTAATTTGGTTATTAGGTGATCAAGTACTTCTCTAAATTTTCTAAACCTCAGTCAAATAGTGTAACTATTTTTCCTTATTTCTTTTAGCTTTTGGCCAATTAATCATTTAATTAAAAACTCTAAAGTTTTCTGTAACACTGAGGGGTTTTATATTTTTCCTAAGTGGTTTACATTATTTAAGATCTGGCAAAATTGGTTTGACTCGATTTGGGTGAACAAAACAGAAGATATGAATTTTTCAAGTTTTGTTTGAATTTAAATCAGATTAATAAAAAGGTTTCCTGGAAAAACAGTTTACACCGAGGACCCTGGGTTTAATCCAAATCAACTCACTCAAATCTACCCCTGTGCCACTATTCCCCTAAGTCACTGACAGTTCAAAAATCCCTCCGACCTTTCCTTATTCTTCCCCGAGGTCCTTCCCCTAATGCAAACAGTACCCGTAGGAAAGAAAAGGGCGGTGCGGCTTACCGGCGGCGAGAGAGGTCCGGCGAGGGGCGGGGTTGGCTCCGGGAGGTCCTGGCGGTCACAGCGGTGTACGGCTCGACGGCGGAGGTGGCCAGAATCGTCCGGTCCACGTGCGCAGGCGGGTGATCTCGTCGGCGGCGGGTGTTCCGGCTAAACAACGGCGATCTAGTCCAATCAAATGGAACGATGAGCTCCACGGGGTGACGTAGAGGCTATGTGCACAAGGAATCGAAGAATGGGGCAGAGATTTACCCGGTCTACGTTCACCAGCGGTCGGGCGAAGTCCGGCGACCGTGGACTGGCTTCTCCTGCGAAGCAAAGTCCGATTCCTTGCTCAGGGAGCTTCACCGAGGCGTGCACAGTCTCTTCCAAGGGTCGGGCGTGGCTGGGAAGGGCTCTGTTGGCCGGTCTATGGTGGCAGGGGCTCGGGTGGCCGCAGGCACGCCGGGCGCGGGGCAAACGCCGGTGGTTTCAGGCTCCGGTGAGGTCGAGCGTGCGCGGAGGAGTATGGTCGACGCCTGAGGGTGATTTATAGGCGCAGGCGCGATCAGGAGACGCGGGCGCGGCTTGGCGTGGCGCGGGGCGCGCGGGGTCGGGCGCGGGCGTGCCCTGGCGCGCGCAGAGCGCGTCGAACACGTGGAGGTGTTCTTCTGCCCACGTTCAAAAGCTTGCTGAGATCGCATGTGACTTCGCAGAACACGTCGAACACGTCGAACACGTGCGAATCTTGGCAAAAATCCAGCATAGACCTCTTCCTGGCACATATGGCTATCTCTGGTATGTGAGTTCCAAGGGAAGATAAGCCCTAGGTCAGAAGATATGCGGACGCCAAATCTGGCTTGTCTCCCTGCCCACTTCGCGACAAAAGTGATGCCAAGACATGTCAAATGTCAAGGGCTCGGTCTCAACTTTTTCCAGGGGGGTGCCTTAGGTGGTATGCCACATTTTTGGTATACAACTTAGGTGGTTTTGGTGCCATCTACAAGGTGAACACGGTGGATCTTTAGATTAGGTGTAGAATTTGACTTAGAGAGAATTAGGGAGCTCTAGCTCTCTCTCTACTTAAGGAATGGACTTGGGGTTTCTTAAGGGGTCTTTTTGCAATGTTTCCTCTCTATATTTGTTGATTACTATGTTTCTTAACTTTGGCCAAGGGTTAGGTCATGATTTGCACATTTGCTTAATCCCCCCCTTCAACCAAGGTTTTAGGGGATAGGGGTTCAAGAGGGGTCTAGGGTTTACTCCCCTCTTGTCCAAGGTGATAATTGCACAAAAGCTTGGGTAATGCTTTTGGTCATTCACATTCTTGGGTAAAACATGGTCTCCAAAGTTTTATGCTCTTCTCCTCAAGTTTCTTCCACATGTGATCACAGTCATTAGTGCATAGATGTGCCATAGCCATGGTAACACTTAGGGTGTTATAGTACCCGCGGCAAGGATTACGGCGGTGAGGCTTACCAGCGGCAGTAGAGCTCTAGCGGGGTGGTCAGTGACGTCGGGGAGGTCACGGCGGTCACGTCGGTGTGCGGGTCGGCGTCAGAGGTGGTCGGAGCTGCCCTGGCCACGAGCGCAGGCGGCGGAGGTCATCGGCGACTCCTGCTCCAGCCAAACCATGGTGGTAGGGTTCAATTAAAGCGCACGAGGAGCTCCACGGGATGATGTAGAGGCCATGCGCGCAACGAATTGAGAAATGGTGCAGAGGTTTACCCGGTCCACGTGCTCCGGTGGGGTTCCGAACTCCGGCGAGCACGATTGCGTTATTCCGGTGGCGCAGGTCCTCGGTTCAGGCTCGGGCAAGCTTCACGGCCTCCTAGGGGATCTATCCGAAGGCTTGGATCGAGCGGAGGAGGGCAAGAAAGGGGTTGGCCACGGTGGTTGCCCTAGGGTGGCTCTGGCGGGTCACGGGGAGGTCGCCGGAGCTATGGGCGAGCTCGGGGGAGTTAGGCGTGGTACAGAGGAGGCAACGGGGAAGATAGCCGGGCATTGGGGTGGGCTTTTATAGCCGCAGTGCGGGCGTGGTCACGGGGCGGCCGCGGGCGCGCGGGGTTCATGTGCGGGCGTGCTCTGAGCGCGCCCGCGAGTGTCAGCCCATGTCGAACACGTGGGGGTTTACTTCTGCCAGGGTTCAACAGCCGATTTGATCGCCTTAGCGTGCAGATCTTAGCAAAATCCCCATGTACGATCTCTTCCCTGCACCAAATCCTACCTTTTTTATGTGAGTTCCAAGCAAGGATACGGTCGTAGTAGAGAGATATGGGGGTGAGAAGTCGGCTCTGTCAGGGCTGTCCACACCGAGACAAAAGCCATGCCAAGTCGTGTCAAAAAGGCTTAGGGTTGGGTTCAAACTTTTCCAGGGTGTTCTAGGGGTCTTTGGGCGCCATTTTGTCAATTGGGCCATAAGGTTTTGAGGTTGGGATTAAAGTGAACATGTTTGATCTTTGAAAGAGGGTCAGTTTTGAACTTGAGCAAATCTTGATTTTTCTTTTATGCTCTTCTCTTTGGTGACCTTTTTGGGGTTCTTCTGAATCCTTTTTGGGGTCACACTCTTACTATGTTTTGTAGGGTATTAAGTGTATTACAACTTTTATAATTAGTCCAAGTCATGACAATGTGATTTACATAGACTTTTTGCCATAATCTCCTTTAGGGCTCCCTTTGCCTACAAGGGATTTGAATTAGGGTTTGAGTCATTCTCTTCTCTTTAGTGCATGATAAGGCCAAGGCATGACTTCTAAGATGGGTTACACCTACTTAGGATCTTGATCCCCAAGTTTGGTGTCTTATGCTCAAACTAAACCACATGTGATGATGGGTTCAATAGTGTAGTCTTGAGTGAAAACCCTAAGTAACACCTGGGGTGTTACAGCCTTCCCCCTTAAAGGAATCTCGTCCCAAGATTTTTTTTGTAGGGTCCTTCAGAGGGGGTACCAAAGAGGCGTGCTAGGGTGTTGCATTTTCATCTATCCAAGTTTCTCTAGTTAACTACTCTTCGAATGTCATTCTCTTTGCAACTTCAGAAGGAAGCCCTTTTAAAACCATTTTCCAAGTTTACAATTCCTTTAACATCTAAGTTTTTCTTATATTTAGTTTCGAAGGGCAGGTGGGTGTGGGGTTTTGGGGTTATGTACCGATTCCTTTGGGCAGAAGTCGTGGAACCGAGACCGTAGAAAATCCTCAGTCTCCCACGTAGCTTCTTCTACTGAATGGTGACTCCACTGAACCTTATACATTCTGATCAACTTTGACCGCGTTGATCTCTCCTTTTGATCCAATACCTTGACAGGGTGCTCTTGATAAGACAAGTCTGGTTCTATCTCAATTTCCGGTTCAGGTAGTACTTCGGTGGGTAAGCGGACACACTTCCGTAGCTGAGATATGTGGAACACATCATGAACTGCTGACATGTGGGATGGCAACTCCAGTTGATATGCTACGGGTCCACAATTTGCTTTGATCTCATAGGGCCCAATGCAGCGAGGGGCTAACTTGCCCTTGATTCCAAACCTCTGAACACCCTTGGTGGGTGACACCTTAAGATAAACATGATCTCCCACTTCGAACTGTAGAGGCTTCCTCCTCTTGTCATGATAGCTCTTTTGCCAGGCCTGAGCAGCTTCTAGGTTCTTCTTAATAACTCTGACCTTTTCCTCTGCTTCAAGTACTAAGTCTGGTCCAAATATTTGCCTCTCTCCCGCTTGAGACCAATTTAGCGGTGTCCTACACCTTCTCCCATACAAGGCCTCGAAAGGTGCCATCTTTAGACTGGACTGCTAGTTGTTATTATATGAAAATTCTGCCAAGGAAAGGCACTTGTCCCAATTTTTACCATAGTGTAGCACACAGGCTCGCAACATGTCTTCGAGGATTTGATTCACTCTTTCTATCTGGCCATCTGTCTGCGGACGGTATGCTGAGCTTCTTATTGCCGGGTCCCAAGTGATTCTTGGAGCTGCTCCCAAAAGCGTGCCACAAACAGTGCTCCCCTGTCAGACACAATGGTCTTCGGAATTCCATGCAAACACACTATTTGATCAATATAGATTTTTGCATACTTCTATGTCTGGTGGGTGGTATGCACTGGCAAGAAATGAGCTGTCTTGGTCAACCTATCCACGATGACCCAAATAGAATCATGGTGTCGGGAGGTATTGGGCAATCCCACGATAAAATCTATGCAAATATCCTCCCATTTCCAAGATGGTATGGGAAGGGGCTGTAAGGTGCCTACTACCTTCAGATGGCTGGCCTTGACTCTCTAGCAAGTGTCGCATTCAGATACATACTTAGCAAATTCCCTCTTCATTCTGGTCCACCAGTACAAAGATCTGAGGTCATGATACATCTTGTTACTGCCGGGGCGCATGGAGAATTTTGAAAGGTGAGCTTCATCCAATATTTTCTTTCTGAGCTCAGGGTTCTTGGGAACAACCAATCAATCTCCAAACCATAGAATCCCTTTGCTGTCCTGACGGAAGCATTTGTATTTTTCCGCCTTTTGTTCGATCATTTCCTTAATAACTTGAACACCCTTGTCACCAATCTGTGCCATGACTATTTGCTCATGTAAGTTGGGCTCCACTGAAATATAACTTAAAGCACCGGAGGAAACGACTTCTATGTTCAGCTTGGACAACTCATCACATAGGGTGGTGATCCTTGCATCCATATTCATACAATTGCACTGGGCTTTCCTGCTTAAGGTATCTGCCACAACATTGGCTTTGCCAGGATGGTAATGCACCTCCAAATCATAGTCCTTGATTAATTCTAACCATCTTCTCTGCCTCATATTAAGATCAGCTTGGGTGAAGATATATTTGAGACTCTTATGATCAGTGTAAATATTACAGTGAGCTCCCATCAAGTAATGTCTCCAAATCTCGAGAGCATGAACTACAACTGCTAACTCCAGATCATGTGTGGGGTAGTTCTGCTCATGGGGTCTGAGTGCTCGGGAGGCATAAGCAATGACTCTATTGTCTTGCATCAAGACACATCCCAATCCAGTACCAGAAGCATCGCAATAAACCTCAAAGGGTTTGGTGTTATCAGGCTGAGCTAGCACGGGTGCTGTTGTCAAATGCTGCCTTAGTGTATGAAAGGCATCCTCACATTTTTGACTCCATTCGTACTTTACTCCTTTCTTCAACAATTCAGTCATTGGCTTGGCAATCCTGGAGAAATCCGGAATAAATCGTCGATAATACCCTGCCAATCCTAGAAAACTCCGAATCTGCTGTAATGTAGTAGGAGGCTACCAATTCATCACTTCTTGTACCTTCTCAGGATCAACTGATATCCCATCCTGAGAAATTGTGTGACCCAAAAATTTAATTTCCCTCAGCCAGAAATCACATTTGGACAACTTAGCATATAGACGATGATCGTGCAGTCGCTGAAGCACGATGTGTAGATGCTCAGTATGCTCGTCTTCATTCTTGTAATAGACCAAAATATCATAAATGAAAACCACCACAAATTTGTCCAGCTCTGGCATGAATACCGAGTTGATCAAATACATGAAATAAGCCGGGGCATTGGTCAGCCCGAAAGACATTACCAAGTACTCATAAAGCTTATATCTAGTAGAGAAAGCCGTCTTCGGAATATCACTAGCCCTGATCTAAATCTGATGATAGCCAGAGCGAAGGTCTATCTTGGAGAATACACTTGCTCCCACCAACTGATCAAACAATACATCGATGCGGGGCAATGGATACTTGTTCTTGATGGTCACCGCATTGAGAGGGCGGTAATCGACACACAATCTCAGACTCTCATCCTTCTTCTTTACGAACAAGGCTGGACATCCCTAGGGTGAAGTACTTGGGTGAATGAACCCTTTGTCCATCAACTCTTGTAGTTGCTTTTTCAATTCCGCCAACTCTGCTGAAGGCATCCTATAGGGTCTCTTAGATATAGGTGCAGTTCCGGGTTGTAATTCAATCGCGAACTCTATGTCTCTGTCGGGTGGCATCCCTGGCAATTCGTTAGGAAAAACATCCGGGTAGTCACATACTACAGGGATTCTTTCAACCGGTGACTCTATCATGGTGAATGCACAGGAGCGGGTACAACCCTGATCAGGCAAATATAAAGTAGTCTCGCCACAAGTAGGGGAGTGAATCTCAATGGCCCTTGCTGCAATATCAAGTACTGCCTGATGCCTGGATAACCAATCAGTTCCCAATATAATGTCCACACTATCCAACCCTAAGATGAGAAGGGTGGTTCTAATCACAAGACTACCAAATTTTATAGGCACCTGCCTGTTGATTTGATAGGTGGCAACCCTGCCTCTTGGTGTTGAAATCGTAATTCCTCCATTGGTGTGGTGAAAAGGTAACTGACACTTGGCACTAAATTTGGTACTGATAAAACTGTGTGATGCACCAGAATCAAAAAGAATAATTGTATGATAATTCAAAACTGAAAAGATACCAGTCATGACGGGTGCTCCCTCCGGAATGTCAGCCATGGTGGTGAAGTTTAGCCTACCTTGCCTCACTTGCATCTTCTGCCTCTTGCCTTGATTCTGGTTGGAATTTTGTCCCTGCCTCTGCTGGTTCCTGGGGCAATTCTTAGCATAATGTCCGGTGTTACCACAAGTGAAACACCTGTTGTCATTGGCCTGACGGTACTGCTGCTGCTGTGGCTTATTATTGTTCCTCTGAACTGGGGGCTGAGAGCGGTTGGGTGCCTGCTGCTGCTGCTGTGGTCGGATCACCCAACGTCCTTGCTGCTGCTAAGGTCCTCGGTTCTGAGTGTCAGATACAATCCTGAAGCGCTATGGTTGAGCTGATGATCCTGCCACAGGGGTCTTCCTCTTCTTTTCTGCTTGACGGGCTGTGATGCAGTCCTCCTGTGAAATGGCCATGTTGACCAATTCATTGTAATTGTTGGCCCTGACGGTGTTGAGACAGTCGCGAAGCTTAGTGCTGAGCCCCCTCCTGAATATGTCCCTTTTCTTCTCATCCGTGTCTGCGTGGTATCCGGCATACTGACACAGGTCATTGGAGGCCTGAGCATACTGTAACATAGTCCGATTCCCCTGAGTGAGTGCCAGAAACTCATTTAGCTTGCGGTCCATAATGCCGGATGGTATATGATGCCCCCTGAAAGCTGCCTTGAACTCTCTCCATTCCACCTCATGGTCAACTGGCTGCATAGCAAGGAAGTGGTCCCACCATGTCCGCGCGGGTCCGTGAAGCTGCTGGGTGGCGAACCTGACCTTAGTCACCTCTGAACAAACTCCATTGAGTAGTGGGAATTTGGATTCCACTACCCTCAGCCATACATCAGCATCAAGTGGATCCTCTGCCCTGGTGAACAACGGTGGCTGGGTACTGAGGAACTCCTGATAAGTGGCTAACGCCGGGTGAGGCTGATGATCACCACCACCATAATGCTGAGGTGGCGGTTGACGCTGCGCCAACTGTCGCAGAATCTCATTCTGCTGGGCCATCAGTTCTTGCAGGGTAGGAGGCGGTGGCGGAGGAATGCGCTCATTCTGTCCACGACGCGCTCTTCCTGCCATCTGAAAAACCAAGAATGCTCTCAATAACACATTTCTGATGTCAGGGTTCATACGTGGTAAAAGATTTACAAGGGTAAAACCACTATTTTCTTGCATAAATCATAAAAAGATTCCACATGGCATAAAACTTTCCTTCATAAATTAAAACTGACATCATTCATCATCCATACTCCCAAAAGAGTTTGCTAAGATTACATCAGTGACCCAAAAGACTCAACTCTGTCTAGCCTAGTACCCCAAGGGTGCAAAAGCTAAGCTAGCTCCGAGGAGTTCTATCGCCACACACTTCTAACTCTATCTCAGTGACCTAGTGAGCGAACGAGGCAACGCTCGACTCGGGGGAAGGTGGTCTCCCTGAGCCAGCAGTGTCCAAGCTGGAGGCAGGCTCCGGCTCCTCTCCTCCCTCGATGTCGACATCCTCATTGCCTCCATATCCTGGATCTCCTGGTGGTGCATATCCAAATGTTGGTTAGCTTCCGCGAGTTGTTGCTGAGTGTTGATGAGCTGAACCTCGAGAACCTCAATGGTGTTCTCCCTGGTTCCCACTAATTCCTCAAGCTCCTGGATCTCATTGGACATCTGTTCCACTTGTAGGTCCTTTTCCACCATCTCAGTGGACAGGTCTACCACAAGTTCCTCTCTGTTATCCAAGGTAATCTTGGTAGCCTCCAATAATGCCATCAGATGAGACATTGCTTCTCCCCGCCTCACCTGCAAACGATACAGAGCATCCATGCATCGCACCGTCAAGTGCGCAGTCTGCCCTGGGTAAAGAGCCCATATGTCCTTGGCATGCTCCACTCGGTCTTTCCACATTGGGTCGTCCTCCTTTTCAGCAGGGAATAAGCCAATGGGATGAGTAGACAACTCCAAGGGGTGAAAACCACAGAAGGTGGTCAGCCCGTGGAGAGCAATTTCCTCGACAGTATCCTCAGCCTTGTATCCGAACGACTCGGAGTCCAATGAATGCCAGCCTGGCTGTAAGGGGTAAGGCTCTAGGGTCATCCTCACCCTACAGCGGGGCACTCGGTGCTTCTCAAACAGCTGCACCACGTACTGGGGAGGCATCGTGTAACCGGCTCCCTGAAGCACCTCCCACAAGATACGGGGAAAAGCCTCTCGTGCAAGTCCGTCCGTGTGGGACTGTGTGTTCCCTTCATCCGAGGATCCATGAGAAGTCATCTGTGTAAGGTTAAGCGTAAGTGAAAAAGAAAAAGAAGTATAAAATAAAAAAAGGGGGTCAAAACTCAGTCTCTCTCTGGCTACAAAAATGTTACGAAGTGTACTTAATCTGTCATCATCATTTATTAGAGTTCTTACTTAATTATTAATAGTTTAGGTAAGGATGCATGCATGTTCATCCTAAAACGACCTTACTTCAACTTAGAGGGAATAGGGAAAAATTCCCATCCCTTATTGTAGCCTGTAGGGCTTACTCAAATAACCACCTAGTTACCCCTCTATCATCCTAAGGCTTCACGTCCTAGGTCTATCCTAATCGTCCTACGATCTATCCAACATTTGTTTCTATCAAGTTTTACTTTGAAAAAGGATGGTATTTATAGTTTATTGATTCCTCTGTGGTGGTACGAGCTCCGATACCAGCTATGGCAGAACCGCCCGAATTATTCCAACTTAAGTGCTCAAGCCACACCCTTAAGGGCAGCAACACACTTAAACAAGAATAACCCGTCAGTCCATCGGATCTAGTACGACGAGGCCACTAACAGGATCAAGTACCACGTACTCACTCGATGGTGAGGCACAGCGCAAATACAATAAAGCATAAAACCATACATTAAGGAGTATCAAATTATTACATCAACATCGGAGTTTTAGCAAAAGTGGAGATCATCGTTCGGAATGCAGCGGAATAAAACTAATGATAAGTAAACGGAGAGATGGGGAAGCCTGTCCCATCACTCCTCATGCTCCTCCTCGGCCGAGGTTGGGTCCCACTCGACTGTCCAACCCTGTGGCAAGATGGACGGCCAAGTCACTCCAGCAACCATGTCCTCCAGAGAACCTGTAAAATTATGCCACAAGCAAGGCTGAGTATACTAATACTCAGCTAGACTTACCCGGTGTGAGGAGTCTACTCCTCTACCTCTAGACATGCAACTGTTTGGCTGAGGGGTTTGGTTGCCAAAAGCACTTGCTGGGTCTAAAAATCATGTTTTAGTTTTTTCAAGTTTTAGTGTGACTCTCTTAAGACTAAATGTGTACTATCTACTCATTCATGGTATCAAGCAATTTAGCAATCAACATCTTTTGCCAAATCATCACATTTCCACTTGTTACTCAATGTAGTACAATGGATCAAGCAGTCTCATTAGCTACGAGAAGCAGACGATTCGAATCGAGTTTGTATCCTTGCAAGGTAAACCTAAACACACGACGTGGCGAGGCACTCCTTCCCCACACACATCAACCGTCCCCATTGATTCTCCGTCAGCAGAGAGGGGCTCACCGCCTTGGCGTACAATGCCTCACTGACCCTGACTGCCGTCGTGCAGTGACTGCACTTGTACCCACCATAACCGGAATGGGAGACCACGTCTCAGGTCGCGTGAGGAGGGCAATCTGCTACCAGGTTCAATCAGGTACTAGGCTTACCGATTTACCATATTTCTCGGCATGTGCTTAGTACGTTCAAACGCTTGACATAGGTATCCGCATGTTAATCCTTATTCCAATTTCGTCTCGTAGACATCGGCACCCCCATGGGTCTGAGTCCATAGACCCTTATCATTCTATTATCAAGGTGGATACAATCAATTTCCTAACCTCGCACGAGTGCTAGAAAAATCACTCGACTTCTACCGAGATCCCTAATTAGTAAAGCAGCTACTCGACCTAGCATACTAGTATCCATCTCAAAAGGTATCCTGAGTCATGCAACTAAGGTTCCAAACAACTCCTACACTTAAGTGCACAATACAAGCCTACAAACATTAAGTGTAGTAAAATAGCATATAGAATAGGTTATGCATAAAATCGGGGCTTGCCTTTCAAAACTGGGGCAGACAGATCCTCGATGGCAGGCTCTGGTGCTGGATCCGGGGCTACCTCCTGAGCAACTCCTTGCTCCAGCACGAGGATGTACTTTCCGTCAGCGAGATTGCAATCTATTGAATGCAATGAATAAGAAATATGTATGCTATGATTATGCAGGATTTAGTAATCATTATGCTTAGTGAAGAAAAACTAAGTTAGTTGATAACTTAGGGTTTCTTTGTTATAAGAAGCTCTTGAGGTTTATGCTTATCAATTTGGGTTTGAGATTTTGCTTAGCAGTAAACATAGTGGATTAAGATTTGGATTGCCCTTTAAAGGTTCTATCAGGTATTCAAGGGTTTTGTTGTTTTGGTTAGGGCAACATTAATCTCCACTACTAATTCCTCTTTTTATTGTCTTTTTATGCTCTTAAGGTGGTTTGAACTACAACAGTGATTTCAAAATTTTCAAAAATCTTGTAAAAATTGCAGTGGGTGAATATTGGGCTTTGAAGTCTGTCCTATAATTTTGAGGTCAAAAATAAACAGAAGATGCCCTGGACAAAATAACAAAAGGGGCAGAGGGGTTACTTTGCACTACAACCCTTATCTAGGTGTGGGTTCTGTACTAAGGGTTATTTTTGCTAGTATCTATGGGTAATAACATGCTTTTGTGCCAAAAATCACAGAGGGTTACTTAGTGTTATTTAGTAATGATTTTCTAAAGTTTAATGCCAAAAAGACACTTATAACTAACTTGCTATTTGAAAAATATCAAACAACAGAACTTGTATTTTTTCTAGGTTCCTCTTAGCACAAGAAAAGTTATTCCTAAGGTAGGGGTGTTTTCTTCTTAGGATTATTTTCTTATGATTTTTCAAATTTTTCTCTGTTTTTCATGAATAATTGTGAGTACAATTTCCTCTCACTGGACTATGGTTCAATAGATTTTTCTTGTGAACTATATAACTTAGGCATGCTAGGAAAAATATGGTTGCCCTCTGGTTCCCATTTTTAATCCCTTTTCTTAATTTTCCTAAGTTTGAGCATAAACAAGCTTTAGTGAACAAACTCTCCTTAACCTTGTATACTGGGGTGTTTATTAATTTTAAACAGTGTAACTACTAGGTTAGTGTCTCCACTATTTTTCTTAAACCTGGTCTAATAAAATTTATATTTTTCCTTCTAATATTAAGTTTTGAGCAGTTTTCTTATTTAATTCAAAACTCTAGAAAATAATACAGGAACTATGGGGTTTACTATTTTTGTCTGATAGTTTATATTTCACAAAGTCTAGCAAAATTGGTTTGACAAATTTTGGATAATTATTCTTCAAGTTATGCATTTATTTATTTCTATGTAATATTTGAAAGAAGAATAAATTCGAAAGGGAAAAGAAATACAGGTTTTCGCTGAACCCCCTGGATTTTCTCTCTCAAAACAGTCCTCGGTCTACTATTTGCATGAGTCACTGACATTGCACAAAACCCCCTCGACTTAGCCAAAATCTAACCCGCACTCCCTAGCTGGCTTAAACAGTACACGCGGCAAGGATTACGGCGGTGAGGCTTACCGGCGGCAGTAAAGCTCCGGCGGGGTGGTCAATGACATTGGGGAGGTCACGGCGGTCACGTCGGTGTGCGGGTCGGCGTCAGAGGTGGTCGGAGCTGCCCTGGCCACGAGCGCAGGCGGCGGAGATCATCGGCGGCTCCAGCTCCGGCCAAACCACGGTGGTAGGGTTCAATTAAAGCGCACGAGAAGCTCCACAGGGTGATGTAAAGGACATGCGCGCAACGAATTGAGAAATGGTGCAGAGGTTTACCCGGTCCACGTGCTCCGGCGGGGTTCCGAACTCCAGCGAGCACGATTGTGTTATTCCGTTGGCGCGGGTCCTCGGTTCAGGCTCGGGCAAGCTTCACGGCCTCCTAGGGGATCTATCCAAAGGCTTGGATCGAGCAGAGGAGGGCGGGAAAGGGGTTGGCCTCGGTGGTTGCCCTTGGGCGGCTCTGGCGGGTCGCGGGGAGGTCGCCGGCGCTATGGGCGAGCTCGAGGGAGTTAGGCGTGGTATAGAGGAGGCAACGGGGAAGATAGCCGGGCACTAGGTTGGCTTTTATAGCCACGGTGCCAGCGTGGTCACGGGGCGGCCGCGGGCGCGCGGGGTTCGCATGCGGGCATGCTCTGAGCGCGCCCCCGATTGTCAGCCCACGTCGAACACGTGGGGGTTTACTTCTGCCAGGGTTCAACGGCCGATTTGATCGCCTTAGCGTGTAGATCTTGGCAAAACCCCCGTGTACGGTCTCTTCCCTGCACCAAATCCTACCTTTTTGATGTGAGTTCCAAGCAAGGATATGGTCGGAGTAGAGAGATATGGGGGTGAGAAGTCGGCTCTGTCAGAGCTGTCCGCACCGAGACAAAAGCCATGCCAAGTCGTGTCAAAAGGCTTAGGATTGGGTTCAAACTTTTCCAGGGTGTTCTAAGGGTCTTTGGGCGCCATTTTGTCAATTGGGCCATAAGGTTTTGAGGTTGGGATTAAACTGAACATGTTTGATCTTTGAAAGAGGGTCGGTTTTGAACTTGAGCAAATCCTGATTTTTCTTTTATGCTCTTCTCTTTGGTGACCTTTTTGGGGTTCTTCTGAATCCTTTTTGGGGTCACACTCTTACTATGTTTTGTAGGGTATTAAGTGTATTACAACTTTTATAATTAGTCCAAGTCATGACAATGTGATTTACATAGACTTTTTGCCATAATTTCCTCTAGGGCTCCCTTTGCCTACAACGGATTTGAATTAGGGTTTGAGTCATTCTCTTCTCTTTAGTGCATGATAAGGCCAAGGCATGACTTCTAAGATGGGTTACACCTACCTAGCATCTTGATCCCCAAGTTTGGTGTCTTATGCTCAAACTAAACCACATGTGATGATGGGTTCAATAGTGTAGTCTTGAGTGAAAACCCTAAGTAACACCTGGGGTGTTACATTTTTCTGCAGAGCCTTAGACTCATGTGAATAGTGCATCGAGGACCTGTCTGTAATTCATTCAAAACCTTTCGTCAGGGACCCCAGCACAAAACTGTTTTTCCTTTAACCATTTCTAATTAATCTTTTTTATTTCAGCAGAGAACTTAGAAAATTTATATCTTGAGTTATATTCAACCAAATTTAGCTAAACCAATTTTGCTGAATTCAAAATATTTTGTACTATCACATAAAAATACTGAACCCTATGCTTTTTGTTCTAAATTTTAGAGTTTGAAATTAATTAAAGAAACTGACCAAACCTTTTAAAAAGGAAGAAAATTTGTTATGCTTCTGTGCTGAACTTAAGAAAATTTGTAGAAGTTCAACCCCATTTAGACACTATTTAAAAATATTGAACACCTCAGTATTGAAGATTTAAGTAGGGTTATCTATTAAAAGCCATTTTTGCCCAAAACTTAAGAAAATCAGAAAGGTATTAGAAAATAATGAACAGTGAATGTAATTATTTTTCCTAGTCTACTAAGGTAGTAGAGAACCTAGGAAAAATAGAGGGACCACTAGTCTAGAACAGATTCTAGGTAAAATGTTTTATTAAGCATTAATCAAATTAGAAAAACAATTATTAGAATTATGAAAACAATTCCCAAATTCTTATGAAAAATCCAGTGGACTTGTAACCACTAGAACCCCACTACAAAAATAATAAACACCTCAGTCCATCATTTTAATTAGGGTAAACAAATAGAACTTGATATTGAGCCATATTTCAATTAAATCATGAGCAAACCAAAAAAGAGTGCAATAATGGGCAAATAATTTTTTACCAGATAGGTAATAAAGTAGGCCACCAGAGAAAAATGCAAAACCCAATTGAAAGCTGCAAAATAATACCCATTGAAAATACTTCATGAAAAAGGCCATTTAATCCAAATAATTCCTACCACCTTTCCCTTAAGCAAAAAGTTACAAAACTTAAGAATGATTGCTCTTGCACAAAGAAGAAGATAGGAAAAATTGGAAATCTGTTGTTTGATATTTTTTAAATATAGTAGTAGTAGAAAGCACCCCTTTGGCTAGAAACTTTAGAAAATCATAACAAAATAACTAATGCGTACTACTGGCTGAAAATTTGTACAAAGTCATGTTATAACATCTGAATGCCAACAAAATAAGTCTTAGAGAATAACTCACTGTAAAAAGAAGGTTGTAGTTCAAAACACCCCCTCTGCCCTAATATTTGATAATTTTATGCAAAGAGAACCACTCACTTTTTAAACCCCAAAATTTGAGACCAAGACTTATACACAAGTAAGAAGCCACTGTAATTTTTGCAGAAGTTTTGGAAATTTATTAAGCTATCTTGTAGTTCAAACCCACCTTAAAAGCATGAAAGAAATAGAAAAGAGGAGAGGGAATACTAAATCTCACTCTAATGATTCAGCTAAACACCTTAATAAACTCTCACTAAGACATCAAAGAGAAATCAGTTGAATACCAAAATAAACTTACCAATTAGCTTAACCAAGCTGACCCTAATTTGCTAAGTATACCACAAGAATCTTCAGTAGCAAGATTAAGCTCTACCTTATTAATTTGATCACTCACCATCAAAGTTTAATTGCTAAATTGCATATCATACCATGCATGTATCTTACTCATTGCATTCATTAGATTGCAATCTTGCTGACGGAGAGTACGTGCTCATCCCCGAGCAAGGAGCTATCCACGAGGAGGACCAGGAGCAAGCTCCCGAGACTGCCATCGAGGATCTCCCCGTAGCCCCAGCATTTGAAGGCAATCCCCGGTTTTATGCATAACCGTATCTATATATGCTACTTTACTACACTTATTGTTTGTAGGTTTGTAATGTGCACTTAGGTGTAGGAGTTGCTTAAAACCTTTAGTTGCATGAACTTTGGAGTCCTTTTTGAGATGGATACTAGTATGCTAGGTCGAGTAGCTGCTATGCTAAATCAGGATCTCGGTAGAAGTTGAGTGATTTTTCTAGCACTAGCGCAAGGTCAGGAATTGATTGTATTCATCTTGATAACGGGATCTACGATGGTCCATGGACTTGGATCCAGGGAGGATGTCTTGTCCATGAGACGGGAAAAGGAATTAAGGATTAATGTGTGGATACCTGAGTGAAGCGTTTGAATGTACTAAACACATGTCGGGAAATATGGTAACCGGTAAACCTAGTACCTGAGTGAAGCCGGGCGTGGACTTTTCCCCTCACTTGTCCTGAGACTGGGTCTCCCATGCTAGCTAAGGTGAGTACAAGTGCGGTCACTACACGGCGACAGCCAAGGTCAGTAGAGCATTGTATGCTAAGGTGGTGAGCCCTTGCCGTGAACGGGGAATCGATGGGGATGGTTGATATGTGTGGGGACGGAGTTCCCTGACATGTCGTGTGTTTAGGTTTACCTTGGAAGGTTAAAACTCGATTCGAATCGTCTGCTTCTCGCAGCTAATGAGACTACTTGACCCCTTGTACTACATTGAGTAAGAAGTGAAATGAGGTTTACTTGAGATAACTTGTTGATTGTACTAAATGCTTGTTACCATGTATGCTTAGAAGGAGCAAACTTAGCTAAGATAATGATGCTAGAAATTGAAAAGCTAAAATTTGATTTTAGACTCAGCTAGTGCTTTTGGCAAACCAAACCCCTCAGCCAAACAGTTGCATGGTCTAGAGGTAGAGGAGTAGTTTCCTCACACTGGGTAAGTCTAGCTGAGTATTAGTATACTCAACCTTGCTTGTGGCATAATTTTTGCAGGTACGCTTCAGGATATGGTTGATGGTGTGTCTTGGCCTACAACCTTGCCACCGGGTTGGACGGTCGAGTGGGATACTGCTTCGGCAGGAGAGGAGGAGCAGTAGTGGGCTAGGCCTTGCCCAATTCCTCGCTACTAACGATATCGATTATCCAATGCATCCTATTTTGTGAACTTTTACCAGCTACATGGAAAACTCCGATTTATGTAATAATTCAGTACTTTAATTTGAGGTTTTCCTATTTTATTGTATTTCTTCTGTGACTCACCTTTGAGTGAGTTTGTGGTATTTGATCCTGGTTAAGTGGCTTTATCAGACTAGATCTGAGGGACTGACGGGTTATTCCGATTTAAGTGTGTTACGGCCCCTAAGGCGTGACTTAGGCACTTAAGCTGGAATAATTCGGGCGGTTCTGCCATAGCTAGTATCGGAGCAAATACCACCATAGAGAAGCACAATAAACCACGAATACCAATTTTTAAAAATCTAAAACTTGCTTAGAAACTAGTATGACTCGTCAGGACTAGACCGCTAGACCTAGGACGAAAGGCCTTAGGAATAGAGGGAGAAATAGGTGGCGAAATAAGTAAGCCCTGTGGGCCAGTCCTTAGCTTTTTAAGGGATGCCCTAGGAGCACCCTTTTTTCAGAGACGAGACGTTATTTTCAGCATGCATGCATTATAAAAACTAAAGGGAATAGAAACTAAAGAAGTAAAAATTTGAGCTAACCCGCTTCCTTTTAACCATCCAGGCTCTTTTATTTTCTCCCTTCCACCATAATCTTTACATCTGATACCCTTCTGTAGATGACCTCACCCACCCCCGCCAGTGGAGGAGACACTCGTTGCAGCTCTGACTTCCTTTCTCACGATGGCTTTCCTTCAATCTTGTGGGAAGTGCTTAACTCCGTCGGTTACCCTAAGCCCCTTTGTACACGGTGCAGTTGTACGAGGAGCATCGGGTACCATGTTGCCGAGTCTGGCTAACATAGAGGCTCATCCCCTTCAGCCGGGGTGGCGTTCTCTTGACTCCGAGACGATTGGATTCAGGACGGACGACACCACTAAAGCAGCAGGCATGAAGACTCTGACAACTTTCTATGGCTACCATCCCCTGGAGATGGTGATGCACCCCTTGGGACACTTCCCTGCTGAGAAGAAGGATGACCCCATGTGGTGCAACAGTGCGAGCCATGTGAAGGATGTGTGGGTGATGTATCCCGACTTGGTTGGGAGGGTCACTGTTCAGTGCATGAGTGCGTTGTACCGCCTTCAGGCCCCGCAGAGCGATGCTATGGCACATCTTTCTAACCTCGCTCAAACCACCAAGCTCACCCTCGACAGCCGAGAAGACTTTGTGGTCGACTTGTCCTCCGTGTTGGTGGAGAAGGACCTGCAGGTGGAATGGCTGAGCCAGCGCATCACCACCTTGGAGCAGCAGGTGGAGATCCGAGACAACACCATTGATGTCTTGGAGAACCAGCTCCATGATGTGCAGTGGGAACTCGAAGAAGCTAATGACCACCTGGACATGCATCACTTAGAGATGGAGGCCAATGAGGCCGGAAGCGTGGGAGAAGAGGCTCCTGAGGAGTTAGGACCAGCCCCTGGTGCCAATGGGACTACCTCCGCGATGCCCCCTTCACCCGCATCTAGTGTTGCTTCCACCACTCAGGGTTGATCAGTCGCTTTGACGCTTTAGGCGGATAAAAACCTAAGCAAGCTTAGTGATGGCAGATTTTGGGACTAGGCTTACGGGTACTTCCCCTAATTGATGTAACCCTTGCAAACTTTTGAGAGCTGTGGGATGTTTGTAACCATGTTTTCTTCATTCGAACCTAATATTATGATTATGGCAATTTCCTTTCCATAAGAGATAATAGCATGTCGTTCAAAATTGTGAATTGAGATAACAATGGCGACAATCTCTGTTTTCAGATGGTAGCTAGGCAGCGTCGCGGGCAAAACTAGCAAGTTCCCCCGCCACCTCCTCGAGCTCCCACAGTGCAGGAGCTGATGGTACAACAGAACTAGATTTTGAGACAGCTCTTGCAGCGCCAGCCCCACCCTCAGCAGTATGGTGGAGGCCAGCCGCAGCGACCTCCGGCAGCGGCAACTTACCAGGAATTCCTGAGTACGCAGCCGCCCTTGCTCACCAAGGCAGAGGATCCGTTGGATGCCGACATGTGGCTACGCGTCGTGGAATCCAAGTTTCCCCTCCTCACGGGAGACTGCCCTGATGATACCAAGACTCGCTTCACCGCACAGCAGCTTCGTGGCCCTGCTCGGACTTGGTGGGACCACTTCCATGCTATGCTGCCTACTGGTCATGAAGTGTCTTGGGAGGAATTCAAGACTGCTTTCAGAGGGCACCACATCCTAGCTGGAATTCGCAAGCTGAATGAGTTTCTGGCACTCAATCAGGGAACCCGCACGGTATTGCAGTATGCTCAGGCCTTCAATGACCTATGCCAGTATGCAGGTTATCATGCTGATTCTAACAAGAAGAAGAGAGACCGCTTCGGCAGGGGTCTCAACACCAAGCTGTGGGAACGTCTCAACACTGTCCGGGCTGATAGCTTCAATGAGTTGGTCAACCTGGCCATCTCCCAGGAGGAATGTATTGTAGCTCACCGGGCAGAGAAGAAGAGAAAAGGACCAATGGCAGCACCATTCGCTCAGGCCCAGAGGTTCAGGATTGTTTCTCACAACCAGAGCAGGGGATTTCAGTAGCAGGCAAGCAGATGGGTGATCAGGCCACCTTAGTAGCAGCAGTCGGCACCCACTCATTTTCCAGCTCCCGCTCCAAGGAACAATCAGCCTCCGCAGCAGCAGCAGTTCCGCCATGGCAATGGGAACAAGTGCTTCACTTGTGGCAATGTGGGCCACTATGCCAAGAATTACCCAAGAAATCAGCAGAGGCAGATGCCAGCACCAAATCAAGACAAGGGAAGAAAGCAGAAGGTGCAAGTCAGGCAAGGGAAGCTCAACTTCACTACTCTAGAGAAGTTACCTGAGGGAGCCCCCATCATGACTGGTATCTTTTTAGTTTTTAATCACCCTGCATTAATTCTATTTGATTCTGGTGCATCTCATAGTTTCATTAGCCAGAAGTTCAGTGCTAAATGTCATTTGCCTTTCTATCATACAAAAGGGTCATTCATGATAGCCACAACTGGGGGTAAAATTGCAACCAACCAATTAAACTGGAGTGTGCCTATCTCAATGGCAAGTAGAAATCTTCAAAACCACACTCCTAATTTTGGGATTGGAGGGTATGGACATCATTCTTGGAGCCGACTGGATGACTCATCATCGAGTAGTGATGGATGTAGCTGCCAGAGCTCTGGAGATTCGTTCCCCTACCTCCGAAGATCTGGTGTTATATCTCTCCAGCCAAGATTCTACTCAATCATGTGCTTTTGCTATGATGGAGTCACCTGTGAAGAAGATTCCAGTGGTCTGTGAGTATGTAGATATTTTTCCTGATGAATTGCCAGGAATGCCACCAGACCGGGACATCGAATTTGCCATCGAGGTGCAACCAGGAATGACACCTATTTCCAAGAGGCCTTACAGGATGCCACCCGCTGAGTTGGCAAAATTGAGGAAACAATTGCAAGAATTGTTGGACGAAGGTTTTAATCGCCCAAGTACTTCACTTTGGGGATGCCCAGCCTTGTTTGTAAAAAAGAAGGATGAAAGCTTGAGGCTGTGCATAGATTACCGCCCTCTTAATGCGGTGACTATCAAGAACAAGTATCCTTTGCCTCGTATTGATGTCTTTTCGATCAGTTGGTCGGAGCCAAAGTGTTTTCCAAGATAGACCTTCGCTCCAGCTATCATCAGATCAAGATACGGGCAAGTGATATTCCGAAGACCGCTTTCTCAACCAGATATGGGTTGTATGAATTCTTGGTGATGTCATTTGGGTTGACCAATGCACCAGCATATTTCATGTATCTGATGAATTCTGTTTTCATGCCCGAACTAGACAAATTCGTAGTGGTTTTCATCGATGATATCCTGGTGTACTCGAAGAACGAAGAAGAGCATGCCGGGCATTTGCATGTAGTGCTTCAACGCCTGCGAGAGCACCGTCTTTACGCCAAATTGTCAAAATGTGATTTTTGGATAAAGGAAATCAAATTCTTGGGTCACACTATCTCTCAGGCAGGTATAGCTGTTGATCCTGATAAGGTGCAAGAGGTGATGAACTGGAAGCCACCAACGACTGTCCGTCAGATTCAAAGTTTTCTGGGATTGGCTGGTTATTACCGAAGATTCATTCCGGATTTCTCTCAAATTGCAAAGCCCATAACTGAATTGCTGAAGGAAGATGCCAAGTTTGTTTGGAGTCAGAAGTGCGAAGATGCCTTCCACGCATTGAGGCAACATCTGACCACCGCACCGGTGTTAGCGCAACCCGACGACACCAAGCCATTTGATGTGTACTGTGATGCCTCTGGCACTGGACTAGGTTGTGTCTTGATGCAAGACAACCGAGTCATTTCTTATGCATCGAGAGCACTCAGGCCTCATGAGCAAAATTATCCCACTCATGAACTGGAGTTAGCAGCCGTGATTCATGCATTGAAAATGTGGAGACACTATTTGATGGGAACCCACTGCAACATCTTCACTGATCATAAGAGCCTTAAGTATATCTTTACTCAGGCTGATCTCAACATGAGGCAGAGATGATGGCTAGAGCTGATCAAGGATTATGACCTAGAGGTACATTATCACCCAGGAAAAGCCAATGTGGTAGTAGATGCCTTGAGTTGGAAATTGCAATGCAACTGTGTTATGATGGATTCTCGCATTAACACCTTGTGTGATGAGTTGAGCAAAATGAAGATTGAAGTGATTCCTTCTGGTGCTTTGTCTCACATTTCCGTTGAGCCAGCTTTGCAAGACCAGATCATCATGGCCCAGCTCAGTGACAAGGGAGTGCAAATTATTAAGGAGAACCTCCATCAGAAGACAGAAAAGTATAAATGTTTCCGCCAAGATGGAAAGGGTATATTGTGGTTTGAAAGAAGATTGGTGGTTCCTAAAAATAAGGATCTCAAGAAGAAAATCTTGGATGAGGCCCGTCTCTCCAAATTCTCCATGCATCCAGGGAGCACCAAAATGTACCATGATCTGAAGCCCTTGTATTGGTGGACCAGAATGAAGAGGGAGATAGCCCAGTATTTATCAGAATGTGACACATGCCAGAGGATAAAGGCAAGCCACATGAAATCAGCTGCAGCTTTGCAACCCCTATCTATACCTTCATGGAAATGGGATGACATCAGCATGGATTTCATTGTGGGTCTGCCCAACACCTCTCGTCATCATGATTCGATTTGGGTTATTGTGGACCGACAAACGAAAGTGGCACATTTTCTCCCAGTGCACACCATTGATAAGGCTCAAAAGTATGCAGAGTTGTACATTAACCGAATCGTGTGTTTGCACGGTTTGCCCCGGACCATTGTATCTGACCGAGGAGCCCCATTTGTTCCCAGATTTTGGGAACAACTGCAAGAGTCTTTGGGAACCAAGCCAATCAGAAGTTCAGCTTACCACCCGCAGACTGATGGTTAGACCGAGAGGGTAAATCAAATTCTTGAAGATATGCTGAGAGCTTGTGCGACCGATTGTGGCAAGAACTGGGATAAGCACCTCTCCTTGGCAGAGTTTGCTTATAACAACAGTTATCAATCCAGCCTAAGGATGGCACCCTTCGAAGCTCTCTATGGAAGAAGGTGTAGAACACCCCTCAATTGGTCTCTACCTGGAGAACGAGAAGTTTTCAGACCTGACTTAGTGACTGATGCCGAAAGGAAGGTCAAACTAATCAGGAAGAATCTAGAAGCTGCTCAGGCCAGGCAGAAGAGTTACCATGATAAGAGGAGGAAACCTCTCTAGTTCGAGGTGGGAGATTTTGTATATTTGAAGGTATCACCCACCAGGGGAGTGCAGAGTTTCGGGATCAAAGGCAAGTTAGCCCCTCGTTACATTGGACCTTATGAGATCATAGAAGCATGTGGACCCATGGCATACAAATTGCAGTTACCTCCAAAAATGTCTGCCATCCACAATGTGTTCCATGTATCTCAACTGAAGAAGTGTGTTCGATTGCCGACCGAGATCATAGCGGAACCAGAATTGGAGATAGAGCCAGATCTATCGTACCAAGAGTACCCTTCCAAGGTTCTGGATTGCAAAGAAAGATCAACTCAGGCTAAATCGATCAAGATGTATAAGATCCAGCGGAGTAATCACTCAGAGGAAGAGGCTACTTGGGAGACTGAGGAATTTCTGTGTTCCAACTTCCCCGATTGCCTACCTAAGGAAATTGCTACATAATCATGCCCAACCCCCCCTCCTGCCCTTCGAATCTAAATTTCAAAAAAATGATCTTAATATAAAGAGAGTTAATTATAAGAGAAGAATTAAAAGGACTTCCTTCTGAAGTTGCAAAGAGAATGACATTCGAAGAGCAGTTGCCTTAATAAATAAAGCATCCACTCCAAATAAGTATCACCCTTCACTTCACCCCGATAGGACTCCGGCCCGAATCTCAGGACGAGATTCCTTTAAGGGGGGAAGGCTGTGACACCCTAGTATCACCTAGGGTTTCTTCCTTAAGCTAACCCAAACCGTTATCACATGTGAACCAAATGAAGGGATGAACATCAAGCAAAGAAAAAAATTTAATAACAAAGGTTGAAGTAAGTCTTTTATCTTAAGAAATTCTCCTTAATGATGTCATGAACCTCAAGGTAAGAAGAACTTTCAAACCCAAATTCATCTTAAGTGGACCATTTAAACACATAAAGGGTATTTGGGAAAAGACTTGGGAGAGAAATACAAATTTTGGAACCAAATAACAAAGTTTTAGTACACTAAATAACCAACAAAATATGGACGGAAAGTTTTGCCATTTGAATTTTTCAAAATCCCTAAATCAGCCCCTGAACTAATGTACTTGGGAAAAATTCAGAAATTCAGAAATCTGAATTTCAACCCCTTTCCAAAGATCAACCGTGTTTTCTGTTTTTCAAAACTTAAATCAAACAAGTCCAAATAGCAAAGTGGCGCCAAATTTCCTGGAACACACCATGACCAAGTTTGGAAACCTCTCTCCACCTTTTGACATGATCTTGACATGGATTTACCTCGGGACTCGACCTTGTGACACTGCCACCTTAGCAACATGACAACTCTCTGTACAGAGCCCCAAACCGCTCGCCTTCCACACATAAACGACAAAGCTCTGCCGGGAGAGCAAATCTTGTGCAGTGATCATGCCCAAATACGCGAAGATCTCCAACCTATGAGCGTTTGAACTCAAGCAGAAGCAAAGAGCCACGTGCTCAATGCCGTGTCAGGCCGGCCGAGCACGGACTTGCCGCGGCAGCGCGCGCCCCGCGCGTGGTCGCACCGCCCCGCGCGTCTGCACCTCGCCCTCGCCTATAAATGCCTCTAGAGGCCTTAGCCGTTTGCAATCACGCACCCAAAGCCCCGCCCGAGCCAGAGATCACTGGAGTTCGCCGTGGAAAGCAAGCACCACCGCCCGCCATCTCCGCCCGAGCACGGCCGTTGTGGCCAGCCCCTTCTGTTGACCCCCAGCCTCGCCCCAGCCCCTGGACCGCTTCCCCGTGAAGCCGTGAAGCTTCTCCAAGCTTGAGCTGAGGCATTGCCTCACCGGAGAGGCGGATTCACCCTCGTTGGACTTCGGTCGACCGCCGCCGCCGTGGACCGAGCAATCCGATGAGCCATTCTCTAATTCCTTGCACCCCTGTCCTTCTTGACCTCTGGCGAAGCTCTCTAACCGGTTCACTCGGACAATCACACCGTGAGCAGGCCTGATTCCTCGCCGCCGACGAGCATCTCCGCCTGCGCACGTGTACCGACCGACTCTGACCATTCCCGACGGTGACCCACACATCGCCTGACCCTCAGGACATCCCCTACATCCTCCACCACCTCACCGGAGCAGTCTCGCCGCTGGTAAGCCCCACCTCCCCTTTCTTCCTCCGCAGCCACTTTTCCATTAGGGAAGGACCGAGGGTTTGATTTTGCAAAACCCTAGGGGGTTTTCTGCAGAGCCTTAGACTCATGTGAATAGTGCACCAAGGACATGTCTGTAATTCATTCAAAACCTTTCGCCAGGGACCCCAGCGCAAAACTGTTTTTCTATCAACCATTTCTAATTATTCTTTTTAATTTCAGCAGAGAATTTAGAAAATTTATATCTTGAGTTATATTCAACCAAATTTAGCCAAACCAATTTTGTTGGATTCAAAATATTATGAACTATCACATAAAAATATTGAACTCTATGCTTTCTATTCTAAATTTTAGAGTTTGAAATTAATTAAAGGAACTGACCAAACCTTTTATAAAGAAAGAAAATTAGTTATGCTTCTGTGCTGAACTTAAGAAAATTTGTAGAAGTTCAACCCCCATTTAGACACTGTATAAAAATATTGAACACCGTAGTATTGAAGATTTAAGTAGGGTTATTATTAAAAGCCATTTTTGCCCAAAACTTAAGAAAATCAGAAAGGTACTAGAAAATAATGAACAGTGAATGTAATTATTTTAGCTAGTCTACTAAGGTAGTAGAGAACCTAGGAAAAATAAAGGGACCCCTAGTCCAGAAGAAAGTCTAGATAAAATGTTTTATTAAGCATTAATCAAACTAGAAAAATAATTATTAGAATTATGAAAACAATTCCAAAATTGTTAATAAAAATCCAGTGGACTTGTAACCACTAGAACCCCACTACAAAAATAATAAACACCCCAGTCCATCATTTTAAGTAGGGTAAACAAATAGAACTTGATATTGAGCCATATTTTAATTAAATCATGAGCAGACCAAAAAATAGTGGGCAAATAAATTTTTACCAGATAGGTAATGAAGTAGGCCACCAGAGAAAAATGCAAAACCCAATTGAAAGCTGCAAAATAATACCCATTGCCAATACTTCATGAAAAAGGCCATTTAATCCAAATAATTCCTACCACCTTTCCCTTAAGCAAAAAGTTACCAAACATCAGAATGATTGCTCTTGCACAAAGAAGAAGATAGGAAAAATTGGAAATCTGTTGTTTGATATTTTTCAAATATAAGGGTAGTAGAAAGCAACCCTTTGGCTAGAAACTTTAGAAAATCATAATAAAATAACTAATAAGTACTAGTGGCTGAAAATTTGTACAAAGTCATGTTATAACATCTGAATGCCAACAAAAATAAGTCTTAGAGAATAACTCACTGTAAAAAGAAGGTTGTAGTCCAAAACACTCCCTCTGCCCTAATATTTGATAATTTTACGCAGAGAGAACCACTCACTTTTTAAAACCCAAAATTTGAGACAGAGACTTATACACCAGTAAGAAGCCACTTTAATTTTGGCATAATTTTTTAAATTTATTAAGCAATCTTGTAGTTCAAACCCACCTTAAAAGCATAAAAGAAATAGAAAAGAAGAGAGGGAATAATAAATCTCACTCTAATGATTCAGCTAAACACCTTAATAAACTCTCACTAAGACATCAAAAAGAAATCAGTGGAACACAAAAATAAACTTACCAATTAGCTTAACCAAACTGACCCTAATTTGCTAAGTATACCACAAGAATCTTCAGTAGCAAGATTAAGCTCTACCTTGTTAATTAGATCACTCACCATCAAAGTTTAATTGCTAAATTGCATATCATACCATGCATGTATCTTACTCATTGCATTCATTAGATTGCAATCTCGCTAACGGAGAGTACGTGCTCATCACCGAGCAAGGAGCTGTCCACGAGGAGGACCAGAGCAAGCTCCCGAGACTGCCATCGAGGATCTCTCCGCAGCCCCAGCATTTGAAGGCAAGCCACGGTTTTATGCATAACCGTATCTATATATGCTACTTTACTACACTTATTGTTTGTAGGTTTGTAATGTGCACTTAGGTGTAGGATTTGCTTGAAACCTTTAGTTGCATGAACTTAGGATTCCTTTTTGAGGTGGATACTAGTATGCTAGGTCGAGTAGCTGCTATTCTAAATCAGGATCTCGGTAGAAGTCGAGTGTTTTTTCTAGCACTCGCGCGAGGTCAAGAATTGATTGTATTCATCTTGATAACGGGATCTACGATGGTCCATGGACTTGGATCCAGGGAGGATGTCTTGTCCATGAGACGGGAAAGGGAATTAAGGATTAATGTGTGGATACTTGAGTCAAGCATTTGAACGTACAAAACACATGTCGGGAAATATGGTAACCGGTAAACCTTGTACCTGAGTGAAGCTGAGCGCGGACTTTTCCCCTCACTTGTCCTGAGACTGGGTCTCCCATGCTAGCTATGGTGGGTACAAGTGCGGTCACTGCATGGCGGCAGCCAGGGTCAGTGGAGCATTGTATGCCAAGGCGGTGAGCCCTGGCCGCGAACAGGGAATCGATGGGGACGATTTATATGTGTGGGGACGGAGTGCCCTGACATGTCATGTGTTTAGGTTTACCTTGCAAGGTTAAAACTCGATTCGAATCGTCTGCTTCTCGCAGCTAATGAGACTGCTTGACCCCTTGTACTACATTGAGTAAGAAGTGAAATGAGGTTTACTTGAGATAACTTGTTGATTGTACTAAATGCTTGTTACCATGTATGCTTAGAAGGAGCAAACTTAGCTAAGATAATGATGCTAGAAATTGAAAAGCTAAAATTTGATTTTAGACTCAGCTAGTGATTTTGACAAACCAAACCTCTCAGCCAAACAGCTGCATGGTCTAGAGGTAGAGGAGTAGTTTCCTCACACCGGGTAAGTCTAGTTGAGTATACTCAGCCTTGTGGCATAATTTTTGTAGGTACGCTTCAGGATATGGTTGATAGTGTGACTTGGCCTACAACCCTGCCACCAGGTTGGACGGTCGAGTGGGATACTGCTCCGGCAAGAGAGGAGCAGGAGGAGTAGTGGGCTAGGCCTTGCCCAATTCCTCGCTACCGACGATATCGATTATCTGCTGCATTCTATTTTGTGAACTTTTACCAGCTACTTGGAAAACTCTGATTTATGTAATAATTCAGTACTTTAATTTGAGGTTTTCCTGTTTTATTGTATTTCTTCTGTGACTCACCTTTGAGTGAGTTTGTGGTATTTGATCCTGGTTAAGTGGCTTTATCAGACTACATCTGAGGGACTGACGGGTTATTTCGATTTATGTGTGTTACGGCCCCTGAGGCGTGACTTAGGCACTTAAGCTGGAATAATTCAGGCAGTTCTGCCACATCGCTCCTGCTTGGGCTCAACAGAGGACGGCTTGCTCGAGCCGGGAGCGACGACCTTCAGACCCGATGATAGCTTGCTGGGGCCAGGGATGGCAAGCTTCGCAGCTGGCAGTGGTTTGCTGCCGCCGGAGGCGGCAGACTTCGAGGGCCCCCGCATCTTCTTGACCTCGCGACTAGTGTCCCCGACCCTAGTGAACGCCCGGCGCTTCCGCGCATCTTAGTGATATTTATCCATCACTACTGATACAACAGCAGCAACATTCCGTCCATAAGGAAAAACCTTCATCTCACTTGCTAAGCGAGTCGTAAAAATGTCCTCGCCGACCACCTGGGGGATCGGAATATTCCTAGGCCAGCGACACCCGGTAACCTCCAGCATTCGCGACGAAGATTCCCGGAGCTCGGGCGAAGACATCCTTCCCCGGGGGCCGCACAAGTTCCCATTAAATCCATAGCAAAACGATCGGAGACCCCCAACCATTCGGCCGCAGTACCTAGTTTTCTCTTTTTAGTGACCACATCTGGCGTGGCTGCCCGTGAAGGGCCTTTCTCAACCGAAGCCACCGCCTTCTTTCCCCGGCGACCGACAGTAGCAGCAGCGTCGTCTCTCGGGTAACCACCATATGGCAGACGGTTCAACTCGAAAACACGGTTCAAACGAACATTGGAACCGCGTATATCTCAACTCCGCAAAGTCTCTATCCTCAGCACATATTGCCCCACAATTCTCACTGCCACATCCTCTACTTCACGCACAAACGCAGCTTGGTCCCAGCCGCGCAAATCCAAGGCGAAGGTAGGACTTCGCACCAATGGCTCGCCCGAAGGAGGCATCTGGTGAGGGCACACTTTGCCAAGTACCCAGCCATGGGCCAAGGGCCACACTCCATATCCAATGAACTCCTCAACTAGATCACGCCCGCTACTCATGCGGGCAGCATACCGGAGGGCCCCTTCGTCTTCATCGTCCTCCGCCACCTCAAATGGTGGGAATGCCACGTAACAGTGGGAGCACATAACGCCCATAGGGAGCCCTGGGAGACCTTCGACTCCCCCCCCCCGAGACATAAAACCAATAATCCCACCAGTTGCCCCACTTGTTCCGAGCACAGGGGACTATTTCCACAACTTCCGCCGATGTCTTTCTGGTCCTCAACGTGAAGGTGCACAATCCAAATTGTGCAATCTTAGTTCCAATTTTCCTATTTTGCTAGTGCAGACAATAGTTCTTGGCGAAGACCTCCACGGACGGCTGACCACCGTACGAAGTCATCGCCCAGACATACATCGCCAGGGCAACCATGGCGTTAGGTGTCAACTGGTGGACCTGGACGTCGAACCTCTGCAAGACCTCCGCCACGAAACGATGCGCCGGAAGGCGAAGGCTGGCGATGAAGAATGCCTCGAACACAACTAATTCACCCTTAGGCTCAGGTATCTCCTCAGCGCCCGGAACGCACCCAACACCGTCACCGAAGTACCCAAACTGCTGCATCTCCTGCACGCGAACCGAGGAAATCCTCGAGGTGCCAAACTCCACCGTGTGACCCGGCTGCAACTCCATCGCCGCCAAATTGCTCAGGGTATCCTCGGACGACAAATCAGTCGATGACGTACTCGCAGCATATGAGGAAGAAGACACTGCTACGTACCGTTGGCGGCAGCGTGCGGTCTGCTTGACGCGGGCCAGATCTCCGAAACAGAAGAACAAGGAAGGCAGGCGAGCAGGCGAGCGGTTTGAAAAAGTTAGGGTTTTACATCGCATGCAAGGCTAAGAAACAGCCCCGACCGCGCCCCCTTTTATAGATAGGACGCGGCGCTTCGGGAATTATGCAGTCCCACAGTGCCACGTCCATGAACGGTCACCTCAAAAATCCCCGCGGGACCACTTCGAGCGAGGGCAGCGTCTCCACCATCTAGCCATGTCTTCAGCACCAGATGACTTAGTCGAACTGGTCCCTCGGAGGGCAAATGTTGGGGCAAAGGCGAAGACGCTACCCCTCGCTCGATGCCTTCGTCGTCTCGCTATGAAGACCACGCCCGAGCGAGCCTAGGGCGCCGGTCGGATGAGGACCGACACGGTTGGCCTTCGTCCTCTCCATTACAGGACAAAGGCAAGGCTCCGTCGAAGTCTGCTAGTCCCATGTCCTCATCGCATCCGGAGGCCCATTGTAACACCCAAAATCCTATTTTGGAATCTATAAATCATGCTCCAAAAGATTTGAGATAAAGTGACTTCTAATAATGATTTCATTCCTTTATGAAGTAAATCTCTCTAAAGTACATAAATAATAATAGTAAGAGTTTGGTACTCAAAACTTAGATAAAAAAATCTAAAACTTGGAACAATAAATAGTAGAAAGACATTTGAATTATTTCCTTTATAAACTATATAATTAAAGCACTCTTTACATATATATATACATATATATGAATTAAAATTCATGGTAAAGATTATATATTGACTTGTCCTAAATAAATAAGTAATGAAATTTAGAGTACGCATCCAAAGAAATATCTTAAGAAAATAAAATATGAGATTTATGTTTTGAAGCATATGGTTGAACGAATATTTATATATATATATTTAATAATAAAACCTTTGCATTTTCATATTGGAGTTTTATGTTGTACATATCAGCTTGACTTAAACTAAGATTTGAATTTAGGATAAGGATTTGAATTTAAAAAAAATAGAAAAGAAAGGAAAATAAAAAGAAAAACAGAAATAAAAAGAAACTAACCTGCTAGTCGGATTGGCCTAGCCCATCTCCAATTTCCACCCGTTGCGTGACCCACCTTGCTGGTGGTTGCTTCTCCCTGATGATGCCAACGATAATATCGTGCTCATAAACCATGGTGGCGGCCAGCAGTTTTTTTTATTTAATTTTATCGTTTGTTGCCGGCAGAAATCAGATGCTACTCCTAGGATCATGCCTGGTTTGTTATAACAAACCGTAGCATGAGGATGGCCGATATGCATCCTCTACCCCTTGATCCCAAATATAAATACGTGGTCGTAGCCCCGTGACCCCTCCGCGTCCGTTCGACTAATCGCCGGGTGCATACCGAGGAACATCAACGCCGAGAGCGCCACGCTCTCCCCTGCCGGCATCAACTACGAAGTAGTGTCTCTCTGATGGCCATCGGGACGGAGCTGGAGAACCCCTGTTCCGGCTTGACGCTGCGACTGCCCTGCTCGCCCGGCGTCTCCGACCTCCGTATCGACATCCAGCAGCCGCGGATCGGCGCCGCCTAACTGGTCCTGCCCGTGCGTATCGTCCAGGGCCCCATGTCATCTAGCCTCCCCTGCGACATCTCCGCCTGCTCCGACCGCCGTCGTGGATCCAGAACCACTATCCCTGCTAGAGCCCATCGAGTCTGTTGTCCCCATCCTCCTACACGTGTGCTCCATTCCGAGGTGAGAAGTTCATCATGCTCATGTCCGTTCCTTGTTCGTGTCGTGCACCTGGCCTCACTGTGCCTGCATGCTGCCATGCGTGCCGTGAACTCGATGAAGAAGAAACATCATGCGTAGTCGTGGGAATTGAAAGAGGAGAAACCATAAAAAAAGAAACTACTAGGCCTACCTGCATGCGTCACGATCCGTAAAACTGCCATGGCCCCACGACACTCACGCAGCTCCTAATCTGCCGCATGCAGCCAATTTCTTTTTCCTCCATGCGCATGCGCCCCACACCCCACCGATCTTCTGCGCATGAGAACACAGCACGTTGCCTATAATTAGTAAAATATTATTTACTCAATATATTTGCGTTGTGGATCTATTTCAATCCCTTCCAGCTGCGTTAAGTTTGTAATAATATCGTCTACGTGTTAGAAACATTATTTGTCACGATGTGTTTTTGATTGATTGATTAATTAATTAATTAATTAATTGCTCATCCGATGATTATTAAAATGGCGATTTAATTAAAACTAAGTTATAGCTTTAATTTGCGCTTTTGTAAATACATGTTAATGTGACTAATGTCTACTCTAATGTTTTTTTATTAAAAAAAACTTACTAAGTATAAACACGATATCTGTTAGTGATTCTCGTGTGTTGCGCTCAGCATCGTCACGCTATTCGCGCATGTTACCGTGCATCGTCCACACGTATCACGTGCTGTCCGAGCCTAATATTAAATTGTTTCGTCATATCATTCGTGTTAGATAATTAATTATCTGCTTAGTTGTCAGCTATTAAAATAATAATTCAATAGACTCAAATTTATAATTTAAATTTATATTTTATAAATGCATGTTAATATGACTATACCGAACTAAGAGTTCTAATCAATACTCACTTAGCGTAAACGTGGTACCTTCTCAACCGTAGCTTAGATTTTGGTAATTCTCGAACCCACGATCTCGTAGCGATACGTAGATTATTATTACACAATTTATTTCTATGTTTGGCGTGACGTTAATTTTGTCTATACTATGTCTGCTTGTATTGCTACGACTAGCAGTGCGGTCACGAGGATCCGAAGAATCACCCTAGTAACTGGAATCTCAAGTGCCAGGCAAGTTGTGCCCTTGATCACTTCTTTTTACCCAGTCATGTTCTGATTAATCATAATGATCTGCATAGGTTAATTTTGATGGGACCCAATAGGATACCCTAGTTTGTCTATCTTTATACCTTGTTTACCACTGAACTTTCTGGGTAGTACTTGCTAGTGCTATATATGGTTTTGGGTATAGAGATACACATTACTCATGATTACACTTTTTATTATCTGTTTATTATTTATTGTTCATGATAAGATCATTATGTTAATTGGAACATGGAGAACCACCCGGGAAAATAGTGCTACCACAAGGGTTTAATGGGACGCCCTTGGCTGATTAACTAGGAAAGCTAGTGGAAGTCTTCCTTACCCGAAAGGGGCAAGGGCAGTAGGGGAGTGGTCAGTGTAGGGAGGTCCTTGGGCTGATTTTGCTGCGATGGCGGTCAGGCAAGAACCCTGCACTAGAGCTTCCTATAAACTGTAGCGGGATTTCTGAAGCTATTGGAACTTTGTAAAGGCCTCGTAGTGTTACCCTGCCTCGCCTCCTCGGTAGAGGTGTATGGGATTGGCCGTCTCTTGGCAGATGGGTAACATGACTTGTGGGTAAAGATGCGCAACCTCTGCAGAGTGTAAAACTGGTATACTAGCCGTGCTCACGGTCATGAGCAGCTCGGACACTCACATGATTAATTTATGGAACTAAATTCAATTTGTCATATGCATTGCATCGCAGGTGATGTTGTTATTACTTTTGTTCTACTACTTAATTGGGTTTGGTATTTACTTATACTTAGTAACTGCTAATAAAATTTTGACCAACTTTAAAAGCAATGCTCAGCTCTAACCATCTCCTTTGGTAAGCCTTACACTTCACGTGAGCTCCCACCTTTGGCGAGTTCATGCACATTATTCCCCACAACTTGTTGAGCTATGAACGTATGTGAGCTCACTCTTGCTGTCTCACACCCCCTCCACAGGTCAAGAACAGGTACCACAGGATGAGGCGCATGGAGGATGCTGCGATGTGTTCGTGAGAGGTCTAGGTCGTCGTCTCCCAGTCAACTTTGGGTTGCTGGACCGTTGTCTCCTTATAATGTAATTAATTATTTATTTTGTATAGAACTCCTATTATATAGTAAATATGTGACATTCGATCCTGTGCCATGATTCATCATATGTGTGAGACTTGGTCCCAGCACACCTGGTGATTGTTCGCGCCCGGGTCTTGGTGCCCCGAAACCCGGGTGTGACAGAAGTGGTATCACAGGAATGTTGACTGTAGGACAAAATCTAGATAGAACTGGACAACCATTGTCTGCTTACCTTTGCTACTCTGATTCTTTCTGAAGTTTTCTTAATCTTTTCTCATCTATTTCCGCTTTACTCTGATTATTCTTACATTTTCCTTCTAAAGACAAATGTGGATTTCACACTTTGAAATCCTGTACCTAAAGTGACTTTAGGAATAGGAGACCTACTCTTAGGAACAAAAAAACAAAACTATTTTTTTATATATGTATCTATGCACTTGAATGTTTGTTCTTATGATACTTGTCTGATTTGGATCTTTGATTGAGTGTAATGAATTGTGGAGTAATGTTCACAATTACATCTGCATATGCATATAGGAAAAAAATGCTCATAAAAATGATAACTAGACAACTTAGATTATCTCTCGTTAAAAATGGATCTAGCTTCATAGATCCATTCTTATCTTATCTTATCCTAACCACTTTGCTTATCTCACCTCAGAGTAACAATCATGATCCAATCCAAATTAATTAGATCTTATCAGTTCAAGCTAGTCACACCAATCTAACCTAGATCTGATCTAATCTAAAGCGACTTATCAAACATGTTAGATAATACTGATGAAATAGATTAGACTCTACTCCTATAGAACATGTCTTAACTTAGTTCACCCTGCGTAAAAATAAGAACGACAGACCGACTTGGCCATATTCAACTACCTTAACCATCCGATAGTTGCATAACCCCTCGATTTTAACCTAGCAAGAGATTCTAACCTACCTACACCACATAATCCATCCTACTCACATATATCTTAACCATATGTCCTCAACTCGGATGGCAACTCCAAGAAGAAAGGCCAAAGGAGACCAACCACGTCAAAGAAGGATAAGCATCAACTCAAGATTTCAAAGATCAAGTTGAATCACCAGCGGAATCCAGATCCACAGTCTAGGATGAAGTATTTCCTTATTATACTCGTCCTTGCCACAACCTATACTTGCCATAATCGTACCTCATCTGACATAATAGATGGCTAGACATATGTATCTATATTTTCCAAATCATCTACTAGCGAGTATAAAAAAAAACTTGAAACAAAACTTTTGATTCCTAAACCAAATGAGAAACTAAATTTCAAACCAATCCTTATGTATCCTTTTTCTTACAAATCTCGAGGACGAGATTATTTTAAGGGGGGTAGGATTTGTAACACCCAAAATCCTATTTTGGAATCTATAAATCATGCTCCAAAAGATTTGAGATAAAGTGACTTCTAATAATGATTTCATTCCTTTATGAAGTCAATCTCTCTAAAGTACATAAATAATAATAGTAAGAGTTTGGTACTCAAAACTTAGATAAAAAAAATCTAAAACTTGGAACAATAAATAGTAGAAAGACATTTGAATTATTTCCTTTATAAACTATATAATTAAAGCACTCTTTACATATATATATACATATATATGAATTAAAATTCATGGTAAAGATTATATATTGACTTGTCCTAAATAAATAAGTAATGAAATTTAGAGTACGCATCCAAAGAAATATCTTAAGAAAATAAAATATGAGATTTATGTTTTGAAGCATATGGTTGAACGAATATTAATATATATATATATATTTAATAATAAAACCTTTGCATTTTCATATTGGAGTTTTATGTTGTACATATCAGCTTGACTTAAACTAAGATTTGAATTTAGGATAAGGATTTGAATTTAAAAAAAATAGAAAAGAAAGGAAAATAAAAAGAAAAACAGAAATAAAAAGAAACTAACCTGCTAGTCGGATTGGCCTAGCCCATCTCCAATTTCCACCCGTTGCGTGACCCACCTTGCTGGTGGTTGCTTCTCCCTGATGATGCCAACGATAATATCGTGCTCATAAACCATGGTGGCGGCCAGCAGTTTTTTTTATTTCATTTTATCGTTTGTTGCCGGCAGAAATCAGATGCTACTCCTAGGATCTTGCCTGGTTTGTTATAACAAACCGTAGCATGAGGATGGCCGATATGCATCCTCTACCCCTTGATCCCAAATATAAATACGTGGTCGTAGCCCCGTGACCCCTCCGTGTCCGTTCGACTAATCGCCGGGTGCATACCGAGGAACATCAACGCCGAGAGCGCCACGCTCTCCCCTGCCGGCATCAACTACGAAGTAGTGTCTCTCTGATGGCCATCGGGACGGAGCTGGAGAACCCCTGTTCCGGCTTGACGCTGCGACTGCCCTGCTCGCCCGGTGTCTCCGACCTCCGTATCGACATCCAGCAGCCGCGGATCGGCGCCGCCTAACTAGTCCTGCCCGTGCGTATCGTCCAGGGCCCCATGTCATCCAGCCTCCCCTGCGACATCTCTGCCTGCTCCGACCGCCGTCGTGGATCCAGAACCACTATCCCTGCTAGAGCCTGTCGAGTCTGTTGTCCCCATCCTCCTACACGTGTGCTCCATTCTGAGGTGAGAAGTTCATCATGCTCATGTCCATTCCTTGTTCGTGTCGTGCACCTGGCCTCACTTTGCCTGCATGCTGCCATGCGTGCCGTGAACTCGATGAAGAAGAAACATCATGCGTAGTCGTGGGAATTGAAAGAGGAGAAACCATAGAAAAAGAAACTACTAGGCCTACCTGCATGCGTCACGATCCGTAAAACTGCCATGGCCCCACGGCACTCACGCAGCTCCTAATCTGCCGCATGCAGCCAATTTCTTTTTCCTCCATGCGCATGCGCCCCACACCCCACCGATCTTCTGCGCATGAGAACACAGCACGTTGCCTATAATTAGTAAAATATTATTTACTCAATATATTTGTGTTGTGGATCTATTTCAATCCCTTCCAGCTGCGTTAAGTTTGTAATAATATCGTCTACGTGTTAGAAACATTATTTGTCACGACGTGTTTTTGATTGATTGATTAATTAATTAATTAATTAATTAATTGCTCATCCGATGATTATTAAAATGGCGATTTAATTAAAACTAAGTTATAGCTTTAATTTGCGCTTTTGTAAATACATGTTAATGTGATTAAAGTCTACTCTAATGTTTTTTTTATTAAAAAAACTTACTAAGTATAAACACGATATCTGTTAGTGATTCTCGTGTGTTGCGCTCAGCATCGTCACGCTGTTCGCGCATGTTACCGTGCATCGTCCACACGTATCACGTGCTATCCGAGCCTAATATTAAATTGTTTCGTCATATCATTCGTGTTAGATAATTAATTATCTGCTTAGTTGTCGGCTATTAAAATAATAATTCAATCGACTCAAATTTATAATTTAAATTTATATTTTATAAATGCATGTTAATATGACTATACCGAACTAAGAGTTCTAATCAATACTCAATTAGCGTAAACGTGGTACCTTCTCAACCGTAGCTCCGATTTTGGTAATTCTCGAACCCACGATCTCGTAGCGACACGTAGATTATTATTACACAATTTATTTCTATGTTTGGTGTGATGTTAATTTTGTCTATACTATGTCTGCTTGTATTGCTACGACTAGCAGTGCGGTCACGAGGATCCGAAGAATCACCCTGGTAACTGGAATCTCAAGTGCCAGACAAGTTGTGCCCTTGATCACTTCTTTTTACCCAGTCATGTTCTGATTAATCATAATGACCTGCATAGGTTAATTTTGATGGGACCCAATAGGATACCCAAGTTTGTCTATCTTTATACCTTGTTTAGCACTGAACTTTCTGGGTAGTACTTGCTAGTGCTATATGTGGTTTTGGGTATAGAGATACACATTACTCATGATTACACTTTTTATTATCTGTTTATTATTTATTGTTCATGATAAGATCATTATGTTAATTGGAACATGGAGAACCACCCGGGAAAATAGTGCTATCACAAGGGTTTAATGGGACGCCCTTGGCTGATTAACTAGGAAAGCTAGTGGAAGTCTTCCTTACCCGAAAGGGGCAAGGGCAGTAGGGGAGTGGTTAGTGTAGGGAGGTCCTTGGGCTGATTTTGCTGCGATGGCGGTCAGGCAAGAACCCTGCACTGGAGCTTCCTATAAACTGTAGCGGGATTTCTGAAGCTAGTGGAACTTTGTAAAGGCCTCGTAGTGTTACCCTGCCTCGCCTCCTCGGTAGAGGTGTATGGGATTGGCCGTCTCTTGGCAGATGGGTAACATGACTTGTGGGTAAAGATGAGCAACCTCTGCAGAGTGTAAAACTGGTATACTAACCGTGCTCACGGTCATGAGCAGCTCGGACACTCACATGATTAATTTATGGAACTAAATTCAATTTGTCATATGCATTGCAAACTCTGCCAAGGAGAGGTACTTATCCCAAGAGACGAATTAAGGGGTGTTCGACACCTTCTTCCATATAGAGCTTTGAAAGGTGCCATCTTTAGGCTAGATTGATAACTGTTGTTATAAGCAAACTCTGCCAAGGAGAGGTACTTATCCCAGTTCTTGCCACAATCAATCGCACAAGCCCTCAACATATCTTCAAGAATTTGATTTACCCTTTTGGTCTGACCATCAGTCTGCGGGTGGTAAGCTAAACTTCTTATTAGCTTGGTTCCCAAAGACTCTTGCATCTGTTCCCAAAATCTGGCAACAAATTGGGCAACTTGGTCAGAGACAATAGTCTAGGGTAATCCATTGTCACACCCGGATTCAAGGGACAAATCCGGGTGCATCTCATACATGCGCCAAGAAGACAACATATATAATAACAGAGTGTATAGAGATAAATGTCACGATACATCAGAGTATTTATTACATAGCGGAAGACTTATTACAAAATAAAAGAATAAATATAAAACGAACTAAGGATCGTTGGCGCCAATGTCAACTGAGAAACGCCACCTAGATCAGATCAAACTCCTCGCCTTGTGGCTCCTCATGAACCACCTGCTCTTCTCCTGTGGGGGGTGCGAGATAGCAAGAGTGAGCTCACATATGTTCATAGCTCAACAAGTCGTGGGGAATAATGTGGCATGAACTCACCAATGGTGGGAGTTCATGTAGTGTAAGGCTGATCAATGAAATAGAGGCTGAAGCTGAGCATTGCTTTTATAAGTTGGTCAAAATTTTATTAGCAATTACTAGGTGTAAGTAAATACCAAACCTTAATAGTAATAAAGAAAAGTAATAGTAAAATAATCCCAAATGCGATGCAAATGTCAAATTAAATTTAAGTTCCATAAATTAATCATGTGATGGTCTGAGCCGCTCATGACCGTGAGCACGGCTAGTATACTAGTTTTACACTCTGCAGAGGTTGTGCATCTTTACCCACAAGTCATGTTACCCATCTGCCAAGAGACGGCCAATCCCATACACCTCTACCGAGGAGGCGAGGCAGGGTAACACTACGAGGCCTTTACAAAGTTCCACTAGCTTCAGAAATCCCGCTCCATTTTATAGGAAGCTCAAGTGTAGGAATCCCTCGCCTGACTGCCATCGCAGCAAAATCAACCCAAGGACCTCCCTACACTGACCACTCCCCTACTGCCCTTGCCCCTTTCGGGTAAGGAAGACATCCACTAGCTTTCCTAGTTAATCAGCCAAGGGCGTCCCATTATACCCTTGTGGTAGCACTGTTTTCCCGGGTGGTCGCTCCATGTTCCCATTAATTTAATGATCTTAACATGAACAGTAATAATAAAAAGATAATACCAAAGTAATCATGAATGTTGCATCTCCATACCCAATCCACATAAAGCAATAGCAGATACTACCCAAAAATATTTTAGGGTGAACAAGGTATAAAGATAACCAAAACTGGGGTAACCTATTGGATCCCATCAAAATTAACCTATGCAGATCATTATAATTAATAAGAACATGGCTGGGAAAAAGTATGTGATCAAGGGCACAACTTGCCTTTAACGAGCTCCTACTCAGCTACTTCTACTTGCTGAACCTCAGAATCCACAGTGGCTTGCTCGTCTACTCACATCAACACAATACATACATAGTATAGCAAAAATCAACATCACACCATTCAAGTAAATAAAATAAACAATAAAAATCTACATATTAAAATAAAATCCTAGGAACAGGAATCATTAAATTTGGAGTTATATATTTTAAGTTATAAATTTCTAAAGGTTTAATGTGCTTGAAATAGGATTAAATGAGAAATAAATTATCTTACTGTTTTCATGCTAAAACAGAAACTCTAGGTGATGGAGAATAAAATTACAAAATTTTAGGAACTAGAATGGAGTAATTTGGACTTAGTATGCATTTTCTAGGGATTAAACATGTTTTAATAATTATGTTCACATTAAAATCATTTCTAAAATTAATTCATCTGCCTCTGGTCTGCGCGCATGAAATATAGAAAGCGCAGGGTCTAACCCGCAAAGGCTCCTAAGGCTCAGGCCGCAACCTAGGTGGATGGCAGGTTCAATTTTGAACTAAACGAGGGGCCCTTTTGCAATTCTACAAAGCCAAAGCGGTATCGTCAAATCTCGGTCTTGCGATCGCAAATGGACGGTCCCGATTAGATCTCCCTGTGCAAGGAATTGGTGCGCAACCAGAGCCGTCAAACCAGTGATCGAAGGTCCGGATTTAATAATGCCCCTATTCGATTTTCACACGCCCGATTCAATATCGACGGCCCCGATCGGACCTGACCGAACCGGTACCCCCGGCTAATCACGGCCGTTGGTTAAAAGATCAACGCCGCATGTTCTTTTCTTCTCCACCTACCCCAGGCAGCGGCTCCGCCGCCATGGCTACATGGCGGAGGACACGGCCGAGATCCAATTGGCCATCCCCGAGCACCTCTGTCAAATTAAACGGGGCTACGCGAAGCTAGTCGAACGGTGAGCGTTACGATGTAGTTCCTACCGACGATTGCGATGTGATGAACTCCCCCCACGGAGTTGCGCGGACCCATGGCCAAGTTGCGCGATTGGTGAGAAATTTACCACGCACGGCCGACACCCGGAGCAATACAACTATGCGCCACGCACTATGGTAAATAGAGAGCACCGATCACAATGCTTATTACCTTCAATGGCGTCTTGACGATGATCCACCCCTGTAGCGATGCGGACCATGGTGATGAAGTGCTTCCGATGAGGAATTCCCAGCTATCGTGGTCAACGCAAACCGGCTTTGATGGGCGAGTTCCGCCGAGCTCAGGCAATCCGTTGCACCCGACGCGCGAGGAAGACGGAGGCGCGATAACCCACGGGCCCACCAGTCGGTGAGACCCACGGCGCACGAAGGAGCTACTCCCTCTAACGAGCGGTCCATGGCGTCAGTGTATCCAGCGAACGGCTCGCTCGGGAGTCCAACAACGCGGGCCCACCCGTCGGCACACAGTCCACCAGGTTGCGCGTGCGCAGCAGAAGGAGGGGTTTGGGCTGCGGGAGAGGGATTGGGGAAGATGGGCCGACCAGATTGAGCCCGGACGCTATAGTGCTCTCTTTTCTTTTATTCTTTTTTTTACTTTATATTTTCTTTTCTACTCTTCTCTTTTGGATTTGAATTTCCAATTTGAATTCTCTGTGTGAAACTCAAATTCAGGTTAAATGTCTATAACAATATGAACCGAATTCTTAGTCCATTTATATTTTTATTTTATCCTATTTCTTTTAAATTCAAAAATTCCACTTTGGGATTTTATTATTTTTCTTGACACCTTATCTTTATGTTGTCACCAAATGCACACAAAAATGAAAATCCCGGCATGATGCATACTTTAGTTGAGTGTCTTTTATTGATTATGTATTGGTGTAAGTGAGGTGTCCACATGAAATGAGAAACATGGATAACACATATAGCTATAAAGTAATATAATTTCTCTTTTAGACCTTCCTTACAAAGTGGGTATTACAAATCCTACCCCCCTTAAAAGGAATCTCGTCCTCGAGATTTAGGAGGAACAAGGGAAAAGATGGGGAAAATCTATGCAAAGCTCTTCTTCTTTCTCCCATGTAGCTTCATCTTCTCCATGATGGCTCCATTGAACTTTGCACATCTTTATAACCTTATTCCTCCTGACACGAGTCAGTGTATCCAGAATCTTGATGGGGTACTCAGCATAAGTCAGATCATCTTGAACACTAAGGTCCTCCATTGGTAACTGCTCTTCAGGTACCCTGAGACATTTCTTCAGCTGAGATACATGGAATACATCATGAACATCCGCAAGATGATCTGGTAACTCCAATTGGTATGCAACCTCTCCCAATCGCTTTAAGATTAAGAAGGGTCCAATAAAGCGAGGGGACAACTTTCCTTTGACTTTAAATCTTCTCATACCCCTGAGTGGTGACACCTTCAAATAGACATAATCTCCCTCCTTAAACTCAAGCAGTCTTCTCCGGGTATCAGCACAGCTTTTCTGTCTTGACTGCGCAGTTCTCAAATTCTCCCTTATTTGCTGGACTTGTTCTTCTACTTCTTGTATAATCTCAGGCCCAAACAACTGCCTTTCACCAGTTTGATCCCAATACAGTGGAGTCCTGCACTTTCTGCCATACAAAGCTTCAGACGGTGACATCTTCAAACTGGCCTGATAGCTATTATTACAGGAGAACTCTGCATACGGCAAACTCTTATCCCAACTTCCACCATTTTTAAGAGCACAAGCTCTTAACATATTCTCTAGCACTTGGTTGGTCCTCTCAGTCTGCCCATCGGTCTGGGGATGGTAAGCCGAACTAAAATTCAATCTTGTATCCAAGGACTCGTGCAACTTCTTCCAATACCGAGAGGTAAACTGTGACCCCCGGTCTGACACAATCTTCTTTGGCACACCATGCAAGCAGACAATCCGTGCCATGTACAACTCTACTATCTTGGCTCCTGAATACGTGGTCTTCACTGGAATAAAGTGGGCTACTTTAGTTAGCCTGTCCACAATCACCCATGTAGAATCATATCCAGCAGACGTGCGGGGTAATCCAACAATGAAGTCCATGCCAATCTCTTGCCATTTCCACTCAGGTATCTTCAGTGGATGCAGTAGTCCGGCTGGCCTCTGGTGTTCAGCCTTAACTCTTTGGCATACATCGCACATAGCCACATGTGCAGCCACAACTCTCTTCAATCCATACCACCAATATTTTTGCTTCAAATCCTGATACATCTTAGTACTCTCAAGGTGAATAGAATAAACTGAGTCATGTGCCTCCTTCAATATGGTTTCCAGAAGACTATCGATATCAGGAACACAAATCCGATTCTTGAACCATATCGTGCCTTGCTCATCCTCTGTGAATTCCGGGCCTCTACCCTCTGTTATCAGATCCTTGATCTCCTGAATCTTAGCATCACCAATCTGACCTTTACGAATTTCTTGCTCCAAGGTAGGTTCCAATTCAATGGTAACTCCTTCCGTATGTGTAACAATTCCCAGGTCGAGCCTCTCAAAATCTTTTGCTAATTCATCAGGTAGCTGGACAACGAAAGCGGAGTGAACATGCTCCTTCCGACTCAAGGCATCTGCAACCAAATTTGCCTTGCCTGGGTGATAGTGAATCTCCAAATCATAATCCTTAATAAGCTCCAACCAACGGCGTTGCCTAAGGTTGAGATCCTTCTGAGTGAATATGTACTTCAAGCTCTTATGATCCGTGTATACTTGGCACTTAGTTCCCATAATGTAGTGTCTCCAAATCTTAAGTGCATGCACAACGGCAGCCAGCTCCAAGTCATGAGTGGGGTAGTTCAATTCATGTTTCCGCAACTGACGAGATGCATAGGCGATCACATGACCTTCTTGCATAAGCACACATCCCAAACCTTGGCCACATGCATCACAATAAATGTCAAATCCCTTATGTAGATCTGGCATAACCAATACTGGTGGCGACATCAACCTCTCCTTCAATTGATCAAAGCTCTCTTGGCATTTCTCATCCCACTTGAATTCTCTTCCTTTCTCCAAAAGCGAGTTCATAGGCTTGGCAATCTTAGAGAACCCTTCAATAAATCTCCAATAGTATCCTGCGAGTCCCAAGAAGCTCTAAATCTCAGTAACTGTAGTGGGCACTCTCCACTCCATTATCTCCTTCACCTTAGCAGGATCCACTGCTATTCCTCCATTAGAAATAATATGACCAAGGAATGGCACCTTGTCAATCCAAAATTCGCACTTGCTGAACTTGGCATAGAGTTGATTATCTCGTAGCTTCTGTAGCACCAACCTTAGATGTTGTTCATGATCACCTTCACTCTTAGAATAGATAAGATTATCGTCGATAAATACTACGACAAATCTATCCAAATACTCCATAAACACCTTATTCTTCAGATCCATAAAGTAGTTGGTGCATTAGTTAGTCCAAATGACATAACGATGAACTCATATAAAGCGTATCGGGTCAAAAAATCCGTCTAGGGAATATTCGATGGCCTAATCTTTATTTGATGGTAACCTGATCGGAGATCAATTTTCAAGAATACCCTTGCACCTCTCATCTGATCAAATAAATCTTCAATGCGGGATAATGGATACTTGTTCTTCACAGTGACATCATTAAGGGTCCTATAATCCAAGCATATCTCTCGCGATCCATCTTTCTTTTGTATAATAGAACCGGCGCTCCCCAAAGTGAGGAACTCGGACGAATGTACCCTGCCTCCTGTAACTCAGTTAATTGCTTCTTGAGTTCTTTTAACTCTTCTACAGACATCTCGTATGGCCATTTAAAAATAGGAACAGTTCCAGGTAAGAGATCTATGACAAACTCAACTTCTGTATCTGGTGGCATCCCTAGTAACTCCTCTGGAAAGACATCCGAAAAATCATTAACCACACAGATGTTGTCACCAACAACTTCCCATCTACTAAGAATGCCGCTAGTCTGGTGGCGGTAGTTACTGTAATTCCAACTTCAAATTTTTCTCCTTTGGAACTGGTGAGTTCTATGGTTCCTTTAGCACAGTGTATAAACTGCCTTTGCCTTTCTTAACCATGACATACCAAGGATCACATCTATAGTGCTCTCTTCTAACACTATAGGGGTAGCCCATCTGGGTTAGAAACACAGGGTACGAAAGAAAGGATTGTAGGCAAGGCATGTAATTACGAGGCATGTTACTTTGGGAGATTTATTAGCTAAGTAGATTAGTGTGTCACCTACTAACGCTAAAACATTACATTATGGTGGTACATGCTAAGATGCCCGACTATAATGTTTCAATCAATCAAAGAAGCAAATCAGGCATTGATCATCAGAACAATCAACCAAAATTTTTAAATAGAGAAAATAATTTTAATTTTTGTCTTAGGTTTCCTATCCCTTAAAAAGGTCATAAATATAAGATTCCAAGGTGTGAAATCCATCAGCAGGAAAGGTAAGAATGATCAGAGTAGAACAGTAGAAGGTGAGACAGGATCAAGATAAGTGTAGCAAGAATCAGAGTAAGGTAAGTGTAGAATGAATCAGAGTAAGATAAGTAGGTGAGGGTTTTATCCATTTCTATCTAGGTTTCGTCCTACAGTCAACATTTCCTCTGGTACCACTTCTGTCACACCCGGATTCAAGGGACAAATCCGGGTGCATCTCATACATGCGCCAAGAAGACAACATATATAATAACAGAGTGTATAGAGATAAATGTCACGATACATCAGATTATTTATTACATAGTGGAAGACTTATTACAAAATAAAAGAATAAATATAAAACGAACTAAGGATCGTTGGCGCCAATGTCAACTGAGAAACACCACCTAGATCAGATCAAACTCCTCACCTTGTGGCTCCTCCTGAACCACCTGCTCTTCTCCTGTGGGGGGTGTGAGACAGCAAGAGTGAGCTCACATACTTTCATAACTCAACAAGTCATGGGGAATAATGTGGCATGAACTCACCAAAGGTGGGAGTTCATGTAGTGTTAGGCTGATCAATGAAATAGAGGCTGAAGCTGAGCATTGCTTTTATAAGTTGGTCAAAATTTTATTAGCAATTACTAGGTGTAAGTAAATACCAAACCTTAATAGTAATAAAGAAAAGTAATAGTAAAATAATCGCAAATGCGATGCAAATGTCAAATTAAATTTAAGTTCCATAAATTAATCATGTGAGGGTTCGAGCCGCTCATGACCGTGAGCACGGCTAGTATACTAGTTTTACACTCTGCAGAGGTTGCACATCTTTACCCACAAGTCATGTTACCCATCTGCCAAGAGACGGCCAATCCCATACACCTCTACCGAGGAGGCGAGGCAGGGTAACACTACGAGGCCTTTACAAAGTTCCACTAGCTTCAGAAATCCCGCTACAGTTTATAGGAAGCTCCAGTGCAGGAATCCCTCGCCAGACCGCCATCGCAGCAAAATCAACCCAAGGACCTCCCTACACTGACCACTCCCCTACTGCCCTTGCCCCTTTCGGGTAAGGAAGACATCCACTAGCTTTCCTAGTTAATCAGCCAAGGGCGTCCCATTATACCCTTGTGGTAGCACTGTTTTCCCGGGTGGTCGCTCCATGTTCCCATTAATTTAATGATCTTAACATGAACAGTAATAATAAAAAGATAATACAAAAGTAATCATGAATGTTGTATCTCCATACCCAATCCATATAAAGCAATAACAGATACTACCCAAAAATATTTTAGGGGTGAACAAGGTATAAAGATAACCAAAACTGGGGTAACCTATTGGATCCCATCAAAATTAACCTATGCAGATCATTATAATTAATAAGAACATGGCTGGGAAAAGTAAGTGATCAAGGGCACAACTTGCCTTCAACGAGCTCCTGCTCAGCTACTTCTACTTGCTGAACCTCAGAATCCACAGTGGCTTGCTCGTCTACTCGCATCAACACAATACATACATAGCAAAAATCAACATCACACCATTCATGTAAATAAAATACACAATAAAAATCTACATATTAAAATAAAATCCTAGGAACAGGAATCATTAAATTTGGAGTTATATATTTTAAGTTATGAATTTCTAAAGGTTTAATGTGCTTGAAATAGGATTAAATGAGAAATAAATTATCTTACTGTTTTCATGCTAAAACAGAGACTCTAGGTGATGGATAATAAAATTACAAAAATTTAGGAACTGGAATGGAGTAATTTGGACTTAGTATGAATTTTCTAGGGATTAAACATGTTTTAATAATTATGTTCACATTAAATTCATTTCTGAAATTAATTCATCTGCCTCTGGTCTGCGTGCATGAAATATAGAAAGCGCAGGGTCTAACCCGCAAAGGTTCCTAAGACTCAGGCCGCAACCTAGGTGGACGGCGGGTTCAATTTTGAACTAACCGAGGGGCCCTTCTGCAATTCTACAAAGCCGAAGCGGTATCGTCAAATCTCGGTCTTGCGATTGCAAATGGACGGTCCTGATTAGATCCCCCTATGCAAGGAATTGGTGCGCAACCAGAGCCATCAAACCAGTGATCGAAGGTCCAGATTTAATAATGCCCCTATTCGATTTTCACCCGCCCGATTCAATATCGACGGCCCCGATCGGACCTGACCGAACCGGTACCCCCGGCTAATCGCGGCCGTTGGTTAAAAGATCAACGTCGCATGTTCTTTTCTTCTCCACCTACCCCAGGCAGCGGCGCCGCCGCCATGGCTACACGGCGGAGGACACGGCCGAGATCCAATTGGCCATCCCCGAGCACCTCTGTCAAATTAAACGGGGCTACGCGAAGCTAGTCGAACGGTGAGCGTTACGATGTAGTTCCTACCGACGATTTCGATGTGATGAACTCCCCCCACGGAGTTGCGTGGACCCACGGCCAAGTTGCGCGATTGGTGAGAAATTCACCACGCACGGCCGGCACCCGGAGCAATACAACTATGCGCCACGCACTATGGTAAATAGAGAGCACTGATCACGAGGCTTATTACCTTCAATGGTGTCTTGACGATGATCCACCCCTGGAGCGATGCAGACCGCGGCGATGAAGTGCTTCCGATGAGGAATTCCCAGCTATCCGGTTGCTCCCCGTGTCTAGGGACCCCCACACGGTTCCTGGATGCCCCACCGAAGTCCACCGGTCTACCCACGAAGCAATAGCGATGGCGTATGCCACAACCGACGGAGGCGACACTCTCTTCTCTGCGGACGGCGGTTGGAAGGGGGAAACAAGAGGGGAGAGCTTGAGAGGGAGGTTGCAGGGCTTAGGAGCAGGTTTCGGCGAAGGACGGTAGCGACCCAAGATTTTATTCCCCCCTGCGTGGTCAACGCGAACCGGCTTTGATGGGCGAGTTTCGCCGAGCTCGGGCAATCCGTTGCGCCCGACGCGCGAGGAAGACGGAGGCGCAGTAACCCATGGGCCCACCAGTCGGTGAGACCCACGGGGCACGAAGGAGCTACTCCCTCTGACGAGCGGGCCATGGCGTCAGTGTATCCAGCGAATGGCTCGCTCGGGAGTCCGACAACGCGGGCCCACCTGTCGGCACTCAGTCCACCAGGTTGCGCGTGCGCAGCAGAAGGAGGGGTTTGGGCCGCGGGAGTGGGATTGGGGAAGATGGGCCGACCAGATTGGGCCCGGACGCTATAGTGCTCTCTTTTCTTTTATTCTTTTTTTTTTACTTTATATTTTCTTTTCTACTCTTCTCTTTTGGATTTGAATTTCCAATTTGAATTCTCTGTGTGAAACTCAAATTCAGGTTAAATGTCTATAACAATATGAACCGAATTCTTAGTCCATTTATATTTTTATTTTATCCTATTTGTTTAGTGTTTTCTTCCCTTTTTCTCCCTTCTAGGATTTCTTTTAAATTCAAAAATTCCACTTTGGGATTTTATTATTTTTCTTGTCACCTTATCTTTATGTTGTCACCAAATGCACACAAAAATGAAAATCCCAGCATGATGCATACTTTAGTTGAGTGTCTTTTATTGATTATGTATTGGTGTAAGTGAGGTGTCCACATGAAATGAGAAACATGGATAACACATATAGCTATAAAGTAATATAATTTCTCTTTTAGACCTTCCTTACAAAGTGGGTATTACATCCATGCAAACACACAATTCGGTCAATGTACAGCTCTGCATACTTCTGAGCCTTATCAGTGGTGTGCACTGGAAGAAAATGTGCCACTTTTGTCAGTTGGTCCATAATGACCCAAATTGAATCATGATGACGAGAGGTGTTGGGCAGACCCGCAATAAAATCCATGCTGATGTCATCCCATTTCCATTAAGGTACTGATAGGGGTTGCAAGGCAGCAGCTGAATTGAAGTGGCTTGCCTTTATCCTCTGACATGTGTCACATTCCAATACATATTGGGCTATCTCCCTCTTCATTTTGGTCCATCAATACAAGGGCTTCAGATCATGGTACATTTTGGTGCTTCCTGGATGCATGGAGAATTTGGAGAGATGAGCTTCATCCAAGATTTTCTTCTTGAGATCCTTATTTTTAGGAACCACCAATCTGCTTCAAACCACAATATACCCTTCCTGTCTTGGCGGAAACACTTATACTTCTCTGTCTTCTGATGGAGGTTCTCCTTAATGATTTGCACTCCCTTATCACTGAGTTGGGCCATGATTATCTAGTCTTGCAAAGTTGGCTCAACAGAAATGTGAGACAAAGCGCCAGAAGGAATCACTTCAATCTTCATTTTACTCAACTCATCACATAGGGTGTTGATGCGAGAATCCATCATAACACAGTTGTATTGTGATTTCCGACTCAAGGCATCAGCTACCACATTGGCTTTCTCTAGGTGATAGTGTACCTCCAGGTCATAGTATTTGATCAGCTCTAGCCATCTTCTCTGCCTCATGTTGAGATCAGCCTAAGTAAAGATATACTTAAGGCTCTTATGATCTGTGAAGATGTTGCAGTGGGTTCCCATCAAATAGTGTCTCCACATCTTCAATGCATGAACCACGGCTGCTAACTCCAAGTCATGAGTGGGATAATTTTTCTCATGAGGCCTGAGTGCTCTTGACGCATAAGCAATGACTCAGTTGTCTTGATCAAAACACAACCCAGTCCAGTGCCAGAGGCATCACAGTACACATCAAATGGCTTGCTGCTGTCGGGTTGCGCTAACACTGGTGTTGTGGTTAGATGTTGCCTCAATGTGTGGAAGGCATCTTCGCACTTCTGACCCCAAACAAACTTAGCTCCTTTCTTCAACAATTCAGTCATGGGTTTCGCAATTCGAGAGAAATCTAGAATGAATCTTCGATAATAACCATCCAATCCCAGAAAACTTCGAATTTGACGGACAGTTGTTGGCGGCTTCCTGTTCATCACCTCTTGCACCTTATCGAGATCAACAGCTATGCCTGCCTGAGAGATAGTGTGACCCAAATATTTGATTTCTTTTAGCCAAAAATCACACTTTGACAATTTGGCATAAAGACGGTTCTCTCGCAGACGTTGAAGCACTACATGCAAATGACCGGCATGCTCTTCTTCGTTCTTTGAGTACACCAAGATATCATCGATGAAAACCACGACGAACTTGTTCAATTCAGGCATGAAGACAGAGTTCATCAGATACATGAAGTATGCTAGTGCATTAGTCAACCCAAATGACATTACCAGATATTCATACAACCCATATCTGGTTGAGAAGGCAGTCTTCAGAATATCACTTGCTCGTATCTTGATCTGATGATAGCTGGAGCGAAGGTCTATTTTGGAAAACACTTTGGCTCCGACCAATTGATCGAAAAGAACATCAATACGAGGCAAAGGATACCTGTTCTTGATACTGCATTAAGTGGGCGGTATTCTATGCATAGCCTCAAGCTTTCATCTTTCTTCTTTACAAACAAGGATGGACATCCCCAAAGCGAAGTACTTGGGCGGATGAAACCCTTGTCTAACAATTCTTGCAATTGCTTCTTCAATTCTGCCAACTCAGCGGGTGGCATCCGGTAAGGTTTCTTGGAAATAGGTGTCGTTCCCGGTTGCAACTCGATGGCGAATTCAATATCCTGGTCTAGTGGCATTCCTGGTAATTTGTCATGAAAAATATCTGCATACCCACATACCACTGGAATCTTCTTCAAGGGCAACTATGTCATAGCAAAAGCACATGATCGAGTAGAATCTTGGCTGGGTAGATACAACAAAAGGTCTTCGAAGGTAGGAGAACGGATCTCCAGAGCTCTAGCAGCTACATCCAACACCACTCGGTGTTGAGTCATCCAGTCGGCTACGAGAATGATATCCATACCCTCTATTTCTAAAATCAGGAGTGTGGTTTTGAAGATCCTACTTCCCATTGAGATAGGCACATTTCGGTTTAGTTGGTTGGTTGCAATTTTACCCCCAGGTGTTGCTATCATGAAGGACCCTTTTGCATGATAGAAAGGCAGTTGACATTTAGCACTGAACTTCTGGCTAATGAAACTATGAGATGCACCAGAATCAAACATAATTAATGCAGGTTGATTAAAAACTGAAAAGATACCAGTCATGATGGGGGCTCCCTCAGGTAACTCCTCCAGAGTAGTGAAGTTGAGCTTCCCTTGCCTGACTTGCACCTTCTGCTTTCTTCCCCTGTCTTGATTCGGTGCTGGCATCTGCCTCTGCTGATTCCTTGGGCAATTCTTGGCATAATGGCCCACATTGCCACAAGTGAAGCACTTATTCCTATTTCCCTGGCAGAACTGCTGCTGTTGTGGAGGTTGATTGTTCCTTGAAGTGGGAGTTGGAAACGATTGGGTGCTTGCTACTGCTGAGGTGGCCTGATCACCCATCTTCCTGCCTGCTGCTAAAATCCTCTGCTCTGATTGAGGGAAACAATCCTGAACCTCTGAGGTGGAGCTGAGGGTGCTGACATTGGTGCCTTCCTCTTCTTCTCTGCCCGGTGAGCTACAATAAAGTCCTCCTGTGAGATGGCCAAGTTGACCAACTCATTGAAGCTATCAACCCGGACAGTGTTGAGATGCTCACGCAACTTGGTGTTTAGACCCCTACGGAAGCGGTCTGTCTTCTTTTCATCAGAGTCAGCATGATACCCCGCGTACTGGCACACGTCGTTGAAGGCCTGGGCATACTGCAACACAGTACGGGTCCCTTGATTGAGAGCCAGGAATTCATTCAACTTGCGGTCAAGAATTCTGGTTGGGATGTGGTGTCCTCTGAAGGCAGTCTTGAATTCCTCCCAAGAAACATCATGACCAGCAGGAAGCATGGCCTGGAAATGGTCCCACCAAGTCCGAGCAGGTCTGCGAAGCTGCTGCGCGGCGAAGCGAGCCTTGGTGTCATCAGGGCAGTCTCCCGTGAGGAGGGGAAACTTGGACTCCACGACGCGTAACCACACGTCAGCGTCCAATGGATCCTCTACCTTGGTGAACAAGGGCGGTTGTGTACTCAGGAACTCATGGTAGGTCGCCGCGGTTGGAGGGCGCTGCGGCTGGCCTCCACCATGCTGCGGAGGGTGGGGCTAGCGCTGCAAGAGCTGTCATAGAATTTCGTTCTACTGAGCCATCAGCTCCTGCACCATGGGAGTAGGAGGAGGTGGCAGGGGAACTTGCTCGTTATGCCCGCGACGCTGCCTAGCTGCTATCTGAAAACAGCGATTGTTGCCATTGTTATCCCAATTCACAATTTCGAACAATATGCTTTTATCTCATACGGAAAGAAATTGTCATAATCATAACATCAATTTCGAACGAGGATAACATGGTTACAATCATTTCACTGATCCCAAAGTTCTCATGGGTTACATCAATTAGGGGAAAGTACTCGTAAGCCTAGTCCAAAATCTATCGTTAACTAAGCTCGCATGGGTTTCTATCCTCCTAACGCGTCAAAATGACCCATCAACCCTGAGTAGTGGAAGCGACACTGGATACGGGTGAAGGGGGCATCATGGGGGTAGTCGCATTGGCACCAGGGGCTAGTCCTAACTCCTCGGGATCCTCTTCTCCCTCGCTTCCAGCCTCATTGGCCTCCATCTCTAGGTGGTGCATGTCCAGGTGGTCATTAGCTTCCTCAAGCTCCTGTTGCACATCATGGAGCTGGTTTTCCAAGACATCGATGGTGTTGTCCCGGATCTCCACCTACTGCTCTAGGGTGGTGATGTGTTGGCTCAATCGTTCCGCTTGGAAGTCCTTATCCACCAACTCTAAGGACAAGTCGACCACAAAGTCCTCTTGGCTGTCGAGGGAGAGCTTGGTGGTCTGAGCGATGTTAGCAAGATGTGCCATGGCGTCGCTCTGCAGGGCCTGAAGGCGGTACAGTTTCATTCACTGAACAGTGATCCTCCCAACCAAGTCAGGATACATGGCCCATACATCTTTCACATGGCTCACACGGATGCACCACATGGGGTCGTCCCTCTTCTCAGTAGGGAAGAGTCCTAAGGGGTGCATCACCATCTCCAGGGGATGGTAGCCACAGAAAGTCGTCAGGGTCTTCATAGCTGCCGCCTCGGTGGTGTCGTCCCTCCTGAATCCAACAGTCTTAGAGTCAAGAGAACGCCAACCTGGCTGAAGGGGATGAGCCTCCAGAGTCGCTAGACTCGGCAACATGGCACCCGATGCTCCTCGTACAGCTGCACTGTGTACAAAGGGGGCCTAGGGTAACCGGCGGAGTTGATCACTTCCCACAAGATGGAAGGAAAACCATCGTGAGAAAGGAAATCAGAACTGAAACGAGTGTCTCCTTCATTGGCGGGGGTGGGTGAAGTCATCTGTGGAAGAGTATTAGATGTAAAGATTATGGTGGAAGAAAGAAAATAAAAGAGCCCGGGTGGTTTAAAAGGAAGCGAGTTAGATCCAATTTTTACTTCTTTAATTTCTAATCCCTTTAGTTTTATAATGCATGCATGCTGAAAATAACGTCTCCTCTCTGAATCAAAAGGGTGCTTTTAGGGCATCCCAAAAAAAATCCTAAGACTGGCCCAGAGGGCCTACTTAATTAGCCTACTTATTTCTCCCACTATTCCTAAGGCATTCCATCCTAGGTCTAGCGTGCTAGTCCTGATGATTCAATCACTAGTTTCTAAGCATGTTTTAGATTTTTTTGAAAGTTGGCATTCATGGTTTATTGCTTTCTCTGTGGGGGTATTTGCTCTGATACCAGCTGTGGCAGAACCGCCCGAATTATTCTAGCTTAAGTGCCCAAGTCACGCCTTGGAGGTCACAACGCACTTAAATCGGAATAACCCGTTAGTCCCTCAGATCTAGTCTGATAATGCCACTTATCCAGGATCAAATACCACAAACTCACTCGAAGGCGAGTCACAGAAGAAATACAATAAAACAAGAAACCTCAATTTAAAGTACTGGAGTTATTACATAAATCGGAGTTTTTCAAGTCAATTGAAATAAGTTCATAAGATAAACTGCATCGGATAATCGATATCATCGAAGGATGAGGAATAGGGCAAGGCCTAGCCCATTACTCCTCCTGCTCCTCTCCTGCTAGAGCAGCATCCCACTCGACCGTCCAACCCGGTGGCAGGGTGGTAGGCCAAGTCACACCATCAACCATATCCTGAAGCGTTCCTTCAAAAATTTATGCCATAAGCAAGGCTAAGTATACTAATACTCAGTTGGACTTACCCGGTGTGAGGAATCTACTCCTCTACCTCTAGACCATGCAGCTATTTGGCTTAAGGGTTTGGTTTGCCAAAGCACTAGCTGAGTCTATGATTGATTTTAGCTTTTCCAATTCTAATATTATTACTTTTAGCTAAGTTTACTCCTTGTAAGCATACATGGTAACAATCATTTAATACAATCAACATGTTATCTCATGTAAGACCTCATTTCACTTCTTAATCAATGTAGTACAAGGGGTCAAGCAGTCTCATTAGCTGTGAGAAGCAGACGATTCGAATCGAGTTTTTAAACCTTGCAAGGTAAACCTAAACACACGACATGTAGGGGCACTCCATCCCCACACACGTCAATCGTCCCCATCGATTCCCCATTCGCGGCCAAGGCTCACCGCCTTGGCATACAATGCTCCACTGACCCCGGCTGCCGCCGTGCAATGACCGCACTTGTACCCACCATAGCTAGCATGGGAGACCCAGTCTCAGGACAAGTGAGGAGAAAAGTCTGTGCCCGGCTTCACTCAGGTACTACGTTTAACGGTTACCATATTTCTCGACATGTGTTTAGTATGTTCAAACGCTTGACTCAGGTATCCACACATTAATCCTTAATTCCTTTTCCCATCTCATGGACAAGGCATCCCCCTGGATCCAAGTCCATAGACCATCAAAGATCTCGTTATCAAGATGAATACAATCAATTCCTGACCTCGCGCGAGTGCTAGAAAAATCACTCGACTTCTACCGAGATCCTAATTAGCAAGTGGCTACTCGACCTAGCATACTAGTATCCATCTCAAAAAGGAATCCTGAATTTATGCAACTAGGGTTTCACGCAACTCCTACACTTAAGTGCACATTACAATCCTACAAACATTAAGTGTAGTAAAATAGCATATAAATTTGGTTATGCATAAAACCGGGGCTTGCCTTCGATTGCCAGGGCTGCAGGGAGATTCTCGATGGCAGGCTCGGGAGATGGCTCCTAATCTTCCCCGTGGACAGCTCCTTGCTTAGGAATGAGCACGTACTCTCCGTCAGCGAGGTTGCAATCTAATGAATGCAATGAGTAAGATATATGCATGGCATGATATGCAATTTGGTAACTACAATTGTATGGTGAAAGATTAATTAACAGGAAATAGAGCTAAGTCTTGCTATTGGAGATTTCTGGGTATACTTAGTAAATTGGGTCAAGTTTGATTTCTGAATGGTCAGATTGTTTTTAGTGTTCTACTGATCTTCCTTTTTATGTTTTAGTGGTATTTTAACAAGATTCTTAGCTGCAATTATTGAGGTGAGACTTATTAATCTTTCTAATCTATCTCTTCTCTTCCATTTTCTTTTAGGTCCTTCAGGTGGGTTTGAACTACAAGTTAGTGATATAAATTTCCAAAAATTCTGCAAAAATTACAGTGACTTCTCACTGGTGTATAATCTTCTGTCTCAAAGTTTGGGGCTCAAAAAGTGAGGGGCTCTCTCTATACAAAATTATCAAATATTAGGGCAGAGGGGTGTTTTGAACTACAACTCCCTTTTAACAGTGGGTTATTCTCTAAGGCTTATTTTTTCTGGCATGTAGATGTAATAACATGGTTTAGTATAAATTTTCAGTCACTAATACTTATTATTATTTTACTATGATTTTCTAAAGTTTCTAGCCAAAGGGGTGCTTTCTACTACCACTATACTTGAAAAATATCAAACAACAGATTTCTAATTTTTTTCTATCTTCTTCTTTGCGCAAGAGAAATCATTCTAGAATTTGGTAATTTTTGCTTAAGGGAAAGGGTGGTAGGAATTTCTTGAATTAAATGGCCTTTTTCATGAGGTAGGGTAATGAGTGTTATTTTGTAGTTTTGAATAGGTTTTGCATTTTTCTCTGGTGGTCTACTTCATCCACAATTTGGTAAACGTTTATTTGCCCAATGTTGCACACTTTTTGGCTTTCTTATGATTTAATTGGAACATGGCTAAAAATCAAGTTTTAATTGTTCAACCAACTTATAATGATGGGCTGGGGTGTTTATTATTTTTGTAGGGATGTCCTAGTAGTTAGGAGTCCACTAAATTTTTCATACCAATTTTGGAATGGTCCTTATATTTTTTATTTATGGCCTTTCTGGATCTGTTCTGCCTAATAAATTGCTTCACCTTGGATCCGTTCTGGACAAAGGTTCTTTTTATTTTTCCTAGGTTCTTTATTACTTAAGTGGACTAGGAAAAATATATTCATCCATTGTTCATTATTTTCTAGTGTCTTTCTCATTTTCCTAAGTTTTGGGCAGATATAGTTTTTAATAGATAACCGTGTGTTAATCTTTTATACCGGGGTGCTTAATATTTTTAAACAGTACCACGTTGGGTTTGGACTTCTACAAATTTTCTTAAGTCCAGCATCGAAGCATAACTATTTTACTTCATTTTAATAAGGTTTGAGCAGTTTCCTTATTTAATTCCAAACTCTAAAATTTAATACAGAAAGCATAGTGTTTAGTATTTTTATTTGATAGTTCAAAATATTCTGAATCCAGTAAAATTGGTTTGACTAAATTTGGTTAAATATTTCTCAAGATACAAATTTTCTATGTTCTCTGCCTATTTTAAAAGAATAAACAGAAATAGTTAAAGGATAAAGGGTTTTGCATTGGGGTCACTGGCGAAAATTTCTAAGTTTCATTGCAGACGGGTCCTCGGGTTACTATTCACATGAGTCTATGACTATGCAGAAAACCCCCTAGGGTTCTGCTAAATCCAACACGTGGTCCTTCCCCTAATGAAACAGTAACCGCGGCTGTAACACCCTGAATTTGGGGGTATAAAATTTCTTTGCTCATATTCACAAATTCAGGTGTTACTTTTCTTTTTTCATCCTTCCCCAATCTTTTCTTTCTCATTTCTATAGGAGAAAATGCTTATTTTTATTTGTAATAGTAGTGTGATAGGTTAAACCCTAAGGGAGTATGAATTGTTGCATCATGTTGAACCCTAGATTTCACTTTTGTTTGGTGCATAATTCTCAAAAGGTCTAATTTGGATTTGTGGCTTATTTGAATTTGAATCAAATGGAGAAAATAAAAAGAAAAGAGAAAGGAAATTCCAGAATAAAAGAAAAAGGAAAAGCAGCCCGTTACCTCAGCCCGCTCGGCCTTTCGGCCCACCAGGCCCAACCCGCGCGCCCGCGCGCGCGTTCTCCCTCCCGCCCCTTCTCTCTCTGCGCGAGCGGGCCCGCCTGTCGGCGCGGCCGCCGTCTCCGCGCTCGCTCCCCCGCTCTCTCTGGTTGCCCGGTCCCGCCTGTCGGCGCTCCCGCTTCACCGCGCGTGCGCCATCTCCCTCGCTCTCTCTCTGCCCGTGGGCCCTCCCGGTCAGCCCCGCTTCCCTCGCGCCCGCGCCCGACTTCTTCTCTCTCTCTGCGTCGCGGGCCCCGGCTGTCAGCTTCGCCGTTCTCGCGTAACCGCCGCCGAGCCGCGCACGCCCGCCTTCCTCGCGCCCACGTCGCGCGTGGGGAGCTCGCCCCACCTCGCCCTCGGCCACTTGAGCCCCGAATCTCTCTCGCCCTCTCCCCCTCCCTCATTTGCGCACCAACCGGCCCCTTCTCTCGCCCTCTCCCTCGCTGCGCGCACGCCAAATCGCCATCGCCGTGAACCGCCGCCGCCCGAGCTTGTTCCTCCGTCGCCGTTGGAGCTCCGCCGCGTCCCTTGCCACGGTGAGCTCCGCCCCGACGTCCACAACCCGGGACGCGCCCCAATTCCCTCTCCCCCTCCCTATTTCTCTCTGCCCGCGCTCACCCGCCGTCCGCCGTGCAGCCGCCACCGTCGACCCGGGCCATCGTCACGCCTCCGTCGCCGCCGAGGAGTCCCGGGAGTTCGCCTTGAGGTAAGGAACCTCTCCCGCCCCGATTGGCCCTTGTCTTGCACTCTAGCGCGCTTGAATTCTCGCCGGAGTAGTTTAGCGCCGCCGCCGAGCCGCTTCGCCGTGAACCGCCCTCCTCCGGCGCCCCTACCCCGACCCAGACCCTGCCAATAGGTTTCCCGTGCCCTCCCCAACCTCCCCGGCCACTCAGGTCGCCCCGGGAACCCGCAGGGCCCCCGCTCCCCTCGTCTCCGGCGAGCTCTTTCGCCGCGGGGGCGAGCGCCGCCGCCCCAGCTAGCTGAGGGAGACGGGAGCCAGCCACCCCCATCCCCGCCGTCTATCTTAGATCGGACGGCGCAGATTCAAATAACCCGAACCCAATCTCAACCGTCCGCCCAAGATCCAACGGCCCAGAGCCGTTTCCCCGCGCCCTGTCCCTCTGCCGGCTGGGCCCCGCCTGTCGGCGCGCCCGCGCGCCCGCGCTGCCCGCTGGCCCCGCTTGTCAGTCGTCGCGCCCGCGCTCGCGCTGCCCGCTGGCTCCGCCTGTCAGCCACCCCGAGCCGCCGCGCGCCCGCGCGCCCGCCGCAGGATCTAATCCTGGCCGTTGATCTGAGATCTAACGGCTGTAAGCGCCCGATACCCCTTCGCCCGCGCTTTTTCTTAAAGAACCCCTCGGTTTTCTGGATTTTGTGCCCGCCGTCCCTGGTTTCTCGCGGTTAAGTCCTCAGCCCTTTTATTTAATTCAAAATAGGTCCTTAGGGCATATTTTTAACCCCTAAACTTGTAAAATTCATAACTTTGCCATATGAACTCCAAATTAGGTGCTTCAAATTGCAAAATGTTCATAAAATTATTATCTATCTGTTTATGCACTGTTTCCCTGCTGTTTCCATGTTCCAATTAAGGGTTAGTCATTAGGATAGGATTAAGGTTATTGGAACCCTATTTGAGATAAATAAAAGATAGTAGACTTTAATAAAAGTTGGAGCACTTAAGTTTATGGACTCAAACCCTTAAGTTTAGGAACTTAAACTAGATAATTATTTAATCCCACCACTGACTTAAACCTGAGTAGTGGATAGTGACTCACTTTGCATAGTCCTCTACCCCAGACCTAGGGAACACCAGAGTGCCTATCCCTTTTCTGTTATGAACATGTGACCTCTCTCTGCTGCATATGTTTGGTATATTGTTTTTGTTTGTTATTTCCCAAGTGCATAGTGTGAATGATTGCTTTACGTAGACATCGAGCAGTCTGTGTTTCCCGAGGGAGTTGCAGAGGAAGTTCCTGATCATCAGTTTGGTGAAGGCAAGTGTCCTCTGTCCCATTATGTCCTATTCATTTATAACTTACTACCCCGCATTACTTACTTGAAACCTAAGGATTGACTAGCTTTACACTTTACTTTATCCTTGATGACCTTATGGGCTGTTATGGTTAGCATTCTGCTATTGCCTTAACTTAATCAATGAACATGATGTGACTATTTATGATACTGTTATCCTGATTATATTGTTGATCTTGTGATACTCTAGGGGGCTCAGGCTGTTTCCTGAGTACGTCTCCGTAAGGACCTGTTCGTTGAGGGACCACCCGGGATAACAGTGCAACCATGGGGGTGAAATGGGGCGCCCTTAGCTAATTAATTAGAGGAACTAGAGGTGTAGTTGCTTCGCCGTCGTGCCGTCAATGGGGTCCAGGCACAGTGCTTGCTCTGCCGAGGCTGAGTGCCGAGGTTCTTTCGTTTTGCTTTTGTTAGTCACTCTCCTGCGGGGAGGAGTACTGTGTTTATCAAACTAGAGAAACCTAACGGGCAGCTATGATCTCTAGGGAATCTTTGTAAAAGCTACGTAGTGATACCCTGCCGGACCACCTAGGTAGTGGTCAATGGGGATTAGCTCTCCCCGGGCAGAAAGGGAATCATGTCTCATGGGTAAAGTGTGCGACCTCTGCAGAGGGTAGTGAAACTGATATATCAGCCGTGCTCACGGTTAAGAGCAGCCTTGGGATCCTCTTTGATTAGAGATACAGATGGTTCGAGGTACAAGGATTATGTTATGGTATTGGTTCGAATATGATGATGTTGTTCCTCGATGAGGAAATGGTTCATGGGTTGGTTAATGATAAAACCTGGCTTCTACTAATGATAAATACCTGACCAACTAAAAGCAACTGCTTGAGCCTAACCCCACATAAAGCTAGTCCACTTCAGCCAAACGGGACATTTGCTGAGTACGTTGATGTGTACTCATCCTTGCTTTACCACCAAACACCAGGTTGTCCGCATTGTAATCACTGCTCAGGAGAAGGTGAAGCCGTGGCAGGAGACTTCCAGGAGTTCCAAGACTACGACGAATTCTAGGTGTGGGTTGGCGGCAACCCCCAGTCAGCTGCCTGTGAAGGCCTTATCTTTACTGCGTTTCGCTAGCACTTTGATTTATCTGTTAAGTTGATGACTATGTGGATGTCTATGACTCTGTGATGTAACAAGTTAATACTCCTTTATGTTATTATTCGAGCAATGTGCGTTGATGTTCATTTATGTAACTGCTGTGTACGTGAGTTCTGATCCTGGCACGTACATGGTTCGCATTCGGTTTGCCTTCCAAAACCGGGTGTGACATAAGTGGTATCAAAGCCGTGCTGACTGTAGGACCGCTGACCTAGAGTAGCACTGGTCATACTAAGGACTATTGACCTTCCCCCTCACCTTGACCTCTCATGTTACTTCAAAAGTCGGTCACCTCGACCAACCCTATGTTTTACTACATATATATATATACTATATTATACCTTGTTAAAATTTTTATCTTATTCTGTCTATGGTTTATTCACTTGTCATATTAGTTCCGCTCTTACTCTTATGCTTACGGTGTCTTTTGTAGATGGCTCGTCTTAGACACACTGCACGTAAGTCGGTGATTCCTTTCCTGCCGTCTCGACTTGCGGAGCGTCCTCTGCACCGCACCGTGTCCGGTCAGTCGAGTCACCTGGAGAGACTACACCACCGCCTGCGTGAGGAGCAGGAACGCCGGCGCCAGCACAGAGAGCAGCAGGGCTCTTCCTCCTCATCCCAGCGAGAGGTGGAGTCCGTGAGGCCCCGTTCCTCTGTTGCCCAGCTGGAGGCGCCCCCTGCACCACCGCGGGACGTCCCGGCTGTTGGAGGAGCTACTGGAGGAGACCTCGACGACGACGACTCAGACCACAGCACGGAGTCCTCTGAGCCGCAGGAGGCGGAAGGATGGGTCGCCCGACCCATCACCCGTGACGCCGCTCGCGGTTGTCACTTCCACGACGCACTCGACACCTTGCTGCGCCAGGCTTTTGACCGGCACACCTGGTCGATCGAGTATCGTTGTGTAGTCTACCAGCACAGTCGCGGGAGGTACCCGGATCGCTGGGAGGCTACCTGCCTAGTTCGCCGTCCGGAGGATGACCTCCGGGGTGCGGAGGCCGTTTCGGAGCACTATTCCATCTCCGAGAGGGACACTGCAGAGGCGGCTATGCAGGATGCAGCATGACGTGCACTCTCTCAGTACTGTTCTTTGTTCGGTGGGGTGGCCGACGGTCTTAACCTTCTGTACTACCCCCGCCGCCCTACTGGCAGCACAGAGAGTGTGGTTGTCTCACCTGTTGGTGAGGCTAACCCTAGGTTGAGCAGCACAATCAACCTAGTCGCAGTGCTTAACACGGAGCTGGATCACTCCCTGGACGAGCTGAACAGGGCTCGAACGGAGATTGCGGAGTTGCGTGCTGAGCTGGCAGAGCGCCATCACCAGGAGGGTGGTTCTCCCGCTCCTGTTGGGACTCAGCACCCATACCGCTCGCCGCCACGAGGTCACCACACTTATGGTTCCCCTGCCTGTAAGACCAGGATAGATCTGGATCCTTAGATCGTTAGCGTCGAAGTTTGTAATAATTCTTAAGTCAGATGTCTTAGTCTTAGATAGTTAGTTTAGTTTGCTTATCAGTTGCTTCCAGTTAGCTTAGTTTGCTTATCAGTTGCTTGCATGCTTGTTATGATGAACTTGTGCTGGATTTGAATCTTTGTAATGACTGTTGCCAACCTGTGGGTTTCTCCTGCAGTTTGGCCTAGCTATAATGTCAATAAAGGCAGTTATTTAGTTGGGAAGCCATTTACTTCTACTTTCCTTCTTATCTGAGAAGCTGTGTTGAATCATAATGAGGATCAGTGAAGCTCTTTGTTCACTCAGTGTCATGAAGAATTCTGTATTCTCTTTTCTTATGCTGGAGGGTTGTAGGATCAATGCTGATGTATGAATGTCTTCCACAGATGTCTGACAACAGGCGCCGATGCAACAGGCGTGCTCAGCAAGAGCAGCATGACCAGCAGGAGGAACAACAGAGGCAGCCTCCCCCGCCACCCCCGATGTCAGTGGAGCAGATGTTCTTGATGCAGACTCAGGCAGTGCAGGCCATTGGGCAGACTCTGGCAGCCATGCAGCAGGCTCAACAGCAACCCCAACCCCAGTTGCAAGTGCAGATGCCCCAGATGCCACGGGATAAGCGTGGTGAGTTCATGAGAGGGCACCCTCCTACCTTCGCCCATTCTGCCGACCCCATGGATGCAGAAGACTGGCTGCGCGCAGTGGAAAGGGAACTGCGCACTGCCCAATGCAACGATAGGGAAAAGGTTCTGTATGGTCCCCGTCAGCTATGGGGAGCAGCCCAGTCCTGGTGGGAGTCCTACCTCGCCACACATGCTGACCCCGAAGCCATCACCTGGGAAGAATTCAGCGAGAGTTTCCGCAGGTACCATGTGCCGGAGGGACTGATGATCGTGAAGAAGGAGGAGTTTCTGGCTCTGAAGCAGGGACCCCTGTCTGTTAGTGAATACAGAGACAAGTTTCTGCAGCTATCTCGTTATGCACCTGAGGATGTCAACACTGATGCTAAAAGGCAGTACAGGTTCATGAGGGGTTTGGTGGATCCCCTGCATTACCAGCTGATGAATCACACCTTCCCCACCTTCCAGCACCTGATCGATAGGGCAGTTATGACTGAGAAGAAGCGTAAGGATATGGAAGATCGGAAGCGCAAGATGAGTGGACCACAGTCCAGGAGCATCAGCCGTCCCCGCTTCTCAGGCAGTTCATCTCAGCAAGGCAGGCCCGGTCACCCACAAGGATATCAGAATCAGAATCAGCGTCCGCATCAGCAGCAGTTCCAGAGGCAGTATCAACAGCAGCAGCAGCAGTATCGTCAGCACAGCCAGCAGGGAGGTAATCAGTATCAGAAGCAGAGCAACCAGGCACCTCGCCTTCCTGCCCCAGCAGCAAACCAGAGCAACCAAGCAGCCCCAGCACAAGGAGGAGGCAGAGGATGTTTCCACTGTGGAGAACAAGGCCACTGGGCGATGCAGTGCCCAAAGAAGATGGCACAACAGCAGACCAACCCCAATGCTCCAACAAGGCAAGGAGTACTGCAGCCGACAGCAGGCAATCGTAACCAAGCGTACAACCGTGGAAAGGTGAACCACTTGGAGGCCGAAGCGATCCAGGATGCACCAGATGTGGCAGTAGGTATGTTCTCAGTCGAATCTCATCCCACGAAAGTGCTATTTGATACTGGTGCAACTCATTCATTTGTCACTGCAACCTGGGTAGAATTGCATAACATCCCAGTAGAGGCCATGATGCCGCCCATGAGGATTAATTCAGTTGGTGGCAAGGTGCAAACAGATAAAATATGCTCAAATATAAGGGTGGAAATAAGGGGGATAGGGTTCCCCAGCGATCTAATAGTAATAGACACCCCTGGGATAGATATTATTCTAGGGATGAATTGGTTAATGAGGTATGAAGCGAATATTAGCTGTGACAAGAGGACCGTAACATTGAAGTCCCCGTCAGGAGAAGAGGTAGTGGCCGAGCTAAGGATGCCTAAATCAGCGGAGGGTGTCTGTCACCAGATTTCAGTTGATAGTAAGGAGCCCAACCCGCTCGAGACTATCAAGGTTGTATCGGACTTTCCGGACGTGTTTCCTGAGGAGCTAACGGGCATGCCACCCGAGAGAAAAGTCGAATTTGCCATAGAGCTTATCCCTGGTACCGCCCCCATCTCCAAAAGAGCCTACCGAGTGTCTGGACCAGAATTGGTGGAACTCAAGAAGCAGATAGATGAGATGTTAGAGAAGGGTTACATCAGACCAAGTACCTCGCCTTGGGCCGCTCCGGTGTTGTTTGTAGAGAAGAAAGATGGTACTAAAAGGATGTGCATAGACTACAGAGCCTTGAATGAAGTCACTGTCAAGAACAAGTACCCCCTGCCAAGGATAGAAGATTTGTTCGACCAGCTCAGAGGTGCCAGCGTATTCTCGAAGATAGATCTGAGATCAGGCTACCATCAACTCAGAATCCGACCCTCGGACATACCGAAGACAGCATTCATCACCAAGTACGGGTTATATGAATTCACAGTTATGTCCTTTGGTTTGACAAATGCGCCAGCCTTCTTTATGTACCTGATGAACAGTGTGTTCATGGATTATCTGGACAAGTTTGTGGTGGTGTTTATCGATGATATTCTCATATACTCTCAAAGTGAGGAAGATCACGTAGAGCATTTGAAGATGGTATTGCAAAGACTTCGAGAGCATCAATTGTATGCCAAGCTGAGCAAATGCGAGTTCTGGATTCATGAAGTCTTGTTTCTGGGTCACATCATAAATCAAGATGGGTTGGCAGTGGATCCAAAGAAAGTAGCAGATATCCTGAACTGGAAAGCACCAAAGGATGTTCGTGGGATCAAGAGCTTCATTGGAATGGCTGGGTATTACAGGCGTTTCATCGAAGGCTTCTCAAAGATTGCTAGACCAATGACAGCGTTACTAGCGAAGAAAGTTGAGTTTAAGTGGACCCAAAAGTGTCAGGAAGCATTTGAAGAACTGAAAAATAGATTGACTACAGCTCCGGTGTTAGTCCTGCCTGATGTTCACAAGCCATTCTCAGTGTATTGCGATGCTTCTTACACCGGATTGGGATGTGTGCTAATGCAAGAAGGAAGAGTTGTAGCATATTCATCTCGACAGCTGAAGATCCATGAGAAAAATTATCCCACACATGACTTGGAGTTGGCAGCAGTAGTTCATGCTTTGAAGACCTGGAGACATTACTTGTATGGACAGAAGTGCGACATTTACACGGATCATAAAAGTCTGAAGTACATATTCACCCAGTCAGAGTTAAACATGAGGCAACGAAGATGGTTGGAATTGATCAAAGACTATGAGTTGGAGATACATTACCATCCGGGCAAAGCCAATGTTGTTGCAGATGCTCTGAGCAGGAAGAGTCAAGTCAATATGATGGCCACGTACCCGATGCCATATGAGTTAGCCAAGGAGTTCGACAGACTGAGTCTCGGTTTCCTGAACAGTACGCAAGGAGTAACAGTGGAATTAGAGCCCACCCTAGAGCGGGAGATCAAAGAAGGGCAGAAGGATGATGAAAGCATCAACAAGATCCGGCAGCTAATCTTAGAAGGAAGAGGCAAAGACTTTCGAGAGGATGAAGAGGGAGTAATATGGTTCAAGGACCGATTGTGTGTCCCCGACCTCAAACCTATTCGGGAACTGATCCTAAAGGAAGCTCATGAGACAGCCTACTCCATACACCCGGGAAGTGAAAAGATGTACCAGGATTTGAAAAGGAGGTTTTGGTGGTATGGCATGAAAAGAGAAATCGCAGAATATGTCGCCATCTGTGATACCTATCAAAGAACCAAAGCAGAGCATCAAAGGCCCGCCGGATTGTTGCAGCCATTGCGGATTCCTCAGTGGAAGTGGGATGAGATCGGGATGGATTTTATAGTTGGCCTACCTCGTACCCGGGCTGGTTATGATTCCATCTGGGTGGTTGTGGACCGATTAACCAAAGGTGGCCCATTTCATACTGTGAAGACCACATATACCGGAGCAACGTTAGCTGAGTTATACATGTCACGGATAGTTTGTCTTCATGGTGTGCCGAAGAAGATAGTGTCAGATCGAGGAACGCAGTTCACCTCTCATTTTTGGCAGCAGCTACAGGAAGCTTTGGGCACCCATTTGAACTTCAGCTCAGCTTATCACCCGCAGACAGACGGGCAGACTGAAAGAACTAACCAGATCCGAGAAGATGATCTGAAAGCCAAATACCCGGAACTCTTTGCTAACCAACCCTGAATCTCGGGGGCGAGATTCTTTTAAGGGGGATAGGTTTGTAACACCCTGAATTTGGGGGTATAAAATTTCTTTGCTCATATTCATAAATTCAGGTGTTACTTTTCTTTTCTCATCCTTCCCCAATCTTTTCTTTCTCATTTCTATAGGAGAAAATGCTTATTTTTATTTGTAATAGTAGTGTGATAGGTTAAACCCTAAGGGAGTATGAATTGTTGCATCATGTTGAACCCTAGATTTCACTTTTGTTTGGTGCATAATTCTCAAAAGGTCTAATTTGGATTTATGGCTTATTTGAATTTGAATCAAATGGAGAAAATAAAAAGAAAAGAGAAAGGAAATTCCAGAATAAAAGAAAAAGGAAAAGCAGCCCGTTACCTCAGCCCGCTCGGCCTTTCGGCCCACCAGGCCCAACCCGCGCGCCCGCGCGCGCGTTCTCCCTCCCGCCCCTTCTCTCTCTGCGCGAGCGGGCCCGCCTGTCGGCGCGGCCGCCGTCTCCGCGCTCGCTCCCCCGCTCTCTCTGGTTGCCCGGTCCCGCCTGTCGGCGCTCCCGCTTCACCGCGCGTGCGCCATCTCCCTCGCTCTCTCTCTGCCCGTGGGCCCTCCCGGTCAGCCCCGCTTCCCTCTCGCCCGCGCCCGACTTCTTCTCTCTCTCTGCGTCGCGGGCCCCGGCTGTCAGCTTCGCCGTTCTCGCGTAACCGCCGCCGAGCCGCGCGCGCCCGCCTTCCTCGCGCCCACATCGCGCGTGGGGAGCTCGCCCCACCTCGCCCTCGGCCACTTGAGCCCCGAATCTCTCTCGCCCTCTCCCCCTCCCTCATTTGCGCACCAACCGGCCCCTTCTCTCGCCCTCTCCCTCGCTGCGCGCACGCCAAATCGCCATCGCCGCGAACCGCCGCCGCCCGAGCTTGTTCCTCCGTCGCCGTTGGAGCTCCGCCGCGTCCCTTGCCACGGTGAGCTCCGCCCCGACGTCCACAACCCGGGACGCGCCCCAATTCCCTCTCCCCCTCCCTATTTCTCTCTGCCCGCGCTCACCCGCCGTCCGCCGTGCAGCCGCCACCGTCGACCCGGGCCATCGTCGCGCCTCCGTCGCCGCCGAGGAGTCCCGGGAGTTCGCCTTGAGGTAAGGAACCTCTCCCGCCCCGATTGGCCCTTGTCTTGCACTCTAGCGCGCTTGATTTCTCGCCGGAGTAGTTTAGCGCCGCCGCCGAGCCGCTTCACCGTGAACCGCCCTCCTCCGGCGCCCCTACCCCGACCCAGACCCTGCCAATAGGTTTCCCGTGCCCTCCCCAACCTCCCCGGCCACTCAGGTCGCCCCGGGAACCCGCAGGGCCCCCGCTCCCCTCGTCTCCGGCGAGCTCTTTCGCCGCGGGGGCGAGCGCCGCCGCCCCAGCTAGCTGAGGGAGACGGGAGCCAGCCACCCCCATCCCCGCCGTCTATCTTAGATCGGACGGCGCGGATTCAAATAACCCGAACCCAATCTCAACCGTCCGCCCAAGATCCAACGGCCCAGAGCCGTTTCCCCGCGCCCTGTCCCTCTGCCGGCTGGGCCCCGCCTGTCGGCGCGCCCGCGCGCCCGCGCTGCCCGCTGGCCCCGCTTGTCAGTCGCCGCGCCCGCGCGCCCGCGCTGCCCGCTAGCCCCGCTTGTCAGTCGCCGCGCCCGCGCTCGCGCTGCCCGCTGGCCCCGCCTGTCAGCCACCCCGAGCCGCCGCGCGCCCGCGCGCCCGCCGCAGGATCTAATCCTGGCCGTTGATCTGAGATCTAACGGCTGTAAGCGCCCGATACCCCTTCGCCCGCGCTTTTTCTTAAAGAACCCCTCGGTTTTCTGGATTTTGTGCCCGCCGTCCCTGGTTTCTCGCGGTTAAGTCCTCAGCCCTTTTATTTAATTCAAAATAGGTCCTTAGGGCATATTTTTAACCCCTAAACTTGTAAAATTCATAACTTTGCCATATGAACTCCAAATTAGGTGCTTCAAATTGCAAAATGTTCATAAAATTATTATCTATCTGTTTATGCACTGTTTCCCTGCTGTTTCCATGTTCCAATTAAGGGTTAGTCATTAGGATAGGATTAAGGTTATTGGAACCCTATTTGAGATAAATAAAAGATAGTAGACTTTAATAAAAGTTGGAGCACTTAAGTTTATGGACTCAAACCCTTAAGTTTAGGAACTTAAACCAGATAATTATTTAATCCCACCACTGACTTAAACCTGAGTAGTGGATAGTGACTCACTTTGCATAGTCCTCTACCCCAGACCTAGGGAACACCAGAGTGCCTATCCCTTTTCTGTTATGAACATGTGACCTCTCTCTGCGGCATATGTTTGGTATATTGTTTTTGTTTGTTATTTCCCAAGTGCATAGTGTGAATGATTGCTTTACGTAGACATCGAGCAGTCTGTGTTTCCCGAGGGAGTTGCAGAGGAAGTTCCTGATCATCAGTTTGGTGAAGGCAAGTGTCCTCTGTCCCATTATGTCCTATTCATTTATAACTTACTACCCCGCATTACTTACTTGAAACCTAAGGATTGACTAGCTTTACACTTTACTTTATCCTTGATGACCTTATGGGCTGTTATGGTTAGCATTCTGCTATTGCCTTAACTTAATCAATGAACATGATGTGACTATTTATGATACTGTTATCCTGATTATATTGTTGATCTTGTGATACTCTAGGGGGCTCAGGCTGTTTCCTGAGTACCTCTCCGTAAGGACCTGTTCGTTGAGGGACCACCCGGGATAACAGTGCAACCATGGGGGTGAAATGGGGCGCCCTTAGCTAATTAATTAGAGGAACTAGAGGTGTAGTTGCTTCGCCGTCGTGCCGTCAATGGGGTCCAGGCACAGTGCTTGCTCTGCCGAGGCTGAGTGCCGAGGTTCTTTCGTTTTGCTTTTGTTAGTCACTCTCCTGCGGGGAGGAGTACTATGTTTATCAAACTGGAGAAACCTAACGGGCAGCTATGATCTCTAGGGAATCTTTGTAAAAGCTACGTAGTGATACCCTGCCGGACCACCTAGGTAGTGGTCAATGGGGATTAGCTCTCCCCGGGCAGAAAGAGAATCATGTCTCATGGGTAAAGTGTCGACCTCTGCAGAGGGTAGTGAAACTGATATATCAGCCGTGCTCACGGTTAAGAGCAGCCTTGGGATCCTCTTTGATTAGAGATACAGATGGTTCGAGGTACAAGGATTATGTTATGGTATTGGTTCGAATATGATGATGTTGTTCCTCGATGAGGAAATGGTTCATGGGTTGGTTAATGATAAAACCTGGCTTCTACTAATGATAAATACCTGACCAACTAAAAGCAACTGCTTGAGCCTAACCCCACATAAAGCTAGTCCACTTCAGCCAAACGGGACATTTGCTGAGTACGTTGATGTGTACTCATCCTTGCTTTACCACCAAACACCAGGTTGTCCGCATTGTAATCACTGCTCAGGAGAAGGTGAAGCCGTGGCAGGAGACTTCCAGGAGTTCCAAGACTACGACGAATTCTAGGTGTGGGTTGGCGGCAACCCCCAGTCAGCTGCCTGTGAAGGCCTTATCTTTACTGCGTTTCGCTAGCACTTTGATTTATCTGTTAAGTTGATGACTATGTGGATGTCTATGACTCTGTGATGTAACAAGTTAATACTCCTTTATGTTATTATTCGAGCAATGTGCGTTGATGTTCATTTATGTAACTGCTGTGTACGTGAGTTCTGATCCTGGCACGTACATGGTTCGCATTCGGTTTGCCTTCCAAAACCGGGTGTGACAGCGGCGGAGGAAAGGGGCGAAGGGGCTTACAGGCGGCGAGATTGCTCCGGTGAAGTGGTCGAGGGTGTAGGGGAGGCCTTGACGGTCACGCTGATGTGCAGATCGTCTCCGGTGATGGTCGGAGTAGGTCGATCCGCGCACGCAGGCGGGCGAGCTCATCGGCGGCGAGGACTCCGGCCTAACCAGGGCGGTAGAGTTCAATTAAAGGGGTCAGAGAGCTTCACTAGAGGCCAGGGAAGACATAGGCGAGAGGAATTAGAAAATGGCTCACCAGATAGCTCGGTTCACGCGCGGTGGTGGGTGACCGAAGTCCGACGAGGGTGATTCCACTTCTCCGGTGAGGCAATGCCTCGGCTCAAGCTTGGAGAAGCTTCACAGCCTCTCGGGGAAGCTATCTAAGGGCTAGGGCGAGGCTAGGGGGTTGACAGAAAAGACTGGCCACAACGGTCGTGCTTGGGCAGTGATGGCGGGCGGTGGCGCTTGCTTTCCACGGCGAACTCCGGTGATCTCTGGCTCGGGCGGGGCTCTAGGTGCGATTAGGCCTCTTGGGGCACTTATAGGCGAGGGCAAGCTGCAGACGCGAGGGGCAGGGCAACCACACATGGGGCGCGCGCTGCCGCGGCTAGTCTGCGCTCGGCCGGTCAGGCAAGCGATCGAACACGTGGCCTCGCTTAGTCTGGTCGTTTTCAAACGCTAATTGGCTCACGATCTTCTCGTAACTCTCACAAATCCTGTCGGTGTTTTGGGTCCGACCGCACACCTGGGGTTGCCCCTCAAGGTGTTTTAGGAGTAGGAAGGTGTCGACAACTGTAGCAGAATGGTTCGTGCCGATCGCACGAGGGACAGTGGACAAGATTTACAGGTTCGGGCCGCTTAGTGATGCGTAACACCCTACGTCCTGATGAGTATGCTTGGTGGATATGGTTACAAGAAAGCTCTCTGTATCGAGAATACAGAGAGTTGATGTGGGTGGCTAAGTAATGGGTCGATCGTTCTGAAGGGGTGCCCCCTAGGCCTTATATACTCGACCGTGGGGCAGTACACATGGATAAGATAACAACAAGTGGCTAAAAGATAGTGAACCTCTTGAAATTATCCTTTACGTAACCCTCGCCGACTTATCCTCACGTGGCTTCGTTGCATGGAGGCTCCAACGCGGGAAAGTCGGATCTCCGTTGCGGTCACCTGCTCGACGCTGTGGGCCGTCCGGGTTTGCACCAATCCGGCCTCATGTCGTTCTACGTTGCTGGTTGTTTCTCCCCAGGCCCACGAAAGAATAACCTTACGATTTATTGGGCCCTTGGACCCTTCGTGAGGTCCTTTTACTCTTTTAGTGGACCCGGGGGATATCTATCCCCCACAAGCCCCCGATCTTTGGGTTAATTTAGAGGTAATCAACCCGAAGATCTCAGGTCCAGCTTGTAGGTGATTTGAAGAAAGATGGCTTCCTGTTGTTCTCTCCTGCTTCGATCACTTGTTGACCAAAACCCAGCTTCGTGTCTGTGCCTTAGAGATCGGCATTCCTGTTTGTAGGATTCTGAACTTCATTGGGTGCACCGGAGGTGCACCCAATGGGTGTAGCCCCCGAGCTTCGAGTAGATTTTAGAAAATAATCTACTCGAAGGTCTTCAGCAGAGATTATTTCCATTTGTGTTCCTTCATTTCAGTTGAGGATTGGCTTTTTTAATCTTGTCCCATGCTCTTAGAAATTGGTACTATCTTGGCTTAGAATGACAATCCATGGGGTGCACCGAAGGTGCACCCAATGGGTGTAGCCCCCGACCTTCAAGTGGATTTTTTGAGGATAATTCGCTTGAAGGTCTTCTTTTTGTGTCCTTTTGCTGAAGATTACTCTTTCTGCTTATAAAAAAGTTGGCATGATGTCATCCGTGCTATGTCATCAATATTATGCTTCAGAGGTCAGCATGTGTTTTGTCTTTTGCAGCCGAGTTTGCAATCCTTCCATATCTTGCCAGGTAGCGTAGTTTATTTGCTCCGCAACTGATTGGACATTCGATGGACGCTTTCTGTCTAGTCTTCAAGTCATGTCTGTCGACCATATTTTGCACTCTGCTGGCTATACTTGGCTTCCCTCTAACTCTTGTTGATATCTTATTTTTGTCTTGAGGCATTCACTGCATGCTCTGTACAGATGTGACCATTTTGAAAAATATACTGACAATTCCTGGGCGTCCCCCCCCAATGGGTGTGGGCAAGGGACGGCTTGGTACGCTGAGTGTTTTAACCGGTTGCTTCTGAGTTGTAATGTGATGGGACGGCGAGTGTAATCATATCCTTTGCGCTATTGACTGGAGTCCCAATGGGTGTAGTGCTGCATGAAACGGCGTCAGCCGCCTGACGTGTCTTCGGACAGGTGGAAGTGCATATTGAATGCTTTGCGACTGTTCAGTGACCGCGGTTGGAGGTGAGCGGTTGCCTTTCTCTTCTATAAATAACGCTGTTGCCCCTCTGGTTTATTCACGTCTCTTTGCTATTCCTTACTGCTTCCTTCTCTTCTTTCCCGCTTTCTTCCACTATGGGAAAAAACAACAAGCGCAAGCGCGAGCCGACTCCTCCATCGGAGGACTTCGGCGACTCGGAATACTCGGAGGAGGAGTTCTCCTCCGAGTCCGAGGGGACTCCGGCTCCCGTCTCTCCCCCGGCGTCGTCCAATGACTCGGACGACTCCCAGGGGATAGCCGCGGAGGTCTGGACATACATCCGGGCCGTCGAGCGCTCCGGGCTCGAGGGCTCGGATGAGTCTGAGTACTCCTCGGATGAGGAGGACTCGGACGGCGGCGGCGAGGGCGGGGACGACGACGACGACGACGACGACGACGGCAGCGGCAGTGGCGGGGGCGGCGGCAACGGCAGCAGCAAGGGCAGCACCAGGGGCGGCGGCAGCAGGGGCAGCACCAGGAGCAGCGGCAGCAGGGGCGGCACCAAGAGCGGCGGCGGCCGCAGGGGCAGGGCCAGTGGCTAAATGCCACTGGTCTTTTTAGATATTAGTATAGATTAGAAATAGTATAGTTAAATAATGTAGTAGTATTAGTAATGTAGAGTAGTATAGTGTAGCCTAGTAGTAGTAGTAGCAGTAGGGGGGTATCAACTCATAATGAGTTGATTTGTAAGTATTGCCACTTCCCTTAAATGAAGAATGAATTTGGTTTCCTCTTGATGACTCGTTTTGTTTGACTATAAATCTGATTCTTTTGAGACGAACAGTTTGATCATTATACCGACGCTTCCGAGCAATATTGCAGTCTGTATCAATGTTTTTAGAAGTAAAGCCGAGCGATTGAAGGTCAACGTTGGCATTTTAGAAGTAATGCCGAACGATTGAACTCGAGATCAACGTTTTAGAGGCAACGCCGAGTGACTGAGTAGTGACGCCGGCATTTTAGAGGCAACACCGAGTTATTTAGGGTCGTTGTCGGCATTTTAGAAGTAATGCCGAGCGATTGAACTCAAGATCGACGTTTTAGAGGTAACCCCGAGTGACTGAGTAGTGACGACGGCATTTTAGAGGCAACGCCGAGTTATTTTACTTGAGATCAGCGTTTTAGAGGCAACGCCGAGTGATTGAAGGTCAACGTTGGCATTTTAGAAGTAATGCCGAACGATTGAACTCGAGATCAGCGTTTTAGAGGCAACGCCGAGTGACTGAGTAGTGACATCGGCATTTTAGAGGCAACGCCGAGTTATTGAACTCGAGATGTAATACTCAAGTTGTATACCAAGAGTAATAAAGAGAGCTCCTCATTTTGTGTGTTTCATTTGCATCATAAAAAGAGCACCTATGTAATTGAGAGTGACTAAATAAAACAATTATTCTAAAATATAGAAAAAAATGCATTTGTTGGAGATTTATGTGTTGTGCATTAAATAAAACCATAATGATAAAAAAAATGAAAAGGTAATAATTAATTGAAGCTTGATTAGGCCACATTGAAAACTAGGGTTTAAAGGAAGAAGAGAAATGTTATGAAAATAAAGAAAATAATGTAAATATATTCCAAAAATTTGTATTTCATATTCCAGAATATGATTTGATACCAAATGTGCACAAGGGTTGAAAACCAAATTCAAATTCAAATTTAAAAGAAAGAAAGCAGAAAAACATAAAAGAAAAGGAAAAACCCTGCTGTTGGGCTTCGGCTGCGAAATTCGGCCCACCAAGGAAAGCCTTCGCGCGGCCCATCTCCTACACGTGAGAGTGCCGACATCCCGGTCCCACCGTCCAGTCGCATACGCGCGCACTCTGGTTCTCTGCCGTACGAGACCCACCCGTCATTCGCCGTTTGCGCCCGCGTTCTCCTCCTCTCGGTTACTCCCACAGACGCGTGGGCCCGATTTGTCAGGACCGTCTCCCAACGGCATCCCCGAGCATGGCGGGCGCGTCGTTGACGAAGAATCCCGGGCCTCGCGCTCCGATTCGTTCCGCGGCGAGATAAAACCAGTAGCGGCCCTCGCACCCTTCCCATCCTCACCGGTATTCGCAACCTCTCGCCAGCCACCAAACCACCGTCGCGATTTTCTCGGGCCAAGTTCGCCGCCGTGACCAAAACGCGTAGTCGTCGACGTCGGGTCCCCGGTGATCGGCCTTGGAGCGTCTCCAGGTCTATTGGAAGGGTGTCGAGTCGTTCGCGGGCGAAGTCGGCCACTGGGCGTGGCGCAATTCTTCGTCGAACTTCGATTCTCCGCCGCGGATCCGCCTCGTCGTCGCCGGACCCTCTGCGCGCCGTGATTGTCGGTAATAACCCTTCTACCACGTTCGCCATCCCCTCGGCTGCGTGGCGCACCATTTAATTCTTAGAATGGCGCGCTTGGGCGTCGGATTGCCGTTTCGCCGGCGATGGTCCGCCGTGATTTCGGGCGGCGCCGCCGTCCCGAGCTGGAGATTTGGGGCGAGCGCTGTGGGCCGTTGGATCGGCTCCCTACGGTTTAGATTAGAAACAGAGCGTACCGATTCGACCGATCGCGCGTGACCGTCGGATGGTAGATCGATGGCCAGCGATGGTTCTGGATCCCTTTAAATCGGGAGCGTCGATCGTGGATCGTACGGTTCCTGTTCCGTACCGGTTCATGAGTTTGTGGCTCTAATCTGGAGCGTAGATATTAGATCGAACGGTCGGTATTGCAGCGTACCCCTTCAGTCTGGCATTTTAGTATATGAAACCCTAGGTTTCTTTTAAATAGAACCCGCCGTCCACGGAACTGTGCCTGTGTCTAGGATTTTATTCGCGCAGACCCCTGAGTTTTCTGGAATTTGACGCCCAGTCCCGAGAGTATTAAAAACAGAGAAATTAATATTAGAAATTCATTTTTAATACAAAAACAAATCTAGAAACTTGTAAAATGCATAGAAAATTCATTTTAGTTCCAAATTGAGTCATTCCAATTTCTAAAATTTTGTAATATTATTCTCTGTCATTTAGAATCACTGTTTTGACATGAACTCTGTTAGAAAATAAATTTATCATCTAATCCTATTATAACCACCTTAAATCTTAGGAAATTCATAACTTAAATTCTATAACTCCAAATTCAGTGATTCCAGTTCCTATGGTTTCATTTTAATGTGTAGATTTTTACTGTATATTTCATTCATCTGTTTGGTGTGATGTTGATTTTGGCTATACTATGTATGTATTGTGTTGATGCGAGTAGACGAGCAAGCCACTGTGGAAACTGAGGTTCAGCAAGTAGAGATAGCTGAGCAGGAGCTCATTACAGGCAAGTTGTGTCCTTGATCACTTACTTTTCCCAGCCATGTTCTTATTAATTTTAATGATCTGCATAGGTTAATTTTGATGGGATCCTTTATGTACCCCAGTTTTGATTACCTCTATACCTTGTTCACCCCTGGAATATTTTTGGGTAGTACTTGCTATTGCTTTATGTGGATTGGGTATGGAGATTCATTATTCATGATTATTCTGTTATTATCTTGTTATTATTATTGTTCATGTTAAGATCATTAAATTAATGGGAACATGGAGCGACCACCCGGGAAAACAGTGCTACCACAAGGGTTTAATGGGACGCCCTTGGCTGACTAATTAGGAAAGCTAGTGGAAGACTACCTTACCCGAAAGGGGCAAGGGCAGTAGGGGAGAGGTCAGTGCAGGGAGGTCCCTGGTTGATTTTGCTGCGATGGCTGTCAGCCAGGAACCCTGTACTGGATCTTCCTATAAACTGTAGCGGGTTTTCGGAAGCTAGTGGAACTTTGTAAAGGCCTCGTAGTGGATCCCTAGCCATTCACCTCGGTAGTGTCTAAGGGCCTTGCAAACCCTGGCGACATGGGATACACGACTTGTGGGTAAAGATGCGCAACCTCTGCAGAGTGTAAAACTAGTATACTAGCCGTGCTCACGGTCAAGAGCGGCTCGGACCCTCACATGATTAACTATGGAACTTAAGTTTAATTTGACATTTGCATCGCATTTGGGATTATTTTACTATTACTGTTCTTTATTATTATTAAGGTTTGGTATTTACTTACACTTAGTAATTGCTAATAAAATTTTGACCAACTTATAAAAGCAATGCTCAGCCCTAGCCTTTATTTCATTGATCAGCCTTACACTTCATGAACTCCCACCTTTGGTGAGTTCATGCCACATTATTCCCCACGACTTGTTGAGCTATGAACGTATGTGAGCTCACTCTTGCTGTCTCACACCCCCCCCCCCCACAGGAGAAGAACAGGTGGTTGAAGAGGAGCCGCCTAACACTGAGGAGTTCGATCTGATCTAGGTGGCGTTTCTCAGTCGACATTGGCGCCGACGATCCTTAGTTCGTTTTATCTTTATTATTTTATTTTGTAATAAGACTTCCGCTATGTAATAAGTACTCTGATGTTTTATGACATTTATCTCTATACACTCTGTTATTATATATGTTGTCTTCTTGGCGCATGTATGAGATGCACCTGGCTTTGTTCCTTAAAGCCGGGTGTTACAGAAGTGGTATCAGAGGAAATGTTGACTGTAGGACGAAACCTAGATAGAAATGGACAACCCTTACCTACTTATCTCATTCTGACTCATTCTATACTCACCTTACTCTAATTCTTTCTACACTTATCTTGATCCTGTCTCACCTTCTACTGTTCTACTCTGATCATTCTTACCTTTTCTACTCTGAGACAAGATGGATTTCACACCTTGGGATCCCTACCCCTATGACATTTTTAAGAGATAGGAAGCCTAAGACAAAATTAAAATTATTTTCTCTATTAAAAATATTGGTTGATTGTTCTGATGATCAATGCCTGATTTGCTTCTTTGATTGATTGGAATAGTATAGATGGACATCTTAGCATGTACCAACATAAGGTATTGAATTAGCTATAGTAGGTGAAGTATTAATCTGCTTAGCTAATAAATCCTCCAAAGTAACATGATTGTAATTACTGCCTTGTCTACTGCTCTTTCTTACCATATGTATCTAACTCAGATGGTCAATACCAGGAGGGGTGGTGGAATTGATTTGCCTCCTAACCAACACACTCGAAGACAACCTCAGCCACAGCCTGCAGGGATGAATCCTCCCAATCCTCCACCAGGCGGAGTTGACCCACTGGTTGCTGCTCAGATGGCGGTGATGTAGCAAATGGCGGACACCATGGCTGATATGCGTGCCCAGATGCAACAAGAACGCCAGGAGATGCGACAGGAAAGAGAGGATATACGACAGGAGTTGCGCCAGGAGCGAGATGAGATACGCCAGGAAAGGAGGGCGCAACAACAGCAGCTGCAACAGCAAATGCAACAACAACAGCAACAAGTACCACTGCCTCCACCTCCACCACCACCAGTTCCACCCCGAGACAAGCATAGAGAGTTCATGAGTCATAAGCCACCTACATTTGCAAGCTCACCTGATCCACTGGACGCAGATGATTGGCTGAAAGCAATTGAGAAGATGCTGAATATTGCACAGTGCACTGATCGGGAGAAGGTTTTATATGCTTCTGGACGTCTGATTGGTCCTGCTGCTGACTGGTGGGATTCTTATACTGCTGCCCATGATGCTGCGGATACTATTACTTGGGCAGAGTTCAGTACACAGTTCAGGAACTACCATATTCCAGCTGGGATGATAAAGATCAAGAAGAAGGAATTTCTGTCGCTGAAGCAAGGAAGTATGTCAGTCAGCGAGTACCGCGACAAGTTTATTCAGCTATCTAGATATGCCCCTGAAGAAGTTGCTGAAGACGAGAGGAAGCAGGAGCATTTCATTGAGGGACTTAATGGACCACTGCAGTATGCTCTAGTGGCACACACCTTTCCATCATTTCAGAGGCTATTGGATAAGGCTCTTGCTATTGAACACAAGCGTGTTCAACTGGGTGATTTGAAGAGGAAGGCTATCTCGCAAGGACAAGGAAGCAGCAGTGTTCGTCCTCGCTACAGTTCACCCCAGAGTACACCGACTCGACCAGGAGGACCACGCCCAGTTCAGCAGTCACCACTGAGGACTCCACCTCCTCGACAGGCTACCCCTACTGGCACCCCGACGAAGTTTGCAGGACAGAGTCCGGGCACTCAATGTTTCAAGTGTGGGAAGATTGGTCACTATGCAAATGTCTGCCCACAGAGGATTGCTACTACTCCAGCTCAGAACAAGCAACAGACCCCTGGCAAGGGATATTCTATAGCCAGGGTGAATCAAGTCAGTGTTGATGATACTCCGGATGGAGGGGACCTCGTAATTGGTATGTTTTATGTTAATACAATTCCTGCAACAATATTATTTGATTCTGGTGCTACCCATTCATTCATGTCTGCTAGATATGCCAACACAAATGAAATACCACTGCTAAATATGAGAAAACCCCTGATAGTAATTACACCTAAAGGGCCTGTTGAGGCGAATCAAATGACACGTAGATTGACATTAACCATTATGGGTAGAGAATTTGGAGCTACTGCTATAATATTGGAGTCAAGCAGTATAGATTTGATCCTTGGTATGTCATGGCTAAGAAAGGCAAAGGCCGTTATAGCATGTGGTAGAGGTACCGTAGAACTCACTACTACTAAAGGAGAAAGGTTTCAAGTTAACATTGCAGTAACCTCCTCATCCATGCGTGCAATGTTCTTTATGCCTGAGGAGTTTGTTGGTGACAATATCCGGGTGGTTAGATATTTTCCGGATGTCTTTCCAGAGGAGTTACCAGGAATGCCACCTGATAGAGAAGTTGAGTTTGTTATTGACCTCTTACCTGGAACCGCCCCTATTTCTAAACGGCCATATAGGATGTCCGTAGAGGAGTTGAAGGAACTGAAGAAGCAGTTAACGGAGTTACAAGAGGCTGGTTACATTCGTCCAAGTTCCTCACCTTGGGGAGCACCGGTGTTATTTGTGCAGAAGAAGGATGGATCGCAACGGATGTGTGTGGATTATAGATCTCTTAATGATGTTACGGTGAAGAACAAGTATCCGTTGGCCCGTATTGAGGATTTGTTTGACCAGATGAGAGGAGCTAGAGTATTTTCGAAGATTGATCTCCGATCGGGTTACCATCAGATGAGGATTAGACCATCGGATATTCCCAAGACGGCTTTCTCGACTCGATATGGATTATATGAGTTTACTGTTATGTCATTTGGACTAACCAATGCACCAGCTTATTTCATGAATTTGATGAATAAGGTGTTTATGGAGTATTTGGACAGATTCGTCGTGGTGTTTATCGACGATATTCTTATCTATTCTAAGAATGAAAGTGATCATGAACAACATCTAAGGTTGGTGCTACAGAAGTTACGAGATAATCAACTCTACGCTAAGTTCAGCAAGTGCGAGTTTTGGATTGACAAGGTGCCATTCCTTGGTCATATTATTTCTAATGGAGGAATAGCAGTGGATCCTGCTAAGGTTAAGGAGATTATGGAGTGGAGAGTGCCCACTACAGTCACGGAGATTCGGAGTTTCTTGGGACTCGCAGGATATTATCGGAGATTTATTGAAGGATTTTCTAAGATTGCTAAGCCCATGACCTCGCTTTTGGAGAAAGGAAGAGAATTCAAGTGGGATGAGAAATGCCAAGAGAGTTTTGATCAATTGAAGGAGAGATTGATGTCACCTCCAGTACTGATTATGCCAGATCTGCAGAAGGGATTTGACATTTATTGTGATGCATGTGGCCAAGGACTTGGATGTGTGCTTATGCAAGATGGTCATGTGATTGCCTATGCATCCCGTCAGTTGAGGAAGCATGAATTGAACTACCCCACTCATGATTTGGAATTGGCTGCCGTTGTGCATGCACTTAAGATTTGGAGACATTATATTATGGGAACTAAGTGCCAAGTATATACGGATCATAAGAGTTTGAAGTATATATTCACTCAGAAGGATCTCAATCTCAGACAGCGTCGTTGGTTGGAGCTCATTAAGGATTATGACTTGGAGATTCATTATCACCCGGGCAAGGCGAATTTGGTGGCAGATGCCTTGAGTCGGAAGGAGCATGTTCACTCCGCTTCCGTTGTCCAGCTACCTGATGAATTAGCAAAAGACTTTGAGAGGCTTAACCTGGGAATTGTTACACATACGGAAGGAGTGACTATTGAATTGGAACCTACCTTGGAGCAAGAAATTCGGAAGGGTCAGATTGGTGATGCTAAGATTCAGGAGATTAAGGATCTTATTACTGAAGGAAGAGGCCCAGAGTTCACGGAGGATGAGCAAGGCACGATATGGTTCAAGAATCGGATCTGTGTTCCCGATATTGATAGTCTTCGGGAAACCATATTGAAGGAAGCACATGATTCAGTTTATTCTATCCACCCTCGGAGCACTAAGATGTATCAGGATTTGAAGCAAAAGTATTGGTGGTATGGTTTAAAGAGAGATGTGGCTGCACATGTGGCTATGTGCGATGTATGTCAAAGAGTTAAAGCTGAACACCAGAGGCCAGCCGGACTACTGCATCCACTGAAGATACCTGAGTGGAAATGGGAGGAGATTGGCATGGACTTCATTGTTGGATTACCCCGCACGTCTGCTGGATATGATTCTATATGGGTGATTGTGGACAGGCTAACCAAGGTAGCCCACTTTATTCCAGTGAAGACCACTTATTCAGGAGCTAAGTTGGCAGAGTTGTACATGGCACGGATTGTATGCCTGCATGGTGTGCCAAAGAAGATTGTGTCAGACCGGGGATCACAGTTTACTTCTCGGTATTGGAAGAAGTTGCACGAGTCATTGGATACGAGATTGAATTTTAGTTCGGCTTACCATCCCCAGACTGATGGGCAGACTGAGAGGACTAACCAAGTACTGGAAGATATGTTAAGAGCTTGTGCTCTTAAGCATGGTGGAAGTTGGGATAAGAGTCTACCGTATGCGGAGTTCTCATATAATAATAGCTATCAGGCCAGTTTGAAGATGTCACCGTTTGAGGCTTTGTATGGCAGAAAGTGCAGGACTCCCTTGTATTGGAATCAAACTGGTGAAAGACAGTTGTTTGGACCTGAGATTATACAAGAAGCAGAGGAACAAGTTCAGCAAATAAGGGAGAATTTGAGAACTGCACAATCCAGGCAGAAAAGCTATGCTGATACCCGGAGAAGACTACTTGAGTTTAAGGAGGGAGATTATGTCTATTTGAAGGTGTCACCGCTCCGGGGCATGAGAAGATTTAAAGTCAAAGGAAAGTTGTCCCCTCGCTTTATTGGACCCTTTTTAATCTTAAAGCGAGTGGGAGAGGTTGCATATCAATTGGAGTTACCGGATCATCTCGCGGATGTTCATGATGTATTTCATGTATCTCAGCTGAAGAAATGCCTCAGGGTGCCTGAAGAACAGTTACCAATGGAAGACCTTAGTGTTCAAGAGGACTTGACTTACGCTGAGTACCCCATTAAGATTTTGGATACTTTGACTCGAGTCACGAGGAATAAGGTTATAAAGATGTACAAAGTTCAATGGAGCCACCATGGTGAAGATGAAGCAACTTGGGAAAGAGAAGAAGAGCTTCGTATAGATTTTCCCCACCTTTTCCCTAGATCTTCTTAAATCTCGAGGACGAGATTATTTTTAAGGGGGGTAGGATTTGTAATACTCAAGTTGTATACCAAGAGTAATAAAGAGAGCTCCTCATTTTGTGTGTTTCATTTGCATCATAAAAAGAGCACCTATGTAATTGAGAGTGACTAAATAAAACAATTATTCTAAAATATAGAAAAAAATGCATTTGTTGGAGTTTTATGTGTTGTGCATTAAATAAAACCATAATGATAAAAAAAATGAAAAGGTAATAATTAATTGAAGCTTGATTAGGCCACATTGAAAACTAGGGTTTAAAGGAAGAAGAGAAATGTTATGAAAATAAAGAAAATAATGTAAATATATTCCAAAAATTTGTATTTCATATTCCAGAATATGATTTGATACCAAATGTGCACAAGGGTTGAAAACCAAATTCAAATTCAAATTTAAAAGAAAGAAAGCAGAAAAACATAAAAGAAAAGGAAAAACCCTGCTGTTGGGCTTCGGCTGCGAAATTCGGCCCACCAAGGGAAGCCTTCGCGCGGCCCATCTCCTACACGTGAGAGCGCCGACATCCCGGTCCCACCGTCCAGTCGCATACGCGCGCACTCTGGTTCTCTGCCGTACGGGACCCACCCGTCATTCGCCGTTTGCGCCCGCGTTCTCCTCCTCTCGGTTACTCCCACAGACGCGTGGGCCCGATTTGTCAGGACCGTCTCCCAACGGCATCCCCGAGCATGGCGGGCGCGTCGTTGACGAAGAATCCCGGGCCTCGCGCTCCGATTCGTTCCGCGGCGAGATAAAACCAGTAGCGGCCCTCGCACCCTTCCCATCCTCACCGGTATTCGCAACCTCTCGCCAGCCACCAAACCACCGTCGCGATTTTCTCGGGCCAAGTTCGCCGCCGTGACCAAAACGCGTAGTCGTCGACGTCGGGTCCCCGGTGATCGGCCTTGGAGCGTCTCCAGGTCTATTGGAAGGGTGTCGAGTCGTTCGCGGGCGAAGTCGGCCACTGGGCGTGGCGCAATTCTTCGTCGAACTTCGATTCTCCGCCGCGGATCCGCCTCGTCGTCGCCGGACCCTCTGCGCGCCGTGATTGTCGGTAATAACCCTTCTACCACGTTCGCCATCCCCTCGGCTGCGTGGCGCACCATTTAATTCTTAGAATGGCGCGCTTGGGCGTCGGATTGCCGTTTCACCGGCGATGGTCCGCCGTGATTTCGGGCGGCGCCGCCGTCCCGAGCTGGAGATTTGGGGCGAGCGCTGTGGGCCGTTGGATCGGCTCCCTACGGTTTAGATTAGAAACAGAGCGTACCGATTCGACCGATCGCGCGTGACCGTCGGATGGTAGATCGATGGCCAGCGATGGTTCTGGATCCCTTTAAATCGGGAGCGTCGATCGTGGATCGTACGGTTCCTGTTCCGTACCGGTTCATGAGTTTGTGGCTCTAATCTGGAGCGTAGATATTAGATCGAACGGTCGGTATTGCAGCGTACCCCTTCAGTCTGGCATTTTAGTATATGAAACCCTAGGTTTCTTTTAAATAGAACCCGCCGTCCACGGAACTGTGCCTGTGTCTAGGATTTTATTCGCGCAGACCCCTGAGTTTTCTGGAATTTGACGCCCAGTCCCGAGAGTATTAAAAACAGAGAAATTAATATTAGAAATTCATTTTTAATACAAAAACAAATCTAGAAACTTGTAAAATGCATAGAAAATTCATTTTAGTTCCAAATTGAGTCATTCCAATTTCTAAAATTTTGTAATATTATTCTCTGTCATTTAGAATCACTGTTTTGACATGAACTCTGTTAGAAAATAAATTTATCATCTAATCCTATTATAACCACCTTAAATCTTAGGAAATTCATAACTTAAATTCTATAACTCCAAATTCAGTGATTCCAGTTCCTATGGTTTCATTTTAATGTGTAGATTTTTACTGTATATTTCATTCATCTGTTTGGTGTGATGTTGATTTTGGCTATACTATGTATGTATTGTGTTGATGCGAGTAGACGAGCAAGCCACTGTGGAAACTGAGGTTCAGCAAGTAGAGATAGCTGAGCAGGAGCTCATTACAGGCAAGTTGTGTCCTTGATCACTTACTTTTCCCAGCCATGTTCTTATTAATTTTAATGATCTGCATAGGTTAATTTTGATGGGATCCTTTATGTACCCCAGTTTTGATTACCTCTATACCTTGTTCACCCCTGGAATATTTTTGGGTAGTACTTGCTATTGCTTTATGTGGATTGGGTATGGAGATTCATTATTCATGATTATTCTGTTATTATCTTGTTATTATTATTGTTCATGTTAAGATCATTAAATTAATGGGAACATGGAGCGACCACCCGGGAAAACAGTGCTACCACAAGGGTTTAATGGGACGCCCTTGGCTGACTAATTAGGAAAGCTAGTGGAAGACTACCTTACCCGAAAGGGGCAAGGGCAGTAGGGGAGAGGTCAGTGCAGGGAGGTCCCTGGTTGATTTTGCTGCGATGGCTGTCAGCCAGGAACCCTGTACTGGATCTTCCTATAAACTGTAGCGGGTTTTCGGAAGCTAGTGGAACTTTGTAAAGGCCTCGTAGTGGATCCCTAGCCATTCACCTCGGTAGTGTCTAAGGGCCTTGCAAACCCTGGCGACATGGGATACACGACTTGTGGGTAAAGATGCGCAACCTCTGCAGAGTGTAAAACTAGTATACTAGCCGTGCTCACGGTCAAGAGCGGCTCGGACCCTCACATGATTAACTATGGAACTTAAGTTTAATTTGACATTTGCATCGCATTTGGGATTATTTTACTATTACTGTTCTTTATTATTATTAAGGTTTGGTATTTACTTACACTTAGTAATTGCTAATAAAATTTTGACCAACTTATAAAAGCAATGCTCAGCCCTAGCCTTTATTTCATTGATCAGCCTTACACTTCATGAACTCCCACCTTTGGTGAGTTCATGCCACATTATTCCCCACGACTTGTTGAGCTATGAACGTATGTGAGCTCACTCTTGCTGTCTCACACCCCCCCCACAGGAGAAGAACAGGTGGTTGAAGAGGAGCCGCCTAACACTGAGGAGTTCGATCTGATCTAGGTGGCGTTTCTCAGTCGACATTGGCGCCGACGATCCTTAGTTCATTTTATCTTTATTATTTTATTTTGTAATAAGACTTCCGCTATGTAATAAGTACTCTGATGTTTTATGACATTTATCTCTATACACTCTGTTATTATATATGTTGTCTTCTTGGCGCATGTATGAGATGCACCTGGCTTTGTTCCTTAAAGCCGGGTGTTACACGAGATCAGCGTTTTAGAGGCAACGCCGAGTTATTTTACTTGAGATCAGCGTTTTAGAGGCAACGCCGAGTGATTGAAGGTCAACGTTGGCATTTTAGAAGTAATGCCGAACGATTGAACTCGAGATCAGCGTTTTAGAGGCAACGCCGAGTGACTGAGTAGTGACATCGGCATTTTAGAGGCAACGCCGAGTTATTGAACTCGAGATCAGCGTTTTAGAGGCAACGCCGAGTGATTGAAGGTCAACGTTGGCATTTTAGAAGTAATGTCGAACGATTGAACTCGAGATCAGCGTTTTAGAGGCAACGCCGAGTGACTGAGTAGTGACGTCGGCATTTTAGAGGCAACGCCGAGTTATTGAACTCGAGATCAGCGTTTTAGAGGCAACGCCAAGTTATTAAGGGTCGTTGTCGGCATTTTAGAAGTAATGCCGAGCGATTGAGCTCAAGATCGACGTTTTTAGAGGTAACGCCGAGTGACTGAGTAGTGACGTCGGCATTTTAGAGGCAACGCCGAGTTATTTTGAGGATTAACACCCGAGTGAAGAGATGGCCCACCAGTTTTTGGAAATAACTGCCGAATGACCACGTGTCATGCTGGGATTTCGGAAATAACTGCCGGGTGATGACTGGGCACTTTTTGAAACGGTATCTGGTCCGAGAATATCCCATAAGAGCTGCACTTTTAGCCGCCTTTGCTTTCCGCGCCCTAGTTCTTGCATTCCTGCTTCCAAATCCTCTCTGCGCTCGCCTCCAATCTGCTCACTGGTGAAATCGAGATGGCTCCTAAGAGGAAAATCGCGAGCTCTTCCGCTGTGGTCATTCCTCCAATTGATCCCAACAGCCAGTTGCCCTTTGCAGGTAACCACATGTCCATCATTTCTGAAGCCGAACTCCTCCACCTCGTGTCCATCGGGGTTCTTCCTCCACGGGAACTCTGTTCTTGGCGGATTTGCCACGGGACTACGGTCCCGACGGAGGATACCCACGAGTCCGTGGTTTACGCACCTTTTCTTCTCCGCGGCCTTGGCCTTCCTATTTCTCCCTTTTTCCGTGGTCTTCTTGATTTCTACCACATCAACCTAACCCATCTGAACCCTAACTCAATTCTGCAAATTTCTATCTTCGTCCACTTATGTGAAGCCTTTCTTGGCGTGCTGCCACATTTTGGCTTGTGGAAACACCTGTATCATTGTCGCCCTGGGATGGCCGGGGGACAACATCAGTTGGTTGGAGGTGCCAGTTTGGAGATGCGCCGGGGGCGGAAAACTGAATATCTTGAGATTCCCCTTAAAGACAGCATTAAGGGATGGCGTCTGGAGTGGTTTATAGTTGATAACTATGGAAATTCTCTCCCCCCCCGGTCGGGAAGACAGCCAGATGTTCGCACCCCAAGCTGGACCGAGTCGTCCACAGACGAGGAGGTAGCCGAAGCCAGTGTGCTGCTAGCTGAAGTTGGACTATTGAAAGAGAGAGGTTTAACTGCTGAAGCTGTAGTTGCTGACTTCGTTTTCAAAAACATTCAGCCACTGAAAGATAGGGTCCACCCGGCTTATCTGTATCAAGGGCTAGCCGACTCAACTCGAGTTACCAATAGAAGAATCCCTTCTGCAGATTTGGTGAGCTGACTGGAGATGATTCTTAGAGGCAAAGTATCCAATGTTGGTGCTCCGGTGGCGTACTCGGCCTGGAATCTGCCTCCTGCCAAAGCCTTCACTCTTTTCGTGTCAAACCCACCTGCAACTGATGGCAATTTGGGCCTCAGAACGCGGCCCTCTGATGAAGAAGTCAATGCTTTGGTTGCCTCACTTGGGAAAATTCCTGATGATGAACGACAAGTCCATTTCGAGGTGCCTTTGGATCCTAATGACGCAGAAATGAATGCTATGCTTGATATGTTGGCTGAAGATTCTTCTGATGCTACTCCTGCTGAGACATTGGCAGTGGCACCTCTTCCAGAGGTCGGTATAACCTTGGATGTTCAGAGACCTGTCCGTGCTCGCTCGAGGCGTCCCCACCGAACCAATCAAACTGATCTTTCTGTTGATGAGCAGAAAAAGAAGAAGAGACGTATTCGGCGAGTATCTAGTTTGGATCAGGATGCTGGTCCCTCGGTTCCTGCCGATGAGGAGGTTCCTGTGCCTGAATCTACTGATGCTGATCCCAATTGGTGTGGTATGTCTGTTGCTGATCCCAATGGGTGTACTCCATCCGTCGCTGATCCCAATGGGGGTGTTGCCAGTGTTGCTGATGAAGACAACGAAGAAGAAGAGAATGAGGTCCCTCTGACTCGGAAGAACAGTCGGCGATTCATCGCCAGTGGGGAAAGTAGTGGAGTTCCTTCTCCTGCTTTATCTGCCCTTGTTGGTCTGCAAAACATATCCCTGGCCGACTTTGATCAAACCCTCGAGGATATGGTCCCAGAGGACTTGTTATCAGGGCCAGTGGATGATGATGTAATGGAAGCTTGTGGTGCCGTGCCGGACGCTGGGTTGAGGTCATCCCGTGCCTCGTCAACCTTAGAGCGCGATCTCGAGGGTCGGGATGCTAACTTGGATTGTCCTGATTCCATGGAAGTAGCCGAGGGCCCATCAACCTTAGAGGTGGTTACTGCTGAAAATTTGGACCTCAAGAATGGTGTTGACACATGTCCAGCCCCCGAGGGTGTTGTCGGGGATGACTTAGCTCGGGCGAAGAGTGCGAGCTACTGCCCAGCCCCCGAGGGTGTTGCCGGGGATAATCCAGCTCAAGTGGGCAGTGCCAACTATGGCCCAGTCCCCGAGGGTGCCCAAACAGGGTCTCCTTCCGGCACTTCCATGGACGTTCACGCAGGGTCACCTCCACACTCTGGCTGCATGGTGGTGGCCCAAACTTTGGACCGGGGCGTCGCTTTGGAGGGCAGCGTCCCCGCTGATCGGATATCCGGCTCTGTTGAAGGCGCTGAACTGATTCCCACTGTTCCGTTGCAAGCTGCTTCGGGTGATGACCTTGCGCCTGGTTATCATCTGATTTCTCCTGATTTGGGGATCCCTTCGTTCTTCTCCAACCTCCAGGTACTGTGCTGTTTCTTAGCTTGATTTTTACATTGCATGAACTTTTGCCATTATGCTCATCTGTTCTTCTCATCAGGTTTTGGTGGATGGGATGACCAGCCAGCTGAAATTGCATGGTGCTCCTGTCCCAGAAGTGGCTTCGTCTTTTTCGTGTTGGAATCCAGTGTCACTTCATCGTCGTGTATCCGAGTTGGAGGCGACTAACGCTGGTTAGTGCCCTTTTTTCTTTTCTTCGCGCTTGTTGTGGACTGTTTTACCTTCTGACCTCGCTTTGTTTGGTTATCTTTTGCTAGGAATGACTCGACAGATTGCACTTCTTGAGGAAAAACATTCTCAAGATCGGGCTGAACTGTCTCAGCGATGCACTGATCTTGAGGAAAAGTACTCTCAAGGTCAGATTGAACTGAGTCAGGTCTCTGCCGCCTTAGATGATGCCAATGCGTTGAGTTCTTCCTTGCATGCTCAGCTCGACTCTGAAAAGGTGATATACGAAACTGCGCTTTCGCCTTGCTGTACTCCTATTATTTGCCTGGTTTTCTGAAGGAACTGATTTGTGCTTGCAGGAAGAAAAACATATCCTTGCCGCTTCTCGTGACAATCTTGATAGGTTGTATCGTGATTCTAGCAACTCGCTGACCATCCTGGAGAGGAGTCATCGCTTTTCCATGGAGGAGTTAGACAATCTTCGCTATAAGCTGCAGGAGTCCTTGGATGATGTGATTCGCCTTAGGGAGTTGATATCGGCTAAAGACGTTGTCATCAAGAATCTGCGTGCTTCCAAGAAATCTGTTACCCAGGAGCTAGAGGCTGCCCAGTTGGCTGTCAAGGTTGCTGAAGAGACTTCCAATACTCTGAGAGCCCAGCGCGATAGGGCCATGGATAAGGCCATTCGAGCGGGACGAATCCTGATGAGGAGACCTGGCGTAGTCGTTCCTGAGGATATAAGGGCTGACGTGAACGCTGCCCCCGATTCCTCGAGTCGTCCTTCTTCGTCAATTGCTCCTGGAAAAGATACTGCAAAATAGAGAAAACACTTCGCGTGCTCCAAGCGCGCAGCTTGCATAATTGAATATTTGTTAGAGGACACCGGTTTATTTGGATAACATAGTTACTCTCTCATTGTATCAGAATTTTTTAGTTAATGAGTTTGGTAGCTATGACGCATGATGACTATGAATTTTGTCTGTGGGATATGGAAATCATCCCCTGAATTGTATAGGCGCAAGCATGTTGCATTGGTCTTAAGTAGCCGCCAACTTAAGTTGATTGCTCCGTTAGCAGGGCATAGTGGTCACCCCGAGTTAAGTAAGCGTGAGCATGTCGCACCGCCTTAAGTCGTTGCCGACTTAAGTCGATCGCTCTGTTAGCAGGGCATAGTGGTCTCCCCGAGTTAAGTAAGCGTGAGCATGTCGCACCGCCTTAAGTCGTTGCCGACTTAAGTCGATCGCTCTGTTAGCAGGGTATAGTGGTCACCCCGAGTTAAGTAAGCGTGAGCATGTCGCACCGCCTTAAGTCGTTGCCGACTTAAGTCGATCGCTCTGTTAGCAGGGTATAGTGGTCACCCCGAGTTAAGTAAGCGCGAGCATGTCGCACCGCCTTAAGTCGTTGCCGACTTAAGTCGATTGCTCCGTTAGCAGGGCATAGTGGTCACCCTGAGTTAAGTAAGAATGCAAGTCAATCGTGAATAAATTGAGTATCCTTGAAACCTTTTCTTTGTTGATGACATATTTTCACTTTACAGAGTACATCCTCGTTATCCCAGCAGTTTTGAGGTACGGCTAAGGATAAAACTTTCTCAGGTGTTCTATATTCCAGGAGTTCCCAACTTCCGTGCCATCCATCTGAGTGAGACGATATGATCCGGGCCGAGTGACTTCTGCTACTATGAAGGGTCCTTCCCATAAGGGTGATAACTTGTGTCGTCCTTCTCCCGTTAGAATTCGGCGAAGGACGAGCTCCCCTACTGAGAAGAATCGTTGCCGCACAGCCTTGTCGTGATAGCGCCTTAGAGTCTGCTGGTATCTTGCTGATTGGATTACTGCGCTTAACCGTTCTTCCTCGAGTACGTCTATGTCCTCCAGCCTGGTGGTCTCAGCTTCTGCTATACTTTCAAAGATCAGCCTTGGCGCCCCAAACTTGAGATCAGCAGGCAGCACTGCCTCCGACCCATAGACCATGAAGAAAGGAGTGTTTCCATGCAAAGCTCGGCTAGGTTGGGTTCTTAGGCTCCAAACAACGTAGGGTAACTCCCTTATCCACTTTCCTGCGAATTTTTCGTTCTTATCGAAAATCTTTTTCCTGAGTGCATCCAATATCATCCCGTTGGCTCGCTCAACTTGCCCGTTGGCTCTTGGATGGGCTACAGATGCATACTTGATCTGAATGCTCTTTTGCTCGCAGAAGTCAAAGAATTCTGAACTCGTGAAGTTGGATCCTAAATCAGTTATGATGCTGTTTGGTATCCCGAATCTGAATATTATGTCTTGTATGAATTCCACGGCCTTAGCAGAAGTTAAGGAGGCAATGGGCTTGAATTCTATCCATTTAGTGAACTTGTCAATCGCTACCAATACATGAGTGTATCCCCCTTGAGCTTTCTTGAAAGGTCCAATCATATCCAGCCCCCAGCATGCAAATGGCCAAGTTACTGGTATGGTCTGCAGCTGCTGTGCTGGCAGGTGTTGTTGCTTTGACAAGTATTGGCAGGCTTCGCACCTTTGAACTAACTCGGCTGCATCATTCTTTGCTGTTGGCCAATAGAATCCTGACCTGAAGACCTTCCCGACTAGTGTTCTGGAGGCTGCATGTATTCCACACTGCCCAGCATGGACTTCCTCCAGAAGTTGCTTTCCAGTGGATGGGAGAATGCACTTCATGAAGACGCCTGATGCACCCCTTCTGTATAATGTCTCCCCAATAAGTGTATAGTGAGCTGACTGTCTTGCAATGCGCTCTGCCGAGTTCTTATCGTCTGGTTCTTCTTCATTCTTTATGTACTTAATGATTGGCTTTCTCCAGTCATCGGGATCTGACTCGGGTTGATCTATGATGTTGCACTCTTCCATTTGATCCATTGAGATACTTGGCTGCAGAATTTCTTGCACAAAAACCCCGGGTGGGACTTGGGTTCGACTGGACCCCAGCTTGGACAGTACATCGGCTGCCGTGTTCCGATCTCTTTCCACATGATGAAATTCTAGACCCTCGAATTTATCCTCCAGCTTTCGGATGGCAGTGCAGTATCTTCCCATAGAATCGTTTGAGCAATCCCACTCCTTATTTATCTGGCTGATGACTACCAGAGAATCCCCGTATACCATTAATCTTTTGACGCCCAATGATATGGCAATGTTCAATCCATGGATCAAAGCTTCATATTCGGCTGCATTGTTGGAGGCCGGGAATAGCAACTGGAGGGCGTACTTGAGGTGTTCGCCTCCAGGTGCAGTGAAGAGAATCCCCGCTCCTGCTCCCTGCAGTTTTAGTGAGCCATCAAAATACATTCGCCATACTTCTGCAGTCTCTGGGTTGTCTGGTACTTGTTGTTCAGTCCACTCCGATACGAAATCAACCAGTGCTTGGGTTTTGATGGCAGTGCGAGGCCGAAACTCGATGTCATGAGATCCCAGCTCACAGGCCCACTTGGCTATTCGACCGATGGCTTCCTTGTTGTGAAGAATATCCCCTATTGGAAAACTCGTGACTACTATGACTTTGTGGTCGTCAAAGTAGTGACGCAGCTTGCGGGCAGTTAGAAGTACTGCATATAATAGTTTCTGAACTTGAGGATACTTTTTCTTTGAGGGGCCGAGGACTTCACTAATGAAGTAGACAGGATGTTGTATTGGGTAGGCATGCCCTTCTTCTACTCGCTCGACTACCAACGCAGTGCTTACCACGTGAGTCGTGCAAGAGATGTACAATAGCAAATCTTCAGCTGGTTGAGTTGACGTAGCTCGCCGAGGTGGTTTCAGTACTGGTGGTGTTGTCAAGAATTTTTTCAGAGCATCCAGAGCTTCTTGTGCTTCTGAAGTCCACTGGAATTTATCCACATTCTTGAGTAACTTGTAAAACGGCAAACCTTTTTCTCCCAGCCTGGATATAAATCTGCTTAAAGCTGCCATGCATCCAGTAAGTCGCTGAACCTTCTTCTGCGATCGAGGTGCTTCCATCTTCATGATAGCTTCAATCTTATCCGGATTAGCCTCAATTCCCCGGTGGCTGACAATAAATCCGAGCAACTTTCCGGCTGGTACCCCAAAAACACATTTCTCGGGATTAAGCTTCCATCTATACCGCCTCAGGCTGTTGAAAACCAGTTGCAAATCTTCGATGAAGTCTTTTGAGTCCTGTGTTTTGATCACCACGTCATCCACATAAGCCTCCACACGCTTGCCCCAGTGATCGGCTAAGCATGTTTGAATAGCTCTCTGGTAAGTCGCTCCAGCGTTTTTGAGGCCAAACGGCATGGAGGTATAACAGAAAGCGCCAAATGGAGTAATGAATGCCGTCTTTTCTTCATCTTCCTTCGCCAGACTAATCTGATGATATCCAGAATAACAATCCAGGAAAGACAGCATAGAACATCCAGCGGTGGAGTCCACCACCTGATCTATCCTCGGGAGCCCGAAAGGATCCTTCGGACAGTATTTGTTGAGATCAGTATAATCAACACACATGCGCCAGTCCACTTTATTCTTTTTGAGTACAAGAACAGGATTGGCTAACCACTCGGGATGTAATACTTCTCTAATGAATCCAGCCGCGACCAAGCGAGCTAACTCGGCGCGAATGGCTTCCCTCTTATCAGGCGTGAAATGACGTAATTTCTGTCGAATCGGCCTCGCCTGGGGAAAAACCTTCAGTTTGTGCTCGGCCAGTTCTCTCGGGACTCCCGGCATATCCGCAGGTTGCCATGCGAATACATCTCGGTTATCTTGCAGAAACCGGACGAGCGCGCTTTCCTATTTGTCATCCAAACTGGAGCTGATGATGGCCGTCTTGCGCTCATCAGCGAATCCCAGGTTGATTCTCTTGGTTTCTTCAGTCGGCCGCATAGAGGTCGCGGTCTGAGCTTCATTTGCCGGTATTGCGAGGTCCTCCTCAGGCTTAGAGTTCGCCATTGCGGAGGGAGTTGTCGACGGCTTGGCGGTGAGGGCTGCTTGAATAGCCACTCGGAAACATTCTGCGGCGCCTTGGAAGTCGGCGCGCATAGTTATGATCCCTTGCGGCCCTGGCATCTTTAGTATCATGTATGTGTAATGCGGAATGGCCATGAACTTGGCCAATCCAGGCCTCCCGATGATGGCGTTATACCCGCAGTCGAAGTTCGCCACTTCAAACCTCAGGAACTCGGTTCTGTAGTTCTCCGGAGTTCCGAAGGTGACTGGCATGTAGATGTGGCCCAGCGGGTATTCCCCTTCCGTCGGCACGATGCCGAAGAAAGGAGTGTCCGACTCGTGGAGCTCTTTGAGGTGAACTCCCAAGCCTTGGAGTGTCCGGGGGAAGGTGACGTTGATGCTGCTCCCCCCGTCCACTAGCACCTTCTTCACCCGGCTTTCTCGGATCACCGGATCGACGAGAAGCGGGTACTTGCCCGGGTGGTCGAAGTTGAGCCATTGATCTGCCCGAGTGAAGGTGATCGGGTGCTCCGACCACCGGTATGGAGCAGGAGGGCCGGTGGTCGCCACCAGTACGTGGCGATCGTTGAGCTTTTGCTGTCTTCTGCTCTCCTGCGACCCGTGTCCGCCGAAGATGACGTTGACCTCCCTGTCAACGCGTGGAAAAGCTCCTCCTCCTCCTCCCTCCTCCTGCCGATGGGGTTGTCGTGGTTCATCTGGTCCTCCCCTCGGTGGAGGAGGAGGTAGAGGTTGGAAGGGTCGGCCGTGTCCGACGGAGTGCTTGAAGTCTCGGCAGTTACGAAGAGTGTGGCGCATGTCGTTGTGGTACGGGCACTGGGCGTCGAGGATGTCGTCCAGCGTACGTTCGCCTCCACGAGGTCCTCCTCGAGCGTGAGAAGCAGGTGGTCCGGCAGCGTGCACTTCTTCGCGTGGCCTCTTCTCCCACCGCTTGTCAGGTTGCTGGTTCGTGTCGCGTCGTGGTGCAGCCGGTGCGGGCTTCGCTCCTCCGATGAGGTCCTGGGCTCGCTCGTCGGCGGTGATGTAGAGGTCGGCTTCCCGGAACAGCTCCTCCGAGGTGGTCGGCGCCTTTTGTAGTATGGCTCGGACGAAAATCGAATCATTAGATCCTCGGTAGAAGTCCTCGATCACGGCCACCTCCGTGACATCGGGGATACGATTCCTCATGGTTTGAAACCTTTTGAGGTACGACCGGAGAGTTTCGTCCCCCCGGCGCTTGATAGATTTAAGGTCCCACGGCTGCGCCGGCTTGTCGGAGAGGGACTGGAAGTTGGCGGTGAAGCGTCGACTGAAGTCTCCCCAGACGTCGATGCAGTGTCGGGGTAGATGCCGTAGCCATTGCAGCGCGTCTTGCCCAAGGACAATGGGTAAGTATGCGGTCATCACGTCTTCGGACGCTCCGGCAGCTCGAGCAGCGGTGGTGTAGACGGCTAGCCAACCCCATGGATCCTGCTTAGGTTCATATTTGTCAACATTGGATACCTTGAAGTTGGGAGGCCATTGGATGGCCCTAAGGCGCGGAGTAAGGGCGGACACTCCGCACGTGTCCTCCTGTCGTCGGGGTCGATGTCTGTCCCAGGGAGGGGGGTTGTGATTGTGATTCCTCGACCGTCCCCGGGTGGTTCCGCCAGTTGAAGCCGTTGCCGACTCAGTCCTGGTAGCTTGGCTCTGAGTCGGGGCGCCATGATCCCTGTCGTACTCCTCTCGACGACGAATTTCGTTCTCATGCCGCCGTTCCCGCGAAGCATTGATGGAGCTCCGCGCGTCTCGGCGACTGTTGATGGCGTGTCGTAGATCGTTCGGCGGGTGAGCAAGCGGTAGAAGATGGTTGGCCGCCTGGGTGAACAGTCGTCGGTAGCCGTCGGCGTCAGGAGTCCGAGGAAGTCCCTCCGCTATCCGAGCCAGCACCCCTCCGACTTCGCTCGGCGTGTTCATGGCTCGGGCGAAGTCGGGGTTCAGATTGCGCCCGAAGAGTGGATTCTCTCGACGTTGCCTTGCATCCTGCTCAGCCTGTCCCTGAGCTCGTCGGCGATCACGCCGTCGGGAGTTCCTTCGCTCTCTGAAGACGCGTTCTTCCGGGGTTTCTCCTACCTCCGAGACCTCGTCTCGCGAGACAGGTTGTTCCGGATTCCGCTCTCCGGCTGCGTGATGTCGTCGAACGTTCCTGCGCCGGTTCCTCCGTCGACGGGACTCTCGCTGAGGCGGTTCCTCCCCGGGTACAGTCGGCTCGTCGTCGGAGATGGCGGGCGATTCCGCCCTTCCGATGAAGAGGACGTCGGGGTAGAATGGTGCTGTCGTCGTAGTGATCTTCTTTCGGAGAGCCGGAGATTGCACTTCTCCGGTATTTTCGGAGTTTGTTGAGGAAGATTCCTTTTCCGGCGGATCCGCGATACGGTGCAGAATTCCTTCTTCGTCCGCTACGAATGAGATTGTTCCGAAGCAGAACATAGATCCGGGGCGTAGGGCGATCTTGCTGTAGAAAGAGATGGCCATTGAGCTAGCTTAGACTGTCGACACACCCCCTACCTGGCGCGCCAGCTGTCGGTGTTTTGGGTCCGACCGCACACCTGGGGTTGCCCCTCAAGGTGTTTTAGGAGTAGGAAGGTGTCGACAACTGTAGCAGAATGGTTCGTGCCGATCGCACGAGGGACAGTGGACAAGATTTACAGGTTCGGGCCGCTTAGTGATGCGTAACACCCTACGTCCTGATGAGTATGCTTGGTGGATATGGTTACAAGAAAGCTCTCTGTATCGAGAATACAGAGAGTTGATTTGGGTGGCTAAGTAATGGGTCGATCGTTCTGAAGGGATGCCCCCTAGGCCTTATATACTCGACCGTGGGGCAGTACACATGGATAAGATAACAACAAGTGGCTAAAAGATAGTGAACCTCTTGAAATTATCCTTTACGTAACCCTCGCCGACTTATCCTCACGTGGCTTCGTTGCATGGAGGCTCCAACGCGGGAAAGTCGGATCTCCGTTGCGGTCACCTGCTCGACGCTGTGGGCCGTCCGGGTTTGCACCAATCCGGCCTCATGTCGTTCTGCGTTGCTGGTTGTTTCTCCCCAGGCCCACGAAAGAATAACCTTACGATTTATTGGGCCCTTGGACCCTTCGTGAGGTCCTTTTACTCTTTTAGTGGACCCGGGGGATATCTATCCCCCACAAATCCCTGCACACGATTTGTTCTTTGTCATTTACTCTTTGTTTCTCTTACATCACTAGAGTGGATTTGATCTTGGAATCGCGAGATATGAGGGGGCGAAGTTGGGTTTGTCGCTTGGCTGAAAACCGAGTCTAAAGTCGAGTCAACATCTGTCAAACGGGTTTTTGTTTGATTTCAAACTTTACCAGAGTATGTTCAAGGTAATTTGGCGCCACTTTCATATTTGGGTTTTGAACATTTGAGTTTTGGAAAACAGAGAACACGGCTGAACTTTACAAAGGGCTAAAAATTCAGTTCTGAATTTTCTGAATTTCCCCTTTGAAGTTTAGCTTGAGGGGTCTTTTTGAGAATTTTGCAAAGCTTTACTGATCAAACTTTCTTACTATATTTTGTAGTTTATTTAGTGCAGTTTAACTTTGTTATTTGGTTCTCATCATGATTCTATGTTTTTCAAAATCTTTTTACATGTTTTTCCTTCTTTGCACTTAAATGGCCTACTTAGGGTTATTTAGGGTTTGTGAATTCTTCTCACCCTGAGGTGCATGACATGGTTATGGCACAATTCTTACGATGAAAGACTTAATTAGACCTTTGCTCCTAATTTGGTACACATGTGAAAATGGTTTTGAGTTAGCACTGAGAAGAAACCCTAGGTGACATTAGGGTGTCACATAAAGCAGGACCGTTACGATAAATCTTGATCTAGCAGAACCATGTCTATATATCTACATCATCCCAACCTAGATTGCGAAAAGATCTAAATATGTGCATCATGCCAATAAAGACAAAAATTTGATCTAGCAGAACCATGTCTAAAAATATTAGACAGAACATAATAAAAAATATGATAAGAGGGAGATGGTTGTATGTTGGTTCCTTGCTGATGTTGGAGTTCATCATCATCTTGTTGTTGGTAGCGACGTGAAATGCCCATGCGATGAGGAGGCCAATGAGCCATGGGGACGAGGTTGAAGATGAAGCGATTGTACAGTCATGTAGAGAACTTCCCAAAAACCTTATTTGCCCTCTCCTGGTGCATGATCATGGAGGGCGACAGTTGTAGAGACCTTCTTTCTAGATTGCTGGTGCATACCATCAATAGGGATGAAGTAGTGTATGTGGCATCGTAGCAGGTAGGAATAGGCGAGGCTAGATGCATTGGTTGCTAGTGTTGCTATTGTGTTTGATGGCAACATCCCTAGGTAGGTATTTATATTTGAATATTGTGTTTAGTTCTAAAAAATCAGTAATTGATAAGAATTCGGTTAACCACATTAGATAAGGATTGTATCAGATAAGGATCAGTTGATCTGATCCACAACTAAGAAGCCTTATCAGATAAGGATTTCACAATAAAATTATCAGATAAGGATTCTGGAATAAGCCACAAAACAAAGATGCAAAAGGAAGCCACAGGCCACGAGGCTTAGACCTCGAGTTCGGTGGACCATTCACGCGCATGTCACGTGCCCACACCCTTCGCCTAGTCCGACCTAGCCCGACGAGGCGAGGGAGTGCGTGGGTGTGTTCTTACTTCTACCTCTCACCTATCACATGCAAGGACAAGAAGAGGACTCAACTATTTAAGTTGGGTTCCCTTCACCTTCATTAGCAAGGCGGTTCTAATGCTTCCCACTCCTCTCAATATTGCCTCACACCTCTTCATGAATGGACCATTGAGTTTTTCGTAGGAATTATTCAGAAATTAAATGGGCTTAGCTAAATAATGTTAACAATAATCCTCCACCATATCTGAATGTCTCATGATGACTTTGCCTCAAACCAATATTGTTTAATATACCAGTTTTTAATGGAGACTATTAAGTTAAACTTCCACCTAGAACATCAAGCTACTCTCATTCACACCTTGAACAATGGTCTAAGCCTTGAATTGCAAGTTTTGTGCAAACAAGTTTCACTTACAGTCAATTGATACTTTACTTCTAGTAGGATACTTTGTTGTTTGGAGCATATAGGTCATACTCCCTAGTCTCTTCATGAGCTTAGTAGAGATCACCCAAATCTCATAGACTACGACCATCCAATAGTAAGGCTCACATAGGTGTATTCTTTCAAGAATGCTCTATAGGACAATGTCTTTGCTACTTAAAGCCAATAGAATAAATTAAGGCTATTCCCAACCTACCATACAAGAATTAAGAGTATTGCATCCTTCTCGAGTGAGTTGAACATGTTACTCTCATGATACCATACTAGCTTGTTCTTCCTATATCCTAATTCACGGGATCTCCAATCACATAGGTTGGGGTACCACTAGGGAAAAGCTTATGCGGGTCCCAAATCCATCTATGTCTATCACATTATATGAAAACCCCTTAGGGAATGAATCAACTAGATATTTCTCAATGTGGATATAATCCATGGTAATAACTCTAGAGTATTTCTAGCTGATTTTAATAACTTTCTCTTGACGTGTCTCAATGACTCCATATTGTCCTTAGAACTGTCTACCTTGGTAATCACCATTTGATTGTCATAGTTCATAATATATTTTGGCATTGGATTCACGACAATAGATTAGTCCATCAATAGCTCAAGAATCTATTCATCCTCCATTGTAGTTGTATCAAGTGCTGCCAGTTCTGCTTTCACAGTAGATCTCGTCAATATGATATGTTTGCATGATCTCCATGAAACAACATCACCCCAAGGGTGAAAACATATCCACTTGTCGCATATAACTCATCCACATCAGATATCCAATAGGCATTAATGTATCCTTTTAGTGTTGTAGGATAGCCAAAATAATGAATTTTGTAATCCATAGTACCCACCAAGTAGTTCATTACACACTCTAGCGCAAGCCAATGATAACCTCATAGATTACTAGTAAATAAGCTCAATTGGCTAACAGTAAAAGAGATGTCACACCTCGTGGCGCCAACGAGATACATGAGTGACCCAATGATCTATGAATATCTTAATTGGTCTCTACCAATTCTCTTATTCTTACAAAGGATCAAACTAGGATCATATGGTGTTGGATACGATTTTCTATCTTCAAAGACAAAACGACTCAACATTTTTCCACATAATGAGATTGTGTCAAGGTAATTCCATTCACTCCCTTAATCAACTTGATGTTCAAAATAACATCAGCCTCACCTAGATCCTTCATTTCAAAACATTAGCACAAGAAAGACTTGACCTCGTTGATCACGTCAAGACTTGTTCCAAAGATTAGTATGTCGTCAACATACAAGCACAATATGACTCCTTGACCCCAACCATGTACTACACCTCAATCAACCTCATTGACACTAAAGCCTACTGATATAAGTGGCAAGTCAAATTTCTCATGCCATTTCTTAGGTGCTTGTTTTAAGCCATACAAAGATTTACTGCCTTATAGATTTTAAAGTAGTTTAGAGACTCATCTTTTGTTTTTAGCAAGTACACATAAAAAAATCTTGAAGCGTCATCAGTCTAGATCATAAAATATATTTTCCCACCTTCTGTCAACATACCATCCATCTCACAGATATCTGAATGAATGAGTTCTAGTGGTGCCAAGTGTCTCTCCTTAGCTACCTTGTGAGGTTTCTAAGGTTGCTTGGATTGCAACTACTATGGCACATAGAACCTTTGATAATAGAAAATTTTGGATTTAAACATATGGTGGAAAGTTGAAACTTTGATCCCAAATTAAGATGACATAAACGTGAGTGCTCAACACTAGTATCACTCTCATTAACACCGTCAGAAATAAATTTCACAGACTTGTTGTAGAACATGCCTCTGCGCTCATAGCCTTTACTGATAAATTGTCCACACTTAGATACGACCAATTTATTAGACTCAAGAACTACTCTAAAACAATCCCTACACAAACAGGGTGCCACTAACTAAATTCTTGTTGAGAGTAGGGACATGTTGCAAGTTATTTAGCTACATGATCTTTCCTTAAGTAAGCTTCAGATCGATCTGCTAACACCATGAATAGTAGCATGGGATCCATTCCCCATCACAAAAGAATCCCGAGCGACATGGTAAGAAGAAAATAGAGTTGCATCAAAACAAACATGAACAATAGCACTAGTTTCAAGCCACCAACTAGTAGATTGAAACACTAAAAATAGAGAGTGAAATACTATACTAGCTAGTTCCCGTTCCAGCACTAGTCACCATGTTCGCAGTCTTCTGCTCTAGTGCAGGCTTTCTTCCTTTGAGGTTTGGGTACTTCTTTCCCAATGATTTGTATTATCGCACATGAAGCAACCTTGACCCTCCTATTTCTTCTTCTTGAAGGTAGTGGTTGGCTTGGGCTTGGTCTTGTTTCCCTTTCCCTTTCCCTTTCAATTTACATGAGATTGAGTTCTCTACACCATAATGGCACTGGCTCGACCTTCGGTAATCTTAAATCATTTGTCTTTGGATTGAGTTTTCTCCTCAACATCATGAGAGAGGCAATTAGATCTAAAACTAATATCTGTACCCTCTTGTGATTGAGAGTTGTGGCGATATCCCTCCATGAAGGAGGCAATTTAGCAATAATGATACCAGCCACAAACTTGTCGGGTAGGTTAATCTTTAGCTGCTAAAGCTCTTTTGTCATGAACTGTATCTCATGAGCTTGCTCGACTAAAAACTTTCCATCATTCATCTTGTAGTCATGATACTACTCCATGATGTACATGTACGATCAAGGACACCGACTAGAGGGGGTCGATAGACGGTTTTGACTAAAATTAAAGACACTTGGAAAATTTAATTAGTATAACAAGAGAATCAAATTCTCTAGCCTATGTTGAATTAAACTTGGTTTGCAATCTTGGGTGAACAAGTGATCAATATATCTAGCAATGAAAGATGGCACAAATAGAAAACAAATTAATAATGATGAAACAAAATAATGAACAAGCAAGGCACCGATTTTTTATCATGGTCTTGGTGATTTGCCGATCACCACTAATCCATTTTGAGATGGATTAATTGCACTCACCCACTCCTATATTAAGACTTCGCTTGATCTCTTGAGCCAGTTATTCAAAGAATCGCTCCAACCTCGATTCCACTAGTGTCACTTTTCCTCACCTCTGGTGAGACAAGCTCAAGCCTCTCATAATTGATCTCGTGGCCTATTGGAAACCTTCGTCAAAGAATCTTTCACCAAGCCATCTAGCAGGCGTCAACCTCTAAGAGTAACAAGTTGACGACACTTGCTTGATGGATCACTTAGTGCCACAAGGATCAACAACTTGATGCAATACACTAAAGCACTCTGAAACTCACTAGAATGCAATCCCTAGCAAAGTATGTGAGTTAGAGAGGTTTGGAGGCTAGTATATGCTCAATAGATGGTTCAAATGGCCAAGAGAGATATCCAACATCAGACTCCATCTATTTATAACACCCTTACAAAAACCAGCAGTTATGGGCAAAGTACCCGCTTTCGACGCACTCGCGGACGGTTCACGCCCTCTGGCTAGATGGTCTGCCCTTCACTTTAACGACTACCTTCCATTTTAAAAGGTAATATATATATATATATATCAAAAAAGTGAGTCACGTATGGTTCACCAACCTTGACTAGACAGTTCACCAGCATCAAACAGGAACACCCCAAGCTTTACTTCTCTTGACTTTCATACCTATGGATGGTTCAGCACCCGGGCACGAACGGTCCATGACCTAAGAACATGCACCATCCATGACTTGGCCATAGATAGTCCATAATACAAACACCAGAAAATGTATGTCCCTATGCAGATACATAAAAGTCAAGTGCAAATGATTCACACAACGCAGTGACTTAACTAAATCATGGCTCTTCTATTCAATATTGTCGAATGGTATGGCCACTTGGCCAGGACAGTCCGTAGTACAAATATTGCGAACCACACTAAAATGCAACATTTCTATCCATGTCTCTGTTAGCCCTGTGGATAGTTTGACCTCCTAGCCTAGAGAGTCTGCAGTACATGATTTCTACCTTTTTTCAAAATTCGCTTTTGGAATGATTTCCTTTCACAATCAGAAACATTGTTAGCCCCCATGCACATGCAACAACTATATGATCTATGAGGCACTAAGTATCTTGTCAATTAAACATCATTGAACACTCTTGATAGTATGATTACCTAGCCTACTAACCCGGTCAATGTACTTCTCTAATCACCTCTTTGACCAATAAAAGCAAAAACCTATCGTTTACCTTTGCCTTGAGCTTTCCAACAGTCCATACTAAAGTCCTCCAAGACTTTATGTAGCTCACACATCAATGGGCCAACCTGCATTCCTATTTTCTCCAAGAAATCGTTAGTTCACACATGTTTGTCATTAATTACCAAGACACTACTTAGGGGCCTAGTGCTTCACAATCTCCCCCTTTTGGTAATTGATGGCAACACTTCTTAAGAGGTTGGTTGAGGTTCAAATCTTTCTAATACCCTAGTTATAAGAAGGATTCGAGGGTGAGTTTTGAGTGACTTATTTTGGCTTTGAAGTCCCTTTTTTAAAGGAAGGTCAGTGACAACAAAACTCATGGTGTAGAGATAACTCCCCCACATATGTGCATGATATAATTCTTTAATCTTGTGCATATATATATGACTTGAGTTTTGGCAGAGTCTCCCTACAAGATGGTTATCGAGGAACACTTCATAACATTATGAGAATCAATGTTAGTCATAAGTATTCATAACCACTCGATCAACAAACATATCAAGCTAGAATTTGATAAGCTAAACCTTACAAACTCAAATCTAGCACACACTGAGTTATTACACACTTAATAGCAACTTTGAAGTTCACAAATAAAGTGCATAACCAACATAGTTCATTCTCATAGACATAGTCCAACACACAAACTAAGTGCATAAACATAAACAAAGTCCAACACAAGCATAAAAATATAACATGAATGTCCATAATGTCCTTGAGCTCCTTCTTGGCTTTTGCAAACAAGAAACTCCCCCCTAGTTAGACCTCTGCATCAACCTTTGCAATCTCTGCTCATCTTGTTTTACCTCACCCTTTGGGAACTGGCCACCAGTCGGAGGATGAGGATGCACTATGTAGAAGTGGTTGTTGAGGCTATCAAAGATAGACGCAAATTGATTAAAATCATTCTATAGATTCTATTGCCTTTGATGAAGTTCATGAAAGTTGTCCTGAGTAGATAGATACTCAAACTGGATGGATAGGGCACCCATGTTGTCATGAATGCTTTGCTGCATGTTGTCCATCCTGGCCATCAGTGGGTCATGCACTCGAGTCTAGACATTTTATTGTAGTTATTGAATGCTCAACATATCCTCATCCAATATCTCATCCATCCCTTCAAACCTGGATGTCATATTACTAAACTGACCATCCATATATGTTCTCATTTCCTAAAACTAAGGGAGGATAGTGTTTTGGATCCCCCACTGCAAGCTAGTGAAGTATGGATGAAAGTACCACAAGGGGTGGAACCCAGAACTACTAAGGCTGCTATTGTGGAGGAGGTGGAAGCATTTGTTGTGCACCCTCATCCTATGAAACATCCTGCTCCACCTCCTCATCACTTCCTGTCTGTTCCACATCTGGGAAACAAGTAAAAGGCCTATGGAGGAAGGCAATGTCATTCTTGAAGGTCCTTAATGAGGTATAAGCCACTTCACACTAGCCCTAAAATTTGTTTTCACATTTATCAATGACATGATGTAGGGAGCATAAGCTAGGTTAAGATTATTATCAACTTTCAAATCATTTAGTTGTCTCAACATGAAGGTGTCTGCATCCATAATCTTACCATTCATTACATGCTTGGTAATGTTCTAGAAACCTCCAGGATATCACAATCCACCCACTTAGAAGACCGACATCCTCGTCGGTCAACCCCAATCTAGGAACCTCCCCTCTTAGCCATGTCTATATGTCTAGTGTCGTCATATGCCATACCATGTGACCACTCCGGGCCCACATGCGCTATGCGCCATATACCCAAACCCCCTAACCCACACACGCTCGTGAAACCACGAGGGTTGGCTCTGATACCACTTGTAACACCTTGTCCAGTCCCTGGATCGGCGGTACTTACTCCTGGCAGCTCGCTAGGATCATATATTGTCCCCACAGACCAACAAGGGTCTTTTGTGCGCACTTTGTCCTCATTCATGCGCACCTGAGAAAACTTCCCGGTCGGTCACCCATCCCAAATTGCTCCAAGTCAAGCACACTTAACTTGGATGTTCTTTCAAGATAGGCTTCTGAAAAAGAAGATGCACCTTGTTGGTATGGATACTCTATTAATTCTATTAAGCCTTGGGCCATGATATCACCATCCAAGGGGTCAGGATATCACACTAGCTCATAAAACTTCTCCATCTCCTCATAGTTTTACTCAAATACAAGTCAATACTAGCTGAGACCATAGCATAATCCATTTGATTTGTAGTGGTAAAGTCTACAAAGATTGCCTCATACCGTCGGTGACCAATCATCCATATGATCATCAATATCAATCTCTGCAGTGGCTAGGAACTGTCTCACAATCATTTCAATGTAGTCATATCTGTGAGTCATATAGTCTTAAAGCCCCACATGGTGAAACTTCTAAACCAGATCCATCATAACTGTCTCCTTCAGCATGTAAATGCAATCAATGGTCTAATGCTTGTGGAAATTTGTGTCCAATAGATGTCCCTAAAAGACATTTGAAGGATCGAAAATGAACTAGAGGGGGGTGAATGGGAGCCACTAAAAATCACAAACTAGAGCACACATGGCTTGATTCCCAAACTCAATCCAAACCTCAAGAAACACCAAAAACACTCAAATAGGGACAACTCAATTCAGTGTCGATTGGCTGCACACAAAAGTTTCCATAGAAGTTCTTTAGAATGAGTGCCAATGTTGGGCATAGGTTTCGTCGTGCCAGCGAGTGGCAGTGTCACGTATTAGAGCAACATTACCGCTTGATAAATACTGATCAGATTGACTTCGAATTTTGCAAGTAGCAAGTGTTGTGGAAGAAGTATTCATGAAGTATGAGCACAAAAAGATCATAGCTTCCATGTTAGATCCAAAAACTCAGTTATGACATGGGATTTTGTTGGGGGTTTTTTGATTTCGATAAAAAATGTTAGAAACCTGCCCACGACTATGAACTACTTGTACTAGAACTTTATAATTATCTAAGGATAGTTCCCAAACTAGACATTATCCCCAAAACATCACTCAACCATCGAAAACAAAGATTATCGCAAAATCCAAAGTTGAAGGGTTGAGACGAAGAAGAAAATGCTTCAAACACCAAGACCAATTAGATCTGAGACATAATGAAGAACCATGAGGGCTACATGTGGTTATGACCACACTTTTCAAGATCTCATAATCTTAGATGCCATGATTCAAAAGCACCTTAGGATCTCCAAGCTAGAAACAAAAGAGAGATTACAAACTAAGTGAATGAAAATCAGAGTGCTCAAGAGATGGTTAGATAGCTATATGATCCAATCAGCCCTCCCCTCCTATTTATAGAGAATTATTCTACTGGCTTAAACTACCCCTAGATACATAGAGCCTATCCACTCAGTCAGGGGCAAAATGGAACAACTCCTGGAATTTCATTCTAACGGCCACACATTCTTCACGAAGTTGCTTATCCTTGACGCACTGTAACACCCTGAATTTGGGGGTATAAAATGTCTTTGCTTTTGCCTACAAATTCAGGTGTTACTCCCTTTCTCTTTTCTCTTTTAACCCCCTCTTTACTTTAGAAGGAGGTTTCTTATTTTAGTGGAGTTGTACTTGCTTTCCTAGTAGATAAAACCTTGAGGTAATTATGAAGTGTTGCATCATGCTGATCCTCCTACCTTACTTTGGTTTGACGCATATGATTGAAATGATTAATTTGAATTTGTGGCTATTTTGCTTTTGAATTAAAGGAAGAAAATAAAAAGAAAAGGGAATTCAAATTCCGAATGAAAGAAAAACCCAAAGGAGCCCACAGCCCCCTCCCTCTCAGCCTTTCGGCCCATTCTCGGCCCACTCTGCCCACACTGACTTCCCTCCCTCTCTCTCGCTGGAAGCTGGGCTTGCCCTATCGGCGCCGCCTAGCTCGCTGGCGCACCCGCTTTCTCTCTCTGCCTGGCGGGCCCCGCCTACCAGCGGCTCCGTGCGCGCCTGTAACCGCTGTTGGGGGCCTTTGCCTTCCGAAGGTCCTCAAAAGTATAATTTAACAATGTTTTCCAAGTGTAATACACATACAGGCACCTTCGAACTCGGGATGAAGCTGTACACAATATGGGAAGCAGGGTCGGAACAAAGGATGAACTAGCATCGAAGCTGTGCGCAAGGGAGCTTCGGCTCAGTAACAGAAAAAGGAACCGACTTAAGGAGGAAAAGGTTATCTAGTCCTCGACAGATTGTTCTTAAGTCAATAGTAAACATGAAGGGCATGAATGTAATTTCACACAGGCTGCGCCCTGTGCATATAAATAGATGAACAGTACCCCCGTACTGTTCACACTGACTTGTACTCGCTCGTGCGTCATGCTTGTATTTTTGCCTTCTGTTAAGCCGAAGGTATAAATGTAATTGAATATTGTTCTTATTCATCCATGATTATATAATAAGGATATATAAATGATGTTATGTGACTATTCATGTTATTTCTCATGTTTCATATGCTTCTTCTTTCATCAATGTAAATTGTGATGATGAAGGTATGTCCTTCATGACCTTCGTCCGAAGATCGTTATATCCTAAGGGAGATAATGCTTCGAAGGACGAAGGGCATTAACCATTAACTTCTTTCTGTGTTGCCTTGTTCTTAATTCATAGCATTTGAGAACAAGTCCCCAACATTGGCACCCACCATGGGTGTACTCACTTCCACAATCTTCAGTAAAGCATCAACCTTCGTCATGCTGCCGAAGAAGATAACAGCGCTAGGGGCTGCACTGCAGCCACTCGACACAAATCAGGAGACTCTCTCTCTCTCTCCGAGAGGCCAGAAGCCAAAAGAGAAAGGCCACCAGTCCAACACTTCAGGAGGAGGAATTGGACCAGGAGATCAGGAACATAGAGATTATTCATCAATAGGTGCAAAGGAAAAAGGAGAAGATGGCTCGGATAGCCGACCTTCAGAGGAAGATCGACGAAGCTACTGAGGAAGTGCGTCATCTTACTCAAGATGACCATGACTGAAGGCCCCAACACAGGGAGCTTTGTCAAGAGGGGTCATTCAACGAAGACGAATGGTACGATGATTTTAATCATGGTACCTTTGCTTTTGATGATGCTTCTCCCCTAGCAGCAGAATTGCAGGCCACCCCATGGTCACAATCCTACAAGCCACCTCAGCTACCCATGTACGATGGGCACTCAGACCCAAAGCAATTTTTGATGAGCTATGAGGCAACAATATCCTCATACGGAGGTAACGCAGTTGTCATGGCCAAGTCATTCGTCATGGCAGTCCAAAACGTGGCCCAGACATGGTACTCTTCTCTTCGGCAGGGACAATCACATCATAACAGAAGCTCACGGACATGATAGTTACTAGTTTTCAGGGTTTTCAGACGAAGCCAGTCACAGCTCAAGCCTTGTTCCAGTGCACACAAGACCATGAGGAATACATGCAGGCGTATGTCTGAAGGTTCTTGCGATTGAGAGCACAAGCGCCAGAGTGCCCAATGAAATTGTCATTGAGGCCATGATTAAGGGTCTTCGGCCAGGACCTACAACCCAATACTTCGCTAGGAAACCACCCCAAACTCTGGAGAAGTTACTTTAGAAAATGGATGAGTACATCCGAGCTGACAATAACTTCCAACAAACAAGGGAGAAAGCTTACATATTTTCTAAGATGACTAGGGGCTTTGGAGGGAGAATCCACCCTAGGCATGTCAGATCAATCTATTGCTCCAGTCAGAATGATGACAAAGGAAGCCAGCTTCAGAGGCCGCAACACACCTCACATTCTTCGGGACAGCAGCAAAGCTCCTTCAGGCCGCCAGCTCCAAGGGGCAGAATCACCAGGGGCTTCGGAGGAAGATATGTGGATTAGCCCAGGAAAATTTATTGCTTATTCTGTGGTGAATACAAGGGCCACACTACAAGAATGTGCCAAATCACTATTCTGAAACAAAAGGAGATCGCCGAAGCCGAAGCTCGGCAGAATCAGCCGAAGCAGATCTTGCACACTTCTTCATGCCACTCTCCTAACATACCAGAATACGTGGGCAATCAACCTGCAGCCTCTGTTGCTTCGGCAAGCCATTCACAGGCTTCTTGGCCTCAGCTTCCACCGCCACCACCACTGCAGCCCACTTATTCCCGAAGCCAGCAGCCAGAAGGGCGTCAACACTCCCAGCAACAACGTGACTTCACGGAGGAGTCCGAAGCTCGTATAGTCAATAGTACTGTACCAGAATCGAAGCACATATACTGAGCGATATCCTACCTCTGAAATTCCTTCGTGTTCTATAACATTTTGCTTTTTAATAAAGAACAAGTAATGTAAATTTAGTTTTAAATTCTTGTAATGATTTTGCTTCTATTAGAATGAAATATATCTTCCTCACAGAATTATGAAGCCCAAAATCTTCTTCACAGAATTTTGAAGCTCAAAAGTCGTTTCTAAAGGAATGCAGAACTAAATTTGCCGAAGCTACTAAAAAGTCGTTCTTAAGGGAGCGTAGCGTAAGTTTTGAGCTCAAAAGACGTTCCTAAGGCAATGCAGAGCCAAAATTGCTGAAGCTACAAAAGTCGTTCCTAAGGGAGTGCAGCGTAAGTTTTCTGCTCAAAAGTCGTTCCAAAGGAAATGCAGAGCCAAATACTGCAGAAATATAAGGCGAAGAAGTTCAAAAGTCGTTCCTAAGGGGATGCAGAACTTATATCGCTGAAATAGAAGGCGAAGAAGTTTCAAAGTTGTTCCTAAGGGGATGCAGAACTTAGATCGAAAAATAAACGGTGAACACCGAAAAATAAACGGTGAAGAAGCTCAAAAGTCGTTCCTAAGGGGATGTAGAGTTTGTGTATTCCAGTGTGGGTGTGTGGGTGTGTGTCTTCGGCATCATTATCATTTTGCATCATATCATCACATCATTTCGCCTAGCATCACATCATATATCATATCGCATGAACGACACGAGAATCGAATACGGAGTTGATCTTCGGCGAATGCTTCGTCAAAATGAAAATGTGCTAAGGCACGAAGTAAGTTTCGGGAAATACAGCTTCATCAGCCTTGTCACAAAAGAAGGGGTCCCTCTTTGCGAAGCATGGATATCTTTATGAAGCCTGGATTTTTTTCTTTACGAATCACGAAAAGAAGGGAAGGTGTTTTTTCGCCGAAGGCTCAAAAACGGTATGTATGTAGAGTTTCATGCCTCGCAAAGAAATAAATTGCAATAATTTACATATTTGATTCAAAGTTACACACATCAAATATCATAGTTTTGTTACAATAGAAACCTAATCTTCCTTCATCTATTATATACATCAAACTTTTCAAAATGTTTATTACAAAACAATCTATTCCTCTTTAAGAACTTTCTCTGCAACTTCGTTCATCAATTTGTTGACGACTTCATCGACGATGGATTCAGCCATGTTTATGATGTCCAGCGCTTCCTTCATTTTTGGATCAGCTAGGGGATCGAACTGTTCCGGCGGTGGAGATAATTCAGCTGAAGTAGGTAAAATTAATTAGTCTGAAGCCACAAAAACAAAATGTCGAAGCTAAAAACCAAAAATAATACCTATACACTTTTCGCGCTCTGCAGCTTCTTCAGCTCGTCTTGCTTCTGCTCGGGCGTCATGGGTATCTTTTTCACATTTCTTTATAATTTCATGGGCCATCTCTCGGACACCATTCACCCAGACATCATTATAGAATTTTTCGCCCATCAAGGTTGCTTCAGCTAAAGGATCCTTTGTATCATCTATGGAGAAGGCAGCTTTGGTCTGGGCCATGGTTTTAATATGGTCACATCCCGCCTTCTCCAAGATGGCTGAAATTCCCCGCGCACCAAAAAACGAGTAAACATCCCCGCGATCACTTAAAATTTCTTCGAAGGTCTCGGCCTCTCCACTTATCCATTCAATAACGCCTTCGGGGTCGCCTCGTATGAAGTTTTCTTCGGCAAAATATGCACCCACTTTGGCGAAACTAGCTTTTATTTTCTTCACACAATCCAAGGATTTTTCAAAGCACCTTTCCGTGGATGTGCGAAGTTCTTCAACATTTTTCTCTAGATGATTTTTCCAATATTCGCTGATTTCTTGATTAGTTTGAGCGACTGCGCATTTTTCCTTAGCTTCGGCCAGTTGCCTCCGAAGATCTTCAATTTCTGTTTTCTAGGCTTCGGCTTGAGCTTTATAGTTAGATTCGTCTTCCTTTATTTTATTTACCAATGAAATTAAGATTTTGTCTTTTTCCAGACCTTCGTTTCTCAATTTAATAACTTCTGAACGAAGATTATTCAGAGCCATTGTATAGCTTTCGTCTTCAGTATTCTTTTGTGCCCTCAGGGCATTACTAAGGATCAAGCCCTGTAAAAAGAAGAAAGAGCTAAGTATGACAATGAAGTATGCTAGTTTCTAACTTAAAAGTAAACTTTTATACCTTTACGCTATTGTATGCTAGGCTGTCAACAAGTTCATCCTTCGATAAAATTGAAAGGCCGTCTTCCAGCTTCGGGATTCCTATGCTCTTACTTATCTCCCAGCTAACCGATATTTCTTTGTTATCCGGGAGACAGTACAGAAAATCTTCTTCGTTACTACCATTGAACACTAACGCCCCCTTCGGATATTTCAATTTTTGGGCATAGTTTTGTGCTTCTAGCATTTCTTCTTCGGACAGTTATTTCCTCGAAGCGTGTCGAATGATGTAGTCAATATTTTCGATCAAAGCTTCGAGAGCAGAAGTATCCATCTTTTCAGGAGCAATCTGCTCTACCGCTTTTTCTTCAGGCGCGGCAGGCTCTGTCTCAGTGGGTATTGAAGGCCCAGCTTCGACTTCAGCTTGAACTTGCGTAGCTTCAGCTTCTGCTTGCCCAATTTCGGCTTCGGCCCGTTATTTGGCTTTAGATTGAGCAATTTTCTTTGAAGGAGTAGGGCTCAACGCCTTTGTAGTCTCCAACACAGCATCTAGTACGTTGGTCATCCTTCTCCTCATGGGAGTTGCGGCAGAAGCCTTTTGCACCTTCGGCATATTTGCCTCTGTCGGAAGGCTTAGAATCTTTGGCATTTTTATTATCTCTTCAACCTTCGGTTCATCAGCCTTATCAACCTTATCTTCGACTGCCTTGACTGTATGCTCCTTCGGCATTACAGTCGGCTCTTCGGCGCTCTGTGTAATCGAAGCAGTCTGTGTTGCTTCGGCTGCTGAAGAGGACCCTGCGCCAAAGTCAGGCACCACGGCCGGTTCAATGTAACGTGGCCGATGGGTCAGAACCTTCACCTTTTTGCTCTTCGGCACAGGCTCAGCTGGGGTGACTGAAGCAGAAATCTTCCTCTTTTTCACTTGTCTTCGCAGCAGGTAGCGGTAATCAGGGTATACGAAGCCAATATCATCAAATACCTTGTTTAATCTTTTCTTGCCCCGGCCACCAAAGGTTGCAGATAGGGCATTATCTTCAGCCTTGGAGTATGCTCCAAGCAACTCATCACTGGTAGCTTCGATGCACATCAACCAATCGTCATTCGGCTCATCAAATTTCTCCCTAAATCTGAAGGTATAGTTCAGTCGGACCAGACCACCCTTACCAGAGTCGGCGGTGGTCTCCTTCGGCATTTCCCAGCTTTCCACAAGCGGCCATACCCTGAAGTCTATATGTGGCGGAACCGCCCGAATTATTCCAGCTTAAGTGCCCAAGTCGCACCCTTAAGGGCAGCAACACACTTAAACAGGAATAACCCGTCAGTCCCTCGGATCTAATCCGATAAAGCCACTTATCCAGGATCGAATACCACTAGCTCACTCGAAGGTGAGGCACAGAGAAATGCAATAAAACATAATACCACAAATTTAATAAGTATCATTAATGATTACATTATCGGAGTTTCAGAAATAATAACCATAAATTTTAATGCAGCGGAAATAACTAACGGAGAAGAACCGAGCAACATGGCGAAGCCTGGCCACGCTACTCCTCCTGGTCCTCTCCTGCGGAAGCAGTAACCCACTCGACCATCTATCCCGGTGGCAGGGATGGAGGCCAAGTCACACCATCAACCAATCATCCTAAGAAGTACCTGCAAAAATTGTGCCACAAGCAAGGCTGAGTATACTAATACTCAGCTAGACTTACCCGGTGTGAGGAGTCTATACTCCTCTACCTCTAGACATGCAGCTGTTTGGCTGTGGGGTTTGGTTGCCAAAAGCACTAGCTGAGTTTCTAAAATCAAGTTTTAGCTTTTCAAGTTTTAGTAGAATCCTTTAGACTAAATGTGTACCTAGCTAAGCATACATGGTATCAAACATTTTACCAATCAACATCTTTTGTCAGTCACCTCATTTCCACTTATTACTCAATGTAGCAGCATGGATCAAGCAGTCTCATTAGCTGCGAGAAGCAGACGATTCGAATCGAGTTTTTATCCTTGCAAGGTAAACCTAAACACACGACATGTAGGGGCACTCCGTCCCCACCCATATCAACCGTCCCCATCGATTCCCCGTCAGCAGATCAGGGCTCACCGCCTTGGCGTACAATGCCCCACAGACCCCGACTGGCCGTCGTGCAGTGACCGCACTTGTACCCACCATAACCGGAATGGGAGACTACGTCTCAGGTCGCGTGAGGAGGTATGTCCACTGCCAGGTTCACTCAGGTACTAGGCTTACCGATTTACCATATTTCTCGGTATGTGTTTAGTACGTTCAAACGCTTGACACACGGTACCACACCTTAATCCTTAATCAACTTTTTATCCCGTGAACAACCAATCCCCATGGATTGTTGCCCACAAACCAACATCATTATGATGAGAAAGTGGGTACAGCCAATTCCTGACCTCGCGCGAGTGCTAGAAAAATCACTCGACTTCTACCGAGATCCCTAATTAGTAAAGCAGCTACTCGACCTAGCATACTAGTATCCATCTCAAAAGGGATCCTGAGTTCATGCAACTAGGGTTTCAAACAACTCCTATACTTAAGTGCACAATACAAGCCTACAAACATTAAGTGTAGTAAAATAGCATATAGAACAGGTTATGCATAAAACCGGGGCTTGCCTTAATTTAACACTTAGGTAGTGTTTGCTGGGGGAGATACTCGCTCGGCGAGCATCCACTGGTCAAGTCCACCATCCTTCAGTACGTCCATCAACTGCACCTTGTTGTTACCACCACATCACTGGCTCGATCATCATCTCTCGGTCCTAAATGAGATGCAGATGCATAAGTATGAATATAATGAAAAAGTACAAGACACTTTAAGTACACGCTGGCGAATTAAACACTAAGTAGCGAGACATCACAAGCAACCATACACACTAGCGTTAGCTAACTACATATCATCGAGCGCACAACATTAACACCACAAAAAGACGACAAACATTTTGTATATTTACGCAACACAAATACGACCTCATAAGTACAGGCGTTTATTTAATTGGCTACGGCTTTTCGTTAGTTCTTCCATTTATCACACAAAAGCATCCAACACAAGTTTAACCGATGACCTAGGCATCAATGTCTATGGAAACTTATAACACAATCAACTAAAGAAGAAACATACAAAACATGACCCACGTACATTATTAAGCTTAGTCCTGGCAAGTCTACATTACTTAGGTGTCAACCAAACATTTTTAGCAAATAGGGTGAACTAAACATTCATTTGCTTACTTGCAGAATTTTGGACAGCAATACAGCCGTTACTTGTTTTAATCATAACTTTTCAAATATTAATCCAAAACTAGCAAACTAGGACTTTCTGGAAAGCTTAGAAAGTGAACTACAACTTTGATATTTTCACATAAACAAGATTCAGCACTTAGCAAGGTCAAAACGTGCTAATACAACAGCGCTGTCCAGATTTGGACAGATTCAGACTTATGACTTTAAAAATTCACAACTGAAGATTCAGACATCCAAACAAAGTGATTTTAGACTTTTTAGAAAGATAATTAAATGTTCTACAAATTGTTTATAAACATCACTGGCTAGTTTAATATGTATCAAGGGTAAAATATACTATGAAGGCTGTGCTGTCCAAAACTGGACAGATTCAGTCTTCCCACTTTAAACACATGTAACTTAATCTTCAGACCACCAAAAAGAGTGATCTAAGACTTTTTGAAAAGCTTAGCAAAAGTACTACACAACTTTTATAATCACCAAGAAGTGATTCCAGGTTTAACTAAATCAAATATTACAGTTTTCGAATTCTGTTCTGTCAGTGGACAGAACACAGCAACCAAGTTGTAAAATTCATAACTCTTAAACTATCAGTCCTATGGTTATGAAATTTTAACACAAGCAAGATCAGAAAAGCCTCTACAACTTTCTTATAATCGACAAGGACTGATTCTAACATTAGCTTAAGCGAACAATACAGTTTCTGAAATCTGTACAGAATTTGGACAGATTCAGTTACTGAATTTGTAAAAAGCATAACTCCTAAACTATCAAACCTGTGGCTGTCAAATTTTAACACAAGTAAGATAATAGAGTTGTCTACAACTTTATTGTGAACACCACTAACTGATTTCAACATTAACTTAATCAACCATTGCAATTTCTGAAATCTGTTCAGAAATTCGACTTATTCAGGTGCTGGACTTGTGAAAAGCACAACTCTTAAACGATCAGGTTTTGGGCTGTAAAATTTTTGTACCAGCAAGATAATAAGGTTATCTACAACTCTTTTATACAACTTTTCCACAGAAAACACAATTTAGTTCATCAAACAAACAGCACAATGAAAACAACATGTGCAGTCCAAAACAGCAATCATTAAGTTTCAGCTTCTCTATAATTCCAGAATTAGTCGCGTTCTAGAGACTTAAATTATTCTAACACTTCACCATTGATTAGAGTTAAATTAGTCAAATTAGGACCATCAAGTTGACTCTTAAATTTTATCCAAGTCATTTTGTGCGCTAGATTTACCATACTCGATTAACCACGCGTTCTCCACGAAAATCAACATCGAAGCGCTTTTTACCCAATAATTTGTATTTTAACTCAGACCTCCCATGAGCACTACTAAGCTTCATCCACGACCACAACCATACGTATTTAGACTACAACAAGCAAATCGTCGTGACTACGAGCTTAACCAAATCATCAAATAATTTCGCTGACTAGAGCAACGACACGGTCCGCTCGACAGCATAGACGTCGGCTTGCCTATTACTATCGCAATCCGAGACACGACATGTATACATCACAATCACTTACGCCACTAATTCTTACTTACATGAGTTGGCTAATCAAGCATAAGACTTAGCAACCTATTTAGACGTTGCAACTCAAAACATGGGTGGGAGCAGGTTAATTAATGTTTCTTAACCTTTTCTCAACTTAAACTGGACAACCCACAAGTCACTTAAAACACCATATTTTAGGAGGTCTAACATAGAGGCATTAACGTCTGGCATAAAACTCCATAAGACTTGCTACTGAAGGACCTAAAGCTCTTAGGTGCATATGTTATCGGATTGTTCTTCAATTTTAACTCGAATCGACTTATGAATGCTACTTACTTCCAATAATTCTTGGGGCTGCGATAACGCTCGTATAAGACCTCTAATCGGCCAACAAGACATTTATTTATCCAAAGAGGCATGGAATGTGATGATTAACAAGCGAACCATCACATTGCCATACAACAAAAATCATGACAACACCGAGATACTATCCACTAATCGTTTGAAAAATTAGACTTACCTCTCACCTGCCACTACATCACTCCTTAATCGCACAACCATCACGAGCATCCTTCACACGATTATATAATAGCGACCTAAGCGTCGTGTCACAATACATACGTCTTTCCTCATTGCGAATATAACCATATTATGGCATATATCCGCACACCTCAATCAAATATCTTACGCCACCATTACCCTAATACACCACTGTACCACACACATACGTGCACTAATTCAATCCTCACCTCCCTTGTATTTGCAGACTTACTCATCACATAAAATAAGCACAACACATTTATTTACCAAAACATGAATGCGACCTTGCCACGGTGTATAAACAAACATTTTATACCCACACATAATTAAACACCCATGTACACCACATCGACCAAAACATAATTAGACAAACTACAAATCTCACGCATCGAACAACCTCTTGTTCTCTAACCGCAAATGCGATCCTACCAACGTGTATAGCCGAACATATTACACACATTCACATATATACATGCACTGCCCGACACCAACCAAAGCATAGGTATTATTATAAATCAATCAACCTGAACGAGTCGTGGCTAGACGCATGGGCTATCCACATGGCTCGGCATTTTGTCGAACGGGCAAGGCGCGAAGCGCGACGTCGACCACTAGCTGCGATTAGACACACACAACAGTTTAACATTTTTACAAAGCACACAAAAAAAATATAATAGCAGCAAGCAACGGGGGTTTTCTCACCACGAGTTTCAACGACGTCGCGGATGGGCTGCGCACAACACAATGTTTTCCCACAGGCATTCCGTCGAACACTTGCAGAGCGTGCACGGCACGGGACTGCAGTGACACTCTGCTGCAAGGGTTGACCACGGATTGTATGGAGGGGGCTGTTGGGCGCATAAGGAGGAGCTAGAGAGGCACCACGACACCTCGACGTGGCTCTGAAATTTGGACAACGAGGAGGGGGAAATGCCATGGAGTGGCAGCACCCTGCTCAAGTAAAACCAGAGGGAGTGGCGTCGGCGTGTGCTGCGGAAGATGGCCAGCTAGAGCAGAGGGAACAGGGAGCTCAACCATGGAGAGGCTGCTGGAATTTCTGGGCGCTCGCTGTCCTCTGTTGGCCGTTGAGCAAGGAGCAGGGAGCTCGCGCCAGGAGGAGAACAGGGAGGGCGCCGAGGCAGAGGGGAAACTGCAGGGGGTGGCGCCATGGGGAGGAGTGGAGCTCGAGCTCCAGCCATGGAGGAGAGTAGGGAGTCGGCGGCCATGGGAGGAGCTCCTGCGCGCAGCCGTGAGGAAGACAGGAACAGTGCGTGCGTGGGAGAGAAAAGTGGCTGGCGGCTGATTGGGGGCTAGGGGTGGGAGTGCAAAAATGTTTTCAAGCAAGGAAGGAGCACCTCTATTTATAGAAATGAGGTAGGGTTAGGGTTTCTTAGTGGGCCTATTGGGCTGGGTTGGGCTTGGCCCAAAATACTCTATTGGGCTGCGCTAAATTATTTCCGGAATAAAAATGCTCCTGCGGGTTTCGTCGGTACGCAAAACAGAGCGAACTAGAGTTTCAACGAACGGACGATTGAGCGATCAATTCGGCCGAGAGTCTAATTTGATTTCGCTCGGCAACAATTTCCTACGCATGATTCGAAAATAAATTGTCCCGGGATACGACCAGCTTTCGGATTTTTAGTCGGAGAAATCGGATCGTGACATTTTAAAATCACAGTCGATACGGGGTTTTGAATTCGGTTCGGACATGAGATATTTGGCCGAGTCGAGTAAGGATTAATTAGAGGACGATATATTGAGTATTCCGTTTGAGAGTACGGAGTCGGATTAAAATAGTCGGACATCGATCGAAATTCAGGAATTAGAGGCGGGCTCAGACCAGATAATAGTCGTCGAGAGTTTGATTTAGAGAGCTTCAGATGAGATTTAAAATTCGAGAATGATCTTCGAGTCTGCATTAGTTCCGAGAATTAAAAGTTTTAACACGCTCCAAAACTGGCTGTTTCTCGCGATCGATTAACTCTGAATTCGGTGAACTTCCGAGAGAAAGCCTGATAAACAGAGATAGGCACGATCGAGAAATAGAAATTTTTACTGAGCATCCGAGATTAGGATTAATCTTCCGACATAACACGAAATAGACACCTGGGGTGTCACAGCCTTCCCCCCTTAAACAGAATCTCGTCCCGAGATTCGAAAGAGGATCTTCAAGGGTGGAGAAGCATGCAACTCCCAGGCTAGAGATAGATGCAAATTCATGAGATGGGATCTGGCAAGATAGTGAAGATAGATTCAGATAGAATATCGCGGCATGCTGAGACAAAATGCAGCGATCACTCTGAGAGAATGTTCACAAAAGATAGCACATCAGTATAGTTTCGTAAGGGATCACGACTATTAACCACGATACCATCGCGTGCCGAGCAGCTCAACCATGTGTGCACCATAGTAGGCTCTCGGTTTCGTCGTGGCACCATCGGTCGTTAGTCATAACACCATTGCCAAACGTAACCAATGAGAATTCCACATAGCATAAATAGATGGAGCCCATGAGAGTATGGCTCAGAAAATGTAATCAGAGTTGAAGCAGAGATTGCTGGCAAAAGAGCATCAGATGAGAATTTTTATTTAACTCAGAGAACCAGTTTATGATCAACATGGAGATTTTCAGATCAGATATTAGCACGAGATTTGATATGAGGATGAACCGACCATGAGATCAAAATAGATTGTTGAGCTTTTAGAGACATGAGAGAACCAAGGGCAACAATGAAATCCATTGAACTAAATGGATACACTGATTAGAGATAAGTTGATAAAATGACGTCATGATCCTTGGAGGAAGAGCATGAGATCGACCAGAATTGAGAGATTTAGGCAGATCAACATCCGATACTTGAGAACGGGTTATAGTAGATAACCAGATAACAGGGCAGAATCATTAAAGGATCCAGAGATTTGGATGATTAAGCCACAACATGATTCACAAGATAAAGGATTATTAGAGCCAGGCGAAACGAGAGGTAGGCAAACAGGATCAGCTAGGATGATCAACAGGAATGCTATGAAGTTTTAGGGGCAAGGATTTATGGAAAGAAACATGGCCTTGATAGGGTTTGCGCAACTAGACACCAACAACAATTATATTTTTTTTTTTGACATAAGGGCACAAGGAGACTTGGGCTGGTCTAGCGGTCAGGCTATGGGCATCTATAGGTTGTGCGGGTGCATTATCAATAGTGCAACACACAAGGGCTAGAAAACACCAACACAAGCATGTGATTTGATTTTTTTTTTAAGGGTTTCACTTGCTAACCACTAGGTTGTTTAAAGTGGGGGTGTATTTTTATGAGGAAACAAACAACACATTTTTTTGCAAAAAGGGTTGAACAATTTCAATACCACCTAGATAGCAAGGCAAGAGAAACACATAACACAACCTAACAAGACTTACCCATCTGACATGAGGTACGACATTTCTAACATAACAGTACATCACATTATTCACAAGTTTTATTATTGGAATAAAGGTGAGAGAAGCATGTTGATGCGCAAGAGACAATTATAATGCGACAATCAGGATGCATGCTCATTCTAGTCGTCTTCTCAGACCTAACTAAGTCTTCGGGTGCTGCTATAGCATCCCTATTAATAGTATTAGTAGCCTTTATGGCCTATATAAATAGCCACCTAGCTACCCATCTATTCCTAAGGCTTCACGTTCTAGGTCTATCCTTATCGTCCTGATGATCTATCCAACATTGGTTTCTAGCAAGTTTTACTTTAGAAAAGGTTGGTAATCATGACTTATTGACTTCTCTGTGATGGTATTCGCTCTGATACCAGCTGTGGCGGAACCGCCCGAATTATTCCAGCTTAAGTGCCCAAGTCGCACCCTTAAGGGCAGCAACACACTTAAACAGGAATAACCCGTCAGTCCCTCGGATCTAATCCGATAAAGCCACTTATCCAGGATCGAATACCACTAGCTCACTCGAAGGTGAGGCACAGAGAAATGCAATAAAACATAATACCACAAATTTAATAAGTATCATTAATGATTACATTATCGGAGTTTCAGAAATAATAACCATAAATTTTAATGCAGCGGAAATAACTAACGGAGAAGAACCGAGCAACATGGCGAAGCCTGGCCACGCTACTCCTCCTGGTCCTCTCCTGCGGAAGCAGTAACCCACTCGACCATCTATCCCGGTGGCAGGGATGGAGGCCAAGTCACACCATCAACCAATCATCCTAAGAAGTACCTGCAAAAATTGTGCCACAAGTAAGGCTGAGTATACTAATACTCAGCTAGACTTACCCGGTGTGAGGAGTCTATACTCCTCTACCTCTAGACATGCAGCTGTTTGGCTGTGGGGTTTGGTTGCCAAAAGCACTAGCTGAGTTTCTAAAATCAAGTTTTAGCTTTTCAAGTTTTAGTAGAATCCTTTAGACTAAATGTGTACCTAGCTAAGCATACATGGTATCAAACATTTTACCAATCAACATCTTTTGTCAGTCACCTCATTTCCACTTATTACTCAATGTAGCAGCATGGATCAAGCAGTCTCATTAGCTGCGAGAAGCAGACGATTCGAATCGAGTTTTTATCCTTGCAAGGTAAACCTAAACACACGACATGTAGGGGCACTCCGTCCCCACCCATATCAACCGTCCCCATCGATTCCCCGTCAGCAGATCAGGGCTCACCGCCTTGGCGTACAATGCCCCACTGACCCCGACTGGCCGTCGTGCAGTGACCGCACTTGTACCCACCATAACCGGAATGGGAGACTACGTCTCAGGTCGCGTGAGGAGGTATGTCCACTGCCAGGTTCACTCAGGTACTAGGCTTACCGATTTACCATATTTCTCGGTATGTGTTTAGTACGTTCAAACGCTTGACACACGGTACCACACCTTAATCCTTAATCAACTTTTTATCCCGTGAACAACCAATCCCCATGGATTGTTGCCCACAAACCAACATCATTATGATGAGAAAGTGGGTACAGCCAATTCCTGACCTCGCGCGAGTGCTAGAAAAATCACTCGACTTCTACCGAGATCCCTAATTAGTAAAGCAGCTACTCGACCTAGCATACTAGTATCCATCTCAAAAGGGATCCTGAGTTTATGCAACTAGGGTTTCAAACAACTCCTATACTTAAGTGCACAATACAAGCCTACAAACATTAAGTGTAGTAAAATAGCATATAGAACAGGTTATGCATAAAACCGGGGCTTGCCTTAATTTAACACTTAGGTAGTGTTTGCTGGGGGAGATACTCGCTCGGCGAGCATCCACTGGTCAAGTCCACCATCCTTCAGTACGTCCATCAACTGCACCTTGTTGTTACCACCACATCACTGGCTCGATCATCATCTCTCGGTCCTAAATGAGATGCAGATGCATAAGTATGAATATAATGAAAAAGTACAAGACACTTTAAGTACACGCTGGCGAATTAAACACTAAGTAGCGAGACATCACAAGCAACCATACACACTAGCGTTAGCTAACTACATATCATCGAGCGCACAACATTAACACCACAAAAAGACGACAAACATTTTGTATATTTACGCAACACAAATACGACCTCATAAGTACAGGCGTTTATTTAATTGGCTACGGCTTTTCGTTAGTTCTTCCATTTATCACACAAAAGCATCCAACACAAGTTTAACCGATGACCTAGGCATCAATGTCTATGGAAACTTATAACACAATCAACTAAAGAAGAAACATACAAAACATGACCCACGTACATTATTAAGCTTAGTCCTGGCAAGTCTACATTACTTAGGTGTCAACCAAACATTTTTAGCAAATAGGGTGAACTAAACATTCATTTGCTTACTTGCAGAATTTTGGACAGCAATACAGCCGTTACTTGTTTTAATCATAACTTTTCAAATATTAATCCAAAACTAGCAAACTAGGACTTTCTGGAAAGCTTAGAAAGTGAACTACAACTTTGATATTTTCACATAAACAAGATTCAGCACTTAGCAAGGTCAAAACGTGCTAATACAACAGCGCTGTCCAGATTTGGACAGATTCAGACTTATGACTTTAAAAATTCACAACTGAAGATTCAGACATCCAAACAAAGTGATTTTAGACTTTTTAGAAAGATAATTAAATGTTCTACAAATTGTTTATAAACATCACTGGCTAGTTTAATATGTATCAAGGGTAAAATATACTATGAAGGCTGTGCTGTCCAAAACTGGACAGATTCAGTCTTCCCACTTTAAACACATGTAACTTAATCTTCAGACCACCAAAAAGAGTGATCTAAGACTTTTTGAAAAGCTTAGCAAAAGTACTACACAACTTTTATAATCACCAAGAAGTGATTCCAGGTTTAACTAAATCAAATATTACAGTTTTCGAATTCTGTTCTGTCAGTGGACAGAACACAGCAACCAAGTTGTAAAATTCATAACTCTTAAACTATCAGTCCTATGGTTATGAAATTTTAACACAAGCAAGATCAGAAAAGCCTCTACAACTTTCTTATAATCGACAAGGACTGATTCTAACATTAGCTTAAGCAAACAATACAGTTTCTGAAATCTGTACAGAATTTGGACAGATTCAGTTACTGAATTTGTAAAAAGCATAACTCCTAAACTATCAAACCTGTGGCTGTCAAATTTTAACACAAGTAAGATAATAGAGTTGTCTACAACTTTATTGTGAACACCACTAACTGATTTCAACATTAACTTAATCAACCATTGCAATTTCTGAAATCTGTTCAGAAATTCGACTTATTCAGGTGCTGGACTTGTGAAAAGCACAACTCTTAAACGATCAGGTTTTGGGCTGTAAAATTTTTGTACCAGCAAGATAATAAGGTTATCTACAACTCTTTTATACAACTTTTCCACAGAAAACACAATTTAGTTCATCAAACAAACAGCACAATGAAAACAGCATGTGCAGTCCAAAACAGCAATCATTAAGTTTCAGCTTCTCTATAATTCCAGAATTAGTCGCGTTCTAGAGACTTAAATTATTCTAACACTTCACCATTGATTAGAGTTAAATTAGTCAAATTAGGACCATCAAGTTGACTCTTAAATTTTATCCAAGTCATTTTGTGCGCTAGATTTACCATACTCGATTAACCACGCGTTCTCCACGAAAATCAACATCGAAGCGCTTTTTACCCAATAATTTGTATTTTAACTCAGACCTCCCATGAGCACTACTAAGCTTCATCCACGACCACAACCATACGTATTTAGACTACAACAAGCAAATCGTCGTGACTACGAGCTTAACCAAATCATCAAATAATTTCGCTGACTAGAGCAACGACACGGTCCGCTCGACAGCATAGACGTCGGCTTGCCTATTACTATCGCAATCCGAGACACGACATGTATACATCACAATCACTTACGCCACTAATTCTTACTTACATGAGTTGGCTAATCAAGCATAAGACTTAGCAACCTATTTAGACGTTGCAACTCAAAACATGGGTGGGAGCAGGTTAATTAATGTTTCTTAACCTTTTCTCAACTTAAACTGGACAACCCACAAGTCACTTAAAACACCATATTTTAGGAGGTCTAACATAGAGGCATTAACGTCTGGCATAAAACTCCATAAGACTTGCTACTGAAGGACCTAAAGCTCTTAGGTGCATATGTTATCGGATTGTTCTTCAATTTTAACTCGAATCGACTTATGAATGCTACTTACTTCCAATAATTCTTGGGGCTGCGATAACGCTCGTATAAGACCTCTAATCGGCCAACAAGACATTTATTTATCCAAAGAGGCATGGAATGTGATGATTAACAAGCGAACCATCACATTGCCATACAACAAAAATCATGACAACACCGAGATACTATCCACTAATCGTTTGAAAAATTAGACTTACCTCTCACCTGCCACTACATCACTCCTTAATCGCACAACCATCACGAGCATCCTTCACACGATTATATAATAGCGACCTAAGCGTCGTGTCACAATACATACGTCTTTCCTCATTGCGAATATAACCATATTATGGCATATATCCGCACACCTCAATCAAATATCTTACGCCACCATTACCCTAATACACCACTGTACCACACACATACGTGCACTAATTCAATCCTCACCTCCCTTGTATTTGCAGACTTACTCATCACATAAAATAAGCACAACACATTTATTTACCAAAACATGAATGCGACCTTGCCACGGTGTATAAACAAACATTTTATACCCACACATAATTAAACACCCATGTACACCACATCGACCAAAACATAATTAGACAAACTACAAATCTCACGCATCGAACAACCTCTTGTTCTCTAACCGCAAATGCGATCCTACCAACGTGTATAGCCGAACATATTACACACATTCACATATATACATGCACTGCCCGACACCAACCAAAGCATAGGTATTATTATAAATCAATCAACCTGAACGAGTCGTGGCTAGACGCATGGGCTATCCACATGGCTCGGCATTTTGTCGAACGGGCAAGGCGCGAAGCGCGACGTCGACCACTAGCTGCGATTAGACACACACAACAGTTTAACATTTTTACAAAGCACACAAAAAAAATATAATAGCAGCAAGCAACGGGGGTTTTCTCACCACGAGTTTCAACGACGTCGCGGATGGGCTGCGCACAACACAATGTTTTCCCACAGGCATTCCGTCGAACACTTGCAGAGCGTGCACGACACGGGACTGCAGTGACACTCTGCTGCAAGGGTTGACCACGGATTGTATGGAGGGGGCTGTTGGGCGCATAAGGAGGAGCTAGAGAGGCACCACGACACCTCGACGTGGCTCTGAAATTTGGACAACGAGGAGGGGGAAATGCCATGGAGTGGCAGCACCCTGCTCAAGTAAAACCAGAGGGAGTGGCGTCGGCGTGTGCTGCGGAAGATGGCCAGCTAGAGCAGAGGGAACAGGGAGCTCAACCATGGAGAGGCTGCTGGAATTTCTGGGCGCTCGCTGTCCTCTGTTGGCCGTTGAGCAAGGAGCAGGGAGCTCGCGCCAGGAGGAGAACAGGGAGGGCGCCGAGGCAGAGGGGAAACTGCAGGGGGTGGCGCCATGGGGAGGAGTGGAGCTCGAGCTCCAGCCATGGAGGAGAGTAGGGAGTCGGCGGCCATGGGAGGAGCTCCTGCGCGCAGCCGTGAGGAAGACAGGAACAGTGCGTGCGTGGGAGAGAAAAGTGGCTGGCGGCTGATTGGGGGCTAGGGGTGGGAGTGCAAAAATGTTTTCAAGCAAGGAAGGAGCACCTCTATTTATAGAAATGAGGTAGGGTTAGGGTTTCTTAGTGGGCCTATTGGGCTGGGTTGGGCTTGGCCCAAAATACTCTATTGGGCTGCGCTAAATTATTTCCGGAATAAAAATGCTCCTGCGGGTTTCGTCGGTACGCAAAACAGAGCGAACTAGAGTTTCAACGAACGGACGATTGAGCGATCAATTCGGCCGAGAGTCTAATTTGATTTCGCTCGGCAACAATTTCCTACGCATGATTCGAAAATAAATTGTCCCGGGATACGACCAGCTTTCGGATTTTTAGTCGGAGAAATCGGATCGTGACATTTTAAAATCACAGTCGATACGGGGTTTTGAATTCGGTTCGGACATGAGATATTTGGCCGAGTCGAGTAAGGATTAATTAGAGGACGATATATTGAGTATTCCGTTTGAGAGTACGGAGTCGGATTAAAATAGTCGGACATCGATCGAAATTCAGGAATTAGAGGCGGGCTCAGACCAGATAATAGTCGTCGAGAGTTTGATTTAGAGAGCTTCAGATGAGATTTAAAATTCGAGAATGATCTTCGAGTCTTCATTAGTTCTGAGAATTAAAAGTTTTAACACGCTCCAAAACTGGCTGTTTCTCGCGATCGATTAACTCTGAATTCGGTGAACTTCCGAGAGAAAGCCTGATAAACAGAGATAGGCACGATCGAGAAATAGAAATTTTTACTGAGCATCCGAGATTAGGATTAATCTTCCGACATAACACGAAATAGACACCTGGGGTGTCACACTATATGTTCTTGAATCAAATCTCTTGTGCCAATGAAGGAGCAAACAGTGCTGAAAGCCCTCTGACACGCTTCGAGAGTGTCATCAATTTCCACCTTCGGCCTTCGAAGGCCGAAGTGTGACCAGATGGGGCGCTGGACAATCTCTTTAAAGTCTTCCCTTGCCTTTAAATCATTCTTCACATAAAACCATTCTTTCATCCAGGCTCCGGGCCATCTCTTCCAGAATGTTGGCACCGGGTGGCTTGCATTGGGGCGAGCAATGAATACGTAACAACCGAAGTTGTTGTGGTACTATTCTTTGCCAGTAGCCTTAGTCTCATACAAGAGCTCGTGAATACTGCAGAAGCACTTCGCGCTCGGCTCTAGCCCTTGACTCCTTACAGCCTAGACAAAAATCCCCATCCTCATTATAGCTTCGGGGGTGATCTGATGATGGAAGATCTGGTAGATTTTCAGCACTTCAACTACAAATTTGCTCAAAGGAAACCGAAGCCCAGCCTTAAAAAACTTTGGTAGATAACAACTTCGTTTTCCTCAGGAGCAGGGATGTTGTTGTCTCCGCTAGCCCTCACAATAGATATGTCCTGAAAGTACCTTCCTCTCATGTTCTCAATATCACTTTGTTTAATGGTCAACTTTCCGAAGACAGCATGGCTTGGTCGCCAGGGCCGATCTTCAGAATCTTCATCCCCACTTTCCACATCATAGCTATCGCTGTCACCAGTATCTTCAGATAAACCTTCCATTATCTCTTTAGTAATCTTCTCTGTGTTTGTTTTTGCCATGGACTCAATAAATCCAGCAATATAAGGATTCACAACCTTCTTCTCCTCAAACAGCTTCGTCTCCTCAGTCAGCTTCACCTTCTCAGTCATTTTTTCCCTAGACATGGTGAAAACACGTCTTTTAACTGAAGCTCAAAAAGCTTGAAAACCTAATGAGCTCTAGTGAGCAAGAGCTAAAAGTTTGAGAAAATAATGCAAATAGCAGAAATAGCATATCAAATGCTGCCAGTGTGAGTTCATATTTATACGCCTAGCACGCTGCAACTTGGAGGGCCCCAGCTATCATTGATTGTTATTATTCTAGCAAAGGGAAGTTGTTTTTTCAGACCTTCGGCTTAAGGCCTTCGTTCATATCGTAGTCTGAATTCGTTGTTATAACAAATTAATACTACAAGGGGCTACTGTTGGGGCCTTTGTCTTTCGAAGGTCCTCAAAAGTATAATTTAACAATGTTTTCCAAGTGTAATACACATACAGGCACCTTTGGACTCGGGATGAAGCTGTACACAATATGGGAAGCAGGGTTGGAACGAAGGATGAACTAGCGCCGAAGCTGCGCGCAAGGGACCTTCGGCTCAGTAACAGAAAAAGGAACCGACTTAAGGAGGAAAAGGCTATCTAGTCCTCGACAGATTGTTCTTAAGTCAATAGTAAACATGAAGGGCATGAATGTAATTTCACACAGGCTGCGCCCTGTGCCTATAAATAGATGAACAGTACCCCCGTACTGTTCATGCTGACTTGTACTCGCTCGTGCGTCACGCTTGTATTTTTGCCTTCTGTCAAGCCGAAGGTATAAATGTAATTCAATATTGTTCTTATTCATCCATGATTATATAATAAGGATATATAAATGATGTTACGTGACTATTCATGTTATTTCTCATGTTTCATTTGATTCTTCTTTCATCAATGTAAATTGTGATGATGAAGGTATGTCCTTCATGACCTTTGTCGGAAGATCGTTATATCCTAAGGGAGATAATGCTTCAAAGGACGAAGGGCATTAACCATTAACTTCTTTATGTGTTGCCTTGTTCCTAATTCATAGCATTTGAGAACAAGTCCCCAACAACTGCCTCCCCCCCGCTCCACACGCACGCACGCCGAGAATGATGGCCCACACCACGCCCTCGCGAAACTGCCGCTCCTAACCCCTTTTGGAGTCTCTGCACACGCCCACTCCTCCCCTCGCCACATTTCTCTCGCCCAAACTGCCCTCGCCCGAGCTGCCCTCGCCCTCGCCCCGACCTCACCTGAGCTTCCCCCCGCCGAGCCGCTCGTGCCTCGGTCTCCCCACGGTGAGGTAGCCCCGCTATTTCTTACCGTGGTCCGCCATTGCCACCCAAAGCTTCGCCCGGGTCGAGCTTCACCCGAGGTAAACCCATCGGCTGATCATCCTTTTTCTCTCTCCCCCATTTTCCTTCTCTATCGTGTAGTCACTGGTTATGACCGTCGACGACATTGCGATGCCACATCGTGGTCCTTCGATCGACTGCCTCCGCCCTACGTTCCCTGTTTCCTCGGAGCGCCGCAAGAGATGTCACCGGGGGGGTCCACCGTTCCCATGCACGCGCGACCAGAGGAGGAAGGAAATCCTGGCAGTTGGGCCCTACCTGGTAGCCTCCCCGCGCCGGTCCTCCTTTCCCCCCCTCTTTGAGTCGTTGTCGCCCGGCCCCACTCGATAGTCGTGCTAGCCCCCTCCCTTTTCCTTCTTTGGGTCACCAACCAACGGACCCCACCTGTCAGCGCAGCCCCGCTTGGGCCATTGGTTGCTAGGCCCGACCGACCAATCCCTGCGCCACCCTCGAGCCACTGACCCCCCTGGCCCCACCTGTCAGTCGCACGCACGCCCCGCATTCGCCCCGGTTAGTTTTAATCTCGGCCATTGACCCAAGATCCCACGGCCGAGGGAGCCTGATACCCCTTTGTGTGGCCCTTTTGTTAAAGACACACTGGGTTTCCCGATAATGAACTTGTCATCCCGTTTCATTCACCTCGAGCCCTTGGAATCTTACAGTGAGGCCTTCAGATATTTATTTAATCAGGAAAATGTATTTAAATTAGAGATTTAAATCCCAAAACTTGTAAAATTCCAATGTAGGAGTGTTAGAAACTAGTAGAGGGTTAGAAACTAGTATATCAGACGTGCTCACGTTTATGAAACCTTGCCGACTCACCTTAGGAGTGTTTAAGGGCCTGTACAACTCGAGGCAAAAAGGGATCATGGCTCGTGGGTAATGTGTGCGACCTCTCTAGAGGGTTTGAAACTAGTATATTAGACGTGCTCATGGTTATGAGAAGCCTTGGGAGCTCCTTTAATTAGAGATACTCTGGATACATTTAAGATGGTGGTATAATGATGATGATTATAATTATGTATCTTCTTGTATTTCCTCTTTGAGGGAGTACCTTTTGGGATAATAACTTGGGGTTACTGCTAAAACCTAGCTTCTACTAATAAGAAATACCTGACGAACTAAAAGCAACTGCATTTTGAACCTAACCCCATATACAACTAGTCCACTTTAGCCAAAAGGGACATTTGCTAAGTACGTTGATGTGTACTCACCCTTGCTTAAACACCAAACACAAGGTTGTCCCCATTGCAACCCCAGTTCTAGAGAAGATGAAGGCGATGGAGAGGTCTTTTAGAAGTTTCGGACTTCGAGGATTTCTAGATTAGATTAGCGGCAAACCCCTAGTCAACTACTTATGAAGGCCTTATCTTTACCGCATTTCGCTTCAGCACTTTGATTACTATTTAAGTTAACGAATATGTGGATTATCTGACATCATAATGTAATAAAGTAATACTTATTTATGTTATTATTCTTCGAGCACTATGTGATGATGTTCAGTTATGTAATCGTTGTGTACTTGAATTTCTGATCCTGGCATGTACATTGTTCGCATTCGGGTTGCCTTCCAAAGTTGTGATGACTGTAGGACTGCTAACCTAAAGTAGCAATGGCCGTTCTAAGGACTAGAAACCCTCATTCTCACTTTGACCTCTGGTGACACTTCAAAAGTCAGTCATCTCAGCCAACCTTATGTTATACTACTATGTATATATTAAACCTTGCTAAAACTTTATTTTGTTCTGCTTATGGTTTACTTGCTGGTCATATTAGCTCTGTTATTACTCTTATGCTCATGACATCTTTTGTGGTCAGTCAAGTCACCTTAAGAGGCCGCACCACCGCCTGCGCGAGGAGTAGGAGCACCAATGTCAGGAGAGGGAGCAGTAGGAGGTGGATTCTATGAGGGGTCCCTCTTCTATGCCCCAGTTGGAGGCGCCCCTTGCACCAAGACACACCGACTGCTGGAGGAGCTGCTGGAGGAGACCCTGACGGAGACAACTACGGTGGTAGCTCAGACCATAGTACTGAGCTCTCGGAGGAGCAGGAGCCGGAAGGATGGGTTTCCCGACCCATCACACTTGATGCAGCTCGCGGTTGTCACTTTCACGATGCTCTCGACACCCTGTTGCTCCAAGCCTTTGACTGGCACACCTGGTCGATCGAGTACCGTTGTTTAGTCTACTAGCACAATCGTGGGAAGTACCAGGTGTGGCAAAACCTCCCAAGTTATCAGGCCCACATGCACCTGTCCTTGTCTCAAAGACCTCAGACTGCTATGCAGGTGCACCAGATAACTCAATAGGATCTGTCAGAGTGCCCCAAGGACCTCAGATAAACCACTTACAACCAGAACCGCGGGATTAAGTAACACAAATCACACACCAATAGTTTGCAGCGGAAATCTTATTACCAAATTTTACAGGTTACAAAAGTTTTGCATTGTACATGATCGGAGTAATTACACTATGTTTTTGAATGTATAAACATTTATATGTTTGAAATATATGCTAGCTCAAGTGACCATCCTCAATAAGAAGATAAAGACGGGGTAAACTTATATAAGAAGGTCGAGCCCACCGGCACTTAACACAATCACAGCAGCACAAAGTTATATCCTGAAAAACAACAGGGAATAAAACCCTGAGTATGGAATTACTCAGCAAGACTTACCCGACTAAAGAAAAGACTCTCAAGGATATGCTGGATTTGGGAATCAAGGAGAGGCTTTAGCAAGAATCAACTTAGATACTTTTGCAGAAATAGCTTACTAAAGTGAGTCCTTACTTTCAATATTTTAACGCCAGATTAAATATTAATAGACTCTGTTTGCATCCGGTCTAATTTCACCATCTCATCAATACAACATCATTTTTATTCATAAGGTTCACATCCTGACTTAGGTTGCAGGTCAGTGACCAAGTCTTCATAACCGCGAAGGTACGGCGATCCAAATCGATTATACTCAGCTGAGGATCTCCAATCACACGACATATGTAGCACTTAACCTTGCATATGTCAACTCGCCACCGGGGTTCTTAAGACCAGATCAGGTTCACGCGAACCGAGAGAACAGATACACCACCGTGCAGCCTCTTGCCACGGAGGGTACATGCTACTCTCGCCACCGCTCCACGCCCATTCCGTGTTATCTTATTCTGGCCTTAGTCTACCCGAGGCAAAGCTTACCCATGACGAGGCATGTGACCAGTTAAAGGGTCCTCGGTCAGCAGGCCAACATACGCATCCAATCCTTAATCAACCTGGGTAGAACATCACCTGTTCCTAGCCCAAGTCCCAATTTAAGTACTTCCACCCTTAGGATTGTTTGTATTCCTTAGGATGAAAAGAGCATCAAAGGGAACTTCGCAGTAAGATCCCACCACGCTCTCAATGAAAATATTCTTGCAGGTAGAAGCCATCTTTCCTCAGGAAAACCCCTGAGCAAGTCCTTAACGCAAAAGACAACCTCTATCCACAAGATCTGAGCAGGGCTAAGCATTTTTGGTAAATCATATTTTGATACTTCACCAGAAGTATCTAATAAGGTATGGATATCAAGGAAGCAATGCATCAAAGGGTTTCAGGCAACTCCTATAAACCTAATGCACATTTCACTAGACTTAAAGTGTGCGAAAATTATTTAAAAACACAAGGAAGGGGTTGCATGCACCGGGGCTTGCCTGGAATAAACACTACGTTAGTGTTTGTTAGATGACGGCCACTCGGCGAACATCCTTTGCCTTGGCACTCGTCCAGATTATCCATCTTCAGGTTGGTCCGACTGACGACATCGTCTTGTGGAGAAGCTTATGCTTTCGAGCATGTTGTGGTCGACTCAGTGCTGGTTCTCCGCATCATGTGGTTAATTCACGTACCTGAATGAAATGCATTATGCACATGAATGCATATAGACAGGAATATCGCAAACCTAAATAGTGCTCGCGATAGCGAATTTAAACTCCTAGCGGCGAGGCGTTGTACAATTTTATACGAAAATACTAGTTATCGACGTATGACTAAGCGCAATAATTACGCTTCTCGAACCTAACGCAAATATCACCAACCACAAACTATACACATGAAATACAATTAGCCTAATCACAACTTATCAATTAATTAATTAAATTCTAAACTTATCCCTCGTTTTATAAATTACACTACATCGCTCACAAAGAATTATTTTAGTTCTATTTTACTCCTCCCATATTTTACATATCAACAATTACTCAAACATTTCTTTATCGTAAATACATACACATCTTTATAATTGATTAAAATATTTTATTATCACACAGACTACTAATATTCTACTCAGTACACTAATTCAGCTAATTAATCAGAATAGCGAAATAATTCGCCATAGATGAATCTCGCTCGATAATCGCAAGAACTGCGAAGTTGACGAGAGTTTCGTGACTCACGCAATTTATCGAGCACCTTAATAAGCCTCGCACTAACACATTAATTTATTCAACGATCGAACTATTCTGAATAATTTATCAGCTTACCGTTTCCACAGCTGACACGAATCCCCGAGATCGGTAGCGATTTTCCGATCCAGGCAATTTATCGAGCGCTTGGGGAATATCGCGCTGCTAGCTTTGTCTTCACCCGATTCTTGGGATTTCTTGCTGACGCGCGGATCGACGACGATACAGGAGGGTGACGTATATAGAGCTGCACCCGCGACGCAATGACGAACGACGATAACCGGCGGAATCGACGGCGCGATGAGAATTAAGGCCAAGCGAGTCGAGGGGACACGCTGGCGAGCAGAAAACAGGACGTGCGGCGAGGCTGAGCGTATGTAAGAAAAATGTGATGGCCCGGGAACTCAGCACGGGCGCGACGATTTGGCAGAGAGGGAGAACATGACGACAAGGGGTAAGGTTTGCAGATGCCGCGACGAGACTGCCCAAACACAAAGACGACCACATGGGGCGAGTAGCACACACGCACGTCGCAACAAAACGATGACTGTTCAACGCCTGATATTTCCTGGAGCAGAGCAAGAGTGCTAGGAGTTCGCAGCGGTGCTCCACGACGGCCATCACCGGCGTCGAGCAAGGGGCGATTTAGTGAGGTTGACCTCAAACAACGCGACAACGAGCTAGAATACCAGGGTGACCGCGGCATGGGAGGAACGGCGAACTCACCATGGGAGGGACTTCGAGCTGTGGCCGGCGCGCAGGAAGCGGGACGCGGCAAAGGAAGAGCGCCGGCGCGCGGCCATGGCTGAACAGAGAAACACGTGGGCCGCGAGGAGCAGGGACTGGCCGCCAGCAGAGCGCAGAAGGCGAGCAAGGAGCTCTGGCAGAGGACCACGCATGTTGGGGCTTGACGATGGATGGTGGCCATGAGCGAGACGCGCTGTCGGAGCATAGGAGCGCGTGCCAGGAAGAACCGAGCGGGCGCTGGGCACGGCCACCGGCGGGAAAGGCCGCCGTGCAGAGAAGGAAGACGAGCGCGCGGCCAGCCAGGCGAACAGGAGATCTAGGAACCGCGACCAAGGGAGATGGAGAGGAGACGAGCTCGGCTGGCTGGGTTTGGGGCTCGGCAGGGGAGCCACCATGGGAGGAGGCAAAAGGGCGAGCAGGGGCGCGCGCGTGTCGTGGTGTCCAGTCGCGACGTCCGCTCGGTGGTCGGCCTCGGTGAAGAAGAGAGGAAACGTGAGGGAGCGACGCGGCAGAGAAATCCACATCCGACCAGCAGGCGTCATGGCTGGGAGCTTCTGCGAGCTGGAGGGAGCAGAGGAGGCGCCGAGCTGAAGAAGCACGACGAGGAAGAAGACCACGGCTCGCAGCAGCGGAGCGTGCGACGCAGAGACCCGAAGGGCGCACAGGCATGGAGGAGCGCGCGGCTTAGAGGAGCCACCATGGAGAGGACCTTGGCTGGCTGGGACTGGGATGAGCCGGCCGGACCCGAGGGAGATAAGGGAGAGAGGAGCACGAGGGAGACAACGCACTGGAGAAGACAACATGAGCATGACGATGCAAAATATCAGAAGAGCGGCAGCCAAAAAATCAAAGGGAGGGCGGCTACTGGATAGAAACGAAAAGATTTTTTTTAATATTTCCAGATATTTCTATTTTTAAAAGGAAAGCGTAGATATTTCTAAATCCCGATTTTTAGCGCTAACAGAAGGGTCGACTAATTTGGATCGACAGCAATATTGAACACAATATTTAGACATAATTTGATTCGGTGGATATTTTCGGTGTCAGATGAATTCTTACCCTTCATTTATATTTGAAGGTTTGGATTTGGGCGAGAAACAACAGACTGAATTACACTGATTCCGGCATCGATAATTTGCTCTACGATTTGACTGAAATTAGCTGGAACCATATATGCGAATGTATACGCGATTTCGCCATCGAAACAGCGTGCCGAAGAATAAATTGAATTATATCCTCGCACACGATTTCACTCACACGACGCACGATTCGGATTATTTTGCACCGAGTATTTTAGTCGTCGAGTTCAAATTAATTTGTTTGGGGTAAAATCATCTGAGCGAGTCGGACTTCCGAATTTGTATTCGTGCGAGCGATGAATTTTAAATACTCACCGAACGCACCGATTTTCAGAACAAATATGTTCCGAATAGCACAAAAATTTAGGACGAGCCCGAATAGATAAAATAAAAACGATGTCGCACCAACGACAGACGAAAGAGATGCGATATTAAAATCACAATAGGCGAAGACGATTAAATTTTAGTGTTCGTTTTATCCACTGATATTACATGCTTAAATCCATACTCGTTGTCGAGAGGAATATAAACACCAGGGGTGCTACAGTCCTCCCCCCTTAAAAGAATCTCGTCCCGAGATTCGGAGCGAAAGACTTTTAAGAGTAGAGCAGCATGTAACCCATGTCCATATCAGCGATAATCATAAGACAGTCCAAGCAAAGGCGAGTGTCTCAGGATGTTGTTTCTCTAGTGGACATAACATGTATCGCCTTTAGCTAACTTAGAGATGTCCACCAATAGAAACAATGTCTGCCAGAAGAACACATAAGGTTCCATGTGTGCAGTTTGCTTTTTCTAATGACACTGTACTATGTGAGTCTGTTGGGTGAGCGGTAGATATGCGACTTTACCTAAACAGAATCAGATGCAACCTCTTGGGTAAAACACACAGAAAGGGGTTTACCAACAAGTGGTCACGGTAAGTTCATGGCACATGAGACGGATGTGGATGTCGAATACTGTCGCGGTTAACATGTGGTTAACCCGAGAATTCAAGTCCACGAAAGATGGTATAGATTCGAGAGAATCACCAGCGGGGGGATTTGTGGATGCGGACTTTACAACCAGTCCATTTTATCAAGCACTAGGCATGGCTCGACATGATCACACACGTTGGAAAACCATACGTGAGGCAATCGAGGTAGGACTAGAGCGATGATTAGGTGGTTATTGGTCGACTTAACTTAACTTTTGTGAGTACTTTCTTTAGAGTGGGTTAGACCAAAGTGAGTTCAGGCAAATCAATAAAATGATCTCTAAACTCAACCTTTGTTTCAAATGCAGTTACAAGTTAGTCAAAACCAACTTGTTGAACTACTTTTGACATTGAGCAAGTCCTCTCAGTACCATCAGTAAGCCAAGGGTTGAGATTTCACATTTGCTAACAGGAAATCCTGCACTTGGTTAGAAATCTATTTGGTCATGTTGTTCATCCGTTTCTTCATGCGAGACGCATTATCCACTTGGTTAGGAAATACATGGATTAAATAAGAGAGCGAATGAACAAACTCCTGCATCTCAGCAGCAGGGGAAACAGATCTCCATATTGAGAGCTAATCAGTTGTCTCTTGACACTAAAAAGCTCCAAGGCTTCACCTTTACACAAAGGACGTAAAGGGAACGGGTATGAGTAGTCACTACCAAGATCAAAATAAATAAGACCACACATGAGAGTGGTATGCCCTTTTGATCCAACAGAGATGACAGATGTTGCTTGATCACTTGACAAACAACATAGAAATTGTTTCAAAGAAGGAGTCCACGGAAGATCACACATCGGTGTAGTTTCACAATAGATCATGACTAGAGGCTTCGATACCAGCATGCGCCAAGCAGCAGAATCCTGTGTGCACATTCACAGGAGGCTCTTAGTTTCGCCGTAGTACCATAAGTCAGTAATCGAGACGCCATTATCGAACTGGCACCAATAGTGAATCTCGCGTGGTAAGAATAATCTGCGTAAAGATAACATATCGATATAGTCTAATAATGGATTATGACTACTAACGGTGATACCAGCGGATGCCAAGTAGCGCAACCATGTGTGTGCATCCACAGGAGGCCCTCGGTTTCATCGCGGTGCCATCGGTTTTAGTCATAACACCATTGCCAGACGTAACCAATAAGAAATCTCGTGTGACACCAATGGATTGAACAAAGGTGACAATATACAAAGAAATACTCCACCTGTAAAAATGGTTACAAGTAGAGACCAAATAGATCATGGCCCGATGAAACGAACAAGGTATGGCCATAACCTAAACTTGTTAATGAAGGGAGTACGATGGGAGATTGTTAATTCAGCCACAAGCATATTTCTATGCACATCGTAGAGATTACAAGGCCAAAGATTAAGTTGATATGCCTCCGATAGATAGGGGGAAACCAAAGGCATCAAGTTCAAGAAAATACTCGGGCAGGTCTTTTCTGGGTTAGGTCGATGGGTCGACAATGCGATAAGGGAGAATTCAAATTTGGGTCATAGTTCACTAACTAAGAATATGACCTAGTTTTTTTTGGTTTAAGCAACCAAACTACTAACCCTCTATCGGCACATCAACACAAGAGCACTCATATAATTCCTAAATAGATTACCTAAAGAACGGAGGACAGCTATTCCACCGAAGTTCATAATACCGCATTACACCACATTATCTACAATCAATGGTTACTAGAATAAAGATGAGAGAAGCAATTTGGATGTATAGGTGACAAACATGATGCAACAATCAGGATGCATGCTCGTCCTACACGTCCTCACTGATTTTGCCAACCAAATGTGGCAATAGCGTTCTATCTCGGTGGCATACTTACGACTCTCACGGTATTTTGCTAGTCGTCAGCTACACATACGTTTTCGAGGTTAGTGTACCTGTAGAAAATCCATTACAGCCCAATTTTCCCATGATGCAATTCACACATGACAGTTTATCACAGTTTATACTCCATATATTGCTATATGGAGGCCAGCTCATCATTAAGCGCCGAGCCACGCATAGGCGCCGTTGCCACACTTTAACCATAGGGTAACTCATTATGGTAACTCACCTTCTTACCTGAGCGTAGGTGCGTCGTTAAGAGTACATTACACTTCTCAGTATTCCCATGTCTATATACCCATACACATCCATGGGGTACTGAATTCCCGGAAAAGTAATTACTCCACATCGCAGCCTTCATATATACATATGTAAAACATGTATATAATCAAGTGCCACAATTAAGCACTTCCCTAGACCGACGTTTGTTCGGTCATGCTCTCACATCTCACCTTACCTGAGCGTCGATCCATTCAAAACTGAATGGCCTCAAAAATAACAATACACATGTATGCAATACCCCCGGTTGTGGGTTAGTGGTTTTCAACTAAGCCACCTGATAGTCCTTAGTTTAGGGCTTAACAGAGGATGTCGCTAGCATTATAGTTTTTCAAAACTGTTTTTCAAAGCCAAACAATGTGTTTAGTTGAAAATAGGTTTTCTGAAACCAAAACTTTTGTTTTGAAAATACGTATGTGACCATATATACTTAATCCTGCTCCGATACCAGCCTGTGGCAGAACCTCCCAAGTTATCGGGCCCACATGCACCTGTCCTTGTCTCAAAGACCTCAGACTGCTATGCAGGTGCACCAGATAACTCAACAGGATCTGTTCGAGTGCCCCAAGGACCTCGGATAAACCACTTACAACCAGAATCGCTGGATTAAGTAACACAAATCACACACCAATAGTTTGCAGCGGAAATCTTATTACCAAATTTTACAGGTTACAAAAGTTTTGCATTGTACATGATCGGAGTAATTACACTATGTTTTTGAATGTATAAACATTTATATGTTTGAAATATATGCTAGCTCAAGTGACCATCCTCAATAAGAAGATAAAGACAGGGTATACTTATATAAGAAAGCCGAGCCCACCGGCACTTAACACCATCACAACAGCACAAAGTTATATCCTGAAAAACAACAGGGAATAAAACCCTGAGTATGGAATTACTCAGCAAGACTTACCCGACTAAAGAAAAGACTCTCAAGGATATGCTGGATTTGGGAATCAAGGAGAGGCTTTAGCAAGAATCAACTTAGATACTTTTGCAGAAATAGCTTACTAAAGTGAGTCCTTACTTTCAATATTTTAACGCCAGATTAAATATTAATAGACTCTGTTTGCATCTGGTCTAATTTCACCATCTCATCAATACAACATCATTTTTATTCATAAGGTTCACATCCTGACTTAGGTTGCAGGTCAGTGACCAAGTCTTCATAACCGCGAAGGTACGGCGATCCGAATCGATTATACTCAGCTGAGGATCTCCAATCACACGACATATGTAGCACTTAACCCTTGCATATGTCAACTCGCCACCGGGGTTCTTAAGACTAGATCAGGTTCACGCGAACCGAGAGCACAGATACACCACCGTCCAGCCTCTTGCCACGAAGGGTACACGCTACTCTCGCCACTGCTCCACGCACATTCCATGTTATCTTATTCTGGCCTTAGTCTACCCGAGGCATGTGACCAGTTAAAGGGTCCTCGGTCAGCAGGCCAACATACGCATCCAATCCTTAATCAACCTGGGTAGAACATCACCTGTTCCTAGCCCAAGTCCCGATTTAAGTACTTCCACCCTTAGGATTGTTTGTATTCCTTAGGATGAAAAGAGCATCAAAGGGAACTTCGCAGTAAGATCGCACCATGCTCTCAATGAAAATATTCTTGCAGGTAGAAGCCATCTTTCCTCAGGATAACCCCTGAACAAGGCCTTAACGCAAAAGACAACCTCTATCCACAAGATCTGAGCAGGGCTAAGCATTTTTGGTAAATCATATTTTGATACTTCACCAGAAGTATCTAATAAGGTATGGATATCAAGGAAGGAAATGCATCAAAGGGTTTCACGCAACTCCTATAAACCTAATGCACATTTCACTAGACTTAAAGTGTGCGAAAATTATTTAAAAACACAAGGAAGGGGTTGCATGCACCGGGGCTTGCCTGGAATAAACACTACGTTAGTGTTTGTTAGATGACGTCCACTCGGCGACCATCCTTTGCCTTGGCACTCGTCCAGATTATCCATCTTCAGGTTGGTCCGACTGACGACATCGTCTTGTGGAGAAGCTTACGCTTTCCAGCATCTTGTGGTCGACTCAGTGATGGTTCTCCGCATCACGTGGTTAATTCACGTACCTGAATGAAATGCATTATTCACATGAATGCATATAGACAGGAATATCGCAAACCTAAATAGTGCTCGCGATAGCGAATTTAAACTCCTAGCGGCGAGGCGTTGTACAATTTTATACGAAAATACTAGTTATCGACGTATGACTAAGCGCAATAATTACGCTTCTCGAACCTAACGCAAACATCACTGACCACAAACTATACACATGAAATTCAATTAGCCTAATCACAACTTATCAATTAATTAATTAAATTCTAAACTTATCCCTCGTTTTATAAATTACACTACATCGCTCACAAAGAATTATTTTAGTTCTATTTTACTCCTCCCATATTTTACATATCAACAATTAATCAAACATTTCTTTATCGTAAATACATACACATCTTTATAATTGATTAAAATATTTTCTTATCACACAGACCTACTAATATTCTACTCGGTACACTAATTCAGCTAATTAATCAGAATAGCGAAATAATTCGCCATAGCTGAATCTGGCTCGATAATCGCAAGAACTGCGAAGTCGATGAGAGTTTCGTGACTCACACAATTTATCGAGCACCTTAATAAGCCTCGCACTAACACATTAATTTATTCAACGATCGAACTATTCTGAATAATTTATCAGCTTACCGTTTCCACAGCTGACACGAATCCCCGAGATCGGTAGCGATTTTCCGATCCAGGCAATTTGTCGAGCGCTTGGGGAATATCGCGCTGCTAGCTTTGTCTTCACCCGATTCTTGGGATTTCTTGCTGACGCGCGGAACGACGACGACACAGGAGGGTGACGTATATAGAGCAGCACCCGCGACGCAACGACGAACGACGATAACCGGTGGAATCGACGACACGATGAGAATTAAGGCCAAGCGAGCCGAGGGGACGTGCTGGCGAGCAGAAAATAGGACGTGCGGCGAGGCTGAGCGTATGTAAGAAAAATGTGATGGCCAGGAACTCAGCACGGGCGCGACGATTTGGCAGATAGGGAGAACATGACGACAAGGGGTAATGTTTGCAGATGCCGCGACGAGACTGCCCAAACACAGACGACGACATGGGGCGAGTAGCACACACGCACGTCGCAACAAAACGATGACTGTTCAACGCTTGATATTTCCTAGAGCAGAGCAAGAGTGCTGGGAGTTCGCAGCGGTGCTCCACGACGGCCATCACCGGCGTCGAGCAAGGGGCGATTTAGTGAGGTTGACCTGAAACAACGCGACAACGAGCTGGAATACCAGGGTGACCGCGGCATGGGAGGAACGACGAACTCACCATGGGAGGGATTTCGAGCTCTGGCCGGCGCGCAGGAAGCGGGACGCGGCAAAGGAAGAGCGCCGGCGCGCGGCCATGGCTGAACAGAGAAACGTGCGGGCCGCGAGGAGCAGGGACTGGCCGCCAGCAGAGCGCAAAAGGCGAGCAGGGAGCTCTGGCAGAGGACCGCGCACGCAGGGGCTTGACGACGGACGGTGGCCATGAGCGAGACGCGCGGTCAGAGCATAGGAGCGCGTGCCAGGAAGAACCGAGCGGGCGCTGGGCACGGCCACCGGCGGGAAAGGCCGCCGCGCAGAGAAGGAAGACGAGCGCGCGGCCAGCCAGGCGAACAGGAGATCTGGGAACCACGACCGAGGGAGATGGAGAGGAGGAGACGAGCTCGGCTAGCTGGGTTTGGGGCTCGGCAGGGGAGCCGCCATGGGAGGAGGCAAAAGGGCGAGCAGGGCGCGCGCGTGCCGTGGTGTCCAGTCGCGACGTGCGCTCGCTGGTCAGCCTCGGTGAAGAAGAGAGGAGACATGAGGGAGCGACGTGGCAGAGGAATCCACATCCGACCAGCAGGCGTCATGGCTGGGAGCTTCTGCGAGCTGGAGGGAGCAGAGGAGGCACCAAGCTGAAGAAGCACGAGGAGGAAGAAGACCACGGCGCGCAGCAGCGGAGCGCGCGACGTAGAGACCCGAAGGGCGCGCAGGCATGGAGGAGCGCGCGGCTTAGAGGAGCCACCATGGAGAGGACCTTGGCTGGCTGGGACTGGGATGAGCCGGCCGGACCCGAGGGAGATAAGGGAGAGAGGAGCACGAGGGAGACAACGCACTGGAGAAGACAACATGAGCACGACGATGCAAAATATCAGAAGAGCGGCAGCCAAAAAAATCAGAGGGAGGGCGGATACTGGATAGAAACGAAAAGATTTTTTTAATATTTCCAGATATTTCTATTTTTAAAAGGAAAGCGTAGATATTTCTAAATCCTGATTTTTAGCGCTAACAGAAGGGTCGACAATTTGGATCGACAGCAATATTGAACACAATATTTAGACAGAATTTGATTAAGTGGATATTTTCGGTGTCAGATGAATTCTTGCCCATCATTTATATTTGAAGGTTTGGATTTGGGCGAGAAACAACAGACTGAATTACACTGATTCCGGCATCGATAATTTGCTCTGCGATTTGACTGAAATTAGCCGGAACCATATCTGCGAATGTATACGCGATTTCGCCGTCGAAACAGCGTGCCGAAGAATAAATTGAATTATATCCTCACACACGATTTCACTCAGACGACGCACGATTCAGATTATTTTGCACCGAGTATTTTAGTCATCGAGTTCAAATTAATTTGTTCGGGGTAAAATCTTCTGAGTGAGTCGGACTTCCGAATTTGTATTCACGCGAGCGATGAATTTTAAATACTCACCGGACGCACCGATTTTCAGAACAAATATGTTCCGAACAGCACAAAAATTTAGGACGAGCCCGAATAGATAAAATAAAAACGATGTCGCACCCGCGACAGACGAAAGAGATGCGATATTAAAATCACAATAGGCGAAGACGATTAAATTTTAGTGTTCGTTTTATCCACTGATATTACGTGCTTAAATCCATACTCGTTGTCGAGAGGAATATAAACACTAGGGGTGTTACACCAGGACCACTAGGAGGCTACCTGTCTGGTACACCGTCCAGAGGTAGATCTCCTGGGTGCAGAGGCCTGCTTAGAGCACTATGCTATCTCTAAGTGGGACACTTTTGAGGCAGGCTTGCAGGATGTTGCATGGTGTGCTCTCTCGTAGTATTGCTCTTTGTTCAGTGGGGTGGCTGACGGTCTTAACCTCAGGTATTACCCCATCGTTCGAATGGCAGTACGGAGAAAATGATCATCTCACCCGTTGGTGAAGGCAATCCTAGGTTGAGCAGCACAGTCAACCTGGTCACCGTGCTGAACACCAAGCTGGACCACGCTCTAGATGGACGGAATTGCGTGCTGAGCGAATGGAGCGCCGCCACCAGGAGAGTGGTTCCCCCGCGCCTGCTAGGACTTAGTACCCTTATCACTTGCCACCCCATGGTCATCATGCTTATGGCGCCCCTAACTGTAGGACCAAGATAGACCTAGAGCCTTAGATCATTAGCGTCGGAGTCCGTAATAAAAGCTTAAGTAATAAGTCTCAGTCTTAGTCGATCAAGTTAGTTTGCTTGTCAGTTCCTTTCGTGCTTGTAATGATTGTCACCAAAATGTTGGTCTCCACTACAGTTGGTTTAGCTAGTAATGATTAATAAAGTTGTTGTTTAGTTGAGAAACCTTTTACTTCTACTTTCCTATTTATTTGAGAAGTTGTGTTTGATCATGTTGAGAGTCGGTGCACAACAGCAAAACTGAATACTCCCGTCGGCCAAAATAATTCCCGTCGGTTTTTAGGGTTGCCGACGGGAGTTAATTAACTACCATCGGCCATAACGAAGCCGACGGGAGATAATGTAGCTCCCATCGGCTTCGTTATGGCCGACGGGGTTTAGGGCGGGCCAGGCTAAACGGGCGCGCCGGCCCACTCGCCTCGGCCTCTCCCTTTCTCGATCGCGCGCGTCGTTCCCGCGCCAGAGCGCCGCCGCCGCCGACCGTCGACCCCGCCGCGCCCGAGCGCCGCCCGCGCCAGCGTCGCCGCCGCCAATCGCAGACCACGCCGCGCCTGAGCGCCCCGCGCCCGAGCGCCGCCCGCAACTGCGCTGCCGCCGACAACCGCCGACTGCCGACCCCGCCGCGCCCGTCCCGTCCCCCACCACTCGCCCCAGCCTGCCCCGCGCCGACCCCGGCCACCGGCGCCGCCTGCCCGTCCCCTTCCCCGGCCACCCCGGCAAAGTAAGTATATGGGCACACGCTGTATATTTATATCGAAAATATGCTTATTCCCATCGGTTGGTTGGTTGCATTGATTAAGCCGACGGGAGTTAACTACGTTGTGGTAGTTTGATTAGTATGATACATTGTTTATTTTCCTAGAGTTTTAGGGTTAAGTGCGCAGACCAGTAGTTAACCCTAGGTGTCACCCGTTCCGGAAGCATGCACATCACATTTATTCATATGTTTGGGCCTAATGCACCTGGACAATCTATGGATGCATAGATTGTATAGTTTCATTCGGTCCAAACACAGGATTACTTGTGATGTGCGTGGTTCCGGGATTGTCCACGTATTTGGACAGCCGGAGAATGGGTGTGGCCGCATGTGATTCGTGCACGTGTCCGATGGTCCGAACGAGATTTCGGCAGCATAACCCAGTTGTTCTCCGTCGCACCATGATTGGCGTGCGTTCGGAGAACAACGGGGTTATGCTGCCGAAATTTCGTTCGGACCATCGGGCACGTCACGAGTCGCATGCGGCCGCCTCCATTCTCGGGTGGGTTTATGGCCTTTCCTATAGTAGGGTTATCACCTAAGCCACGTGCATCGCTCTTATATGCTGAATTTTTGGTTGGTGGTTTACACAACAGCAAAACTGAGCCATCCTGGTCCACAAACATGGAAGATGACCGTGAGTGGATGTATGCTGGTTGGAAGAAGGGCGGATGTCACACAAAGGAATGGTTTCAGAAGACAGAAAACTTTTTAAAGAACGCTCGTGGAGAGTCAACCCATGCTGTGATTAGGTGCCCATACACCAAATGTGGGAACATCCAGTCACATGACAAGAGAACTGTGGCACTACACCTTTGCAGTCATGGGTATGTTCAAGGTTATAAGGTTTGGGATAAGCACGGCGAGTCACGGAGTATAGTATCAGCACAGATGGAGGTGGGTGACGGTGAAAACGTTGATCGGTTGGATCATATGTTAGAAGATATGCAGGCAGAGTTTGTCAACAATCCTGAAGATCCGCCTACAAAAGAGGTTGAAGAGTTGTTCAAACTCCTCCAAGACTTAGAAATGCCTCTGCACGGACACACAACGGTTACCATCCTGCAGTTCGTGACCCATCTAATGAGCATAAAGTCAAAGTTTGGTTGCTCAGCCAAATGTTATAAGGCGATTTTGGACTTGTTTAGTGATGTCCTTCCTGCCGATCATAAGGTGCCTAAAGACATTTACCGGTCAAAGAAGCTGCTAAAGGCTTTGGGAATGCCATATGAGAAGATCGATATATGCCCGTCCAACTGCATGATATATTGGCGCGATCGTGCGAAACTAGAGAAATGCTTGAAATGTGGCCTGTCGAGGTACATAGAGGTGGTAAATGAAGAAGGGGAGAAGGTGACAACCAAGAGGGCACATAAGCAGCTTCGCTGGATGCGTCTCACTCCAAGACTGAAACGTCTGTTCTTGGCTAGTAGAATTGCGAGCCGCATGAGGTGTCGCAAGAATCATAAGCCCCCGAAGGATGGCGTAATGCAGCATCCGTGTGATAGCGACGCATGGAAGGCCCTGGACAGCTTCGATCCAAAATTTGCTAGTGAAGAGAGGAATGTTCGTATTGGGCTGGCGACAGATGGTTTCATGCCTTTCAGTATGACCGCAGCGTCTTACTCATGTTGGCCTGTCTTTGCCATACCGTACAACCTTCCACCTGAAGATTGCATGAAAGATCAGTTTATGTTCTTAACTCTCATCATACCTGGGAAGGATCATCCCGGCGTAAACCTCAATGTTATGCTTGAGCCATTGATTGAGGAGTTGAAAGAGCTTTGGGAAGGAGTGGAGGCGTATGACAGCTTCATGAAGCAAAAATTCAAACTTCGGGCAGCATATTTGTGGTCCATACATGATTATCTAGCGTATGGGATCTTTGCTGGGTGGAGAGTCAGTGGAAGGCTAGGCTGTCCTATTTGTGGAAAAGAAACAAATTGTTTCTGGCTCGATAAGGGTGGGAAGTTCTGTTACTTCGATTGTCATAGGTCTTTTCTTCCTTTGAACCACCCCTTCAGGCTCCAGGCACACGAGTTCAGGAAGGACACCATTGTCACGAAGGAACCCCCGAAGCGTCGCACCGGGTGGGAAATCGCTGAGGAGCTGAGTAATCTAGTGAGAAATGAGGATGGGGATGGGTTTGCAGGTTTCGGGAAGACCCATAACTGGACTCACAAATGTGGCCTTTGGGAGCTCCCTTACATGAGGGCATTGCAGCTCCCACACAACATTGATGTAATGCACCAAGAGCGTAACATGTGTGAAGCACTATTTAACACCGTCATGGATTTCCCAGATAAAACAAAAGACAATTTCAAGGCCCGAGTGGACTTAGGTAACATATGTAACCGCCCAACTCTCATGCTCAGAGAAAATGGAGGCAAGCCTCGTGCTGAATTTGCCTTGAGACCCAATGAACGAAAAGAAGTGATGAAGTGGATGAAAGATTTAAAATTTCCTGATGGGTTATGGTGCGGGGTTCAGAAGATCTGTGAACTTGAAAACAATGAAGATCTATGGGTTGAAGAGTCATGATTACCATATAATGATGGAAAGGCTAATCCCAGTAATGTTGCGTGGTTACATTAACGAGGAAGTGTGGAAAGCGATAGCTGAACTTAGCTATTTCTACAGGAAGCTTTGTGCTAAAGAAATTTTAAAGGAGATGATGCAGAAACTAGAGGAATCGGCACCAGTGCTTCTTTGCAAGCTGGAGAAAATATTCCCGCCTGCGTTCTTCAATCCTATGCAGCATCTTCTTATCCATCTCCCATATGAAGCAAAGGTAGGTGGGCTAGTGTGTTATACGTGGATGTATCCCATAGAAAGAATGTTGAAAAAACTGAAATCAATGGTGGGTAACAAGGCAAAGGTTGAAGGTTGTATAGCAGAGGAGTTCAAATTTAAGGAGATAGCTTTCCTCACATGTGGTTACTTAACTGAAGACCACAATGTATTTGCCCATACGAAGAGGTACCATGAAGATGAAACGATGCATCCGTGCAGTCACATTAGCATATTTCAATGGAACGGCAAGGCTGTTGGTCCACCAGTGGCATATGAATTCAGTGAGAATGAACGGAAATCTGCTTTGCTCTACATGTGGTCAAATATAGAAGAGGCTCAGAAATTCTTCATGTAATAGTTTACTAGGCTTAAAGGAATTGTATATTCAATGTTTAGGAAACACAATGTTTTCTTACTCTTGTTCTTTTTTAGCGAGTTCGATAAAGAAAACTGGAGGTCTTCTCATAACCGTCAACCAACGGCGAAACAGCTAGACAACTTGCGTCTAAATGGATTGCACGGGGGACCTAATTTTATCTCCTGGATCCAAGACCATGTAAGCCTTGTATACTTTGTCCTCATACATCGTGTATAGGTATGACAATTGTAACACTTTTTCCTTTATTGACTGTCAGTTCGGGAATGTACCAGATGACTCACAAAAGTGTCCTGTGGGATCTCCTTCACATGAGGGCATTGATTCTCCCGCACGTCGGCGTAGTGTCCATTTCGACCTGCGTCAGCTTTCTATTGGTAGTGTGATAGTGAAGAGTTATGGCCGTTACGACGTAAACGGGTTTCGCTTCCGTACAACCAAATTTGAAACTTCCCGTCCTTTAGCAGCTACGAAAAATAACGGAGTCGTAATCCGGGCTGAAGATATGGAAAGGCACGAATCCGAGTATTACGGAATCATAAACAATATACTCGAGTGCCAATTTGTAGGGAACAAGGATCTGAGGGTGGTGTTTTTTGATTGTACATGGTTTGACCCGAAGCATTATAGAACCGAATTTGGAATGGCGCAGGTTAAACACAAGCAAATACTTGAAGGGGTCGATAGATATGTCCTTGCTCATCAGGTGGAGCAGGTATATTACTCGTCATATCCATGCCCTAAGTTGAGCGCTTGGTGGGTCGTATACAAAACCTACCCCCGTGATCGGTTGTCCACTCCTGTTCCCGATGATTACAATCGTGAGGCTCAACAAGTTGACGAGGTATTCCAAGAAGCTGAGTTGCCATCCTCATTTGATATAGACCCTGCTCCTACATTGGATTGTTTAGCTGGAGACCTCAATGATATATCATTGCCACAGAAAAGGAAACGAAACGATAAGTAACAAGTTAAGTTTATTTCCATATGAATGTTTATTTGTTTAATGTTGGTTTATTTTGCACCGTTTGTTTATTTATTTACATTACTCAGTACTAATAAAAACTTTCAATCGCTGCAGGATGCCTAAAAAGTTTAAGCAGGTGGTGAAGGGGTTCAGGGACTCCCTTTTCCGAGGGAGTTCCTTGAGCGCTAGTAAGAAGGAGCAGCTCTACAGAAGCCTACACCCAGAGTTACAGGGCCAGCCCTTGGGGTTTTAGAGAGGCGATGTAAGAATCATTGTATTGTTGCTTTTAATTCGTGTAAGACTTTAACGCGTGAATGTGACACTTGAGTTACTTATTTGCAGGATGAGGATGAGGATGAGGATGAGGATGAGGATGAGGTTGAGAGTGGAGGTGAGGAGGCTGAGGCAGGAGGTGAGCAGGGAGAGGGTGGAGGTGGAGATGAGACTGAGGCTGAGGCAGGAGGTGCGGCTGAGGGTGGAGATGAGGCTGAGGCAGCTCCAGCAAGGCGTCCACGTAAGTTTAGAAGGCCCCATGCCGTACAACCGCCACCTGTTCCGAGCTCCGAGGCGGGGAAGACGGTGATCTCCCCCGTCGGAGATAGGTAAGTGTTGTATCTTTTGATTTGAATCAGCTGTATTCATCAAATGTAAGCATGTTTGATGCTTGCCCGTCTTTTTGCAGGGAGTGGTTGGACTACTCTTTCACCGGCCAGGGTCGTCAAAAGCAGGTGAACTCTGTGTTGAGTTCGCTCCTGAAGTTTCACTACCCTGGTCTGGTGAAGACGTCCGACGATGCAGACGCCGCGCCGGTCCTCGTCTCATGTTGGGACGATTACAAGCGGAAGGGCGATGTCACTTATGGTGATGCCCAGGGGCTTGTTCGCGCTGACTTCTGGGTACGTAATCTTGTGTGTGTTATATGGAAGCAATCATTAAAAAGTTAGATATCATTGCATTCTTTTTGTAGGCACGTTTTCGGTTGGCCGACGGGGATGACGCGAACCACGCCGAGAAGGTGTTTCAAGTAAATGCCTATCGGTTGGTGAAGGAGGCCCTGTACGAGGCAAGGATTTAGGCCACGTGCATGTATTATCAACAAATTTTAGGGCAAAAGATGAACAAGAAGACAGGGGCCTCGAGTATATACCTTCGCGAGGAAGAGTATCATAAGGTTATATTTCAATCCTTTCCTTTGTGTTTGTTTCATTTGAATAGGTACTGATATATGTTTGTTTTTATGAAGGTGGTGGTTCCGTGGATGTCTAACCGGCCAGAGGCCTACGCAGCTTGGTGTGGGGTATAGGCTTCTGAAGCCTTCCAACAGAAGTCAAAAAGTCATAGGGACAATCGAGGCACCATGCCGAACCACACCTTCGGTGGCGACAACTTCACGCGAAAGGCGAAACGCCTGGTAAGAAAACTAACAAATATGTTGAGATGTCATATATTCATTTATTGTACTAACTCTGTGTTGTAGGAAGCTCAATTAGGTCGCGAGCCGACTTCCATCGAGGTGTGGGAAGCTGGCCATAGGGGAAGCGACCCTTCCAACCCTTTGTGCAGCCAGACATAAAGGGAGCGTCTGGTGAGCTATTGTCCTCAATATTCAGTTAATGCTCGCAGCATACTAACTAAGGTTATATAATCGATACAGGCGGTATATGCGGAAGAGATGAAGGACCGTCACGGAGAAGACTGCGATTGGAGGACCATGCCGATCGATGCTCAAGCCGTGCATAAATCCGGTGGAGGAAAGGCACATGGACGGTGAGATGTTACATTACATGTCATTTATATAGTGACATGAGCATATGCCTTAATTAATCTTTCTTTGACAACAATTGTAGATTCTCTCTCTTTGATGGAATGATCAACACGACGGATTTTAGAGCGTCTCGGCAGTCGGCATCCGGGTCCAGGAGCTCCGGTCCTAGCTCTCGTCGGCTCATTGAGCAAGAGCATGAGATCGTGAGGCTGCGTGAGGAGAACCGTCAGCGCGATGAGCAATTGAGGGCTCAAACTGAGCAGTTGAGGGCTCAAAGTGAGTACTATGCCTCAGTCCACGCGCAGCAGCAGCAGATGCTTCAAGTAAGCCCATTGCATTATTACTGTTTATTCATTGCTTTACACATCCAATGCGTACTACTAATATGCTTGGTCAATAGTTACTAGCTCAGCAGCAGGGCATTCCCTACGTGGCCCCTCCGCCTCCGTCGCAATGGACGTTCGTCCCTATGGGCCCTCCTCCACCTCCGGTAAGAAATTCTATGTCCATTATCTAGTTACACAGTAAAAACGACGACTTGTGCCGCACTGCACTCATGAATATGTATTATTCTTGTATTCAACAGGGACTTGTGCCGCAGCACCCTCAGTTTAGCACAATACCGGCAAAGCTACCTGCCCCTGGAGCACAGGTTTGTATTCTAACTCTATAGCTATCGCCGACAGTTCAGCAGTTAATATGTACGATTTCTGACAAATTGCATTCTCGCTCCGTAGGACAATCAGGAAGGAAGTGGAACGATGCATGGCTTCGTCAACTCACTATTCGCGTACCCAACTCCGGACGGAGGCAGCGGCCAAAGCTCCAACAACCCTAGCCGTTGCGGTTCGTGAATGTGCTTCGATCTCTACCTTTTCTATAATGAACACTTCTTATGTGCATGAATGTGCTTAGAGACTATATATATATATATGTGTGTGTGTCGATGGATGTGATTGAGGCCCTGGATGGATGTGATTGATGTGTGAATGTGCATGATGATATTTTGTATATTTTCTGTGCCATTGATCATAAATATGGGCTATTTTGGGGAGGGGGACAGTTTAACTCCCGTCGGCTTAGCAAAGCCGACGGGAGTTAAACTGGTACTGTCCAGGATCACTCCCGTCGGCTTAGCCAAGCCGACGGCAGTTGTCGGTACCCAGGCCCGCATGGGCTAACGTGGCGGACCCATAACTCCCGTCGGCCCGAGCCCTGACCGACGGGAGTTAAGCGCCCGCCACGTCAGCCCTGGGCCAGGGCGCGATAACTCCCATCGGCCCTAGATAGCCGACGGGAGTTAATTATCTCCCGTCGGGGCCCACGGGAGTTAATGCAATCCCCGTTGAATAGCCCCTGTCGGCCGGGCACCAACGGGATTTAGCCTAAAACCGACGAGAATAGCTTAATCCCGTCGGTTTTGGGCTTAATCCCGTCGGTACTAGGCCGACGGGAATAGCCTAGATTGCTGTTGTGGTGGAGATCTTTGTTCATTCAGTGTCATGAAGAATTCTATATGCCTTTTCCTATGCTAAAAGATTGCAAAATCATTACTGTTGTGTGAATGACTTCCACAGATGTTTGACAACAGATGAGGAGGAGGGAGGAGTGCCCAGCAGGAGCAGCGTGTCCCATAGGAGGAGAAGCCCCATCCCTAGCCACTGCCTCCCTCCACCCTTAATGTCAGTGGAGCAAATGTTCTTCATGCAAACCCAAGCAGTGCAAGCTATCGGTTAGACTCTAGCAGCCATGCAACAAGCTCAACAACAACCTTAGCCACAACCACAGGTGCTGGTGCCACAAATGCCAAGGGACAAGTGTGATGAGTTCATGATAGGTCACCCCCTATCTTCACCTACTCTGCAGACCCCAAAAATGCCGAGGACTGGCTATGTGCAGTGGAATGGGAACTGCACACCGCCCAATGCAACAATAGGGAGAAGGTTTTGCATGGTCCCGCCTGCTAAGGGGAAGAACCTAGTCTTGGTGGTAGTCCTATCTCGCCACCTAAGGGGTTAAGAGACAACTTCTGCCGATATCTTGTTCTAGAAGGTCTGATGATAATGAAGGAGGGATTTTTAGCACTAAAAGAGGGACCCATGTCTAGTGAGTACATGGACAGATTTCTACAGCTATCTAGTTATGAACCCGAAGACGTCAGCTCTGATGCAAAAAGGCAGTACATGTTCACGAGAGGCTTGGTCGACCCCTTGCATTACCAGCTGATGAATCACACCTTCCCCACCTTCCAACACCTGATCGATAGAGCAATCATGACCGAAAGGATGCGCAAGAAGATGGAAGATCATAAGCGCAAGATGAGTGGACCACAGATCGAGAGCAATAGTCGCCCCCGCTAGTGCCACACCCAGATTTAAGGGACAAAGCCAGGTGCATCTCATATATGCGCCAAAGAAGACAACACATATAATAACAGAGTGTATAGAGATTGTATAGAGATAATGTCACAATATCATCTGAGTAATTATTACATAGCGGAAGTCTTACAAAATAAAGGATAAATATAGATCGAACTAAAGTCCATCATTGGCGCTATAAAGTCAAATGGGAGACGATGACCTAGACCTCTCACGAACACATCGCATCATCCACCATGTGTCTCGTCCTATGGTACCTTTCCTTAACCTATGGGCGGTGTGAGACAGCAAGGGTGAGCTCACACATGTTTATCGCTCAACAAGTTGTGCGGAATAATGTGTATGAACTCACCAAAGGTGGGAGCTCAAGTGAGGTGTAAGGCTTACCAAAAATAATGGTTAAAACTGAGCCTTGCTTTTAAAATTGGTCAAAATTTTATTAGCAATTATTAAGTACAAGTAGATACCAAACCATAATAATAATAAAACAAAGTTAATAACAAATCCCATGTAATGCAAATGACAAACTAAATTTAGTTCCATAATTTAATCATGCGAGAGTCCCGAGCTGCTCTTGACCGTGAGCTCGGCTAGTATACCAGTTTTACACTCAGCAGAGGTTGTACCCTGTACCCACAAGTCATGTATCCCATGTCGCCAGGGTTAGCTAGACCCTTAGACACTACTGAGCTGAATGGCTAGGGATCCACTACGAGGCCTTTACAAAGTTCCACTAGCTTCCGAAAACCCGCTACAGTTTATGGGAAGAGCACTTGCAAGAATCCCTCGTCGGACTGCCATCGCATCAAAATCAACCCGAGAACCTCCCTGCATGCAACTCCCCTACTGCCCTTGCCCCTTTCGGGTAAGGTAGTCTTCCACTAGCTTTCCTAATTAGTCAGCCAAGGGCGTCCCATTCCACCCTTGTGGTGGCACGTGTTTCTCAAGTTAAGCTCCATTTTCCAATTAAAAATATAATGATCTTGACATGAACATAAATAAAATAATAGAATAATTGGAACATGGACATAATGTAATATTAATCCTAAAACCATATAGAGAAATAGCAAAACTACCCAAGTGATTCAGGGGTAAACAAGGTAAAAAGGATAAAAGACTAGGGTGACCTATTGGGTCCCATCAAAATTAAACCAATGCATGAATAAGTGATATTAAAGAACAATATTGGGTAATAAAAGTGGTCAAGGGCACAACTTGCCTAGGACTTGAGATTCCAGGTACCAGGATGATCCTCAGATTCTCGTGACCTCACGCTAGTCATAGCAATACAAACAAACATGGTATAAACAAAATTAACAGCACACCAAAACATACGAATAAACTGCATAATAATGATCTACGCGTCGCTACGGGATCGCGGGAACGAGACCACTAAATTCAGAGTTATGGTTAAGGAGTTATAATAGAAGATCTATGTGATTAAAATATCAAACTATATTATAAATTGATTAGTATACATCATATGTTAGGATTAGTTAACTCAACTTTAATCTAAGTCATTATTTGATTATAAATCATTTTTAGGCCAAAGATAAACCCTAAGATCATGATTCTATATTATTATTAGAATAAGCTAATCCCAAAAATATAGGTTAATCAAATTAGTTACCTAATTATAAAAGTATGGGATATCATAAAATAAATGTTTCTACTGCGTAGTAAATGTTTATACCAGGCTAACACGACTTGAACGGACCAAATCGGAATTGAAACGAAGAAGTTATGGATTTCCAAAGGTTTTATGTGCGTGGCCTAAGAATAATTAAGAAATAAATTTTATTACTGTTTTCATGCCAAAACAGAGACACTAGGTGATAAACAATAATATTACAAAATTATAGAAACTGAAATGGATTAATTTGGACATAATATGAATTTTCTAGGAATTTAACAAGTTCTAATAATTAATTTTGCATCAAAAATAAATTTCTATTCAATTGTCCCCTGATATTCTTGTTTCCTGGACTGGGCGCATTAAAACAGAAAAATGCAGGGGCCTCGGGGTAAGAATCCCAAGACTCAGTGAACAGTTATTATGGACCGCGGGTTGTTTTCTCAAATTGTTAGGGTCCCTTAAGCAAAGTCCCTAGGACGAATCGGTATAGGCCGATCCCGACCGTCCGATCCGAGATGGGAGGTCACGATTAGACCAAGCTCGTCCTTCAACAGGTACCTGGCGATAACCACCGGATCCGCATCCGAAGGTGGATGATCACGCCATCACCCATCATCGGACCGATCCGACCGATCTCAATCCTAGGCGACGAACGACCGAAAACCATGTCTGCCGCGGTGCCATTACCGGCCCTTGATGCAATGGCACCAATGTGGTTCGAACTTAAATTAAACAGGTGTTACACGATATACCAACTAAAGGAACATATTTGAAAGAATACTCACTGGCTATTTCACCCCGCAATGTCTCGACCACGGCGCACGGCGACTTTGCTCCTCCGGCGAGCGATTACCGGCACGTAGAGCTCCGATTTCGCCCAGTTGAGCCTCGCGCGCACTCCAGAGACCGCGCAGAGACACACCGACCAACTATCGCGGCCACACCGGTGTTGTCGGCATGGGACCACGGCGGCAGTGAGTTCCGCCCGTGAGAATCGCAGTGGCGAATTGGTGGCTGGCGAGAGATTGTGAATAAAGGAGGGAGAAGAAGAAAGAATTGCATGGGTCGCCCTTTGTACCCAGTCTGGGGGGCAGCCCGGTCAGCCCACGCCCGTGAATTTCGCGGCGGAGCTGTTGCATCGGCCGATCTCCACGGCAGGTGGGCGAAGCTGGGGAATGTAGTGACTGACAGTGTGCCCCACAGCGCACCGAGTCACCCAGGTCATGTCGGGCACAGGTGAGTGGCGGAGGAGGCGGTGACGTACGGGTCCCATGCGGCATGATCGTGTGGAGTGTGCGACTGGCAACATGGGCCCGCTAGCTAGTGATACGCCACGGAGCTGGCGTGCGTGGGTAAAGGCTCATGTCCCGGGCCCATTGGCAGTGATTCACCTGAATTCGGTGCGCCCTGGGGTGGCTGTCACGGCGGGCCCACAGATCAATGACAAGAAGCCAGGGTGTAACGCTCCAAAATCCTATTCTGGATAAATTAAGGAAACTCATTTCAAATAATAGATTACCTAAAAGATTCTTATGTCAATTATCCTTTGTGTTAAAGATTTATTCTCTAAAAAATGAATTAAGTTAAACTATCTCTTAATATAGATTTTACATAAGAATATATATCCTATTAAATAAATATGTGAAGAGTATAAATTTATTTTATTGTACTTCAAAAATGTGGCTATGTGTTTGAATTATTTTCTTTAATAAATATTATTATAAAATATCTTACATGAATTATTCCTACTAATTTTCATTTGCTTAAATGAATAAATTAATTAATAAAAATTCTTTGCATTCATGTTGAGTTTTTGTCTGTTGCAATTTATGCTTGAAATAAAAAAAATTAACTTAGCTCTAAATTAGACATGAATTTTAAATTTAAAATAGAAAGCAGAAATTAGAAATATAAGCTAATATAATGGATTGATGTATGTTTTGTTGGTTTGTTTGTATATGATGTCCTTTAGGTAATGTTGATAAAAATTAGGGTATCGCAATAAGATATTTAAGAAAATACTCCTTCCAGCTCACATGTAACACCCAAAAAAATTTAAATAAAAATATATCTAAGATTTATTTAAATTGAAGGACTAATATGATTAGTACAAATTAACAACAATATTATTAGAATAAAAGAGCTAAGTTAGAATTCCTAATAGATAGGATATGATTGTAACAAATAAGTACCAGATTAGATCTATCATGTAACCGCCCACCTCCTAACCTATATAAATACATGCCATCATAATACCTCAAGCCATCAATCAAAGACTCATCTCAACCATAGCCTCGCAGCAGCCACCGCTCGCCGGTGGGCCTGCCACCGTGGGCAGGATGCTGCATCCCCGTTCCGACGTGAATAGGATCGTGCGGGGGAGAAACGACCCTGGCCATCGATCCAGTGATGAGCGCTCACGGTTGAATCTCAAATACCGCATCGTGATCGAAAATCATAGCCGTTGATCTCGGATCTTTTGGCCGAGATCAGATCACGGGATCCATTAATGTCGAGCATTGGATTGGGATCTGACCGCTGACAGTGGATTCCGGTTCACGACTTTGTGGATCTAATCTCGGGCGTTAAAAATAGATCGAACAACCCCTGATGATGGATACCCCTTCGACCTCGGTAATTTGCTAAAGAGCCCTCTGTTTTATCAGAATCAACCCGCCGTCCAGAGGAGTGTAAAAGTAATTCAGTTTATGCTCTGGAAATTTACAAATTGATCCTTGGAGCTAGTAAAATTAGTATTAAGTGATCCTAAATCTTATTTAATGCATATCTTCCACGTTTTAACTCTGAATTGACCCGTTCCAGTTGCGCTAGCCTCGTAATAAAATTGTCTACACATTAGTAACATTATTTTATCATATAACATGTTCTCAAAATAGTTAACTAATTTGTTCACCCTATGTTTATTGGGTTAACATGTTAATATAGTATTTCAATTCAGAGTATCTATACTTTTACTGGAACAGGATTATGTTATTACTTACCCTAAAGTTGAATCGGTTATTTTTTATATGGTTCTCACATGATATATAGCACAAAATATATTATTATCATTTAATCACCTAAAACTTCAGAAAATCATATCTTTATAACCATAACTCCGATTTTAGTCGTTCTCGAACCTACGATCTTGTAGCATCGCGTAGAATATTATTATACAGTTTGTGCTTATGTTTGGTACGATGTTAATTTTGCCAATACCAAGTTTGTTTGTATTGCTATGAATAGATGTGAGGTCCCGAGAATCTGAAGATCATCCTAGTACCTGGAATCTTGAGTCCCAACAAGTTGTGCCCTTGATCACTTCTTTTTACCCAATCATGTTCTTATTAATCCTAATGATCTGCATAGGTTAATTTTGATGGGACCCAATAGGTTACCCTAGCTTGGCTATCTTTATACCTTGTTTACCACTGAATTTTTGGGTAGTACCTGCTATTGCTATATGTGGTTTTGGGTATGGAGATACATATTATTTAGGATCATACTTTTATTATCAATTTGTTATTTACTGTTCATGATAAGATCATTATGTTAATTGGAACATGGAGCGACCACCTAGGAAAACGATGCTACCACAAGGGTGGTATGGGATGCCCTCGGCTAACTAATTAGGAAAACTAGTGGAGGACTACCTTACCCGAAAGGGGCAAGGGCAGTAGGGGAGTGGTCAGTGTAGGGAGGTCCATGGGTTGATTTTGCTGCGATGGCGGTCAAGCGAGGGGTCCCTGCATTGGAGCTTCCTAGAAACTGTAGCGGGTTTTCTGAAGCTAGTGAAACTTTGTAAAGGCCTCGTAGTGGTACCCTGCCTCGCTTCCTTGGTAGAGGTGTATGGGGTCCGATCAACCATGTGGCAAATGGGTAACACGACTTGTGGGTAAAGATGCGCAACCTCTGCAAAGTGTAAAACTGGTATATCAGCCGTGCTCACGATCATGAGCAGCTCGGACCCTCACATGATTAATTTATGGAACAAAATTCAATTTGTCATATGCATTGCATCGCAGGTCTTGTTATCACTTTTGTTCTACTACTTAATTGGGTTGGTATTTACTTATACTTAGTATTTGCTAATAAAATTTTGACCAACTTTAAAAGCAATGCTCAACTCTAACCATCCTCTTTGGTAAGCCTTACACTTCACATGAGCTCCCACCTTGGGCGAGTTCATGCACATTATTCCCCACAACTTGTTGAGCGATGAACGTATGTGAGCTCACTCTTGCTTTCTCACACCCCCACAGGTCAAGAATAGGTACCATAGTAAGAGGCGCATGAAGGATGTTGTGATGAGTTCGTGAGTGGTCTAGGCCGTCGTCTTCCAGTCAACTTTGGTTTGCTAGATCGTTGTTGTCGGGGACCATAATTAGGGGTACCCCCAAGACTCCTAAACTCGGTTGGTAATCACCATCAGCACAAGCTGCAAAAGCCTCATGGGCGCAATTCAGGTAAAGGCTCTGTCCACTCAAGGGACACGATCTCGCCTCGCCCGAGCCCAGCCTCGGGCAGGAACAGTAGACCCAGGCGGATTCACGCCTCGCCCGAGGGCCTCCTCAAGCAACGGGCGCACCTTCGACTCGCCCGAGGCCTAGCTCGGGCAAGCTTCGCAGTGAAGCAACCTTGGCCAGATCGCCTCGCCAACCGACCGTATCGCAAGAGCATTCAATGCAAGGATCACCTGACACCTTATCCTGACGCGCGTTCCTCAGTCGGTAGGGCTGAAGTGACCGCAGTCACTTCGCCCCTCCACTGACTGACCTGACAGGAAAACAGCGCCGCTTGCCCTGCTCCGACTGCTGTGCCACCCGCCAGGGTGAGGCTGAGAGCAGCCGAGTCCAGCCTCAGGCGCCATAAGAAGCTCCACCTCGCCCAACCCCGGGGCTCGGCCCCTGCCTCGACCTCGGAAGACGGTCTCCGCCTCGCCCGACCCTAGGGCTCGGACTCAACCTCGACCTCGGAAGACGGTCTCCGCCTCGCCCGACCCTAGGGCTCGGACTCAACCTCGACCTCAGAAGACGGTCTCCGCCTCCCCCGACCCTATGGCTCGGCCTCAACCTCGACCTCGGCAAACGGTCTCCGCCTTGCCCGACCCTAGGGCTCAGCCTCCGCCTCGACCTCGGAGGAGTCACCGCCTCGCCCGACCTTGGGCTCGGACCGACCATGTTGCAGGGGGGTACATCATTACCCTACCCCTAGCTAGCTCAGGCTACGGGGAACAAGACCGGCGTCCCATCTGGCTCGCCCCGGTAAACAAATAATGATGGCACCCCGCATGCTCCCATGACGACGGCGGTTCTCAGCCCCCTATAGAAGCAAGGAGACGTCAGCAAGGTCCCGACAGCACCGACAGTTGTGCTTCTACAAGGCTCAAGCGCTCCTCCGACGGCCACGACATCACATGCACAGGGCACTAACACCTCTCCGACAGCCACGTCGGCATGTACATAGGGCTCTGGCTCCTCTCTGCTGGACACGTTAGTATATTACTACACCCCCATTGTACACCTGGACCCTCTCCTTACATCTATAAAAGGAAGGTCCAGGGCCCTCGTACGAGGAGGTGGCCGCGCGGGAGGACGGGCTGATGGACAGGCTCTCTCTCTCCCTCGCGAACGCTTGTAACCCCCTACTGCAAGCGCATCCACCCTGGGCACAGGACAACATGAAGCCGTGGTTTTCCCCCTTCTTGTGTTCCGTCTCGCGCCGACCCATCTGGGCTGGGGCACGCAGCGACAATTTACTCGTCGGTCCAGGGACCCCCCGGGGTCGAAACGCCGACAATTGGCGCGCCAGGTAGGGGCCTGCTGCGTGTTGACAAACAGCTTCCCGTCAAGCTCCAGATGGGTAGTCTCCAGCAACCTCTCCAGCCCGGGACGCTGCTCCATTTTGGGAGTCTCGAGTTCATGTCCCTCGACGGCAGCTACGACATGGTACTCCTTCCTCCGCCGCGCCACAACGACAACGACGACCGTCAGCCCGCCCGACGGCGGTGGAATCGACGACGTCTTCCCCCCATGGCGGAAGAGCAGCATCCGGGCCTGTCCCGTCACCTTCCCCGCCGCAGGAGGAGGAGGCGGGGCAACCATGGCCAAGCAGGAGGCGGCACCTCGTTGGCTGTCGAGCGAGTCGACGACGCCGGCGCCCCAGCGGGGGACACGTCGGGCGTTGACCTCGTGTCTGAGACGAAGACGAGCGTCGTTTCCCCTCAACACGCCAACCCCAAGCGGACGGATGATGCCAGCACGCTCGCGAAGGACTTGCTGGGCGTTGGCCTCGTACCTGAGATAACGGTGCAGTCTGTCCCCGACGCGACTTCGTCACCACCCGTCGATCAAGAGGTACCGTCCGTTTTCCACCCTGTGCCTTTTAGATTCAGCTTCGACCCACCAAGCGACCTCGCTTCAGTGGACGCTTTCATAAAGGCATATCCTAACCTTCCGAGGTACCATATGTGGTCAACCTGGGACCGACTGACGGCCGTCTCGACCTACGGGCCCCCGGGTTCCGAGGAAGATGACGAGCCTGACTCTGGTTGGGATTTCTCCGGGCTCGGTAACCCTAGTGCCATGCGAGACTTCATGGCCGCATGTGACTACTGCCTCTCCGATTACTCCGATGGTGACCACAGCCTTGACGACGAGGACTGTGGCCCAAGTCGCGAATGTTTCCACGTCGATCTAGGGGGTCTCGACGAAGGCAACCACCTTGGTATGCCGGAGGACAGCGATCCCCCTAGGCCTGCGCCTCGCGTTGACATCCTTCGGGAGCTAGCTATGGTCCCAGTCCCTGCGGGGGGTCAGGACACACAGCTCGAGCAAATCCGCAAGATGCAGGCCAGGCTCGACGAGGAAGCAGGACAACTTATGCAGCTCCGGTAGAACATCAGGCAGGAGTGGGCAGGCCGAGCACCAGCCGGAGAAGCGTGTCATCTGGCCCAGGACATCTAGCACCGCATCGCTAACGATGCCAGCGCAAGGCTGCCCCCGGCTTCCAGTGGGGTCGGCTAGAACCTGGCTGCAGCAGCAATACTACTCCGAGTGATGCCGGAGCCATCCACCACCGATGGGCGGTGTATCCAGGGAGAACTCAAGAATCTCCTAGAGGATGTCGTGGTCCGACGGGCCGAAAGCTCTGCCACCCGAAGGCAAGGGTACCCCCCGGAGCATCGCGCTACGACTTCCCGATTCATGAGGGAAGCCTCGGTCCACACCGGGCGCACGCGGGACGCAACGCCTGCAGCCCCGGGTCGCCTCGGCAACGAGCACCACTGCCGCGACCGTCGAGCCCACCTCGACGAGAAGGTGCGCCGAGGCTACCACCCCAGGCGTGGGGGACGCTATGACAGCAGGGAGGATCGGAGCCCCTCGCCTGAACCACACGGTCCGCAAGCTTTCAGCCGGGCCATACGACGGGCGCCGTTCCTGATCCGGTTCTGAGCCCCGACTACCATCACCAAGTACTCGGGGGAAACAAGGCTGGAACTGTGGCTCGCGTACTACCGGCTGGCCTGCCAGCTAGGTGGAACAGACGATGACAACCTCATCATCCGCAACCTCCCCCTGTTCCTCTCCGACGCCGCCCGAGCCTGGCTGGAGCATCTGCCTCCTGCGTAGATCCCCAACTGGGATGACCTGGTCAAAGCCTTCGCCGACAACTTCCAGGGCACATACGTGCGCCCTGGGAACTCCTGGGATCTCCGAAGCTGCCGCCTGCAGCCAGGAGAATCCCTGTGGGACTACATCCGGCGATTTTTGAAGTAGCGCACCGAGCTGCCCAACATCACCGACTCAGATGTCATCGGCGCGTTCCTCGCCGGCACCACTTGTCGCGACCTGGTGAGCAAGCTAGGTCGCAAGACTCCCACCAGGGCAAGCGAGCTGATGAACATCGCCACCAAGTTCGCATCTGGTCAGGAGGCGGTCGAGGCCATCCTCCGGAAGGACAAGCAGCCTCAGGGATGCCAGCAGGAAGACGTCCCCGAGGCGTCCGCTCAGCGCGGCACAAAGAAGAAGGGCAAGAAGAAGTCGCAAGCGAAACGCGATGCCACCAACACAGATCTTGTCGCTGCCGCTGAGCACAGGAACCCTCGGAAGCCTCCCGGAGGGGCCAACCTGTTCGACAAGATGCTCAAGGAGTCGTGCCCCAATCATCAGGGTCCCGTCAAGCACACCCTTGAGGAGTGCGTCATGCTTCGGCGCTACTTCCATAAGGCTAGGCACCCGACGGAAGGTGGCAAAGGCCATGACAACGATAAGAAGGAGGGCCACAAAGCAAGGGAGTTCCCCGAGGTCCACGACTGCTTCATGATCTGTGGTGGGCGAGTGGCGAACGCCTCGGCTCGGCACCGCAAGCAGGAGCGCCGGGAAGTCTGCTCGGTGAAGGTGGCGGCGCCAGTCTACCTAGACTAGTCCGACAAGCCCATCACCTTCGACCAAGGCGACCACCCCGACCGCGTGCAGAGCCCAGGGAAGTACCCGCTCGTTGTCGATCCCGTCATCGGCAACGTCAGGCTTACCAAGGTCCTCTTGGACGGAGGCAGCAGCCTCAACATCATCTACGCCGAGACCCTCGGGCTCTTGCAGATCGATCTGTCCATGATTCGGGTCGGTGCGGCGCCCTTTCACAGGATCATCCCCAGGAAGCGCGTCCAACCCCTTGAGCAACTCGATCTGCCCATCTGCTTCAGGACTCCCTCCAACTTCCAAAAGGAAACCCTGATGTTCGAGGTGGTCGGTTTCCGAGGAACCTACCACGCAGTGCTGGGGAGACCATGCTACGCCAAGTTCATGGCCGTCCCCAACTACACCTACCTCAAGCTCAAGATGTCGGGCCCCAACGGGGTCATCACCGTCGGATCCACGTACCGACACGCGTACGGATGCGACATGGAGTGCGTGGAGTACGCTGAGGCCCTCGCTGAATCCGAGGCCCTCATCGCCGACCTGGAGAGCCTCTCCAAGGAGGTGCCAGATGCGAAGCGCCATGCCGGCAACTTCGAGCCAGCAGAGGCGGTTAAGTCCGTCCCTCTCGACCCCAGCAACGACGCCTCCAAGCAAGTCCGGATCGGCTCCGAGCTCGACCCCAAATAGGAAGCAGTGCTCGTCGACTTTCTTCGCGCGAACGCCGAGGTTTTTGCGTGGAGTCCCTCGGACATGCCTGGCATATCGAGGGATGTCGCCGAGCACTCGCTGGATATTCGAGCTGGAGCCCGACCCGTGAAGCAGCCTCTGCGCCGATTCGACAAAGAAAAGCGCAGAGCCATAGGCGAGGAGATCCACAAGCTGATGGTTGCAGGGTTCATCAAAGAGGTATTCCATCCTGAATGGCTAGCCAACCCTGTGCTTGTGAAAAAGAAAGGTGGGAAATGTAGGATGTGTGTAGACTACACTGGTCTAAACAAAGCATGTCCGAAGGTTCCCTACCCTCTGCCTCGCATCGATCAAATCGTGGATTCCACTGCTGGGTGCGAAACCCTATCATTCCTCTATGCCTACTCAGGGTATCACCAAATCAGGACGAAAGAGTCCGACCAGCTCGCAACCTCTTTCATCACACCTTTTGGCATGTACTGCTATATTACTATGCCATTTGGTTTAAGGAATGCAGGCACGACATACCAAAGGTGCATGAACCACGTGTTCGGAGAGCACATTGGCCGAATGGTCGAGGCTTACGTCGATGACATCATAGTCAAGACGAGGAAAGCCTCCGACCTCCTCTCTGACCTTGAAACGACATTCAAGTGTCTCAAGGCGAAAGGCGTAAAACTCAACCTCGAGAAGTGTGTCTTCGGAGTCCCCCGAGGCATGCTCCTGGGGTTCATCGTCTCGGAGCGGGGCATCGAGGCCAACCCAGAGAAAATCGCGTCCATCACCGACAAGGGGGCCTATCAAGGACTTAAAAGGAGTACAAAGGGTCATGGGATGCCTTGCGGCTCTGAGCCGCTTCATCTCGCGCCTCGGCGAAAGAGGCCTACCCCTGTACCGCCTCTTAAGGAAGACCGAGCGCTTCACATGGACCCCCGAGGCCGAGGAAGCCCTCGGGAACTTAAAGGCACTCCTTACAAGCGCGCCCATCCTGGTGCCCCCCGCTGCAGGAGAAGCCCTCTTGATCTACGTAGCCGCAACCACTCAGGTGGTCAGCGCCGCGATCGTAGTCGAGAGACGAGAAGAAGGGCATGCATTGCTCGTCCAGAGGTCGGTCTACTTCATCAGTGAAGTACTGTCCGAGACCAAAATCCGCTACTTGCAAATTCAGAAGCTACTGTACGCGGTAATTCTGACGCGGCGAAAGTTGTGACACTACTTCGAGTATCATCCGGTGACTGTGGTGTCATCCTTCCCCCTAGGGGAGATCATCCAGTGCCGAGAGGCCTCGGGTAGAATTGCAAAGTGGGCGGTGGAGATCATGGGCGAGACAATCTCGTTCGCTCCTCGGAAGGCCATCAAGTCCCAAGTCTTGGCAGACTTTATGGCTGAATGGGTCGACACCCAGCTTCCCGCAGCTCCGATCCAACTGGAACTCTGGACCATGTATTTCGACGGGTCGCTGATGAAAACAGGAGCGGGTACAGGCCTGCTCTTCATCTCACCCCTCGGGCAGCACCTTCGCTATGTGCTGCGCCTCCATTTCCCGGCGTCAATCAACGTGGTCGAGTATGAGGCTCTGGTTAACGGGTTGCGCATCGCCATCAAGCTAGGGGTTCGGCGCCTCGACGCTCGTGGCGACTCGCAGCTTGTCATCGACCAAGTCATGGAGAACTCCCATTACCGCGACCCGAAGATGGAGGCCTACTGCGACGAGGTTTGGCGCCTGGAAGGCAAGTTCTACGGGCTCGAGCTCAACCACATCGCTCGACTGTACAACGAGACTGCGGACGAGCTGGATAAGATAGCCTCAGGACGGACAACGGTTCCCCCGGACGTCTTCTCCCGAGACCTACATCAACCCTCCGTCAAGACCGACGACATGCCCGAGCCCGGGGAGGCCTCGGGCCAGCCCTAGGCACCCTCGGCCGCCGAGGGTGAGGCGCTGCGCGTCGAGGAAGAGCGAAATGGGGTCACGCCTAATCGAAACTGGCAGACCCCGTACCTGCAATATCTCCACCGAGGAGAGCTACCCCTCGACAGAGCCGAAGCTCGGCGACTGGCGCAGCGCGCCAAGTCGTTCGTCTCGCTGGGTGACGAAAAGGAGCTCTACCACCATAGCCCCTTAGGCATCCTTCAGCGATGCATATCCATCGCCGAAGGTCAGGAGCTATTGCAAGAAATACACTCGGGGGCTTGCGGTCATCACGCAGCACCTCGGGCCCTTGTTGGAAACGCCTTCCGATAAGGTTTCTACTGGCCGACCACGATGGCCAATGCCACTAGGATTATACGCACCTGCCAAGGGTGTTAATTCTACGCAAGGCAGACACACCTGCCCGCTCAGGCCCTGCAAACAATACCCATCACCTGGCCATTTGCTGTGTGGGGTCTAGACCTCGTGGGTCCCTTGCAGAAGGCACCCGAGGGCTACACGCACCTGCTGGTTGCCATCGACAAATTCTCCAAGTGGAATGAGGTCCGACCCCTAAACAGCATCAGGTCCGAGCAGGCGGTGGCGTTCTTCACCAACATCATCCATCGCTTTGGGGTCCCGAACTCCATCATCACCGACAATGGCACCCAGTTCACTGGCAGGAAGTTCCTGGATTTCTGCGAGGACCACCACATCCGGGTGGACTGGGCCGCCGTAGCTCACCCCATGATGAATGGGCAGGTAGAGCGTGCCAACGGCATGATTCTGCAGGGACTTAAGCCGAGGATCTACAACGACCTCAACAAGTTCGGCAGGCGATGGATGAAGGAACTCCCCTCGGCGGTCTGGAGTCTGAGGACGACGCCAAGCCGAGCCATGGGCTTCACGCCGTTTTTTCTAGTCTATGGGGCCGAGGCTATCTTGCCCACAGACTTAGAATACGGTTCCCCGAGGACAAGGGCGTACGACGACTGAAGCAACCAGACCAGCCGAGAAGACTCACTGGACCAACTGGAAGAGGCTCGGGACATGGCCTTACTACACTCGGCACGATATCAGAAGTCTCTGCGACGCTACCACGCCCGAGGGGTTCGGTCCCGGGACCTCCAGGTGGGGGACTTGGTGCTTCGGCTACGACAAGACGCCCGAGGGCACCACAAGCTCACACCTCCCTGGGAAGGGCCGTTCATCATCACCAAGATTTTGAAGCCCGGAACATACAAGCTGGCCAACAGTCAAGGCGAGGTCTACAACAACGCTTGGAACATCCGATAGCTACGTTGCTTTTACCCTTAAGATGTTTTCAAGTCGTTCATATACCTCGTTCTCTTTACATACACAAATAGAGTCTAACCGTCAAGGAAGGGTCAGCCTTGCCTCGGCAAAGCCCGACCCTCCCTCGGGGGCTAGAAGGGGGGAACCCCCTCTGCGTCAAATTTTTCCTCGGAAAAAGACTTTCTGCCAGAACATCTTTCGCGCTTTTTGACTACTTCAATAGTGGGATCCTGAAAACGACGGAGTACATGTAAGCGGCAAGGCCGACCGAGCCGAGGGACTCCTATGCCTCCGGGATACGGATACCTCACTCATCACCTTCTGCGATAAGTAACTCACGCTCGGATAAGCGATTCTGCTGACCGAATAAGTCTTAACGCTCGAAAACTTTTCTGCCAAAACGACTTTCGTGTTTCCCGACTATATCGATAACAGAATCCCGTGGACGAGTAAGAGTACACGTAAGCGGCGAGGCCGACCGAGCCGAGGGACTCCTACGCCTCTGGGATACGGATACCTCACTCATCACCTTCCGCGATAAGTAACTCTCGCTCGGATAAGCGATTCTGCTACCGATGAACAAGTCCTAATACTCGAAACAAGAGGAAAAGAAATGCAGCTTTATAACACGACAATGATATGTTTGGGCCTCGGCGGCCGCAAAAAACATACGCACACTACAGACAAACTGTTCCTGCAGGTTCAGACATCAACAGGGGGAGCAACAACACCCTCGGCGTCGACTCCACCTTCGGCGGAATCCGACCCGGCCTCGGACAGCGACACGGTCGGAGGATCTCCACCTCGAAGGAAGATGTCAGCACCGCGCCTGGGCCATCGCCGCTAGGGTCTCCTCCAGGAACCCGGCCCGAGAAGATGGCTTGACCGGCCGCTCTGTAGCCTCAGCCAGCCATCCCCCGAGGACATAAGCCCGGCTCATGGCCTCAGCAGCCTGACTCCGGGGTTTGTCCCGCCAGTGGACGACCTGGCCAGGTTCCAGCCGCCGCTGCTACGCCTCCTTGGACTGGGAAGTCCCCTGCTCCTGGGCCTACGAAGCTTCTTCTCGAGCCGACTCCGCCTCTGTCCACGCTAACGCCGCTGCCTCCGGCTCCGGCTCATCGTAGAGCGGCCGAGGGTTTCTTTAACTAAACAAGAGAAGCCTTGCATGGCAAGGCTGACCGAGCCGAGGGACTCCTACGCCTCTGGGATACGGATACCTCACTCGTCACCTTCCGCACAGGGCAACTCACACTTGGTTAAGCGGTCCAGCTAGCCGACAGGCGAGTCCTGGTGCTCGAAATGAGGAAGAAACATTGTATTGCACTCAAATACCGGGATGTTCAGGCCCCGACAGCCACAATGAACAGACACCGGCACTCAAGGTGCCATTACAAACGGAACTCCGGTTCCACTCCTGCGGGTACGAACAACCCCCACATCGGAGGGCCTGCGGGACGACAAACTCCGGGTGACTCGCCGGCGACCTCTGCAGCAGCAGCGATGGTCCCAGGGCGAACGCTACTGCTGGAAGGCTCTCGTTCGCGTCCCCTCGCGGAGGACAAGAACCAGATATTAAAGCCAAAGAGCCGGAGGCCCGGAGCACAGATGGCGGCGATGATCTCGTCGGCGGAGAAACCTTCTCCGGCTGCCACCACCTCAGCACCGATGGCGGCGTCCACCTGCCCACCAACACCGCACCAGCGAGCGTCGGCCGCCCCAAAGCGCGCCGACAGGTCCTTACCCCCGTCCTCGCCACGAAAACGAGAACGGGACCATCCCAAAACACGAGTATCGCCCTCGCGGCGTACGACATGTTGTGAGACCCTCCGGTGCGGCCGACCACAGTCACCCGGACAGAGGATGGAATGCTGCACCCTGGCCGGGCAGCAGCAGTTCGCCTTCCCCCCGCATGGCTGGAGGACGCCTCCTCCGCAGAGCTAGAGGATGGTTTCCACCCCTAGATGCCGGAGGAAGAAGCGGGACGCTAGCCCACGCGAAGGCAGGCCCCGGCTCGCCCCCCGCCCCAGCAAGGATGATGAAGATCCTTGAAGCTGAGGGCGGGGCAGAGGCCGCAGCCTGGCTTGCTTCTCCCCACCATCGAACCGGTGGTAACCTTCCTGCGTGACCATTGGTGAGGGGATGCAGCCGGGCTGCCAGATGAAAATCCTTGAAGCCGAGCAATGGCTGCAAGGTGCCATCCTCCGCAAAGTTGCGCTCCTCCAACAGCAGCAAGACGAAAGCAACGCGGGCGCTCCCCATCCGGGGGCTCGGAAGGTGGAAGGGCGCAATGCATGAGGGGAGTGAGAAGGCATGGCTGCCACCCAGGGGGTCGATCCCTTTTTAAAGGCGACTCTCCCCACTCGCGTCCTCAGGCATCGCGGACTAAGTCTTCACCAACGCGCTCCAGGGTCCTCCCCCTACGACACGGGGGCTGGGTCCCACACGTCATGCAAGCTGGCCCGGACAGAAGAAGCCAAACCGCCGCGCGCGGAGCATGTAACCGCCCAGCGGTTACAAGCACTCCTCCATCTTCGCCTAAACCAGCGGGTGAAAGGGCGGATCACCATGCAGGCGGCATGCAACTGCACCACGGGGACACACCCTTTCGACTTCGACGCATCCAACATGGAGGCCCAGGCCCACACGTCATGTAACCGGCGCGCCGGTTACTACGTGCGAAAAACTACACCGCCACTTACACCAGTGCCGAGCCTTCTCCACTGCGGAACCGGTGCCGCGACTCGAGGCAACCCTGTGCATGGCCCAACAGTGCCAACCAAGCACATCAGTCACAGGTCAGTCAGCCGCGGGAGAAGGTGCGATGGTCGATACAGCCAAAAGTGGGCCGGTCGGTAATGGCGGCAGCAGGAGGGCGGAAGAAGCAGTCAAATCGTCTGCAAGCTCACGTCCCCTCCTGGAGCAGCAGGGGAGCCTTCTCCCACGGCATGAAGAAGACGCGCTCGTGTTCCGTCCCTCGAACAGCTCGCACAACGGATGCCCCGCGAACCACCCGTCCCGTCGCATTAACTTCGGGGCAGGGCAGGCGACACATTTGGTAGGTGAAGCGGGCGACATTTCACCTCTGCCATGATGACCGCGTCAAAAAAGGTGCGCCACATCGTTTAAATTCGTATCCTTTTTCTCCTCCCCTTTCTCTCTCTTGCTACAGGGACCGGGAAAGGGGATACTCCAAAAGGCATCCTTCTCCACAAAGGAAGCGGGCCCTGAGCCCTCCTACTGATCAGGGGTTCGAAGGCTGGCCCCTCGGAAGGGTTCGACAGTCGCCCAGAGCACTCGGGCTTCAGGCTCATTACTGATCAGAGGTTCGAAGGCTGGCCCCTCGGAAGGGTTCGACAGCCGCCTCAGAGCACTTGGGCTCCGCGCCCACTACTGGTCAGAGGTTCGAAGGCTGGCCCCTCGAAAGGGTTTGACAGCCGCCTCAGACCACTTGGGCTCCGCGCCCACTACTAATCAGGGGTTCGAAGGCTGGCCCCCCGAAGGGTTCGACAGCCGCCCCAGAACACGCAGAGCGAGGGATGACTCTGGGTACGTCCGATACATGGCCGAGGCTCGGGCTACACTCCCGAGGTACCCTAGGACATTTCCGAGACCAGCAGGAGCGATTCTGTAACGGAATCCCATCAGAGGGAGGCATCGAGCCCTCGGACCCTATCAAACGGGACCCGGTCCAGCAAATCACCTGCAGGTACTTTTGGAGCGCGCCTCTAGGCCACTAGCCGACCCTTATCGAATGGGGCACGGGCGTCCACTCGGACCACCCGTTAGCAACTCACTAGAGACACCACGTTCGGCGCCCCTCCGAGGGCAAAATGGCGCTTTCCCCCCCTCCTCCTTGCGGAAAGGCGACGAAGGGGCGTATGATAAAAGCCGAGTCAGTCCTTGACCGTCCTCTCGCTCTGTGCAGAGGCTCAGGGGCTGCTCTCGCAAACTCGGCTCCGGCCAAACCATTGACAGCGTCAACATACCAGCCCGAGAACTCGGAACCTAACCATGCACCCGGGCTACGATCAGATCGCATGAGGGAACAACCAGACCGGCCGAGGCGTCACGAAAGGCACTAAGACCTCGGAGGAGTCAAACCACTCCTCCAAGGCCTCGGGGGCTACACCCGGCGGGTGCGCTCGCGCGCACCCACCGGAACAAAATGTAACCGAGAAAGGCCGGTTCCCTTGCAAAAAAGTGCTACAAAGCCTCCAAGCGAGTACCAACACTCCCTTTGAGGCTCGGGGGCTACTGTTGGGGACCATAATTAGGGGTACCCCCATGACTCCTAAACTCAGCTGATAATCACCATCAGCAGAAGCTGCAAAAGCCTGATGGGCGCAATTCAGGTAAAGGCTCCGTCCACTCAAGGGACATGATCTCACCTTGCCCGAGCCCAGCCTCGGGCAGGAATAGTAGACCCAGGCGGATTCACGCCTCGCCCGAGGGCCTCCTCAAGCAACGGGCGCACCTTTGACTCGCCCGAGGCCCAGCTCGGGCAGGCTTCACAGTGAAGCAACCTTGGCCAGATCGCCTCGCCAACCGACCGTATCGCAGGAGCATTCAATGCAAGGATCGCCTGACACCTTATCCTGACGCGCGTTCCTCAGTCAGCAGGGCCGAAGTGACCGCAGTCACTTCACCCCTCCACTGACTGACCTGACAGGAAAACAGCGCTGCCTGCCCTGCTCCGACTGCTGTGCCACCCGCCAGGGTGAGGCTGACAGCAGCTGAGTCCAGCCTCAGGCGCCATAGGAAGCTCCACCTCGCCCGACCCCAGGGCTCGGCCCCCACCTCGACCTCGGAAGACGGTCTCCGCCTCGCCCGACCCCAGGGCTCAGACTCAACCTTAACCTCGGAAGACGGTCTCCGCCTCGCCCAACCCTAGGGCTCGGCCTCAACCTCGACCTCGGCAGACGGTCTCCGCCTCGCCCGACCCCAGGGCTTGGCCTCTGCCTCGACCTCGAAGGAGTCACTGCCTCGCCCGACCTTGGGCTCGGACCGACCACGTTGCAGGGGGGTACATCATTACCCTACCCCTAGCTAGCTCAGGCTACGGGGAACAAGACTAGCGTCCCATCTGGCTCGCCCCGGTAAACAAGTAATGATGGCACCCCGCATGCTCCCATGACGACGGCGGTTCTCAGCCCCTACGGAAGCAAGGAGACGTCAGCAAGGTCCCGACAGCACTGACAGCTGTGCTTCTACAGGGCTCAAGCGCTCCTCCGACGGCCACGACGTCATCACATGCACAGGGCACTAACACCTCTCCGACAGCCACGTCGGCATGTACATAGGGCTCTAGCTCCTCTCTGCCGGACACGTTAGCATATTGCTATGCCCCCATTGTACACCTGGACCCTCTCCTTACATCTATAAAAGGAAGGTCCAGGGCCCTCGTACGAGGAGGTGGCCGCGCGGGAGGACGGGCTGACGGACAGGCTCTCTCTCTCCCTCGCGAACGCTTGTAACCCCCTACTGCAAGCGCATCCACCCTGGGGGCAGGACAACACGAAGCCGTGGGTTTCCCCCTCCTTGTGTTCCGTCTCGCGCCGACCCATCTGGGCTGGGGCATGCAGCGACAATTTACTCGTCGGTCTAGGGACCCCCCAAGGTCGAAACGCTGACAGTTGTCTTCATATGATTTAATTATTTAACTATTTTGTACAGAACTCTGTTATATATTAATGTTGTGACATTCGTTTCTATACCATGTGTCATCATATGTGTAAGTCTTGGTCCTAGTACACATGGTGATTGTTCTCGCGCCCGGGTCTTGGTGCCCCCAAAACCCGGGTGTGACACAGGGCGTGTGGTGTATAGGGATTTGGGCCGCGCAAAGGAAAGTTAGGAGGGGGTAATGGGCCGAGGTGTGAAGATTTAGGCCCAGGCGCAATTCTTTTCCTTTTCCTTTTTTTTGGTTTTTCTTTTCCTTTTTATTTTCAAATTCCTAATTTGAATTCCAATTTAAATTCAACTTCATGGAAGACTTATTTTAATATTAAATGTCTAACTCAAACATGGCATGGGGTAAACTTATCTACTTTAATATTTATTTTGTGATTATTAATGCTTCTCTTTTCTCAAATCTTAGGATTTCCTTTAGAGCTTAAATTCCAACTTGGATATTTAACATATTTTTCTTACATTATTTTTATATTGTTACCAAATGCACACAAAATAAAACCTCAGCATGATGTGTATTCCATTTTAGTGTCATTTATTTTAATTAATCACTCTCAATTATATGTATGCTCTTGTTATGATGAATATATGGCACACAGAATAAGGAGATCAACTCTATTCTCATTGTATACATTTTTGGGTATTACAAATCCTACCCCCCTTACAAAGAATCTCGTCCTCGAGATTTGTAAGAAAAGGGACACATAAGGATTAGTTTGTAATTCAGCTTTTAGTCTATAATTGGTTCAAAAATCCAGAGTCTCGTTTTTTTGTATAGTCAATAGTGGGTGATTAGGAGAGGATAGGTATCTAGCTACTCATTATATAGAATATAAGTTGGACTGGTTGAGGTAAGAAATATTATGGCAAGGAAAAGACTTCATCCAATTTTTTTTAAGTCTTGATTCATCTCGAGATTTGCTTTGACTGTTATATCCTTCCTTGTCGATGTTGATTTCTTCTCTGGTCTTGGTCTCATTGGTTCGACGTTAGTGTATATCATCGGAGTTGGGAGAATATGGTTAAGATAGTTATGGATGAGATAGACTACATGATGTAGGTCAAAATCTTGTTTGATGTTTGGCGAAGATAGACAGATTATACAGTCCATCGTGACTCTATGGTTAGTTGTTCTGCTCATGGTTGAGTTAATCTAATGTGCTAAGTTAAGTTAACACGTAGCTAGAAGGGTCCAAGTACCACTAATCTGTTTAAGTAGACCACATTCGTTTAGATCACATTAGATTTTGATCACACTAGATTAGATCACATTAGATTCTATAATCCTATTTAAGGATACCATTTAGTTGAGCATCACAAGCTGACTTTATCTTTATGATATTATAGTATTTTTTTATACACTTGAAAATATTTTTATGCCATTAGCAGGTGTGGTATAGAAACAAGGGTACATCAGGTTTTAACTATTAGAGGAGTGAAGAGAAGATTCGAGGGTAAAAAGAAAGTTAGGTAATGAAGACATTTTTTTAGATGGTGGATCTTGATTCATCTAAAGATCTGTTTCTACTCATATCCCTTATTGTCAAGGTTAACCTTCTTCTTGGGTCTAACTTGAGATAACAATTGCGTGTACATGGAGTAGGTAGGTTGAACAGAGTTTTACGTTGCTTTTGGGATAAATGGGTTGAGCAACCTATAACGTAGGCTAGGTCGTGGTTTCACGGATGAGTTGGTTTAAGACACCAATTTAGGTTTAAAATACATTTATGGGAATACGATCTAATCTATATTACCATTGTTGACTGACTTGTTTAAGTAACTTCCTTTAGATTAGATCATATCTAATTAGGTAGGATCCAGGTTAGATTGGATATAACTAGATTAGATTAGTTTAAGTTAGATAGATCTACCAGGATAGAATATATATTATTAGGATATATATTATTAGGATATGTTAGAATCTTTTGAGATAGGAGGGATTATATGGTGTAGGTAAGTCAGAATCTCTGTCGGTTAAAACAGAGGGGTTATGCATCTATCGGGTGATTAAGGTAGTTGCATATGGCCAAGTTGGACTAAGACTCCAATTTAGATTAAAACATATTTATAAGAGTAGGATACAATCTTATGTTACCCATATTATCTAACACGTTTGTCCATTAGCTTAGATCTGATCAGATTAAATGGGATCAGAATTAAATTGGTGTAATCAGATTAGACTAGATAAGATCTAATTAATTTATTTTGGAATAGATCATGTTTGTTACACTATTATGAGATAAGCAAAGTGGTGGGGATAAGTATGCTTATTAGGACAAGATGACTCTCTAAGAATAAGATAGAATCTTTTGAGATTAGTTAGATCTATTAGGGTTAAAAAAATTCGTGATAAGATGGATCTATTAAGATAAGAGAGAACCCTTCAAGATAAGATGGATCTATTTGATATATTCTTGTGGGGGTTATTTTAGTAGGTCTAGTTTATCTTATAAACAATTTAAGTGGATAAGATATTTTTTTGTAACATAAGATGAACCTATTAGGATAATATAGATTCCTTTATGTTAAGAGGGGTCTATTTAAAATAGACACACCTTAATGGAGGATATTCTAGGTTGTTTAGTTATCTTATGAATTCTATTTATGTCTATATGTTTATGTAGATGTAATTGTGGACATTACATCACAACTCATCACACTCAATCAAAGATCCAAATCAAACAAGTATCATGAGAACAAGCACTCAAGCGTATAGATACATATAAAAATAGTTTTGTTTTTGTTCCTAAGAGTAGGTCTCCTATTCCTAAAGGTCACTTTGGGCACGGGATTTCAAAGTGTGAAATCCACATTTGTCTTTAGAAGGAAAAGGTAAGGGTAATCAGAGTAAAGCGGAAATAGATGAGAAAAGATCAATAAGAGTTTAGAAAGAAACAGAGTAGCAAAGGTAAGTAGACAATGGTTGTCCAGTTCTATCTAGGTTTCGTCCTATAATCAACATTCCTCTGATACCACTTCTGTCACACCCGGATTTCAGGGACAAAGCCAGGTGCATCTCATATATGCGCCAAAGAAGACAACACATATAATAACAGAGTGTATAGAGATTGTATAGAGATAATGTCACAATATTATTAGAGTAATTATTACATAGCGGAAGTCTTACAAAATAAAGGATAAATATAGATCGACAAGTTGTGGGAGACGATGAAGTCCATCGTTGGCGCCATAAAGTCAACTGGGAGACGATGACCTAGACCTCTCACAAACACATCACAGCATCCACCATGCGCCTCATCCTGTGGTACCTGTTCTTAACCTGTGGGGGGTGTCAGACACCAAGGGTGAGCTCACACATGTTCATCGCTCAACAAGTTGTGGGGAATAATGTGCATGAACTCAGCAATGGTGGGAGCTCAAGTGAGGTGTAAGGCTTACCAAAAATAATGGTTAAAGCTGAGCATTGCTTTTAAAGTTGGTCAAAATTTTATTAGCAATTACTAAGTACCAATAGATACCAAACCATAATAATAATAAAACAAAGTTAATTACAAATCCCATGCAATGCAAATGACAAATTGAATTTAGTTCCATAATTTAATCATGCGTGAGTCCTGAGCTGCTCTTGGTCGTGAGCTCGGCTAGTATACCAGTTTTACACTCTGTAGAGGTTGTACCCTGTACCCACAAGTCGTGTATCCCATGTCACCAGGGTTAGCTAGACCCTTAGACAGTACCGAGGTGAATGGCTAGGGATCCACTACGAGGCCTTTACAAAGTTCCACTAGCTTCCGAAAACCCGCTACAGTCTATGGGAAGAGCACTTGCAAGAATCCCTCGTCTGACCGCCATCGCAGCAAAACCAACCCGAGAACCACCGTACATGCAACTCCCCTACTGCCCTTGACCCTTTCGGGTACGGTAGTTGTAACACCCTAAATTTGGGGGTATAAAATTTCTTTCTAATGATCACCCAAATTCATGTGTTACTCTTCTCTCTCTCACCCTAGGTTTTATCTCTGTCTAGATCCTCTCTCTTTTTTTCTCTTTTAAGTAGAATTAGCTTAAAGTTAGGGGGGATTTAATTATTTATTTTTACCAAAACATTATGGGTCATGACATGTTGCATCATGCTGAGCTTAAAATATTCTTTGAAGTGTTGCGCATGTTTGAATTTATTTGAATTCGAAACCTAATTTGAATTTGGAATTGAAAACCCTATAGAAAAGAAATAGAAAAGGATTTAGAAAATCTAGAGAAAAAGAAAAAGGAAAAGCAGCCCAGCTCGGCCCAGTTAGGCCGCGCGCACACACGCCCGCACCGCCAAACATGCGGGCCCCGCCTGTCAGCGGTGGCTTTCTCTCCCGCGTGCTCTCTCTCTCTCTCTCGCTCTCTTCCCGCTAGGGCCGACCTGTCAGCGCCAGTTGTTTCGCCCGCGCACGTCCCTCTTCTCTTTCTGCCTCGCGGGCCCGGTTCGCCTTGCGCTGAGCCGTTGCCTGCGCGTCCCTCTTCTCTCTCTGCGCCATGGACCCTCCCTGTCGGTTCCGCCCTCCCCACACTCGCCGTGGACCAGCGCGTGCGCACTCGCGCACGTCGCCAGATTTCTCGTCCACGACGCCCGCCCACGCGCCCAACTCCCTTCTTAGAGCCCCGCTAGTGCCCGCACTCGCTCCCCCGCCTCATTTCGCACAGCATCGCCCTCTCTCGCGCTCTCCCCTCGCCGCCAGATGTCGCCGGAGACCCGCGCCCACGTTCTCGACCATCTAGCTCGCCATAGACCGCGCCAAGCCTCCCCTAGTTCCGCCCCGAGGTGAGACACCTTTGCTCGTGCCTAAATTCCCTAGTTTCGCTCTGTGCTCGGCCAATTTTGGCATCACCGGTGCTCAGCCGTGGCGGTCCGCCATGCTCGCGCGGTGGCCGACCAATTTAGCCCGGTCTAGTTCCCCGGTGTAGGTTCCTGTGTCGCCCCTGCCTCTGCTGAAGCCTTCCCAGGCCTTAGGGCGCCTCAAGTCCCCTCCCCGTGGTCAGAATCCCTCACCGGAGTTCCTCCGGTCCGCCCGAGGCCTTCTCCCCACCGTTCTCCCTCCTCTGTTCGCGGATTCGTGGCCTTTTCGCCGCCACTGAGTTCGCCGTGGCATTCTCTCCCTCTCTGCCCAATCCCGGCGACCCTGGAGCCACCCTAGCACGCACCTGCCTCAACTCCGTTGATCTCACCGCCGCGGAGAGGAGCAGCGCCGCCCGCAGCCGTTCACCCCTCCCCGGTCTGATCCCCCCGTCCGATCATGATCGCACGACCCAGATCACGGATACCACTTCGCGCACGCGCGCCCTACGTCCCTGGCCCACCTGTCAGTGTCCGTGTCCCCTGGCGCTGGGCCTGCTCTATCAGTGCGTCCTCCCCCTTTGTCGCTGACACCCTCTGGCCCGCCTGTCAGCACTCGCCCACCCCCACGCGCGCGCCCTAGGCCTCAGATCTAATCTCGGCCGTCGGTTTCTGATCTAACGGTTAGAATCACCCGATACCCCTTCGCGCGGTAGTTTTATTAAAGAGACCCTCGGTTTGTTTAGAATCAACCCGCCGTCTCTAGTTTTCGCGCGCAGGCCACTGTATTCTTGCAGATTGAACCATGGACTTTTAAATATTCACAGAATTAGACCTAATTTCATATTTTGAATTCCCAAACTTGTTTATTTCATATCTTTTGCATATGAACTCCATATTTAGTGATTCAAATTGCAAAATGTTCATAGTATTATTCTTTGTTCAAATAAATTTGTTCCATTTACACCCTGTGCTTTCTAATTTTATGGATAACTATTAACTAGTATAGGTATAGATTTGGTGTATTTAATAAAATAAAATGGGAAAACCCTAGAGATTAAAACATGCTTAATCTTGTGAGATTAATAATGTGTATTACATGAATTCATCTCTATTCTAATTTTTAGGTCACAATAAAATAAATTGAACTAGGTTATGTAATTGTGGGCAATACTTAAAGGAATAATAATCTATTTCAAAATGAACTTAGTTTAAGTTATAGTTCATGTTATACTTTGATCTCATTATCCCTTATTTAGTATTGTGTCTTTTTAAGATGTATTCCTAGGTTTGTACATGTTTGGTGTGCTGTTCATTTGTACTTTCCAAATGTATTGAATGCATGCTCGCTTTATTTAGACAACGAGCAGTCCGAGGTTCATGAGTGTGTTGTTAGAGACCTCCCTGAGCAACAACCTGGTGAAGGCAAGTGTCCTCTGACCTATTATGTCCTACATACTTAATGATTCACTGTACCGCATTACATTATTTAAACCTAAGGATTTACTAGTTTGTATGTACCTTATCCTTGTTTACCTTTTGGGTTATCATTGTTAGCATTTTGCTACTGCCTTAACTTTAATCAATGAACATGATGTGCACATTTATGATACGATACTGTTATCCTAATATGTTGATGATCTTGTGATACTCTAGAGGGCTCAGGCCTTTTTTCCTGAGTACCTCTCTGTAAGGACCTGTTCGTGGAGTGACCACCCGGGATAACAGTGCAACCATGAGGGTGGAATGGGACGCCCTTAGCTGATTAATTAGATGAACCTGGGGGTGTAGTTGGCTTTGTCGGAGGGCCGTCAATGGGAGCCGGGGCGTAGTGCTCTCTCTACCAAGGTTGGGGTGCAGAGGTTCATTCGATTTTGTTTTGTTAGTCACCCACCTTGGGGATGTGTACTGCGTTTGTACGATTGGCGAAACCTAATGAGCAGCTATGCACTAGGGGAGTCTTTGTAATGGCTACATAGTGTATCCCTAGCCATTCACCTTGGTAGTGAAGATCGGGTCTGTACAACCCAGGCTGGAAAGGGATCATGACTCGTGGGTAAACTGTGCAACCTCTGCAGAGTGTTAGAAACTGGTATATCAGCCAAGCTCACGGTTAAGAGCAGCCTTGGGATCCTCTTTGATTAGAAGAACTTTGGTTACTTTTATGATGATGGTTAATAATGATGGTTATAATTTTGATCTCTGGTATTTCCTCTAGGAGGGAGTGCTTTTGGGTAATAACTGGGTTTATTACTAAAACTTGGCTCTACTGATAATAGTAAATACTTGACCAACTAAAAGCAAAGCTTAACCTCAGCCCCACATACAGCTAGTCCACTTTAGCCAAACGGGACATTTGCTAAGTATGTTGATGTGTACTCACCCTTGCTTTAGACACCACCCCACCCCAAGTTGTCCCCACTATACTCAGTGCTCAGGAGGTGATGTTGGCAACATGGAGTACTTTGAGGAGTTCCAGGATTACGATGAGTTCTAGTTTACTTAGTGGCAAACCCCTAGTCAACTGCCTGTGTAGGCTTATCATCTACGTTTCGTTTCTCCGCACTTTGATAGTTATGTTAAAGACAATGGTTATGTATTAGACTCTGTGGATGTCTCAGATATCTTGATGTAATAAAGTACCTTTCCGCTATTTACTTCGAGCATTGTGTGATGATGTCCAATTATGTAATCGCTGTGTACATGAGTTTCTGATCCTGGCACGTACATGGTTCGCATTCAGTTTGCCTTTCAAAACCGGGTGTGACATAAGTGGTATCAGAGCCTTGTTGACTGTAGGACCGCTAACCTAGACTAGAATGGTCGCCCTATGGACTGTAGACCCCGACTCTTACCTTGATCTTAGAGTTCTTTCAAAAGTTGGTCTTCTTGACCAACTCTATGTTATCTACTTATCTCAAAAAGTTTTGTCTCACTTTTCTTTCTGTTTACTTTCTGGTCTCATAGTTCTAGTCTTACTCTTGTGCTTACAATGTCTTTTGTAGATGGCCCGTATTAGGTGCACTGCACGTAAGTCTATGATCCCCTTTTTGCCTTCTCCCCTGGCGGAGCGTCCACTGTGTCGCACGGTGCCAGGTCAGTTCAGTCACCTGGAGAGACTGCATCGTCGCCTGCACGAGGAGCAGGAGCGCCAACGCCAGGAGCAGGACTAGGAGCAGCAGGACTCTTCCCCCTCGCCTCATCAGGAGGTGGAGTTTGAGAGGCCGCCTTCCCCTGCACCTCAGCTAGAGATTCCCCCTGCACCCCCATAGGGCATCCCGACTGCTGGAGGAGACCCTGACGGAGACGGAGATGACAACGACGCCGGTGGCAGTTTGAGCCACAACACGGAGCTCTCGGAGGAGCCGAAGCCAGAGGGATGGATCGCTAGACCCATCACTCGCGACGCCGCTCGTGGGTGTCACTTCCACGATGCTCTCGACACCCTGCTGCGTCGGGCCTTCAACCAACACACTTAGTCCATCGAGTACCGTTGTGTAGTCTACCAACATCATCGCGGGCTGTACCCGGACTAGTGGGAGGCTACTTGCTTCCTGCGCCGTCCAGACGATGATCTCCGGGGCGTAGAGGCCTTCTCATAGCACTATTCTATTACTGAGAGGGATACTGCCGAGGCAGCCATGCAAGATGCAGCACGACGGGCACTTTCTTAGTATGGCTCGTTGTTCAGCAGGGTAGCTGATGGCCTCGACCTAAAGTATTACCCTCGCCGTTCGACCGATAGTGCTGGAGGTGTGATTGTCTCGCCAGTTGGTGAGGGCAATCCTAGGCTGAACAGCATGGTCAATCTGGCTGTCGTGCTCAACACAGAGTTGGACCACACCCTTGACGAGTTGGGCAAGGTTCGGGCAAAGGTTGTGGAATTGCGTGCTGAGTGCGCAGCACGCCACTATCTGGATGGTGGTTCTCCCGCCCCTGTCAGGATTCAGCACCCTTACAGGTCACCGCCCTGTGGTCGCTTCGACTATGGTACCTGTGGGGGATAGGCATCCCCCGGGTCCACTAAAGGAGTAAAAGACCTTACGAAAGGCCCAAGGGCCCAATAAATCGTAAGGTCATTCTTTCGTGGGCCTGGGGAGAAACAACCAACAAAGCAGAGCGACGTGAGACCAGATTGGTGCAAACCCGGACGGCCCACAACGTCGAGCGAATAAATCGCAACAGAGACCCGACTTTCCCGCGCTGAAGCCCCCATGCAACGGAGCCATGCGAGGATAAGTCGGCGAGGGTTACGTAGGGATAAACTCAAGAGGTTCACTACCTTTTAGCTACTTGTTGTTATCATATCCACGTGTACTGCCCCACGGTCGAGTATATAAGGCCTAGGGGGCACACCTTCAGATCGATCGACCTTTTACTTAGCCACCCACGTCGACTCTCTGTATTTTCAATCCAGAGAGCTCTCTTGTAGCCACATTCACCAAGCATACTCGCCAGGACGTAGGGTGTTACGCATCTCTAAGCGGCCCGAACCTGTAAACCTTGTCCACTGTCCCTCGGGCGATCGACACGAACCATTTTGCTACAGTCGTCGACACCGTCCTACTCCTAAAACACCTTGAGGGGCAACCCCGGGTGTGCGGTCGGACCCAAAACACCGACAGCTGGCGCGCCAGGTAGGGGGTGTGTCGACGATCCAAGCTAGCTCAATGGCCGTCACCTTCTACAGCAAGATCACCATGCGTCCCGGATCCGTATTCTGCTTCGGGACAATTTCATCTGTAGCAGATGAAGAGGGAATTCTACATCGTATCGCGGATCCGCCGAAAAAGAAGTCTCCTCCAACGAACTCTGAAAATGCCGGAGAGGCGCAACCTCCAGCTCTTTGGAAAAAGATCGTCTCCAGAAAGTCGGGGGCCGAGGGCTCGCTGACCCGGAAGACTCCGCTGTCTACTTCCCCGACAAAAGAATGGACACGGATCGCGAGGAAGAAGGAGACCAGGGAAAAGCAAGTCGTTCTTTCCGTTCCTCCGGCCTCAAAGGAGAACGGAAAGAAAGTCGCCACGACAGCAGCTCCATTCTACCCCGACGTCCTCTTCATCGGGAGAGTGGAATCGTTTACCGTCTCCGACGACGAGCCGACCGTACCCGGGGAAGAACCGCCTCAACGAGAGTCCCAACGACGGAGGAACCGGCGCAGGAACGTTCGACGACATCACGCGGCTGGGGAGCGGGATCCAGAGCAGCCTGTCTCGCGAGACGCGGTCTCAGAGATAGGAGAAACTCCGGAAGAACGCGTCTTCAGAGAACGAAGGAACTCCCGACGACGTGATCGCCGACGAGCTCAGGAACAGGCTGAGCAAGACGCAAGACAACGCTGGGAGAATCCGCTCTTCGGGCGCAACCTAAATCCCGACTTCGCCCGAGCTATGAACACGCCAAGCGAAGTCAGAGGGGTACTAGCTCGGATAGCTGATGGACTTCCTCGGACTCCCGACGCCGAGGGATACCGACGCCTGTTCACCTAGGCAGCCAACCATCTTCTACCGCTCGCTCACCCACCGAACGATCTACGACACGCCATCAACAGTCGCCGAGACGCGCGAAGCTCCATCAATGCTTCGCGCGAACGGTGGCATGAGAACATGATTCGCCGTCGGGAGGAGTACGACCGGGATCATGGCATCCTGACTCAGAGCCAGGCCACCAGGACTGAGTCGGCAACGGCCTCAACTGGCGGTACCACCCGGGGACGGTCGAGGAACCACAATCACAACTCCCCTCCCCGGGATAGACATCGTCCCCGACGACAGGAGGACACGTGCGGAGTGTCCGCTCTTACTCCGCGCCTTAGGGCCATCCAATGGCCTCCCAACTTCAAGGTATCCAATGTCGACAAATATGAACCTAAGCAGGATCCAGGGGGTTGGCTAGCCGTCTACACCACCGCCGCTCGAGCTGCCGGGGCATCTGAGGACGTTATGACCGCGTATTTGCCCATCGTCCTTGGGCAAGATGCGCTACAGTGGCTACGACATCTACCCCGACACTGCATCGACGACTGGGGAGACTTCAGTCGACGTTTCACCGCCAACTTCCAGTCCCTCTCCGACAAGCCAGCGCAACCGTGGGACCTCAAATCAATCAAGCGCCGGGGGGATGAGACTCTTCGGTAGTACCTCAAAAGGTTCCAGACCATGAGAAATCGTATCCCCGAAGTCACGGAGGCGACCGTGATCGAGGACTTCTACAGAGGATCCAATGACTCGGCTTTCGTCCGAGCCATACTACAGAAGGCGCCGACTACCTCCGAGGAGCTGTTCCGGGAAGCCGACCTCTACATCACCACCGATGAGCGAGCTCAGGACCTCATCGGAGGAGCAAAGCCAGCACCAGCAGCACCACGACGCGACGCGAACCAGCCACCCGACAAACGCTGGGAGAAGAGGCCTCGCAAAGAAGTACACGCCGCCGGACCACCTGCCTCTCGCGCCCGAGGAGGACCTCGCGGAGGCGAGCGCACGCTGGACGACATCCTCGATGCCCAGTGCCCATACCACAAGGACATGCGCCACACTCTTCGCAACTGTCGGGACTTCAAGCACTCCGTTGGGCACGGCCGACCCTTCCAACCTCTACCTCCTCCTCCGCCGAGGGGAGGACCGGATGAACCACGACAACCTCATCGGCCGGAGGAGGGAGGAGGAGGAGCTTTCCCACGCGTCGACAGGGAGGTCAACATCATCTTCGGTGGACATGGGTCGCAGGAGAACAAGAGACAACAAAAGCTCAACGACCGCTAGATACTGGTGGCAACCACCGGTCCTCCCGCCCCATACCGGTGGTCGGAACACCCGATCACTTTCACTCGGGGGGATCAATGGCTCAACTTCGACCATCCAGGCAAATATCCGCTCCTCGTCGATCCGGTGATCCGAGAAAGCCGGGTAAAGAAAGTGCTGGTGGACGGGGGAAGCAGCATCAACGTCACCTTCCCCCGGACACTTCAAGGCTTAGGAGTTCGCCTCAAAGAGCTCCACGAGTCGGACACTCCTTTCTTCGGCATCGTGCCGACAGAAGGGGAGTACCCGCTGGGCCACATCTACATGCCAGTCACCTTCGGAACTCCGGAAAACTACAGAACCGAGTTCCTGAGGTTTGAAGTGGCGAACTTCGACTGTGGGTACAACGCCATCATCGGGAGGCCTGGATTGGCCAAGTTCATGGCCATTCTGCATTACACATACATGATACTGAAGATGCCAGGACCACAAGGGATCATAACTGTGCGCGCCGACTTCCAAGGTGCCGCAGAGTGTTTCCGAGTGGCTATTCAAGCAGCCCTCACCGCCAAGCCATCGACGGTCCCTTCCACACTGGCGAACTCTAAGCCTGAGGAAGACCTCGCAGTACCGACAAGCGAAGCTCAGACCGCGACTTCTATGCGGCCGACTGAAGAAACCAAGAGAATCAACCTGGGGTTCGCTGATGAGCGCAAGACGGCTATCATTAGCTCCAGCTTGGACGACAAATAGGAAAGCGCGCTCGTCCAGTTTCTGCAAGATAACCGAGATGTATTCGCATGGCAACCTGCGGATATGCCAGGAGTCCCAAGAGAACTGGCCGAGCACAAACTGAAGGTCTATCCCCAGGCAAGGCCGATTCGGCAAAAACTACGTCGTTTCACGCCCGACAAAAGAGAGGCCATTCGCACCAAGTTAGCTCACTTGGTCACGGCTGGACTCATTAGAGAAGTGTTACATCCCGAGTGGTTAGCCAACCCTATTCTTGTACTCAAAAAGAATAAAGTGGATTGGCGCATGTGTGTTGATTATACTGATCTCAACAAACACTGTCCGAAGGATCCTTTCGGGCTCCCGAGGATAGATCAGGTGGTGGACTCCACCGCTGGATGTTCTATGCTGTCTTTCCTGGATTGCTATTCCAGATACCATCAGATTAGTCTGGCAAAGGAAGATGAAGAAAAAACGGCATTCATTACTCCGTTTGGTGCTTTCTGTTATACCTCCATGCCGTTTGGCCTCAAAAACGCTGGGGCAACTTACCAGAGAGCCATTCAAACATGCTTAACCGACCACTGGGGCAAGCGTGTGGAGGCCTATGTGGATGACGTGGTAATCAAAACGCAGGACTCAAAAAACTTCATCGAAGACTTACAACTGGTTTTCAACAGTCTGAGGCGGTATAGATGGAAGCTTAATCCCGAGAAATGTGTTTTCGGGGTACCAGCAGGAAAGTTGCTCGGGTTTATCGTCAGCCACCGGGGAATTGAGGCTAATCCAGATAAGATTGAAGCTATCATGAAGATGGAAGCACCTCGATCGCAAAAGAAGGTTCAGCGACTTACTGGATGTATGGCAGCTCTGAGCAGATTTATATCCAGGCTAGGAGAAAAAGGTTTGCCATTTTACAAGTTACTCAAAAAGGTGGATAAGTTTCAATGGACTTCAGAAGCACAAGAAGCCCTAGATGCTCTGAAAAAATTCTTGACAACACCACCAGTACTAAAACCACCCCGGCGAGCAACGTCAACTCAACCAGCTGAAGATTTGCTACTGTATATCTCTTGCACGACTCACGTGGTAAGCACCGCGTTGGTAGTCGAGCGAGTAGAAGAAGGACATGACTATCTAGTACAACATCCTGTTTACTTCATTAGTGAAGTCCTAGGACCCTCAAAGAAAAAGTATCCTCAAGTTCAGAAGCTATTATACGCAGTACTTCTAACTGCCCGCAAGCTGCGTCACTACTTTGACGACCACAAAGTCATAGTAGTTACAAGTTTTCCAATAGGGGATATTCTTCACAACAAGGAAGCCATTGGTCGAATAGCCAAGTGGGCTTGCGAGCTGGGATCTCATGACATCGAGTTCCGACCTCGCACTGCCATCAAAACTCAAGCACTAGTTGATTTCGTATCAGAGTGGACCGAACAACAAGTACCAGACAACCCGGAGACTGCAGAAGTATGGCGAATGTATTTTGATGGCTCACTGAAGTTGCAGGGAGCAGGAGCAGGGATTCTCTTCACTGCGCCTGGAGGCGAACACCTCAAGTACGCCCTCAAGTTGCTATTCCCGGCCTCCAACAATGCAGCCGAGTATGAAGCTTTGATCCATGGATTGAACATTGCCATATCGTTGGGCGTCAAAAGATTGATGGTATACGGAGACTCTCTGGTAGTCATCAGCCAGATAAACAAGGAGTGGGATTGCTCAAGCGATTCAATGGGAAAATACTGCACTGTCGTCCGAAAGCTGGAAGATAAATTCGAGGGTCTGGAATTTCATCACGTAGAAAGAGATCGGAACACAGCAGCCGATGTATTGTCCAAGCTAGGGTCCAGTCGAACTCAGGTCCCACCCGGAGTTTTCGTGCAAGAAATTCTGCAGCCGAGTATCTCAATGGATCAAACAGAAGAGTGCAACATCATAGATCAACCCGAGTCAAACCCTGATGACAGGAGAAGGCCGATCATTAAGTATATAAAGGATGAAGAAGAACCAGACGACAAGAATTCGGCAGAGCGCATTGCAAGACAGTCAGCTCACTATACACTTATTGGGGAGACATTATACAGAAGGGGTGCATCAGGCGTCCTCATGAAGTGCATTCTCTCGTCTACTGGGAAGCAACTTCTAGAGGAGGTCCATGCTGGGCAATGTGGAATACATGCAGCCTCCATAACACTAGTCGGGAAGGTCTTCAGGTCAGGATTCTATTGGCCAACAGCAAAGAACGATGCAGCCGAGTTAGTTCAGAGGTGCGAAGCCTGCCAATATTTGTCAAAGCAACAACACATGCCAGCACAGCAACTGCAGACCATACCAGTAACTTGGCCTTTCGCATGCTGGGGACTGGATATGATTGGACCTTTCAAGAAAGCTCAAGGGGGATACACTCATGTATTGGTAGCGATTGACAAATTCACTAAATGGATAGAGTTCAAGCCCATTGCCTCTTTAACCTCTGCTAAGGCCGTGGAATTCATACAAGACATAATATTCAGATTCGGGATACCAAACAACATCATAACTGATTTAGGATCCAACATCACAAGTTCAGAATTCTTCGACTTCTGCGAGCAAAAGAGCATTCAGATCAAGTATGCATCTGTAGCCCATCCAAGAGCCAATGGGCAGGTTGAGCGAGCCAACGGGATGATATTGGAGGCACTCAGGAAAAGGTCTTCGATAAGAATGAAAAATTCGCAGGAAAGTGGATAAGGGAATTGCCCTATGTCGTTTGGAGCCTAAGAACCCAACCTAGCCGAGCTTTGCATGGAAACACTCCTTTCTTCATGGTCTATGGGTCGGAGGCGGTGCTACCTGCTGATCTCAAGTTTGGGGCGCCAAGGTTGATCTTCGAAAGCATAGCAGAAGCTGAGGCCACCAGGTTGGAGGACATTGATGTACTTGAGGAAGAACGGCTGAATGCGGTAATCCAATCAGCACGGTACCAGCAGACTCTAAGGCGCTATCACGACAAGGCTGTGCGGCAACGGTTCTTTTCAGTAGGAGACCTCGTCCTCCGCCGAATTCTAACGGGGGAGGGACGGCACAAGTTATCACCCTTATGGGAAGGACCCTTCATAGTAACAAAAGTCACTCGGCCCGGATCGTATCGCCTCACTCAGATGGATGGCACAGAAGTTGGGAACTCCTGGAACATAGAGCACCTCAGAAAGTTTTATCCCTAGCTGTATTTCAAAACTGCTTGGGTGACAATGTATTCTGAAAAGTGGAAATATGTCATCAATAAAGAGAGATTTCAAAGATACTCAGCTCGTTTACGATTGACTTGCATTCTTACTTAACTCGGGGTAACCACTATGCCCTACAAACGGAGCAATCGACTTAAGTCAGCAACGACTTAAGGCGGTGCAACATGCTCACGCTTACTTAACTCGGGGTGACCACTATGCCCTACAAACGGAGCAATCGACTTAAGTCGGCAACGACTTAAGGCGGTGCAACATGCTCACGCTTACTTAATTTGGGGTGACCACTATGCCCTACAAACGGAGCAATCGACTTAAGTCGGCAACGACTTAAGGCGGTGCAACTTGCTCACGCTTACTTAACTCGGGGTGACCACTATACCCTACTGACGGAGCTATCGGCTAAAGTCAGTGGCGACTTAAGCCGATGCAACATACTCGCGCTTATGTAATTCAGGGGATGACTTCCATATCCCGCAAACAAATTTCATAATCATCATGCGTCACTTCATTACCACAAATTTACAAACCAATAAATTCTGATACAATAAGAGAGTAATTATGTCATTCGAATGATAAACTGATGTCCTCTAACAAATACTCGATCATGCTAACCGCGCGCTTAGAGCACGCAAAATGTTTCTCTATTTCGCAATGTCTTCCTCAGGAGCGACCGACGAAGAAGGGTGACTCGAGGAATCAGGGGCAGCACTCACGTCAGCCTTTATGTCTTCAGGAACAACCACGCCGGGTCTCCTCATTAAGATTCGTCCCGCCCGAATAGCCTTGTCCATGGCTTTATCGCGCTGGGCTTTGAGAGTAGCAGCAGTTTCTTCGGCAACTTTAGCAGCCAGTCGGGCAGCCTCTAACTCCTGGGCAGTGGATTTCTTGGAAGCTCGGAGTTCTTTGATGGTGGCATCCTTTGCTGATATCAATTGCTTAAGGCGGGTCACTTCGTCCGCAGATTCCTGCAGCTTACAACGTTGATTGTCCAGTTCCTCCATTGTAAAACGGTGACTCCTCTCCAAGATTGACAGCAAGTTGCTAGAATCACGATACAATCTGTCAAGATTGTCACGAGAAGCAGCAAGGATACGCTTTTCTTCCTGCAAACAAAAATCAACTCCTTCAGAAACCAAGCAAGTAATAGGAACATAGCAAGGCAAGGCACAGTTTTGTAAGCTACCTTTTCGGAGTCAAGCCGAGCATGAAGAGAAGAACTCAGGGCATTGGCGTCATCCAAGGCAGCGGAGACCTGATTTAGTTCAGTTTGGCTCTGAGAGTACTTCTCCTCGAAGTCAGCGCACCGTTGAACAATTTCAGCCTGATCTCGGGAATGTTTTTCCTCAAGAATTGCAATCTGCCGAGTCATTCCTAGCAAGAGGTAATCAAACAAAATGAGGTCAGAAAGTAAAACAGTCCACAACAAAGGCGAAGAGAAGAAAAAGGGCACTAACCAGCGTTAGTTGCCTCCAACTCGGATACACGACGATGAAGTGACACTGGATTCCAACAAGCAAGAGACGAAGCCACTTCTGGGACGGAAGCACCCTGCAATCTCAGCTAGCTGGCCATCCCATCCACCAAAACCTGATGAGAAGAACAGATGAGCATAATGACAAAGGCTCATGCAATGTAAAGATCAAGCTAAAATACATCACAGTACCTGGAGGTTGGAAAAGAACGAAGGGATCCCCAAATCAGGAGAAATTAGCTGATAACCAGGCGCAAGGCCACCACCCGAAGCAGCTTGCAACGGACCAGTAGGAATCAGCTTAGCGCCTTCAACAGAGCCAAACGCCCGATCAGCGGGGACGCTGCCCTCTAAAGAGACCCCCTGGTCCAAAGTTTGGGCCACCACCATGCAGCCAGAGTGTGGAGGTGATCCCGCGTGAACGTCCATGGAAGTGCAGGAAGGAGACCCTGCTTGGGCACCCTCGGGGGCTGGGTCATAGTTGGCACTGCCCACTTGAGCCGGATCATCCCCGGCAGCACCCTCGGGGGCTGGGCAGTGGCTTACACTCTTCACCCGAGCTAAGTCATTCCCGGTGACATCCTCGGGGGCTGGGCATGTGTCAGCACCATCCTTGAGGTCCAGACTCTCCGCAGTAACCACTTCTAAGGTTGACAGGCCTTCAGCCACTTCCATGGAACCAGGACAATCCAAGTTAACATCCCGACCCTCGAGATCGCGCTCTAAGGTCGACGAGGCACGGGATGACCTCAACCCAGCATCAGGCACGGCAGCGTAAGCCTCCGTCGCATCATCATCCACTGGCTCTAATAACAAGTCCTCTGGGACCATATCCTCAAGAGTTTGATCAAAGTTGGCCAGGGACAGTTCTTGCAGACCAATGAGGGCAGACAAAGCAGGAGAAGGAACTCCGCTACTTTCAATGCTGGCGATGAACTGCCGACTGTTTTTCCGAGTTAAAGGAGCCTCATTTTCTTCCGCCTCATCTTCCAAAGTGACAACACAAGGAGCGCCCACATTGGAATCAGTAGCAGTTTGGGTACACCCATTGGGGTCAGCGTTAGTAAGTCCAGTCGCAGGCACTTCTTCAGTAGCAGGAACTGAGGTACCAGCGTCCTCATCAAAACTGGATACTCGCCGGAGGCGTCTTCTTTTCTTCTTTTGCTCATCAGCAGAAGGCTCAGGCTGACTGGTTCGGCTAGGGCGCCTCGGGCGATTACTGACAGGTTTCTGGACATCCAAAGTTGTATCAACCTCTGGAAGGGGCACCACTGCCAACGTACCAGTAGGAGCAGCGTCGGAGGAATCCTCAGCTAGTAGATCAAGCATGGCATTTATATCCGCATCACTAGGGTTCAAGGGCACCTCAAAATGGACCTGTCGTTCGTCATCAGGAATCTCCCCAAGCGAAGCAACCAAAGCACTGACTTCTTCAGCAGAGGGTCGCACTCTAAGGCCCAAACTGCCATCAGTAACAGGTGGATTCGATACAAATAGGGTGAAAGTTTTGGGAGGAGGCAAATTCCAGGCCGAGTACGCCACTGGAGCACCAACATTTGACACCTTGCCCCTAAGGATCATTTCAAGTCGGCTCACCAAGTCTGCAGAAGGGATTCTACTGTTGGTAACCCGAGTTGAGTCGGCTAGCCCTCGGTACAGATAAGCTGGATAGGCCCTGTCTTTCAGTGGCTAGATATTCTTGAAAACAAAGTCAGCAACCACAGCTTCAGCAGTTAGACCTCTCTCTTTCAGCAGTCCAACTTCAACTAGCAACGCGCCTACCTCAGCTACTTCCTGATTTGTGGGAGACTCGGTCCAGCTCGGAGTGCGAACGTCTGGCTGTCTTCCCGACCGGGAGGGGAGGGAATTTCCATAATTATCAACTATGAACCACTCTAGACGCCACCCCTTAATACTGTCCTTGAGGGAAATCTCAAGATACTCAGTTTTCCGCCCGCGACGCATCTCCAAACTGGCACCTCCGACCAACTGATGTTGTCCCCCGGCCATCCCAGGGCGACAATGATACAAATACTTCCATAAACCGAAATGCGGCAGCACGCCAAGAAAGGATTCGCATAGGTGAACGAAAATGGAGATTTGCAGAATGGAATTAGGGTTCAAATGGGTCAAGTTAATGTGGTAGAAATCAAGGAGGCCACGGAAAAAGGGAGAGATGGGAAGGCCGAGGCCGCGGAGAAGAAAAGGAGCGTAAACTACAGACTCGTGGGTATCCTCTGTCGGGACAGTAGTCCCGTGGCAAATCCGCCAAGAACAGAGTTCTCGCGGAGGAAGAACCCCGATGGACACGAGGTGGAGGAGTTCAGCTTCGGAAATGATGGACATGTGGTTACCTGCAAAAGGCAACTGGCTGTTGGGATCGATTGGAGGAATCACCACAGCAGACGAGCTCGCGGTCTTCCTCTTGGGCGCCATCTCGATTCTACCAGCAAGCAGAGTGGAGGCGAGCGGCAGAGAGGATTCGGGAGCGGGAATGCAAGAACTAGGGCACGGAAAGCAAAGGCGGCTAAAAGCACAGCTCTTATGGGATATTCTCGAGCCGGATACTGTTTCAAAAAGTGCCCAGTCATCACCCGGCGGTTATTTCCAAAACCAGCGTGCCACGTGGTCACCCGGCGGTTATCCCCAGAACACCGATGCGCCACCTCATCACTCGGCCATCATCCTCAAAGTGGCTCGGGCGGCCTGCCGTCACTCGGCGTTGCCTCTAAAACGCTGTTTTCGTATTCGGTCACTCGGCATCACCTCTAAAATGCCGACATCACCCTCGGGTCACTCGGCGTTGCCTCTAAAACGCTGATTTCGTGTTAAATCGCTCGGCATTATTTCTAAAATGCCGACAGCGACTTTTAATCACTCGGCGTTGCCTCTAAAACGCTGATTTCGTGTTAAATCGCTCGGCATTATTTCTAAAATGCCGACGGCGACTTTTAATCACTCGGCATTGACTCTAAAACGCTGATTTCATATTCAGTAACTCGGCATTACCTCTAAAATGCCGACATCACCATCCAGTCACTCGGCGTTGACTCTAAAACGCTGATTTCATATTCAGTCGCTCGGCATTACTTCTAAAAAGCCGATGCCGACCTCCAGTCACTCGGCGTTGCCTCTAAAACGCTGTTTTCGTATTCGGTCGCTCGGCATCACCTCTAAAATGCCGTCATCACCCTCCAGTCACTCGGTGTTGCCTCTAAAACGCTGATCTCGTGTTCAATCGCTCGGCATTACTTCTAAAATGCCGACAGCGACCTTCAATCACTCGGCGTTGCCTCTAAAACGCTGGTCTCATGTTCAATCGCCCGGCATTACTTCTAAAATGCCGACGTCGACCTTCAACCACTCGGCATTGCCTCTAAGACGCTGGTATAGCGTTCAGTCGCTCGGCATTACTTCTAAAACGTCGACACAGACTACAAGATTACTCGGAAGCTACTTCTGGAAGCGTCAGTGTGATGTCCAAGTTATTCATCTACTGACTCAAAAGAATCAGTTTTATAATCAAGCAAAGCGAGTGATCAAGAAGAGGCCAACGTCATTCTTTCATTAAGGGAAGACAATAAGCTTACAAATCAACTCTTTGCGAGTTGATGCTTCCCTACTATTACTACATTACATTACTACTACTACTATACTACGCTATACTACTCTACATTACTACTACATTATTCTAACTACACTATACTAATATCTAAAGACCAGTGGCGTCTAGCCACTGGCCTTGCTGCTGCCACCGCCGCCGACCCTGGTGCTGCCCTTGCCGCTGCCACCTCTGGTGCTGCCCTTGCTCTCGTCGCCGCCGCCACTGTCCCCGCCGCTGCCGCTGCCGTCACCGTCGCCGTCGCCACCGTCGTCGTCGCCGTCGTCGTCGTCGTCGTCCTCGCCCTCGCCGCCGTCCGAGTCCTCTTCATCCGAGGAATACTCCGACTCATCCGAGCCCTCGAGCCCGGAGCGCTCGACGGCCCGGATGTACGTCCAGACTTCCGCGGCAATCCCCTGGGAGTCGTCTGAATCATCAGACGACGCCGGGGGAGAGACGGGAGCCGGAGACCCCTCGGACTCGGAGGAGAACTCCTCCTCCGAGTATTCTGAGTCGCCGAAGTCCTCCGACGGAGGAGTCGGCTCGCGCTTGCGTTTGTTACTCTTGCCCGAAGTCCTCCGACGGGAGAGAAGAGAAGGATGCAGTAAAGAACAGTGAAGAGATGTGAAAAAACCAGAGGGGCAACGGCGTTATTTATAGAAGGGAAAGGCAACCGCTCACCTCCAACCGTGGTCACTAAACAGTCACAAAGCATTCAATAAGCACTTCCACCCGTCTGGAGACACGTCAGGCGGCTGCGCCGTTTCATGCAACACTACACCCATTGGGACTCCAGTCAACAGCGCAAAGGATATGATTACACTCGCCGTCCCATCACATTACTACTCAGAAGCAGCCGGCTAAAACACTCAGCATACCAAGCCGTCCCTTGCCCACACCCATTGGGGGGGACGCCCAGGAATTATCAGTATATTTTTCAAATTGGTCACATCTGTGCAGGGCACGCAGTGAATGCCTCAAGACAAAAATGAGATATCAGTGAGAATTAGAGGGAAGCCAAATATAGCCAGTGGAGTACAAAATATGGTCGACAGAAACGACTTGAAGACTAGACAGAGAACGTCCATCAAATGTCTAATCAGTCACAGAGCAAATAAATTGCACTACCCAGCAAGATATGGATGGATTGCAAACTCGGCTGCAAAAGACAAAATAAATGCTGACCTCTGAAGCATAATATTGATGACATAGTGCGGATGACATCATGCCATTTTTTTACAAGCAGAAAGGATAATCTTCAGCAAAAAGACACAAAAGGAAGACCTTCGAGTGGATTATCCTCAAAAATCCACTTGAAGGTCGGAGGCTACACCCATTGGGTGCACCTCCAGTGCACCCCACGGATTATCATTCCAAGCCAAGATAGTGCCAATTTCTAAGGCGTGGGACAAGATTAAAAGGCTAGCCCTCAATCAAAACGCAGGAGCACAAATGGAAACAATTTCTGAGGAAGACCTTCGAGTAGATTATTTTTTTAAAAAAATCTACTCGAAGCTCGGGGGCTACACCCAATGAAGTTCAGAATCCTACAAATTGAAATGCCGACCTCTAAGGCACAAACTCGAAACTAAGCTTCGGTCAAATGAGTGATCGGAGCAAGAGAAGACAGCAGGAAATCATTTTTCTTCAAAACACCCGCAAGTTGGACCTGGGATCTTTGGGCTGATTACCTCTAAATTAACCCAAAGATCGGGGGCTTGTGGGGGATAGACATCCCCCGGGTCTAAAGGAGTAAAAGACCTTACGAAAGGCCCAAGGGCCCAATAAATCGTAAGGTCATTCTTTCGTGGGCCTGGGGAGAAACAACCAACAAAGCAGAGCGACATGAGACCAGATTGGTGCAAACCCGGACGGCCCACAACGTCGAGCGAATAAATCGCAACAGAGACCCGACTTTCCCGCGCTAAAGCCCCCATGCAACAGAGCCATGCGAGGATAAGTCGGCGAGGGTTACGTAGGGATAAACTCAAGAGGTTCACTACCTTTTAGCTACTTGTTGTTATCATATCCACGTGTACTGCCCCACGGTCGAGTATATAAGGCCTAGGGGGCACCCCTTCAGATCGATCGACCTTTTACTTAGCCACCCACGTCGACTCTCTGTATTTTCAATCCAGAGAGCTCTCTTGTAGCCACATTCACCAAGCATACTCTCCAGGACGTAGGGTGTTACGCATCTCTAAGCGGCCCGAACCTGTAAACCTTGTCCACTGTCCCTCGTGCGATCGGCACGAACCATTTTGCTACAGTCGTCGACACCGTCCTACTCCTAAAACACCTTGAGGGGCAACCCCGGGTGTGCAGTCGGACCCAAAACACCGACAGTACCCCAGACTACAGGACCCGGATAGATTTGGACCCCTAGATCAACAGAGTCGGAGTCTGTAATAATGCTTAGTTCAGTGTCTTAGTCTAGTTAGTTTTAGTTAGAGTTAGTTTGCGTATCATATGATGGATGCTTGTTATGACGGACATGTACTGAAGTTGGATCTTTGTAATGATTGTCACCAAGGTGTGGGTATCCCCTGCAGCTTGGTGTTGTTATTAATAAAGTCAGTTATTTAGTGGGCTAATCCATTTATTTCCACTTTCCTCTTTATCTGAGAAGCTGTCAGTGAAGATGGTCCTTTGTTCAGTGTTATGAAGATTTTCTATACATCTTTTCTTATGTTGAAAGACTGCAGAGTCAGATTTGATACATGTGTATGATTTCTACAGATGTCTGAGAACAGGCGCAAAGGTGCGAGGCCTGCGAGGCTAGAACAGCAGGCACCCCAAGAGGAGGTAGCCCGCAGCAGCATTTGCCACTGCCACCACCGATGACCATTGAGCAAATGTTCCTGATGCAGACCCAAGCAGTCCAGGCAATTGGTCAGACCTTAGCAGCTATGCAGCAGATGCAGTAGCAGCAGCCACCACCGCCTCAGCCTCAGGTGCAAGTCCAGATGCCTCAAGTGCCAAGAGACAAGTGGGCAGAATTCATGAGGGGCCATCCCCCAGTCTTTGCCCATTCTGCTGATCCCATGGATGCCGAAGATTGGTTGCGTACTGTAATACCCAAATTTGTAAATCATATGATAAGAGAATATTTCCTTTACCTATATGTGTGTACCATCTGTAGTTACTATCACATGTGAATAAACACCATCAAAAGGAGATTAAATAACCAATAACACCTAAATAAATCATGCATCATGCTGAGTTTTTACTTGATTGTGCATTTATGGCTAATAAAATAATGGTATTATTAATATGTTAATAGACACATGGAATTTAAATTCTATTTTGGAAAACAAAACTCCAAAGAAATATGGAGGGGGAGGAAAAGAATTACTAAAAAGGAAAATATATACAAAATAAATATTATAAATAAAAGTAAGACAAGTATGTTCAAATTGTACTATAAAATTTGAGGAGAATTTACCAAAAATTTGAGTTTGAAATTTGAACTAAAATGAGAAGGGAAAATATAAATAAGAGATAGGAAAAGAAAACTAGAAAAAAAGATAAAGAGGAAATGGCGCATTGGGCCCCTCCCACGAATTCGGCCCAGATTACTCTCCCCGTGTGCCCTCTCCTGTGCGGCCCATTGCTCTTCATCTCCTCGGGCGGCCCAAATACCTTTCTCCTCCACACCGGCCCACTTCTACCTCACCGCGCGTGTCTCCACTGAGCAAAAACCATAGCCGCCACTTCTACCTCACTGCGCGCGTCTGGGCTCACTCCAGCGTCCGTGGGTCCCAACGGTAAGTCTCTCGTCCTCTTAGCACGCACCTAATGGACCACTGGCATGTGGGGACCCCCTGTCATCCCTTTCGCCATTGCCTCGCGCAACAGACTCGCACACATTGTCGGGAGAGGCCTCGATTTTCGCATAGGTCCAAGGATTCCGTTGCCGCCATCTTTGACCGACTCGCTAGGGTCCATAAAACCAAAAGTCGGGTTTTCCCCTCCTCCATTTATTCGCTGTGTGCAAGTTTCCCTAGACACCGAGAAAGAGAGAGAGAACGTGAGAGTTGTCGCCGGGAGGGTGTTCGACACAGCCGCGCTATGGACATCCCGGTACTTGCCTTTGCGCGTGGCGTGAAGCGGACCAGGCCACCTCGCCGATCGTCGAAGACTGTGCGGGGCTGCCACGGTGCGGGCTGGTCAATCCAGCGCTTGAACTTCTGGTGAGACCCATCAATCCCTAAACCCCTTCTAATTTACCCAGTCATGTCGGTAGAGCTTTGTAGACTAAAATGTTAGGGGCGTGTCATCCTCACCGGCGTGTCGGAGGTGGAAGAGAACCTACGGCCGTAGGATAGTTCATTAGCGGGTGAGATTAGGGCTCGGATGGCGAGCTCGGGACGGCTCGCTACCGCAGCTATGGCGTTCGGCCGTGGAAGATCAGCCGAGGAAGAAGAAAAAGAAGAGAGAGAGGGAGCCAGGGGTTGAATACGACGTGCAGGCGGTAGATTTGGATTTCGACGGCCATGATTAAAAGTGACTTACCCCTTCGCCACGTTAGATCCGAGTCGTCGATCCTGCATCGTATGCATCAGATTACATCTAGGTTCTTTAAATCGTGACCGTTAGATGTTGATCGGGTGGTCACGGGGGTGAGAGATTGGGCCATGCACGGGATCTAATCGTGGTCCTCGGATCTGATCTGAACGGCCCTCAGCTGAGAATACCCCTTCAGTCGAGAACATTTGCTAAAGAGACCCAGACTAAAATAGAAATGAACCCGCGGTCTAGTGACACTATCGACTGAGTCTAGGATAATGTACCCACTAGCCCCTGCACTTCTCAGTATTTGAGGTCCAGTCAAGATAATTGATAAAACTAGGGAAATTATTTAGAAAATAGTTTTTGTACATATTTAATTGCAGAAACTTGTTTAATTTGTAGAAAAATCATATGAACTCCAAATTAATACATTCCAGTTCCTATACTTTTATAATATTATTGTTTATCCATTAGTGCCTTTGTTTTGGCATGAAAGACTTGGTAAAATTTATCTATTACTTGATCTTGTATTAAATACATAAAACCTTGGAAAATTCATAACTTAAAATCTATAGCCTCAAATTTAATGATTCCAGTTCCTATGATCTTATTTTAATGTGTATATTATTAACATTTATTTTGTTTACATGTTTGGTGTGATGTTAATTTTCCCTTCATACTATGTATGTTTGTACTGATGCGAGTAGACGAGCAAGTCACTGAGGATCCTGAGGTTCAGCTGGTAGAGACTGCTGAGCAGGAGCTCGTTGAAGGCATGTTGTGCCCTAGATCACTTCCTTTTACCCATTCATGTTCTTATTATTTATAATGATCTACATAGGTTAATTTTGATGGGACCCAATAGGTTACCCTAGATTTTGACTATCTTTATACCTTGTTTCACCACTGGTTTTACTACTAAATTTTTGGGTAGTACATGCTATTGCTTTATATGGTTTTGGGTATAGAGATATTCATTACTCATGATTACACTTTTTATTATCTGTTCATTATTTGTTGTTCATAATAAGATCATTATGTTAATGGGAACATGGAGAACCACCCAGGAAAACAGTGCTACCATAAGGGTTTAATGGGACGCCCTTGGCTGATTAACTAGGAAAGCTAGTGGATGACTACCTTACCCAAAAGGGGCAAGGGCAGTAGGGGAGTGGTCAGTGTAGGGAGGTCCTTGGGTTGATTTTGCTGCAATGGCGGTCAGGCGAGGGATTCCTGCACTGGAGCTTCCTATAAACTGTAGCGGGTTTTTTGAAGCTAGTGGAACTTTGTAAAGGCCTCGTAGTGGTACCCTGCTTCGCTTCCTAGGTGGAGGTGTATGGGGTTTGATCAAATCCGTGGCAAATGGGTAACACGACTTGTGGGTAAAGATGCGCAACCTCTGCAGTGTGTAAAACTGGTATACTAGTCGTGCTCACGGTCATGAGCGGCTCAGACACTCACATGATTAATTTATGGAGCTTAAACTCAATTTGTCATTTCATTGCCTCTTGGATTATTTTATTATTACTTTTACTTATTATTACTATGGTTTGGTATTTACTTACACTTAGTAACTGCTAATAAAATTTTGACCAACTTATAAAAGCAATGCTCAGCTTCAACCTTCATTTTGTTGATTAGCCTTACACTTCACATGAACTCCCACCTTTGGCGAGTTCATGCCACATTATTCCCCACAACTTGTTGAGCGATGAACATGTGTGAGCTCACTCTTGTTGTCTCACATCCCCCACAGTAGAAGAACATGTTGTAGAAGAGGAGCATCCTAACACTGAGGCTTTCGACTTGATCTAGGTGGCGTCTCCCAGTTGACTTTCTGGCGCCATGGAATGGATTTTAGTTCGATCCATATTTATAATTTATTTTGTAAGCCTTCCGCTATGTAATAAATACTCTGATTATTGTGACATTTATCTCTATACACTCTGTTATTATATATGTTGTCTTCTTTGGCGCATGTATGAGATGCACCCGGCTTTGTCCCTTAAAGCTCGGGTGTGACAGAAGTGGTATCAGAGCAAATGTTGACTGTAGGACGAAACCTAGATAGAAATGGACAAAACCCTTAACCTACTTACCTTACTCTGATTCTCTCTATATTTATCTTGATCCTGTCTCACCTTCTACTGTTCCACTCTGATCATTCTTATCTTTTCTACTCTAAGACAAGATGGATTTCACACCATGGAATCCTACATTTATGACCTTTTTAAGGGATAGGAGACCTAAGAAAAAAATTAAATTATTTTCTCTATAAAAATGTTGGTTGATTGTTCTGATGATTATTGCCTGATTTGCTTCTTTGATTGATTGAAATAGTATAGACGGGCATCTTAGCTTTTACCACCATAAGGTAATGAATTAGCTTTAGTAGGCGACACACATAGCTAATAAATCCCCCGAAGTAACATGCTTCGTAATTACATGCCTTGTCTACAATCCTTTCTTTCGTACCCTATGTTTCTAACCCAGATGGGCTACCCCTATAGTGTTAGAAGAGAGCACTATAGACGTGATCCTTGGTATGTCATGGTTAAGAAAGGCAAAGGCAGTTTATACACTGTGCTAAAGGAACCATAGAACTCACCAGTTCCAAAGGAGAAAGATTTGAAGTTGGAATTGCAGTAACTACCGCCACCAGACTAGCGGCATTCTTAGTAGATGGGAAGTTTGTTGGTGACAACATTCGTGTGGTTAAGGATTTTCCGGATGTCTTTCCAGAGGAGTTACCAGGGATGCCACCATATAGGGAAGTTGAGTTTGTCATAAATCTGTTACCTGGGACTACTCTTACTTCCAAACGGCCATACGAGATGTCCATAGAAGAACTAAAAGAACATAAGAAGCAATTAATGGAGTTACAAGAGGCTGGATACATTCGTCCGAGTTCCTCACCTTGGGGAGCGCCGGTTTTGTTTGTATAGAAGAAGGATAAATCACAACGGATGTGTGTGGATTATTGATCACTTAATGATGTTACTGTGAAGAACAAGTATCCGTTATCCCGCATTGAGGATTTATTTGATCAGATGAGAGGTGCAAGGGTGTTCTCGAAGATTGATCTCCGATCGGGTTACCATCAAATGAAGATTAGACCATCGGACATCCCCAAGACGGCTTTCTCAAACCGATATGGATTATATGAGTTCACTATTATGTCATTTGGATTAACTAATGCACCATCTTATTTTATGAATTTGATGAATAAGGTGTTTATGGAGTATTTGGACAGATTTGTCATAGTATTTATCGACAATATTCTTATCTATTCTAAGAGTGAAAGTGATCATGAGGAACACCTGAGATTGGTGCTACAGAAGCTACGAGATAATCAACTCTATGCCAAGTTTAGCAAATGCGAGTTTTCGATTGACGAGGTGCCATTCCTTGGACATATCATATCTAGTGGAGGAATATCAGTGGATCCTGCTAAAGTCAACGAGATAATGGCGTGGAGCATACCTACTACAGTTACTGAGGTCCGGGGTTTCTTGGGACTTGCAGGATATTATCGGAGATTTATTGAAGGATTTTCTAAGATTGCTAAGCCTATGACCTCACTTCTTGAGAAGGGAAGAGAGTTTAAGTGGGATGAGAAGTGCCAAGAAAGCTTTGATCAATTGAAGAAGAGATTGATGTCACCACCAGTGTTGGTTATGCCAGACCTACAGAAGGGATTTGACATTTATTGTGATGCATGTGGCCAAGGCTTGGGATGTGTACTCATGCAAGAAGGACATGTGATCGCCTACGCGTCTCGTCAGTTGCGGAAAAATGAGTTGAACTACCCCACTCATGATTTAGAACTGGGAGCCATTGTGCATGCGCTTAAGATTTGGAGACACTACATTATGGGAACTAAGTGCCAAGTATACACGGATCATAAGAGTTTGAAGTATATATTCACTCAGAAGGATCTCAACCTTAGACAACATCGTTGGTTGGAGCTTATTAAGGATTATTATTTGGAGATTCACTATCACCCGGGCAAGGCGAATTTGGTTGTAGATGCCTTGACTCGGAAGGAGCACGTTCATTCCGCTATTGTTGCCCAGGTACCCGATGAGATTGTTGAGGATTTCAGGAGACTCAACCTAGGAATAGTTGCACATGCTGAAGGAGTCACCATCGAATTGGAACCTACCTTGGAGCAAGTAATTCGTAAAGGTCAAGCGGGTGATGCAAAAATTCAAGAGATTAAGGATCTGATTACTGAAGGTAGAGGTCCGGAATTCATGGAGGATGAGCAAGGTACTATATGGTTCAAGGATTGGATATGTGTTCTGGAGATTGATAGCCTTCGTGAGACTATATTGAAAGAAACTCATGATTCTGATTACTCTATCCACCCTAGTAGCACTAAGATGTATCAGGATTTAAAGCAGAAATACTGGTGGTATGGACTAAAAAGAGATGTTGCTGCACATGTGGCTAAGTGTGATGTGTGTCAAAGAGTCAAGGCCGAACATCAAAGACCAGCTGGACTGTTGCACCCGCTTAAGATACCTGAGTGGAAATGGAAAGGAATAGGCATGGATTTCATTGTTGGACTACCCCGCACTCCTGCAGGGTATGACTCTATTTGGGTAATTGTGGACAGATTGACAAAAGTGGCTCATTTCATACCGGTGAGGACTAATTACACGGGAGCCAAGCTAGCAGAATTGTATATGACTCGGATAGTTTGTCTACATGGAGTGCCTAAGAAGATCGTGTCAGACCGAGGATCGCAGTTTACTTCTTGGTTTTGGAAGAAGTTGCATGAGAGCTTGGATACACAATTGAATTTCAGTTCGGCCTACCATCCCCAAACTGATGGGTAGACAAAGAGGACTAACCAAGTACTGGAGGATATGTTAATATCTTGTGCTCTTAAACATGGTGGTAGTTGGGATAAGAGCCTACCATATGCGGAGTTCTGATACAATAATAGTTACTAGGCCAATCTGAAGATGTCACCATTTGAGGCTTTATATGGCAGAAAGTGCAGGACTCCTCTATATTGGGATCAGATTGGAGAAAGACAGTTCTTTAGGCCTGAGCTTATTCAAGAGGCAGAATAACAAGTGTGAATGATAAGAGAGAATTTGAGAATTGCACAATCAAAACAGAAGAGCTATGCTGATACCCGGAGAAGACTACTGGAGTTTAAGGAGGGTGACCACGTGTATCTAAAGGTGTCACCAATCCGGGGTATGAGGAGATTTAAAGTTAAAGGAAAGTTGTCCCCTCACTTCATCGGACCTTTCATGATCTTAAAGCGAGTGGGAGAAGTTGCATATCAACTAGAACTACCCGATCAGTTGTCAGATGTACATGATGTCTTTCACGTGTCCCAACTAAAGAAGTGCCTCAGGGTACCTGAGGAGCAGCTACCAATGGAAGACCTTAGTGTTCAAGATGACCTGACTTATGCTGAGTACCCTATCAAGATTCTGGACACTTTGACTCAAGTTACAAGAAATAAGGTGATAAAGATGTGCAAAGTACAATGGAGTCAGCATGAAAAAGATGAAGCTACATGGGAAAGAGAAGAAGAGCTTCGCATAGATTTTCCCCATCTTTTCCTTAGTCCTTCCTAAATCTCGAGGACGAGATTCTTGTTAAGGGGGGTAGGATTTGTAATACCCAAATTTGTAAATCATATGATAAGAGAATATTTCCTTTTCCTATATGTGTGTACCATCTCTAGTTACTATCACATGTGAATAAACACCATCAAAAGGGGATTAAATAACCAATAACACCTAAATAAATCATGCATCATGCTGAGTTTTTACATGATTGTGCATTTATGGCTAATAAAATAAAGGTATTATTAATATGTTAATAGATACATGGAATTTAAATTCTATTTTGGAAAACAAAACTCAAAAGAAATATGGAGGGGGGAGAATAACTAAAAAGGAAAATATATACAAAATAAATATTATAAATAAAAGTAATACTAGTATGTTCAAATTGTACAGTAAAATTTGAGGAGAATTTACCAAAGAATTTGAGATTTAAATTTGAACTAAAATGAGAAGGGAAAATATAAATAAGAGATAGGAAAAGAAATCTAGAAAAAAAGATAAAGAGGAAATGGCGCATTGGGCCCCTCCCACGAATTCGGCCCAGATTACTCTCCCCGCGCGCCCTCTCCTGTGCGGCCCATTGCTCTTCATCTCCTCGGGCTACCCAAATACCTTTGTCCTCCACGCCGGCCCACTTCTACCTCACCGCGCGCGTCTCAACTGAGCAAAAACCCTAGCCGCCACTTCTACCTCACCGTGCGCGTCTGGGCACACTCCAGCGTTCGTGGGTCCCAATGGTAAGTCTCTCGTCCTCTTAGCATGCACCTAATGGACCACGGGCATGTGGGGACACCCTGTCATCCCTTCCACGATCGCCTCGCGCAACAGACTCGCGCACGTTGTCGGGAGAGGCCTCGATTTTCGCGCAGATCCAAGTATTCCGTTGCCGCCATCTTTGACCGACTCGCTAGGGTCCATAAAACCAAAAGTCGAGTTTTCACCTCCTCCTTTTATTCGTTGTGTGCAAGTTTCCTTTGACATCGAGAAAGAGAGAGAGAACGTGAGAGTTGTCGGGAGGGTGTTCGACACAGCCACACTCTGGACATCCCGGTACTTGCATGTGCGCACGGCGTGAAGCGGACCAGGCCATCTTGCCGAACGTCGAAGACTATGCGGGGCTGCCACTGTGCGGGCTGGTCGATCTGGCGCTTGAGCTTCTGGTGAGACCCATCAATCCCTAAACCCCTTCTAATTTACCCAATCATGTCGGTAGAGCTTCGTAGACTAAGATGTTGGGGGCGTGTCATCCTCACCGGCGTGTCGGAGGTGGAAGAGAACCTACGGTCGTAGGATAGTTCATTAGCGGGTGAGATTAGGGCTTGGATGGCGAGCTCAGGACGGTTCGCTACCGCAGCTATGGCGTTCGACCTTGGAAGATCAGCCGAAAAAGGAGAAAAAGAAGAGAGAGAGGGAGCCAGGGGTTGAAGACGATGTGCAGGCTGTAGATTTGGATTTCGACGGCCAGGATTAAAAGTGACTTACCCCTTCGCCACATTAGATCCGAGCTATCGATCCTACATCGTAAGCATCACATTAGATCTAGGTTCTTTAAATCGTGACCATTAGATGTTGATCAGGCGGTCATGGGGGTTAGAGATTGGGCCATGCGTGGGATCTAATCGTGGTCCTCGAATCTGATCTGAACGGCCCTCAGCTGAGAATACCCCTTTGGCCGAGAACATTTGCTAAAGAGACCCTGACTAAAATAGAAATGAACTCGCGGTCTAGTGACACTGTCGACTGAGTCTAGGATAATTTACTCGCTAGCCCCTGCACTTCTCTGTATTTGAGGTCCAGTCGAGATAATTGATAAAACTAGGAAAACTATTTAGAAAATAGTTTTTGAACATATTTAATTGCAGAAATTTGTTTAATTTGTAGAAAAATGATATGAACTCCAAATTAATCCATTCCAGTTCCTATAATTTTATAATATTATTGTATACCCATTAGTGCATCTATTTTGGCATGAAAGACTCGGTAAAATTTATCTATTACTTAATCTTGTATTAAATACATAAAACCTTAGAAAATTCATAACTTAAAATCTATAACTTCAAATCTAATGATTCATGTTCCTATGATCTTATTTTAATGTGTATATTATTATCATGTATTTTGTTTACATGTTTGGTGTGATGTTAATTTTCCCTTCATACTATGTACTGATGCGAGTAGACGAGCAAATCACTGAGGATCCTGAGGTTCAGCTGGTAGAGACTACTGAGCAGGAGCTCATTGAAGGCAAGTTGTGCCCTTGATCACTTCCTTTTACCCAGTCATGTTCTTATTATTCATAATGATCTGCATAGGTTAATTTTGATGGGACCCAATAGGTTACCCTAGATTTTGACTATCTTTATACCTTGTTTCACCACTGGTTTTACTACTAAATTTTTGGGTAGTACATGCTATTGCTTTATATGGTTTTGGGTATAGAGATATTCATTACTCATGATTACACTTTTTATTATCTGTTCATTATTTGCTGTTCATGATAAGATCATTATGTTAATGGGAACATGGAGAACCACCCAGGAAAACAGTGCTACCACAAGGGTTTAATGGGACTCTCTTGGCTGATTAACTAGGAAAGCTAGTGGATGACTACCTTACCCGAAAGGGGCAAGGGCAGTAGGGGAGTGGTAAGTGTAGGGAGGTCCTTGGGTTGATTTTGCTGCGATGGCGGTCAGGCGAGGGATTCCAGCACTGGAGCTTCCTATAAACTGTAGCGGGTGTTTTGAAGCTAGTGGAACTTTGTAAAGGCCTCATAGTTGTACCCTGCCTCGCTTCCTAGGTAGAGGTGTATAGGGTCTGATCAACTCCGTGGCAAATGGGTAACACGACTTGTGGGTAAAGATGCGCAACCTCTGTAGTGTAAAACTGGTATACTAGTCGTGCTCACAGTCATGAGCGGCTCGGACACTCACATGATTAATTTATGGAACTTAAACTCAATTTGTCATTTCATTGCATCTGGGATTATTTTATTATTTCTTTTACTTATTATTACTATGGTTTGGTATTTACTTACACTTAGTAACTACTAATAAAATTTTGACCAACTTATAAAAGCAATGCTCAGCTTCAACCTTCATTTTGTTGATTGGCCTTACACTTCACATGAACTCCCACCTTTGGCGAGTTCATGCCACATTATTCCCCACAACTTGTTGAGAGATGAACATATGTGAGCTCACTCTTGCTGTCTCACACCCCCATAGGAGAAGAATAGGTGGTAGAAGAGGAGCAGCCTAACACTGAGGCTTTTGACTTGATCTAGGTGGCGTCTCCCAGTGGACTTTCTGGCAGCAAGGAATGGATTTTAGTTCGATCAATATTTACAATTTATTTTGTAATACTTTCGCTATGTAATAAATACTCTGATTATTGTGACATTTATCTCTATACACTCTGTTATTATATATGTTGTCTTCTATGGCGCATGTATGAGATGCACCCGGCTTGTCCCTTAAAGACCAGGTGTGACACGTACCGTGGAGCGTGAGTTGCACACTTCCTAGTGCAACGATCGTGAGAATGTGTTGTACGGTCCCAGACAACTGAGGGGAGCAACCCAGTCTTGGTGGTAGTCTTACCTTGCCACCCATGCCAACCCTGAAGCCATCACTTGGGAAGAATTCAGGGACAACTTCCGTCGCTACCATGTGCCTAAGGGACTGATGATAGTGAGGAAGGAGGAGTTTCTCGTCCTGAAGCAAGGTCCCCTGTCCATTAGCGAGTACAGGGACAAGTTTCTGCAGCTGTCGCGTTATGCCCCAGAAGATGTCAACACGGATGCCAAGAGGCAGTACCGCTTTCTGAGAGGATTGGTTGATCCCCTCCACTACTAGCTGATGAACCACACCTTCCCTACCTTCCAACATCTGATAGATAGAGCAATCATGACAGAAAGGAAGCGTTAGGAGATGGAGGACAGGAAACACAAGATTGGTGGATCTCAGGTTGGGAGTAGCAGCCGTCCTCGCTACTCGGGCAACCCACCTCATCCATTCAAGCAAGGTCACCAATACCGGCATCAGCGTCAAAACCAGCAGCAGCAGTACCAGAGGCAGTTTCCTCAGCAGCAGCAGCTGTACCGTCAGAACAACCAGCAAGGAGGAAATCAATACCAGTGTTAGAGCAACCAGGCAGCCCATCTTCCTGCCCCAGCAACCAACCAGAACAACCAAGCAGCGCCAGCGCAAGGAGGGAGTCGTGCATGTTTCCATTGTGGGGAACATGGCCACAGGGCGAATCATTGCCCAAAGAAAGAAGCTCATCAGCAGCCAGCTCCCAATGCCCAGTCAGACAGAATGCAATGCAACAAGGAAGCAACAACTGTGGGCAACCTCGTGCCCAGTATGGAAAGGTGAACCACTTGGAGGCTGACACAGTCCAGGAGACTCCAAGAGTGGCACTAGGTACGTTTTCAGTCGAGTACCATTCTATAAATGTCTTATTTGATACTAGAGCAACGTATTTTATTGTGACTACATCATGGGTAGAATCACATAATATACCAATAGCACCCATGTATCCACCTATGAGGGTTAGTTTAGTTGGTGGAAGAACCCAAACGGATAGATTTTGCCCCAGTGAAAAAGTTCAAATAAGGGGGATAGAGTTCCCCGCTGATTTAATAGTTATGGGTAACCAGGATACAACTATAGATGTCACCCTAGGGATGAATTGGCTAACCAAGTATCAAGCCATTCTTAGCTGTGACAAGAGAACAGTCAAGTTAGTGTCCCTATCAGGAGAAGTGTTAGTGGAGTTGGTCTTGTCTGGACCAAGAAAAGAAAGTTGTCACCAAGTCACCACCCATATTGAGGAGATTAAACCATCAGAGGCTATCAATGTAGTATTAGAGTTCCCAGATGTGTTTCTCGAGGAGTTACCAGGTATGCCACCTGAAAGGAAGGTTGAATTCGCCATAGAGCTTATACCAGGCACCGCCCCTATTTCCTAGAGAGCCTATCGAGTGTCCGGACCAGAATTGGTGGAACTCAAGAAGTAGATTGATGAGTTGTCGGAGAAAGGCTACAACAGACTAAGTACCTCACTTTGGGCAGCCCCACTGCTGTTTGTGGAGAAAAAGGATGGCACGAAGAAGATGTGCATCGATTACCGAGCCATGAATGAAGTTACTATCAAGAACAAGTACCCCCTTCCTAGAATTGAAGAATTATTCGATCAGTTGAGAGGAGCCAGTGTGTTCTCGAAGATAGATCTGAGGTTAGGCTACCATCAGCTCAGAATCCAACCCTCAGATATACCAAAGACGGCATTCATCACCAAGTATGGACTGTATGAGTTCACGGTCATGTCATTCGGTTTGACGAATGAGCCAGCCTACTTCATGTACTTAATGAATAGTGTGTTCATGGACTACCTCGACAAGTTCGTAGTAGTGTTCATTGGTTACATTCTTATATATTCCCATAATGAGCAAGAGCATGAGGAGCATTTGAGGAAAGTACTTTAGAGGCTACGAGACTGTCAGCTGTATGCCAAGCTTAGCAAGTGCGAGTTCTGGATCAGTGAAGTCCTATTCTTGGGTTACATTATAACTCGAGAAGGATTGGCTGTAGATCCGAAGAAGGTAACAGCTATCTTGGACTGGAAAGCACCAAAAGATGTCTGAGGAATCAAGAGTTTCATCGGAATGGCTGGTTATTATCGGTGTTTCATCGAAGGTTTCTCCAAGATTGCTAGGCCAATGGCAGCCTTGTTGGCAAAGAAGGTTGAATTCAAGTGGACCCCTGCATGCCAGAAGTCCTTTGAGACATTGAAGGAGAAGATGACAATGGCACCTGTACTGATTCTGCCGGATGTTCACAAGCCATTCTCAGTATATTGTGATGATTTGTACACCGGACTGGGATGTGTGTTGATGCAGGAAAAGAGAGTAGTGGCATACTCATCCCACCAGCTAAAGATTCATGAGAAGAATTATCCTACTCATGATTTGGAATTAGCAGTCGTGGTTCATGCATTGAAGACCTGGAGGCACTATTTGTATGGGCAGAAGGGTGATATCTACACGGATCACAAGAGTCTCAAGTATATATTCACTCAGTAAGAGTTGAACATGAGGCAACGAAGATGGTTAGAATTGATCAAAGATTATGAGTTGGAGATTCATTATCACCCAGGCAAAGCAAATGTGGTTGCAGATGCTCTTAGCAGAAAGAGTCAAGTTAATATGTTGGCCGCTCACCCGATGCCGTATGAGCTAGCGAAGGAATTCGACAGATTGAGCCTCGGATTTCTAGACAACACCAAAGGGGTGACCATCGAGTTGGAACCCACTCTAGAGCAAGACATAAGGAAAGGTTAGAAGGATGATGAGAAGATCAACAAGATCCGGCAGCTGATCATGGACGGAAAAGGCAAGGATTTTCGTGAAGATGCAGAAGTAGTGGTATCGCTCAAGCACAGACTATGTGTTCCCGACATCAAATCGATCCGGGAACTGATTCTCAAGGAAGCCCATGAGACAACATACTCTATACACCCTGGTAGTGAGAAGATGTACCAAGACCTAAAGAAAAGATTCTAGTGGTACGGTATGAAAAGGGAGATAGCAGAGTATGTGGCTGTGTGTGACAGTTGTCAGAGAATTAAAGTAGAACATCAGAGACCTGCAGGTTTGTTGCAACCGTTGTAGATTCCTCAGTGGAAGTGGGATGAGAGTGGAATGGACTTTATTTTTGCCCCGCACTCATACTGGTTATGACTCCATCTAGGTAGTAGTGGACCGTTTGACAAAGGTGGCCCATTTCATACCAGTCAAGACCACCTACTATAGTGCAGTGTTAGCAGAACTATACATGTCTCGGATTGTGTGCTTGCATGGCGTTCCGAAGTAGATAGTATCAGATAAAGGCACTCAGTTCACCTCTCATTTTTGGTAGCAGTTGCATGAAGCTTTAGGCACACACTTGAAGTTCAGCTCAGCTTACCACCCGCAGACAGATGGTCAAACAGAGAGAACCAATCAGATTCTGGAGGATATGTTGAGGGCTTGTGCTTTGCAAGATAAGATAGGATAGGACAAGAGATTACCATATGCAGAATTCTCTTACAATAACAGCTATCAGGCCAGTCTGAAGATGTCACCATTCGAAGCGCTCTATGGGAGGAATTGCAGAATTCCATTGCATTGGGACCAACCTGGTGAAAGATAGGTGTTCGGTCCAGATATTTTGCTTGAAGCTGAAGAGAACATCAGAATGGTCAGAGAGAATTTAAAGGCAGCACAGTCCAGACAGCGAAGCTATGCTGACACCAGAAGAAGGGAACTCAGTTTTGAAGCCGGAGACTATGTCTACTTGAAGGTGTCACCCATCAGAGGAACCAAAAGGTTTGGAGTCAAAGGCAAGCTAGCACCTCAATATATTGGGCCGTATCAGATTCAAGCAAGACGTGGAGAAGTAGCTTATCCACTCAACTTACCAGAGAATCTGTCCGCTGTGCACGATGTGTTCCATGTGTCTCAGTTGAAGAAATGCTTGAGAGTGCCAGAAGAGTAGTTACTAGCAGAGAATCTTGAAGTTCAAGAAGATCTGACTTATATTGAGAAGCCAACTCAGATTCTAGAGACAGCAGATCAGGTCACTCGGAGAAGTACCATCAGGATGTGCAAAGTCAAATGGGGTCACCACTCAGAAGAAGAAGCCACCTGGGAACGAGAGGATGATTTGAAAGCCAAGTACCCTGAGCTCTTTGCTAGCCAGCCCTGAATCTCGAGGGCAAGATTCTTTTAAGGGGGATAGGTCTGTAACACCCTGAATTTGGGGTATAAAATTTCTTTCTAATGAACACCCAAATTCATGTGTTACTCTTCTCTCTCTCAGCCTATGTTTTATCTCTCTCTAGATACTCTCTCTTTTTTTCTCTTTTAATTAGAATTAGCTTAAAGTTAGGGGGATTTAATTATTTATTTTTACCAAAACATTATGGGTCATGACATGTTACATCATGCTGAGCTTAAAATATTCTTTGAAGTGTTGCACATGTTTGAATTTATTTGAATTTGAAACCTAATTTGAATTTGGAATTCAAAACCCTATAGAAAAGAAATAGAAATGGAATTAGAAAATCCAGAGAAAAAGAAAAAGGAATAGCAGCCTAGCTCGGCCCAGTTAGGTCGCGCGCCCGCGCACCCGCATGCTCCCTCTCTCTCGCTCTCTGCCCGCTCGGGCCAACCTGTCGGTGCCAGTTGCTTCGCCCACGCGCGTCCCTCTTATCTCTCTGCCTCGTGGGCCCAGTTCGCTAGGCGCTGAGCCATTGCCTGCGCGCCCCTCTTCTCTCTCTCTGCGTCGTGGACCCTCCCTGTCAGTTCCACCCTCCCCACGCTCCTCGTGGACAAGCGCGTGCGCACTCGCGCACGTCGCCGGATTTCTCGGCCACGACGCCCGCCCACGCACCCAGCTCCCTTCTTAGAGCCTGCCAGTGCCCGCACTCGCTCGCCCACCTCATTTTGCACAGCATCGCCCTCTCTAGTGCTCTGCCCTCGCTGCCAGACGTCGTTGGAGACCCGCGCCCGCGTTCCCGACCATCTAGCTCGCCGGAGACCGCGCCAAGCCTCCCCGAGCTCCGCCCCGAGGTGAGACACCTTTGCCCGTGCCTAATTTCCCAAGTTTTTCTCTGTGCTCGGCCAAGTTTGGCATCGCCGGTGCTCGGCCGTGGCGGTCCGCCATGCTCGCGTGGTGGCCGGCCAATTTAGCCCGGTCTAGTTCCCCGGCGTAGGTTCCTGTGTCGCCCCTACCTCTGCTGAAGCCTTCCCAGGCCTTAGCGTGCCTCAAGTCCCCTCCTCGTGTCCGGGATCCTCAGGCCATCTCCCCAACGTTCTCCCTCCTCTGTCTGTGGATTCGTGGACTTTTCCCAGCCACAGAGTTCGTCATGGCATTCTCTCCCTCTCTGCCCAATCCCGGCGAGCCCGGAGCCAACCTAGCACGTGCCTTCCTCAACTCCGGTGACCTCACCGCCGCGGAGAGGAGCAGCGCCGCTCGCAACCGTTCACCCCTCCCCGGTCTGATCCCCCCGTCCAATCTTGATCGCACGGCCCAGATCGCGGATACCGCTTCGCGCACGCGCGCCCTGCGTCCCTAGCCCGCCTGTCAGCGCCCGTGTCCCCTTCGCGTCTAATCTCGGCCGTCGGTTTCTGATCTAACGGTTAGAATCACCCGATACCCCTTCGCGTGGTAGTTTTATTAAGGAGACCCTCGGTTTGTTTAGAATCAACCCGCCCTCCCTAGTTTTCGCGCGCATGCTCCTGTATTCTTGCAGATTGAACCCTGGACTTTTAAATATTCACAGAATTTGACCTAATTTCATATTTTGAATTCCCAAACTTGTTTATTTCATATCTTTTGCATATGAACTCCAAATTTAGTAATTCAAATTGCAAAATGTTCATAGTATTATTCTCTGTTCAAATAAATTAGTTCCATTTACACCCTATGCTTTCTAATATTATGGATAACTATTAACTAGTATAGGTATAGATTTGGTGTATTTAATAAAATAAAAGGGGAAAACCCTAGAGATTAAAACATGCTTAATCTTGTGAGATTAATAATGTGTATTACATGAATTCATCTCTGTTCTAATTTTTAGGTCATAATAAAATAAACTGAACTAGGTTATGTAATTGTGGGAAATACTTAAAGAAATAATAATCTATTTCTAAATGAAGTTAGTTTATGTTATAATTCATGTTATACTTTGATCTCATTATCCTTTACTTAGTATTGTGTCTTTTTAAGATGTATTCCTATGTTTGTACATGTTTGGTGTGCTGTTCATTTATACTTTCCAAATGTATTGAATGCATGCTCGCTTTATTTAGACAACGAGCAGTCCGAGGTTCTTGAGTGTGTTGTTAGAGACCTCCCTAGGCAACAACCTGGTGAAGGCAAGTGTCCTCTGACCTATTATGTCCTACATACTTTATGATTCACTGTCCCGCATTACATTATTTAAACCTAAGGATTGACTAGTTTGTATGTACCTTATCCTTGTTTACCTTTTGGGTTATCATGGTTAGCATTTTGCTATTGCCTTAACTTTAATCAATGAACATGATGTGAACATTTATGATATGATACTGTTATCCTTATTATGTTGATGATCTTGTGATAGTCTAGGGGGCTCAGGCCTTTTTTCCTGAGTACCTCTCCGTAAGGACCTGTTCGTGGAGTGACCACCCAGGATAACAGTGCAACCATGAGGGTGGAATGGGACGCCTGTAGCTGATTAATTAGGTGAACCTGGGGGTGTAGTTGGCTTTGCTGGAGGGCCGTCAATGGGGGCCAGGGCGTAGTGCTCGCTCTGCCAAGGTTGGGGTGTAGAGGTTCATTCGATTTGGTTTTGTTAGTCACCCACCTTGGGGAGGTGTACTGAGTTTGTATGACTTGTGAAACCTAACGAGCAGCTATGCACCAGGGGAGTGTTTGTAAAGGCTACGTAGTGTATCCCTGGCCATTCACCTTTGTAGTGAAGATCGGGTCTGTACAACCCATGCTGGAAAGGGATCATGACTCGTGGGTAAAGTGTGCAACCTCTGCAAAGTGTTAGAAACTGGTATATCAGCCGAGCTCACGGTTATGAGCAGCCTTGGGATCCTCTTTGATTAGAAGAACTTTGGTTACTTTTATGATGATGGTTAATAATGATGGTTATAATTTTGATCTTTGGTATTTCCTCTAGGAGGGAGTGCTTTTGGGTAATAACTGGGTTTATTACTAAAACTTGGCTCTACTGATAATAGTAAATACTTGACCAGCTAAAAGCATCTGCTTAACCTCAACCCCACATACAGCTAGTCCACTTTAGGCAAACGGGACATTTGCTGAGTATGTTGATGTGTACTCACCCTTGCTTTACTCACCACCCCCACCCCAGGTTGTCGCCACTGTACTCAGTGCTCAGGAGGTGATGCTGGCAACATGGAGGACTTCGAGGAGTTCCAGGATTATGACGAGTTCTAGTTTACTTAGTGGCAAACCCCCAGTCAGCTGCCTGTGTAGGCTTATCATCTACGTTTCATTTCTCCGCACTTTGATAGTTATGTTAAAGACAATGGTTATGTATTAGACTCTATGGATGTCTCAGACATCTTGATGTAATAAAGTATCTTTCCACTATTTATTTCGAGCATTGTGTGATGTTGGGGACTTGTTCTTAACTACTATAAATTAAGAACAAGGCAACACAAAAATTGTTAAATGTTATAGTCCTTCGTCCTCCGAAGCATTATTTCCCTTGGGATATAATGGATTCCGGACGAAGGTTTTGAAGGACATACCTTCATAATCACAACAAATAATGAAGAAGGATTTGTGAAATATGAAAAAATAATATAAACACATTATTATTATTAACTCATTTCTATTTCATTATTATAGAAATGATAACAAATTACAAATGTACCTTCGACTTGAAGAAAAGAAAAAATACCAGCGTGAAGCAAAAGCAAATGCCCAATGCGTGATTATAGGAGCGCGTGAACAGTACAGGGATACTGTTCACCTATTTATAGGCACAGGGCACAGCCTGTGTATAATTACATTTATGCCCTTTACAATGAACTACAATAATGACACAGAATATCATGGGTTTTTAAGTCATTTCATCTTTAAGTCGGTTCACCCCTTCGTCTTGAGACATGTCACCGTGCCGAAGCTTTATAGTCGATAGCTTCGGCGCTGCTTTGGAGAGGATCTGCCGAAGGTGTTTAATTCTTTAGGATCTTCGGCTACGAAGCATACCGCCAACAGTAGCCCCTTCGTGGTGCTAGATCGTTTTTCGTAACGAGCTTGATCCATGAAAAATCTTCTAGGCTTCGCGATGCCAAAGATCCAAAAAACACCTTCCCTGAGCTCGTTGGTGAGAAACGATTAAAATAATCGTCGCACGCGCGACCCATCTTGCACCAATTACGCGCTCGCCAGCGATTCACCTTCTCGAACTATGTGGCCCACCGTTCAGTGAGTGCGGGTGACTGTTTGTTCGGTGCTGGAGACCTTGCCGATTCACCTTCCCACCTGCAGCACTATATAAACAGACGGGTAGGTGTGAAATTACCACAACATTCATTGCTATTGTACTGTTTTGCTGCCAAATTTTTAGTCATAGCCGAAGCTTGATCATCGTGCTCAGACGAAACCTTGCTTGTGAATCTGCTTCGGCACAAGTGTAAGAGCTTCGGAAAAGACAAAAAAGCCAACACCAAAAATTTCAAGCAAGTCATAATCAAATGGCCAGAGTTCGCTCTACTGCAAGAGTCAATCGCGAGGGAGACGAGACCGAAGCTGTTGAAACTGTTCCTATTTCGGAAGCAATGAAGCGATCTGGGTTGGTAACACCAGAAGACGTCCCTGCTCTCAAGCAGAGCAAGCTGGTAATGAAGAGACCGATTCTGAAGATGATTACAACATCGCAGTGCCGAGCAAGCCTAGCCATCTGGACTTCGGAAAGTCCACCATCTCCGAAGCTGATTTTCCTAAGATGGTGAAGTTGGGCTATTTTAGCGAAGATAAGAAAGAGCTGATTCGGTTCGGTGGAGAAGAAACTACTCCGAAGCCAGAAAAAATGAAATAGTAGTTTTCAAGAGTTTCCTCAAAGCTGGTTTGAGATTCCCTTTAAATAGGATGATTGCCGATGTGCTAAAGAAGTTTGGGATCCACTTTCATCAATTAACTCCTAACGCTATCGTTAGGCACTGGTTAATTCAGTTCATGTCGTTATGGTTATCTTCCCATTGCTAGCAGATTATTAATGTCTATTATGTTTTCTTATCATGATATCTATTTATACTTTGATGCTTCCCTGTTTATGCAAATTTTCAAAGGAGATGCTGTTGAAATTTTATATATGAATGTTAGATGTGTAGTTTAGTAGCATTATGCGGTGTTTGTGGATCCCGGGGGTGTTACAGTTGGTATCAAAGCATAGGCTTTAGATTCTTGGCAATTTGAAGATAAATTTGACACACTTGTACATATAGGAAGGGTATGGGTTCAAATATCTTTGATATATATTAATGTCTTTGAAGTGCAAATGACAATAATTTCACCCCTCCCTATTCCTTACGGTGATATGGTAAGTTGTTTATGACTTAATGCCTGATATAATTCATCCCTAAATCTTTATATTGTTTTATTAATGCATTTGATATCGCTGGTCTTTTGTGAGATTGAAGTTGTTATTATGCTTGTCATATACAAGTATGCCTATGTTGTTTTCACCATGTTTTTCATGGTTGGGTTTTATTACAATAATATTGTTATATATGCTTGATTGAGGATGTTTCTAAGAGGAGTGTGAATTGTGTGTTTTGGGTTACAAGGTAACCATCAATTTGAATTTAAGTTTTTGAGCGGTTGGTGGATAGTCCCAACTATATTTGCAAAGAATGATTGTTTATGTCGAGAAACCAGTTCTGAAAGAAATGAATATTAGTACTTTATATGGATTTTTGGGGGAAGTCTTTACATAGCCAGAATGGCTTACATGTCTCTCTTCTATTGTGTGTTTTAGTTGCCACCAAGCCTAGATGTGGTTTAATGTGGTTGCCTGTTAGTCATACTAATTGTAGAATAAATCTTTGATTTTCTTGATCCATTGATTATGTATTAATATGTTGAGGATCTGATGGTTCTCTTCCCGATGCATGCTTGTGGAGCCATTGTTGGACCACCTATTTATTGGTTTGAATGAAGTCATTGCCTAGCCTAGAGTTGGTTGTGTGTGGTTAGTCACCTATTCCTAAATGATGTGGTTTTTACATCAACTTGATATGTTTGTCAAATGTGTGAAGGATTACGGGGTTATTATTGACCTTGCATGTCTGGTACTTTGAGTGCTTTGTATGATAGAATGAAATATAAGTTTCTAAACTATAGTAGATGAAGACTTATATTATGTGTAGGTTAACCTTACCAGTTTGGATATTTTCTTAGTTGAGTGTTGGATGAAGTATAGTGACATTGGTTAACCAAGTATTGTGTTGTTGTGCTGTCAGTGCTCTTTGTGGAGCTTTTGCCATTTCTTTGATGACCTGTGCTGCACATAATGTTATTGGCTTCTTGTTGGCTTTATTGCTCCATTAGTTCTGTAGACTTTCTCCCTTTAGTGGGGGTGCAAAGAATGTTAGATTACATGATTATCTTTTCATGATGGCAAGAACAAGGTTTAGGAAGATTAGGAGTTCTGTTTCAATAGAACTACTTGTTTCGTGGTGCTTTGAGGTGATGTGTTTGATCTTCTTATACATTCATCTGGTGTGGATGTTTCACCATTTAATTAAAATGGATTGTTGAAGTTGGTAAGGGTTGTGCTTAGTGCATATTACCCCTTCATAAAAGAGTGTAGTTTTAAGACATTGATGTTCATGTATAGCTGCATCCAAATTCGATGGTGTGAAATTGTAGTGTTGATTGCATCTATGACTTGCTTTGAGCTTCATTGCATGTTGTTTCATGCTTGATGTCAGGTCGTGTAGTTTCCTTAGACAATTAGTCCAAGGTAGAAGTTCTTGTGTTAATTAAGACCAATAATGGACCCATGTTTCGAATGGTGGTGCTATATGGGGTACCTTTGGTGTTTTGCTTGGAGTGGCCGAATTCGAGGACGAATTCTTTTCAAGGGGGGTAGAGTGTAATATCCCAAAAAAATGTTGACCAAAAGTTGATCTTCGGTGCGTGGATGAGAGAAAGGGTTGTGGGCCGTTGGATTTAAAGTCAGAAGTCATCTGAGGCGTCGTTTCTTTCTCCCACAAAACCCTAGGTGGCCCCCTTTTCCCTTTCCACCCCCTCTCTTGGCCGCCACCCCTTTTTCCCCTTGGCTGGACGCCCCCTCTCCTCCCATTGCAGCCGCTCTCCATTGCTTCCTCCTCCCTAGATCTCCCCCCCCCCCTCACGCAGCAAGGATCGAGAAGAGGAGGAGCACGTTGAATTGAAGAGGAAGAGAGGATCAAGGCGATGTTCTACCCCATCTCTTTTTGCAAATTTTCTTGGGGAAACCCTAGGTAAGGATAAGATCCATGTTTCTCCTTTTAACTATGTGTTTTTGGAGGTTGTAGATCATGGGGATTGGAGGATTAGAGGTTGGATTAGATGTAGGGTTAGATTTTGATCTCGAAATTAGTTTCTGCAGAATGGCAGATTCGACAATTTCTGTTCATGCCAGTTTTCCGTGCTCTTAGTGGCCTCAAAAAAATAAAAAGTCTATCTATGAGTCGTATATAATTTGTAGATCTTTTCGTGGCCGTGAAGAACAACTCAATTGGAAATCAGATCAGAAAGTTATTGCAGTTTGATTATAGCAGTTTTTCAGTCTCATAATTCTGTGCAGAATCTGTTCTCTTAAGATTTAGGCAATTTTATCAACAGAATTAAACTTTAGGTTGGTAAAAAAGTTGTAGATAATTTCATAAGCATTCCAGATTGTTAAAGAGTGCATTCATATGAATTTTGAAACTCCAGTTATGTTTGTTTTACTGTGGCTGTTCCTGTTTGCGTTACAAACATGAGCGTGTATGTTCACTGGTAGGTTTCGTCTAGTAAATGGCCGAATTTGCTCTTCCAACTATGGAGACGTTTGTAGAGGGATAAAAATTATTACAGCCAGTAGAATTTCATAATTTTTGGTTGAGTAGTTTGGGAGATATCGAATTTTGAAGTTAACTATGCTGCTGTCTAAAACATATTCAATCAGTTATCTAGTCAGATGTTTTAGAACTTATAGATTGCAGAATTTGATTATCTATTGAATACCGAAGTTGTAGAGTATTTTGTGTAGATACTCCTAGAATATTTGTTTGATATCACCACTGTTATAATTTTAAAGATACAAAATTAACAAACAGCGCTGCTGCTGTATGATATGTGGTTCAGGGTGGGAGTCTTTCCACCAGGTCTTGGATTCAAGTGTAGGAGCGATTTGTTGATTGTTGGCAAATGTTTGTGAAATATTTGTACTAAGTTTTATGCCCCCTAGTAGGTGGCTACACTCCAGATCATGCCTAGTATATTTTTCTTCTTCGATGAAGGCAAGTGAATGTAGCGGTGGTTGCTACCGTTTTGACCTGTTATTTCTATCGCCTACACCCTAATATTCAGAATTATTGGATTCTTCATAATTGAACTCTATGATGATGTTTTACTTGATTGTATTATACTGATGCTCAATCATATATTGAGGATGATTATGGTTCGAGTATGACCCATGAGATTAATTCACCCCTTGAAGGCAGATGAAGTATTATTTGAGGTTTGTATTATATCTGAAGGCAGATGAAGTATTATTTGAGGTTTGTATTGTATCTAAAGAAAGTGAAGTTTATTGATAAATGCAACATGCCATATACATTGCATGACTCATTTGCATCTGAAGTTTTGTCGTGACCTATGGTCCGACCGTACCGGTACAACTTAGCATCGTACGTTGCTCGAGGAGGGGTACGATGCCGCTTCATACCCTTAGAGGTATGAAGCCAGAGGACATATGCATTGCATTCATATGCATTCATTGAAGTGATATTTGTAGATGATGTGGTTTTATACTCTCAGGGGTATGCAGACAGAGGACCTACCCATTGCATTCAAATGCATACATTGAAGTGATATTTGCAGGTATTGTTGACGCAGGGAAGTGTTATACAACCTATTGTGGTTGTTCGAGTAAATGAGATGGTATTGGTTATAATGGGACTACTGAGCTCTATATCTACAAGTATTTCTAATCTTAATTGAGATTCTTTTAAAATGTTGATTAATTCAATTTATGGTTTAAATATCTCGTCAAAACAATTTGCTTGCTGAGATGTTTCATCTCACTCTTGCATTACTCAATGCAGGTGCTTGTTTCTCATCAAGGGGAGTGGGGAAGTAGCAGCGCATCCACCTTCACTCTCATAATAACGCTGCCTAGGCGTAGTCTTGATTTAATTAGAAACTTCTTGTCAAAGGATGTTTGTTTTTTACTAGTTGTGCGCACTGGTTAATTCAGTTCATGTCGTTATGGTTATCTTCCCATTGCTAGCAGATTATTAGTGTCTATTATGTTTTCTTATCATGATATCTATTTATACTTTGTTGCTTCCATGTATATGCAAATTTTCAAAGGAGATGCTATCGAAATTTTATATATGAATGTTAGATGTATAGTTTAGTAGCATTATGCGGTGTTTGTGGATCCCGGGGTGTTACAAGAACTATACAGAAATTGCATTAAAATACCCTAGAAGTCGTGCTGTCAGTCGGGTTTTGTACTGAAACCAAACTGACAGTGGTTTTTGATTAACTTTGGAGCCAAATTGTGCTTGATCTAGTGAGCAAATGACCAGGGTTCCTATGACCAAATTGAAGCTGGTATATGGGGCAACAACTTTGATGTAGTCAGGTTAGTGGTTCATCACATGAAAATCGAAGAATAGAGCTCCTCAAGTTGCTCTGTCAGGTAGCTGAACGAAGTAATTTAGTGATGAACAGTGGACTGAAGAAGATCTTAGGTTCTCTGAACCTTGCCGCCGGTGATCTCTGCGCCACGATTTGGGCTCGCCGGGGAGATTAATGCGGCGATAGCAAAGACAACGCAAGGGGGTTAAAAGATCTCAACGCGGAGGAAAGCTCGAGCCTTATCACCGAACTATTCATTGCGCCACTTGCCACGCGATGGGCCGAGATGCCATCACTGAAGTTCACCGCTCCTCGCAGTCATGCCACATACTTAAGGGTGTACCACATCGCAAGAGGTTGTAGTGGACATCCCATTTACCACCCCGAGTCCTTACCCCACTGAGCGCCACGGTAGTCGTGCTCCGGTGACTCATCTCCTCACCGCCGCGAGCTATATAAATTGAGTATTTCCCCCGCTCTGCTATCTTGTTACGAACCCAGCGCACCACTCCTCTCTCCCGATCATCCACCATAGCTCGCAAATTCCCGTTTTCCCCCAAATCGATCGGGAACACCGCCGTGAGGCATCGCGCCGTGGCTAGCCGATCTTAGGTCTGTTCATGTCCCTCTGTTCCATGTTTCTACATCCTCTGGTGCTAGTGAAACCTCATGTCTAAACCAATTGAATGCTACCGTACCGTAGCTTATGGAACATCGTGTCGTCGTCTGGGAAATGCTACCTGACCAACTAAAAGCAATTGCTTTGACCTTAACCCCACATAAAGCTAGTCCACTTCAGCGAAACGGGACATTTGATGACTATGTTGATGTGTACTCACCCTTGCTTTCACAAAACACCAGGTTGCCTTTGGTGCAATGTATGCTCAGGTAAAGGAGAAGACGTCGAAACGAATCTCTAGGAGTCCAGGACTTCGACGAGTTCGAGGATTAGGCTAGTGACCTCCCCCATTCAGCTGCCTGTGGTGGGTTTATTTACGTTGGCTACGTTTCTATTCTTTGTACTTTGATTTATATTATGTAAGTGGCTCTAGTCTTTAATATTATTACTTACTCTTTATTATTATTCAAAGCATTGTGCTATGATGATGTTGGGGGCCTTCATCTTCCGAAGGTCCTCAAAAACATAACTAACATGTTTTCCAAGTATAATATAATACAGGAACCTTCGGCATGAAGTTGTACACGATATAAAAAGCATGGTCTGGGAGAAGGATGAACAAGTTCCGAAGCTACGCGTGGAGAAGCTTCGGCTCAGTGGTGGAAAATGAAACCGACTTAAAGAGGAAAAGGCTATCTAGTCCTCGATAGATTGTCCCTAAGTCAATAGTAAATATAAAGGGCATGGATGTAATTTTACACAGGCTGCGTCCTGTGCCTATAAATAGATGAACAGTAGCACCGTACTGTTCACGCGGACTTGTATTCACTCGCACGTCACACCTGGATTTTCACCTTCTATCAAGCCGAAGGTATAAATGTAATTGAATATTGTTCATGTTTATTCATGATGATATAATAAAAATATCTTAATGATGTCATATGATTATCCATGTTATTTTCCATGTTTCATATTTTCTACTTTCATTACGGTATACTAAGATGATGAAGGTACATCCTTCATAACCTTTGTCCGAAGATCATTACATCCTAAGGGAGATAATGCTTTGAAGGAGGAAGGTCTTTAACCATTAACATTTTGTGTTGCCTTGTTCTTATCTCATAGCAATTGAGAACAAGTCTCCAACATTGGCGCCCACCTCCGGCAAAGCTGTGACCTTCGTCATGCTGCCGAAGAATGCTTCAGCACTGGGGGCTGCATTGCAGCCACTGGACGTCAACCAAGAAAAATTGTGTGAAGCTAGAAGCCAAAAAAGGAAGGCTACAAGTCCAACGCCTCAGGAGGAGGAGCTGGACCAAGAAATCAGGGACCTCGAAGCCATCCATCAACAGGTCTAGAGGAAGAAGGAGAAGATGCTTCGTCTCTCCAATCTACAGAAGAAGATCGATGAGGCTACTGAGGAAATGCGTCATCTCACTCAAGATGACCAGGACCGAAGACCTAAACACAGAGAGCTTCGTCAGGACAATTCCTACGATGATGATGAATGGTATGATGATTTCCATCATGGAAAGTTTGCATTTGATGATGCTTCTCCTCTATCAGCAGAACTGTAGGCTACCCCATGGCCTCCATCATACAAGCCACCCCAGCTCCCCATGTATGATGGGCACTCAGATCCGAAGCAGTTTTTGATGAGCTACAAAGCAACCATATCTTCATATGGGGGCAATACCGTAGTCATGGCAAAATCCTTCATCATGGCAGTCAAGAATGTTACGCAAACCTGGTACTCCTCTCTTCGGTCGGGAACAATCACATCATGGCAGAAGCTGAAGGACTTGCTGATCACCAGTTTCCAAGGGTTTCAGACAAAGCCGGTTACTGCTCAAGCTTTGTTCCAGTGCATGCAAGACCACGAAGAATACCTCCAGGCGTATGTCCGAAGGTTCTTGCGTCTGAGAGCACAAGCGCCCACAGTGCCTAATGAAATCGTCCTTGAGGCCATGATCAAAGGGCATCGACCAGGACCTATGGCTCAATACTTCGCCAGGAAACCCCCTCAGACTCTAGAGAAGCTGCTTCAGAAAATGGATGAATACATCCGAGCCGATAATGATTTCCGCCAGAGAAGGGAATAAGCTTATAGGTTTTCTGAGATGACTAGGGGCTTCGGAGGAAGAATCCACACTAGGCATGTCAGATCAATCCAGAACTCTAGTTAGACTGATGATAGAGGAAGCCAGTTTTAGAGGCCACAGCATAGCTCACAGTCTTCAGGGCTGCAGCATAGCTCTTTCAGGCCACCAGCCCCAAGGGGCAGAGGCGGCAGGGGCTTTGTAGGAAGATATGGGGATCAGCCCAGGAAACTTTATTGCTTATTCTGTGGTGAAGACAAGGGCGACACTACAAGAACATGCCAGGTCACCATTCAGAAGCAAAAAGAGTTTGCCGAAGCAGAAGCCCGGCAGAATCAGCTGAAGCAGGTTTTACATACTGCTTCGTGCTACTCTCCCAATATACCAGAATACATGGGTAATCAACCTGTAGCTTCTGTTGCTTCGGCAAGTCATTCACAAGCTTCCTGGCCCTAGCTCCCACTACCACCACCATTGCCACCTACTCATACCCGAAGCCAGCAGCTAGAAGGGCACCAGCATGCCCAACAGCAGCGCGACTTCAGTGAGGAGTCCGAAGCTCGTACAGTCAATAGCACTGTACCAGAGTCGAAGCATATATACTGAGGAATATCCTAATTTTGGTGTACTTTTATCTTTTATGCCATTTTATTTTCTGTGTAAGAAAAAGTAATGAAGAACGTAATTTCAATTTCTTGTAATAATTGTGCGTACACCATAGTGAAATATATCTTCCTCATGGATTTACGAAGCTCGAAAGACGTATCTAAGGGAATGAAGTAAATTTCGTAGCTCAAAAGTCGTTCCTAAAGGAATGCAGAGCCAAAAATTACGATCTGAAGCTTCAAAAGTCATTCCTAAGAGAGCGCGGTGTAAGTTTTCTGCTCAAAAGTCATTCCTAAGAGAATGCAGAGCAAAAAAATTACAACCTGAAGCTGCAAAACTCATTCATAAGGGAGCGCGACGTAAGTTTTCTGCTCAAAAGTCATTCCTAAGGGGATGCAGAGCCAAATACCACCAAAATATAAGGTGAAGAAGCTCAAAAGTCATTCCTAAGGGGATGCAGAGCTTGAATGCCACTGAAATAGAAGGTGAAGAAGCTCAAAAGTCGTTCCTAAGGGGATGCAGAGCTTAAAGACTCAAAGGACGTTCCTAAGGGGATGTAGAGTCTTGTGTATTCCAGTGTGGGCGCATGGGTGTGTGTATTCGACATTCTCATCATTGTGGCGGAACCGCCCGAATTATTCCAACTTAAGTGCCTAAGTCCCGCCTTAAAGGCTAGACCACACTTAAATAGGAATAAATCGTCAGTCCCTCGGATCTAGTCCGACGAGGCCACTTATCCAGGATCGAATACCACTAGCTCACACGAAGGTGAGGCGCAGAGAAATACAATAAAACATAATACCACAAATTTAATAAGTATCATTAGTGATTACATTATCGGAGTTTCAGAAATAATAACCATAAATTTTAATGCAGCGGAAATAACTAACGGAGAAGAACCGAGTGACATGGCAAAGCCTGGCCACGCTACTCCTCCTGGTCCTCTCCTGCGGAAGCAGTAACCCACTCGACCCTCTATCCCGGTGGCAGGGATGCAGGCCAAGTCACACTAGCAATAAATCATCCTAAGGAGTACCTGCAAAAATTGTGCCACAAGCAAGGCTGAGTATACTAATACTCAGCTAGACTTACCCGGTGTGAGGAGTCTATACTCCTCTACCTCTAGACATGCAGCTGTTTGGCTGTGGGGTTTGGTTGCCAAAAGCACTAGCTGAGTTCTAAAAATCAAGTTTTAGCTTTTTAAGTTTTAGTATGATCCTTTTAACTAGATGTGTACCTAGCTAGCCATACATGGTATCAAACATTTTATCAATCCACATCTTTTGCCAGTCACCTCATTTCCACTTATTACTCAATGCAGTACAATGGATCAAGCAGTCTCATTAGCTGCGAGAAGCAGACGATTCGAATCGAGTTTTTAATCCTTGCAAGGTAAACCTAAACACACGACGTGGCGAGGCACTCCGTCCCCACACACATCAACCGTCCCCATCGATTCCCTGGCAACAGATCAGGGCTCACCGCCTTGGCGTACAATGCCTCACTGACCCCGACTGGCCGTCGTGCAGTGACCGCACTTGTACCCACCATAACCGGAATGGGAGACTACGTCTCAGGTCGCGTGAGGAGGTATGTCTGCGGGCAGGTTCACTCAGGTACTAGGCTTACCGATTTACCATATTTCTCGGTATGTGTTTAGTACATTCAAACGCTTGACACAGGTATCCGCACGTTAATCCTTATTCCAATTTTCATCTCGTAGACCACGCGTCCCCATGGACCGTGTCCACAGACCATCACCATTCTGTTATCAAAGTGGATACAACCAATCCTGACCTCGCGCGAGTGCTAGAAAAATCACTCGACTTCTACCGAGATCCTAATTTAATAAAGCAGCTACTCGACTTAGCATACTAGTATTCATCTCAATGGGGTTCCTGAGATCATGCAACTAGGGTTTCAAACAACTCCTACACCTTAAGTGCACAAACAATCCTACAATCATTAAGTGTAGTAAAATAGCATAATAACAGGTTATGCATAAAACCGGGGCTTGCCTTTATTTTAACACTTAGATAGTGTTTGCTGGGGGAGGGAGGTGCTCGCTTGGCGAGCATCCACTGGTTAAGTCCACCATCCTTCTGTACGTCCACCAACTGCACCTTGTTGTTACCACCACATCACTGGCTCGATCATCCTCTCTCAGTCCTATATGAGATGCAAGATGCATATGTATGAATATACTGAAAAGTTATCACAAGACATACAATACACGGTAGCGAACTTAACACCAAGTAGTAAGACACCGCAACGACTATACGCAAGCGCTAGCTATTCGTACATTATCGGCGTTCATCATTTACACCATTAATCAAGACGACCATATTTTATTTATTTACGCAACACAAATACGATATCACAGGTACACGCATTTATTTAATTGCTACGACTTTGCCTTAGTTCTATTGATCACACAAAAGCATCACACACAAGTTTAACCGATGACCTAGGCGTCAATGTCTATGGAAATTCTATATCACAATCAACTAAAGAAGAAACATATAAAACAATACACACATGTCATCTTTAGCTTAGCTATGGCAAGTCTACATTACTTAAGAGCAAACCAAATATTTTTAGTGACAAGGGTGAACTAAACAATCAAAAGCGCACTAGCAGAATTTTTGGACAGCAATACAGCGGTCACTTGTTTTAATCATAACTTTTCAACGATTAATCCAAAACTAGTAAACTAGGACTTTCTGGAAAGCTTAGAAAGTACTCTACAATTTTGGTATTGTCATCAGAACATGATTCAGCACTTAGCAAGGTCAAAACATGCTAATACAACAGCGCTGTCCAGATTTGGACAGATTCAGACTTGCAACTTCAAAAATTCACAACTGAAAATTCAGACATCCAAACCAAGTGATCCTAGACTTTCTGAAAAGCTAATTAAATGTTCTACAAATTGTTTATAAACATCACAGGGTGATTCAATATTTAACTAAGCGTAAATATCACTAAAAGACCTTGCTGTCCAAAACTGAACAGATTCAGTCTTTATAATTGTAACATTCATAACTTGAGCTTCAGACCACCAAAAGAGTGATCCAAGACTTTTTGGAAAGCTCAGAAAAAGCACTACACAACTTTTATAATCACCAAGAGGTGATTCCAGGTTTAACTAAATCAAACATTTCAGTCTTCGAAATCTGTTCTGTCAGTGGACAGAACACAGCAACCAAGTTTGTAAAATTCATAACTCTTAAACCGTCAGGCCTTTAGTTATGAAATTTTAACACAAGCAAGATCAGAAAAGCATCTACAACTTTCTTATAACGACCATGAACAGATTGCAACATTAAATTGAGCAAACAATGCAGTTTCTGAAATCTGTACAGAATTTGGACAGATTCAGTTACTGAATTTGTAAAATACATAACTCCTAAACTATCAGACCTGTGGCTGTCAAATTTTAACACAAGTAAGATAATAGAGTGGTCTACAACTTTCTTGTGAACACCAATAACTGATTTCAACATTAACCTAATCAACCATTGCAATTTCTGAAATCTGTTCAGAAATTCGACAGATTCAGGTGCTGGGCTTGCGTTAAAAGCACAACTCCTAAACGATCAGGTTTATGGCTGTCACATTTTAGTACAAGCAAGATAATAAGGTTATCTACAACTCTTCTATACAACTTTCTACAGAAAACATAATTTAATTCATCAAACAAACAGCACAATGAAAACAGCGCATGCAATCCAAAACAGCAATCCTCAAAATTCAGCTTCTATTTACTTCTAAAATTGTCGCGTTCTAGGGACTCGATTTATTCTAACTTATAGCAAGGCACACTTAAGCATAGTCGCACAATAGATGACGTGACGGCTACATAGTCACACCATCACTTCCCCCCACAATCCCAAGTAACAAAATAATTCTAACCGAACTGGGTATTTAGCCGATCGATTCCCAACCCATTTTTCATACCACCACGACACGACATGTCTAATACATCGAATGACTCATTCACAATTCACATACATATTTACCAAAACATTTCCACATCGCTTGCAACTTAACCTAAGCTTCACTACACAATTTTAGGACATCTACTTAATTCGTGAATATCATCGTCACACACATCGACTCGATTTAAATTATCCACACAGGTCTATCACATGAATGGAGCATTTCAACAATATCCTAAAACAATTAACTTCATCACACATCTTTCATTACGAACCTACTTGACTTAGTGGAAGTGTCTACTCAAAATCGTGAGCACAATTATACACTATATGTGGAGCATAATTCGAGGAACGCCTAACACATATAGACTCGACTTAATTATAGAGGGAGTGATGACTACTTACGGCATGCCCTCACCTCTCTACTTAAGCCGAGACAATTTCTACCTACCACGACCAAACATTTATGTTGAGCACACTTTATTTTACCCTGTCTCGCATACAACCATATTGCGGCGTGCACCCGAGACATTACCGTTTGATTTAACGCAACCACTACTACATCGCATTCCGACACACACATTCGACGACATCGTGCTTAGGCAAACCCACACTTCTAGTCTACTTATCGCATCCAACCACACCACGTGACCACTGCATTCTCATAACCAATTTTTGCACAATTGTTTATGACAACACTTAGCGACTAGACGAGCGAAACACCAACTGATCATTCGCACATCCCGCCTTTAAAACACGAATCCCTTGTCACACAATTTATATTTTCAACCCACGCTATCCTACGCCACGATGAATACATAAGATATATTTAACATCGACTAACTCATTAGCCGACTATGGAAACCACCAAACACGTTTTACGCTTTATTAAATTTACCGCGACTAACACACTGTTTTATGACGAAGTATAGCAAGCGATTAATACCACCCACGAACCATCCTCGCGACACCTAGATGAATCATCGCAGCCACATATATTCAAATACCAATACACACCACATCGACTAAAATATAATTAGACAACTACAAATCGCGCACATCAATTAACCTCTTGTTCTCTAATCGCAAATGCGATCCTACTAACGTGTATTGCCGAAACAGATTACACACATCCACATATATACATGCATTGTCCGACATCAACCAAAGCATATGTATTATAAACTATAAATCAATCAACCTGAACGGGTCGTGACTAGACGCATGGCTGTCCACATGGCTCGGTATTTCGTCGAACGGGCAAGGCACGACGTCGACCACTAGCTGCGAAAACACACAAATTTGTTGGCGGCAGTTCATCGAACATCACACACATCGGAAAATAAACATCGAGAACAGCGGGGGTTTCTCACCACGGTTTCCGACGGCGTCGCGAATGGGCTACGCAAAACAACGAACACACGGCGGGCGTCGACGGCTTGCTGTCCACTGGGCTTCACGGAACAGCGAGCCGGCAGCGCGCAGCGTGCTGCGCATTTGACGAACCGCCGGCGGGCACCACGGAGGACAGCGAGGAGGGGGCTCCCTGCTGCGAACCGGCACTGCTGCGCAGATCGGTGGACGCCGCACGGGGAGGGTCGAGCACAAGTGTGGATGACGTCCAGGGGTTTGTTTCAGGCACTGAAACAATGGAGGGGGAGAGGACTCCGGCTGGGGAAGTGGAGTTGCTGCTTGGCGCCATTGGAGAAGCTTGCCTGGGCGCCGGCCATGGGGAGCTTCTGCTGCGCCAGGAAAAAAAATGGAGTCCACACCATGGCCGCGGGAGAAATCAGGGCGCCATCCATGGGAAGAAGGAGGAGCTTGCTGCTGGGTTGCTCGCCATGGAGGGGAGCCGGAAATCAGGGCGCCCTGGACAGGGAGAGAGCTCCTGCTCCTGAGCGCCATGGCTGGATGGAGGAGTTTGAGGAGGCAACGCCAGGGAGGCAGAGGGAGGCGCTGGCTTGCTCCCTGCTGCTGCCGTGATGGGGATATGCTCCTGCTCGCCATGGACAGCAAAAAGGGAGGGAGGAAGGGGATGGCGCCCATGGGGAGGGAGGCCTGCTGCTCCCTGGTGCAGGAGCTCGGCCTGGAGGGGAGATGGCGCCCACGCCTTGGCTGGAGATGGAGCCGTCGTGGGGAAGAAGAGACAAGGAGGAGGGAAGTGGCGGCTGAAACAAAGATAGGGGTGGGAATGGAAAATGACCAAGTGAGCACCCCTATTTATAGAAGAAGCCCTAGGGTTAGGGTTCCTTAGTGGGCCAAATGGGCTGGGTTGGGCTGGCCCAAACACGAATCGGGCTGCGCTAAACTAGTTTACGGAATAAAATGCTTCCGCGAAATTTATCTGTACACAGAACAGAGCGAAATAGATTTCGGCGAACGGACGATTGAGCAATTAATTCGGCCGAGAGTCTAATTAGATTTCGCTCGAAAATAATTCCCTACACGTGATTCGAAATTAAATTGACCTGAGATTTGATCGGCCCTGGATTTCAGTCGGAGAAATCGGATCGTGACATTTTAAAAATTGTCGTCGATACGGAGTTTTGAATTCGGTTCGGACATGAGATATTTGGCCGAGTCGAGTAAGGATTAATTAGAGGACGATATATTGAGTATTCCGTTTGAGAGTACGGAGTCGGATTAAAATAGTCGAACATAGATCGAAGTTTTGAGGAATTAGATTCGGGCTCAGATCAGATAACAGTCGTCGAGAGTTTGATTTAAAGAGCTTCAGACGAGATTTATAATTCAAGAATGATCTTCGAGTCTGCATTAGTTCCGAGAATTAAAAGTTTTAACACGCTCCAAAACTGGCTGTTTCTCGCGATCGATTAACTCTGAATTCGGTGAACTTCCGAGAGAAAGCCTGATAAACAGAGATAGACACGATCGAGAAATAGAAATTTTTACTGAGCATCCGAGATTAGGATTAATCTCCCGACGTAACACGAAACTGACACCTGGGGTGTCACAGCCTTCCCCCCTTAAACAGAATCTCGTCCCGAGATTCGGAATGAAGATCTTTAAGGGTGGAGAAGCATGTAACTCCCAGGCTAGAGATAGATGCAAGTTCATGAGATGGGATCTGGCAAGATAGTGAAGATAGATTCAGATAGAATATCGCGGCATGCTGAGACAAAATGCAGCGATCACTCTGAGAGAATGTTCACAAAGATAGCACATCAGCATAGTTTCGTAAGGGATCACGACTATTAACCACGATACCATCGCGTGCCGAGCAGCTCAACCATGTGTGCACCATAGTAGGCTCTCGGTTTCGTCGCGGCACCATCGGTCGTTAGTCATAACACCATTACCAAACGTAACCAATGAGAATTCCACATAGCATAAATAGATGGAGCCCATGAGAGTATGGCTCAGAAAATGTAATCAGAGTTGAAGCAGAGATTGCTGGCAAAAAGAGCATCACATGAGAATTTTCATTTAACTCAAAGAACCGTTTTATGATCAGCATGGAGATTATCAGATCAGATATTAGCACGAGATTCGATATGAGGATGAACCGACCATGACATCAAAATAGATTGTTGAGCTGTTAGAGACATGAGAGAACCAAGGACAACAATGAAATCCATTGAACTAAATGGATGCACTGATTAGAGATAGGTTGATAAAATGACGTCATGATCCCTGGAGGAAGAGCATGAGATCGACCAGAATTGAGAGATTTAGGCAGATCAACATCCGATACTTGAGAACGGGTTATAGCAGATAACCAGATAATAGGGCAGGATCATTAAGGGACCCGAAGATTTGGATGATAAGGCCACAACATGATTCCCAAGGAAAAAGATTACTAGATCCAGGTGAAAAGAGAGGTAGTCGCACGAGATCGATTAGGATGAGCACCAGAAAGGTTATGAAGATTCGGGAGGATCTATGGAAAGAAACATGGCCTTGATAGGGTTTGCGCAACTAGACACCAAACGGTTTTTTTTGACGCAACAAGTGCACAAGGAGACTTGGGTTGGTCTAGCGATCAAGCTATGGGCATCTATAGGTTGTGCGGGTGCATTATCAATAGTGCAACACACAAGGGCTAGAAAACACCAACACAAGCATGTGATTTGAATTTTTTAAGGGTTTCACTTGCTAACCACTAGGTTGTTTAAGGTGGGGGTGTATTTTTATGAGGAAACAAACAACACATTTTTTTTTGCAAAAAGGGTTGAACAATTTCAATACCACCTAGATAGCAAGGCAAGAGAAACACATAACACAACCTAACAAGACTTACCAATCCTGACATGAGGTACGACATTTCTAACATAACAGCACATCACATTATTCACAAGGTTTTTATTATTGGAATAAAGGTGAGAGAAGCATGTTGATGCGCAAGAGACAATTATAATGCGACAATCAGGATGCATGCTCATTCTAGTCGTCTTCTCAGACCTAACTAATTCTTCGGGTGCTTCTATAGCATCCCTATTAATAGTAGTAGGAGCCTTTATGGCCTATATAATTAGCCACCTAGCTACCCATCTATTCCCTAAGGCTTCACTTCTTAGATCTATCCTTATCGTCCTGACTATCTATCCAACTATTGGTTTCTAAGCAAGTTTTACTTTAGAAAAGGTTGGTAATCATGACTTATTGACTTCTCTGTACTGGTATTCGCTCCGATACCAGCTGTGGCGGAACCGTCCGAATTATTCCAACTTAAGTGCCTAAGTCCCGCCTTAAAGGCTAGAGCACACTTAAATAGGAATAAATCGTCAGTCCCTCGGATCTAGTCCGACGAGGCCACTTATCCAGGATCGAATACCACTAGCTCACACGAAGGTGAGGCACAGAGAAATACAATAAAACATAATACCACAAATTTAATAAGTATCATTAGTGATTACATTATCGGAGTTTCAGAAATAATAACCATAAATTTTAATGCAGCGGAAATAACTAACGGAGAAGAACCGAGTGACATGGCGAAGCCTGGCCACGCTACTCCTCCTGGTCCTCTCCATGCGGAAGCAATAACCCACTCGACCCGTCTATCCCGGTGGCAGGGATGGAGGCCAAGTCACACCATCAACCAATCATCCTAAGGAGTACCTGCAAAAATTGTGCCACAAGCAAGGCTGAGTATACTAATACTCAGCTAGACTTACCCGGTGTGAGGAGTCTATACTCCTCTACCTCTAGACATGCAGCTGTTTGGCTGTGGGGTTTGGTTGCCAAAAGCACTAGCTGAGTTCTAAAAATCAAGTTTTAGCTTTTCAAGTTTTAGTATGAATCCTTTAGACTCAATGTGTACCTAGCTAAGCATACATGGTATCAAAGATTTTACCAATCAACGTCTTTTGCCAGTCACCTCATTTCCACTTATTACTCAATGCAGTACAATGGATCAAGCAGTCTCATTAGCTGCGAGAAGCAGACGATTCGAATCGAGTTTTTAACCTTGCAAGGTAAACCTAAACACACGACATGCGAGGGCACTCCGTCCCCACACACATCAACCGTCCCCATCGATTCCCTGGCAACAGATCAGGTCTCACCGCCTTGGCGTACAATGCCTCACTGACCCCGACTGGCCGTCGTGCAGTGACCGCACTTGTACCCACCATAACCGGAATGGGAGACTACGTCTCAGGTCGCGTGAGGGGGTATGTCTGCGGGCAGGTTCACTCAGGTACTAGGCTTACCGATTTACCATATTTCTCGGTATGTGTTTAGTACATTCAAACGCTTGACACAGGTATCCGCACGTTAATCCTTATTCCAATTTTCATCTCGTAGACCACGCGTCCCCATGGACCGTGTCCACAGACCATCACCATTCTGTTATCAAAGTGGATACAACCAAATCCTGACCTCGCGCGAGTGCTAGAAAAATCACTCGACTTCTACCGAGATCCTAATTAATAAAGTAGCTACTCGACCTAGCATACTAGTATTCATCTCAATAGGGATTCCTGAGATCATGCAACTAGGGTTTAAATCAACTCCTACACCTAAGTGCACAATACAAGCCTAGAAATCAATTAAGTGTAGTAAAATATCATATAGAACAGGTTATGCATAAACCGGGGCTTGCCTTTATTTTAACACTTAGATAGTGTTTGCTGGGGGAGGGAGGTGCTCGCTTGGCGAGCATCCACTGGTTAAGTCCACCATCCTTCAGTACGTCCACCAACTGCACCTTGTTGTTACCACCACATCACTGGCTCGATCATCCTCTCTCAGGTCCTATATGAGATGCAAGATGCATATGTATGAATATACTGAAAAGTTATCACAAGATATACAATACACGGTAGCGAACTAACACCAAGTAGTAAGACACCGCAACGACTATACGCAAGCGCTAGCTATTCGTACATTATCGGCGTTCATCATTTACACCATTAATCAAGACGACCATATTTTATTTATTTACGCAACACAAATACGATATCACAGGTACACGCATTTATTTAATTGCTACGACTTTGCCTTAGTTCTATTGATCACACAAAAGCATCACGCACAAGTTTAACCGATGACCTAGGCATCAATGTCTATGGAAATTCTATATCACAATCAACTAAAGAAGAAACATATAAAACAATACACACATGTCATCTTTAGCTTAGCTATGGCAAGTCTACATTACTTAAGAGCAAACCCACATTTTTAGTGACAATAGGGTGAACTAAACAATCAAATGCGCACTATGCAGAATTTTCGGGACAGCAACACAGCAGCTACTTGTTTTAATCATAACTTTTCAACGATTAATCCAAAACTAGTAAACTAGGACTTTCTGGAAAGCTTAGAAAGTACTCTACAATTTTGGTATTGTCATCACAACATGATTCAGCACTTAGCAAGGTCAAAACATGCTAATACAACAGCGCTGTCCAGATTTGGACAGATTCAGACTTGCAACTTCAAAAATTCACAACTGAAAATTCAGACATCCAAACCAAGTGATCCTAGACTTTCTGAAAAGCTAATTAAATGTTCTACAAATTGTTTATAAACATCACAGGGTGATTCAATATTTAACTAAGCGTAAATATCACTAAAAGACCTTGCTGTCTAAAACTGAACAGATTCAGTCTTTATAATTGTAACATTCATAACTTGAGCTTCAGACCACCAAAAGAGTGATCCAAGACTTTTTGGAAAGCTCAGAAAAAGCACTACACAACTTTTATAATCACCAAGAGGTGATTCCAGGTTTAACTAAATCAAACATTTCAGTCTTCGAAATCTGTTCTGTCAGGGGACAGAACACAGCAAGCAAGTTTGTAAAATTCATAACTCTTAAACCGTCAGGCCTTTAGTTATGAAATTTTAACACAAGCAAGATCATAAAAGCATCTACAACTTTCTTATAACGACCGATGAACAGATTGCAACATTAAATTGAGCAAACAATGCAGTTTCTGAAATCTGTACAGAATTTGGACAGATTCAGTTCACTGAATTTGTAAAATACATAACTCCTAAACTAGTCAGACCTGTGGCTGTCAAATTTTAACACAAGTAAGATAATAGAGTAGTCTACAACTTTCTTGTGAACACCAATAACTGATTTCAACATTAACTTAATCAACCATTGCAATTTCTGAAATCTGTTCAGAAATTCGACAGATTCAGGATGCTGGGCTTGCGTAAAAGCACAACTCCTAAACGATCAGGTTTATGGCTGTCACATTTTAGTACAAGCAAGATAATAAGGTTATCTACAACTCTTCTATAGCACATATTCCTACAGAAAACATAATTTAATTCATCAAACAAACAGCACAATGAAAACAGCGCATGCAGTCCAAAACAGCAATCCTCAAAATTCAGCTTCTATTTACTTCTAAAATTGTCGCGTTCTAGGGACTCGATTTATTCTAACTTATAGCAAGGCACACTTAAGCATAGTCGCACAATAGATGACGTGACGGCTACATAGTCACACCATCACTTCCCCCCACAATCCCAAGTAACAAAATAATTCTAACCGAACTGGGTATTTAGCCGATCGATTCCCAACCCATTTTTCATACCACCACGACACGACATGTCTAATACATCGAATGACTCATTCACAATTCACATACATATTTACCAAAACATTTCCACATCGCTTGCAACTTAACCTAAGCTTCACTACACAATTTTAGGACATCTACTTAATTCGTGAATATCATCGTCACACACATCGACTCGATTTAAATTATCCACACAGGTCTATCACATGAATGGAGCATTTCAACAATATCCTAAAACAATTAACTTCATCACACATCTTTCATTACGAACCTACTTGACTTAGTGGAAGTGTCTACTCAAAATCGTGAGCACAATTATACACTATATGTGGAGCATAATTCGAGGAACGCCTAACACATATAGACTCGACTTAATTATAGAGGGAGTGATGACTACTTACGGCATGCCCTCACCTCTCTACTTAAGCCGAGACAATTTCTACCTACCACGACCAAACATTTATGTTGAGCACACTTTATTTTACCCTGTCTCGCATACAACCATATTGCGGCGTGCACCCGAGACATTACCGTTTGATTTAACGCAACCACTACTACATCGCATTCCGACACACACATTCGACGACATCGTGCTTAGGCAAACCCACACTTCTAGTCTACTTATCGCATCCAACCACACCACGTGACCACTGCATTCTCATAACCAATTTTTGCACAATTGTTTATGACAACACTTAGCGACTAGACGAGCGAAACACCAACTGATCATTCGCACATCCCGCCTTTAAAACACGAATCCCTTGTCACACAATTTATATTTTCAACCCACGCTATCCTACGCCACGATGAATACATAAGATATATTTAACATCGACTAACTCATTAGCCGACTATGGAAACCACCAAACACGTTTTACGCTTTATTAAATTTACCGCGACTAACACACTATTTTATGACGAAGTATAGCAAGCGATTAATACCACCCACGAACCATCCTCGCGACACCTAGATGAATCATCGCAGCCACATATATTCAAATACCAATACACACCACATCGACTAAAATATAATTAGACAACTACAAATCGCGCACATCAATTAACCTCTTGTTCTCTAATCGCAAATGCGATCCTACTAACGTGTATTGCCGAAACAGATTACACACATCCACATATATACATGCATTGTCCGACATCAACCAAAGCATATGTATTATAAACTATAAATCAATCAACCTGAACGGGTCGTGACTAGACGCATGGCTGTCCACATGGCTCGGTATTTCGTCGAACGGGCAAGGCACGACGTCGACCACTAGCTGCGAAAACACACAAATTTGTTGGCGGCAGTTCATCGAACATCACACACATCGGAAAATAAACATCGAGAACAGCGGGGGTTTCTCACCACGGTTTCCGACGGCGTCGCGAATGGGCTACGCAAAACAACGAACACACGACGGGCGTCGACGGCGTGCTGTCCACTGGGCTTCACGGAACAGCGAGCCGGCAGCGCGCAGCGTGCTGCGCATTTGACGAACCGCCGGCGGGCACCCCGGAGGACAGCGAGGAGGGGGCTCCCTGCTGCGAACTGGCACTGCTGCGCAGATCGGTGGACGCCGCACGGGGAGGGTCGAGCACAAGTGTGGATGACGTCTAGGGGTTTGTTTCAGGCGCTGAAACAATGGAGGGGGAGAGGACTCCGGCTGGGGAAGTGGAGTTGCTGCTTGGCGCCATTGGAGAAGCTTGCCTGGGCGCCGGCCATGGGGAGCTTCTGCTGCGCCAGAAAAAAAATGGAGTCCACACCATGGCCGCGGGAGAAATCAGGGCGCCATCCATGGGAAGAAGGAGGAGCTTGCTGCTGGGTTGCTCGCCATGGAGGGGAGCCGGAAATCAGGGCACCCTGGACAGGGAGAGAGCTCCTGCTCCTGAGCGCCATGGCTGGATGGAGGAGTTTGAGGAGGCAACGCCAGGGAGGCAGAGGGAGGCGCTGGCTTGCTCCCTGCTGCTGCCGTGATGGGGATATGCTCCTGCTCGCCATGGACAGCAAAAAGGGAGGGAGGAAGGGGATGGCGCCCATGGGGAGGGAGGCCTGCTGCTCCCTGGTGCAGGAGCTCGGCCTAGAGGGGAGATGGCGCCCACGCCTTGGCTGGAGATGGAGCCGTCGTGGGGAAGAAGAGACAAGGAAGAGGGAAGTGGCGGCTGAAACAAAGATAGGGGTGGGAATGGAAAATGACCAAGTGAGCACCCCTATTTATAGAAGAAGCCCTAGGGTTAGGGTTCCTTAGTGGGCCAAATGGGCTGGGTTGGGCTGGCCCAAACACGAATCGGGCTGCGCTAAACTATTTTACGGAATAAAATGCTTCCGCGAAATTTATCTGTACACAGAACAGAGCGAAATAGATTTCGGCGAACGGACGATTGAGCAATTAATTCGGCCGAGAGTCTAATTAGATTTCGCTCGAAAATAATTCCCTACACGTGATTCGAAATTAAATTGACCTGAGATTTGATCGGCCCTAGATTTTAGTCGGAGAAATCGGATCGTGACATTTTAAAAATTGTCGTCGATACGGAGTTTTGAATTCGGTTCGGACATGAGATATTTGGCCGAGTCGAGTAAGGATTAATTAGAGGACGATATATTGAGTATTCCGTTTGAGAGTACGGAGTCGGATTAAAATAGTCGAACATAGATCGAAGTTTTGAGGAATTAGATTCGGGCTCAGATCAGATAACAGTCGTTGAGAGTTTGATTTAAAGAGCTTCAGACGAGATTTATAATTCAAGAATGATCTTCGAGTCTGCATTAGTTCCGAGAATTAAAAGTTTTAACACGCTCCAAAACTGGCTGTTTCTCGCGATCGATTAACTCTGAATTCGGTGAACTTCCGAGAGAAAGCCTGATAAACAGAGATAGACACGATCGAGAAATAGAAATTTTTACTGAGCATCCGAGATTAGGATTAATCTCCCGACGTAACACGAAACTGACACCTGGGGTGTCACAATCATTTTGCATTATGTCATCACATCATTTCGCATAACATTACATCATACATTATATTGCATTGACGGCACAAGAATTGAATACGAAGCCAATCTTCGGCAAATGCTTTGTCAAAATGAAAATATGCTGAGGCACGAAGTAAGCTTCAGGAAATACAGTTTTGTCAGACTTGCTATAGAAGGGATCTCTTTCTTTACGAAGCATGATGTTGGGGGCCTTCATCTTCCGAAGGTCCTCAAAAACATGATTTAATAATGTTTTCCAAGTGTAACATATGAGCAGGTACCTTCGGACTCGGGTTAAAAGCATACACGATGTGAAAAGCATGGTCGTGACGAAGGCTGATGTTGCTCCGAAGCTACGCGCAAGGGAGCTTCGGCTTAATGGCGGAAAAAGGAACCGACTTAAAGGGGAAAAGGCTATCTAGCCCCCGTTGGGTTGTCCATAAGTCAATAGTAAATGTGAAGGGTATGAATGTAAATTTACACAGGCTGCGCCCTGTGCCTATAAATAGATGAACAGTACCCCCGTGCTGCTCACGCTGACTTGTACTCGCTTGTGCGTCACGCTTGCACTTTCATCTTCTGTCAAACCGAAGGTACAAATGTAATTCAATATTGTTTCTATTCTTCCATGATAGTATAATAAAGATGAATTAATAATGTTATATGTTTGTTCATGTTGTCTCTTATATTTCATATGCTTCTTCTTTAATTAACATGTACTGCGATGATCAAGGTATGTCCTTCATGACCTTCGTCTGAAGATCATTATATCCTAAGGGAAATAATGCTTCGAAGGACAAAGGGCATTAACCTTTAACATTTGTGTTGCTTTATTCTTAACTCATAGCATTTGAGAACAAGTGACCATCATTGGCGCCCACCTCCGGTGAACTCATTCGACCACCTTCATCATGCCGCCGAAGAAAGCTTCAGGGCTAGGGGCTGCTGCGCTGCAGCCACTGGACACAAACCAGGAGACTCTTTCTCTCTGAGAGGCTCGAAGCCAGAAGAGAAAGGCCACCAGTCCAACACTCTAGGAGGAGGAGTTGGACCAAGAGATCAGGGACATGGAAATCATCCATCAACAAGTACAAAGGAAAAAGGAGAAGATGGCTCATTTGGCTGATCTTCAAAGGAAGATCGACGAAGCTACTAAAGAAGTGTGTCATCTTGCTCAAGATGACCAAGACCGAAGGCCCCAACACAGGGAGCTTCGTCACGAAGGTTTATTCAACAAAGATGGATGGTATAATAATTTCAATCATGATACCTTTACTTTTGATGATGCTTCTCCCTTGGCAGCAAAATTGCAGGCTATCCCATGGCCACAATCCTACAAGCCACCCCAACTAACCATGTACGATGGGCACTCAGACCCAAAACAATTTTTGATGAGCTATGAGACAACAATATCCTCATACGAAGGCAATGCAGCTGTCATGGCGAAGTCCTTCATCATGGCAGTCCGGAACGTGGCCCAGACATGGTATTCTTCCCTTTGGCCAGGGTCAATCACGTCGTGGTAGAAGCTCAAGGACATGCTGGTCACCAGTTTCCAAGGCTTTCAAATGAATCCAGTCACAGCTTAGGCCTTATTCCAGTGCACGCAAGACCATGAGGAATACCTTTAGGCTTATGTCCGAAGGTTCTTGCGACTGAAGGCACAAGCGCCCATAGTGCCCAATGAAATTGTCACTGAGGCCATGATTAAGGGTCTTCGGCCATGACCTACGGCTCAATACTTCGCCAGGAAGCCCCCACAAACTTGGAGAAGCTGCTTCAAAAGATGGATGAGTACATCCGGGCTAACAACGACTTCTGCCAAAGAAGGGAGGAAGCTTACAGATTCTCTGAGATGACCAAGGGCTTTGGAGGAAGAATCCACCCAAGGCATGTCAGGTCGATTCATAGCTCCAGTCAAAACGACAACAAAGGAAGCCAGCCTTAGAAGTCACAGTACACCTCACAATCTTCGGGGCAACAGCAAAGCTCTTTCAGGCCGCCAGCGCCAAGGGGCAGAGGCGCCACGGCTTCGGAGGAAGATATGGGGATTAGCCCAGGAAGATCTATTGCTTATTATGTGGTGAGGACAAAGGCCATACTACAAGAATGTGCCAAATCACCATTCAGAAGCAAAAGGAGATCGCGGAAGCCGAAGCTCGGCAGAATGAGCCGAAGCAGGTCTTGCACACTGCTTTGTGCCACTCTCCCTACATACCAGAATATGTGGGCAATCATCCTGCAGTTTCTGTTGCTTCGGCTAGACATTCACAGGCTTCCTGGCCATAGCTCCCATCCCCACCACCACTACAACCGACCTATTCCCGAAGTCAGCAGCCAGAAGGGCGCCAGCACTCCCAACAGCAACGTGAATTCAGAAAGGAATCCAAAGCTCGCACAGTCAACAATACTGTGCTAGAATCAAAGCACATTTATTGAGCGATATCCTACCCCTGAAATACTTTTATGTTCTATGTCATGTTGTTTTTCAATAAGGAACAAGCAATGTAAATGTTGTTTTAAATTCTTGTAATGATTTTGTTTCTATTAAGATGGAATATATCTTCTTCAAAGACTTACGAAGCTCAAAAATCGTCGAAACTCAAAAGTCGTTCCTAAGGGAATGTAGAGCTAAAAATTACCGAAGCTACCAAAAAGTCGTTCCTAAGGGAGCGCAGCATAAGTTTAACTGAAGCTACCAAAAAGCCGTTTCTAAGGGAGCGCAGCGTAAGTTTTGCTGAAGCTACCAAAAAGTCGTTCCTAAGGGAGCGCAGCATAAGTTTTGCCGAAGCTACCAAAAAAGTCGTTCCTAAGGGAGCACAGCGTAAGTTTTGCCGAAGCTACCAAAAAGTCGTTCCTAAGGGAGCGCAGTGTAAGTTTTGCCGAAGCTACAAAAAAGTCGTTCCTAAGGGAGCACAGTGTAAGTTTTCTGCTCAAAAGTCGTTCCAAAAGGAATGTAGAGCCAAATACCGCCGAAATATAAGGCGAAGAAGTTCAAAAGACGTTCCTAAGGGGATGCAGAACTTATACCGCCGAAATAGAAGGCAAAGAAGTTGAAAAGACGTTCCTAAGGGGATGCAGAACTTACACCAAAAAATAAACGGTGAAGCCGAAAAATAAACGGCAAAGAGATTCCAATCGTTCCTAAGGGGACGCAGAGATTGTGTGTTTCAGTGTGGGCGTGTGGGTGTGTGTCTTCGGCATTAGCATCATTTCTTGCATCATATCATCACATCATCCTGCATAACATCACATCATACATCATGTCACACCAATAACACGACTTGAATACGAAGTCGATCTTCGGAGAATGCTTTATAAAAATGAAAATGTGCTAAGGCACAAAGTAAGCTGAGAAATACAGCTCCATCAGCTCTGTTGCAAAAGAAGGGATCCCTTGTTTACGAAGCATGGATGTTTCTACGAAGCATGGATGTTTTTACGAAACATGGATATTTTCACGAAGCATGGATCTTTTTCTTTACGAAGCATGAAAAGAAGGGAAGGTGTTTTTTCGCCGAAGGCTCAAAAACGGTATGTATATAAAGTTTCATGCATCGCAAAGAAGTGAATTACAAATAATTTACATATTAGAGTCAAAGATATACACATCAAATATTACAGTCTTGTTACAACAAAGCTACATCGACCATCTAAAAATGTTTTTATAATAAGCGCTAGTCTTCTTTCAGGATCTTCTCCGCAACTTCATTTAGCAATTTGTTGACGACTTCGTCAACAATAGATTCAGCCATATTAATGATCTCTAGTGCTTCTTTCGTTTCTGGATCGGCCAAGGGATCGAATGGTTCTGGTGGTGGAGATAATTCAGCTACAGTGGAAAAATTAATCAGTCTGAAGCCACAAAAACAAATTTCGAAGCTGAACATCAAAAGATATTACCTATACATTTTTCACGCTCAGCAGCTTCTTCAGCTCGCCTTGCTTCTGCTCGGGCATCATGGATGTCTTTTTCACTTTTCTTCATAATTTCATGAGCCATCTCTCGGCCACCATTCACCCACACATCATTATAAAACTTTCCGCCCATCAAGGTTGCTTCAGCTGAAGGATCCTTCGTGACATCTGTGGAGAAGGCAGCTTTGGCCTAGGCCATGGTCTTGATGTGATCGCATCCTGCATTCTCCAAGATAGCTGAAATCCCTCGCGCACAGGAAAATGCACAGACATCCCCGCGATCACTTAAGATTTCTTCGAAGCTCTCGGCCTCCCCACTTATCCATTCGATAACACCTTCAGGGTCGCCTCGTATGAAGTTCTCATCGGTAGAATAGGCGCCCACGTTGGCGAAGCTAGCTTTTATTTTCTCCACGCAGCCCAAGGATTTTTCAAAGCATCTTTCCTTGGATGCGTGAAGTTCTTCAACAGTTTTCTCTAAATGGTTTTTCCAATATTCGCTGATCTCTTGGTTAGCTTATGCGAGTGCACATTTGCTTTGGTTTCTGGCAACTGTTTCCGAAGGTCTTCAATTTCATTCTTTTGAATTTTGGCTTGAGCCTTGAAACTAGCTTCATCTTCTTTCACTTTGTTTACCAATGAAATCAAGATTTTGTCTTTTTCAAGACCTTCATTTCTTAATTCGATTACCTCTTAATGAAGGTTGTTCAGAGCCATCGTATATCCTTCATCTTCAATGTTTTTATGTGCCCTCAGGGCATTACTGAGAATCAGGCCCTGCAAATGGAGGAAAGAATAAGTATGACAAATAAAATACCCCATTTTTAAATTCAAATGTAACTCTTATACCTTTATGCTATTATACGCTAAGCTGTCAGCAAGCTCATCCTTTGATAAGATTGAAAGGCCATCTTCCAGTTCCGGGAATCCAATGCTTCTACCTATCTCCCGGCAAACGGATATTTCTTTATTATTCGAGAGACAGTACAAAAAATCTTCTTCCCCACTGCCATTAAACACTAATGCCCCCTTTGATTATTTCAATTTTTGGGCATAGTGTCGTGCTTCTAGCTTTTCTTCTTGAGAAAGTCCCTTTCCTGAAGCTTGATGAATGATGTAATCAGTGCTTTCTTTTGAAGCTTCGGGAGCAGGAGTTTCAACCTTTTCAGACACAATTTGCTCTGTCGCCTTTTCTTCAACTACGGCAGGCTCTGTCTCATTGGGCACTGAAGGCCCAGCTTCGGTTTTAGCCTGAATTGTTGCAGCTTCGACTTCTGCCTGCTTCGTTTAAGCTTTGTGTTGTGCCTTGGAAGTTTCGGCAATTTTTTTTGTAGGAGCAGGACTCAAGGTTTTTGCTATTTCTAACACAACATTTAGCACATTCACCATTCTTCTCCTCTTAGGAGTTGCGGAAGAACTCTTTTGTGCCTTCGGCACTGTTGCCTCTGTCGAAGGGCTCAAAATCATTGGCATTTTTGTTATTTCTTCAATTTTGACCCTTCAGCCTTATCAGCCGTCGTCGTAACTTCGGCATTATAACCGGCTCTTCAGTCCTCTACGCAGGAGGAATATTTTCTTTTGTTTTGGCAGCTGAAGAGGCCCCTTCGTCAAAATCAGGTATCACGGCTGGTTCAATATAACACGATCGGTGAGTCAGAACCTTCATCTTTTTGCCCTTCGGCTCAGCTGTGATAGCCAAAGCGACAACCTTTCCAGAAGTAGCAATCTTTCTTTTTACCCCTTGCCCTCGCAGCGGGTAACAATAGTCAGGGTATACGAAGCCAATAGCATCGAATACCCTGTTCAACCTTTTCTTATTCCGACTCTCGAAGGCTGTGGACAAGGCATTGTCCTTGGTTTTGGAGTACGCCCCAAGTAACTCGTCGCTAGTAGCTTCAATACACTTCAACCAATCATCATTTGGTTCATCAAACTTATCCCAAAACCTGAATGTATACTTCAGCCGGACCGAACCACCTTCGCTAGAGTTAGTGATGGTCTCCTTCGGCATCTCCCAGTTTTCCACAAGCGGCCATACTCTGAATGCTATATGTTCTTGAATTAGATCTCTTGTGCCAATGAAGGAGCAAACAGTACTGAAGGCCTTCTAACACGCTTCGGCAACATCATCAATTTTGACCTTTGGCCTTCGCAGGACGAAGCGGGACCAGATGGGACGCATACTGATTTCTTTTATGTCTTCCCTCATCTTTAGATCATTCTTCACATAAAACCACTCTTCCATCCAGGCCCCGGGCCATCTTTTCCGAAATGTGGGCACTGGGTGGCTTGCGTTAGGGCGAGCGATAAATCCATAACAACCAAAGTTGTTGTGGTACTGTTCGTTACCCATGGCCTTCATCTCATATAGAAGTTTGTGCATACTGCAGAAGCACTTCGCGCTTGGCTCTAGTCCTTGACTCCTTACTGCCCAGACAAAAATCCCCATTCTTATTATGGCTTCGGGGGTGATCTGATGAACGAAGATTTGGTAGGTCTTCAGCACTTCAACTACAAACTTGCTCAAAGGAAATCGAAGTCCAGCTTTGAAGAAGCTTCGGTAAATCACAACTTCATTCTCCTGAGGGGCAGGGACGTTGTTGTCTCCGCCAGCCCTCACAATAGACATATCCCGAAAGTACCTTCCTCTCATGTTCTCAAGATGACTCTGTTTGATGGTCGATTTTCCGAAGATTGAATGACTTGGCCGCCAGGGCCGATCCTCAGAATCTTCATCTGCACTTTACACATCATAGCTATCGCTGTCACCAGTATCTTCAGACAAACCTTCCAGTATTTCTTTAGTAATTTTCTCTGTGTTTGTTTTTGCCATTGATTCAATAAATCCAGCAACATAAGGATCCACATACTTCTTCTCCTCAAACAGCTTCGCTTCTTCGGTCAGCTTCGTTTCCGCAACAATCTTCTTTTCTTGAGACATCTTTTCTCCAGACATGGTGAAAATGTGTTTTTTAAACCAAAGTTCAGAGAGCTTGAAAATCTAGCAAGTGCTAGTGAGCAAGAGCTAAAAGATTGAGAAAATAAGGCAAATGGTACAAGCAGCGTATCAAATGCAGTTGGTGTGAGTTCCTATTTATACACCCAGTACGCTGCAAGTTGGAGGGCCCCGTCTGTCATTGACTGTTGCTATTCTAGCAAAGGGAAGGTGTTTTTTCGGACCTTCGGCTTAAGGCCTTCGTCCATGTCATAGTCTAAATTTGTTATCTTAACAAATTAATACTGTGAGGGGCTATTGTTGGGGGCCTTCGTCTTTCAAAGGTCCTCAAAAACATGATTTAACAATGTTTTCCAAGTGTAACATATGAGCAAGTACCTTCGGACTCGGGTTAAAAGCATACACGATGTGAAAAGCATGGTCGTGACGAAGGCTGATGTTGCTCCGAAGCTACGCACAAGGGAGCTTCAGGTTAATGGCGGAAAAAGGAACCGACTTAAAGGGAAAAGACTATCTAGCCCCCGTTGGGTTGTCCATAAGTCAATAGTAAATGTGAAGGGCATGAATGTAAATTTACACATGATGTGCCCTGTGCCTATAAATAGATGAACAGTACCCCCGTGCTGCTCACGCTGACTTGTACTCGCTTGTGCGTCACGCTTGCACTTTCATCTTCTGTCAAACCGAAGGTACAAATGTAATTCAATATTGTTTCTGTTCTTCCATGATAAAGATGAATTAATAATGTTATATGTTTGTTCATGTTGTCTCTTATATTTCATATGCTTCTTCTTTTATTAACATATACCGAGATGATGAAGGTATGTCCTTCATGACCTTCGTCTGAAGATTATTATATCCTAAGGGAAATAATGCTTCGAAGGACGAAGGGCATTAACCTTTAACATTTGTGTTGCCTTGTTCTTAACTCATAGCATTTGAGAACAAGTGACCAACACATGAAAAGAAGGAAAGGTGTTTTTTCGCCGAAGGCTCAAAAACGGTATCTATGCAAAGTTTCACGCATCGTAAAGAAATATATTACAGTAATTTACATGTTCCATCAATTGTTCCATAAATCAAATATTACAAGGTTTTCTTACAATAAAGTTACAAGGCATTATCACAATAGTCTACTCTTCTCTAAGGATCTTTTCTGCAGCTTCGTTTAATAATTTATCGACAACTTCGTCGATAATAGAATTTGCAATGCTTATAATGTCCAGTGCTTCTTTCATCTCCGGATCAGCCAGGGGATCGTATGGCTCTGGCAGCTGTGATAGCTCAGTTGTAATATATAAACTATCCGTTTGAAGCCACAAAGCAAGTACCAAAGTTAAAATTCAAAAACAATACCTATGCGCCTTTCGCGCTCAGCAGCCTCTTCAGTTCGCCTAGCTTCTTCTTGGGCGTCATGGGTGTCTTTTTCATTCTTTTTTATAATTTCATGGGCCAATTCTCGGCCACCGTTCACCCAGACATCAGAATAAAATTTTCCGCCATCAAAGTCGCTTCGGCTGAAGGATCTTTTGTATTGTCTATGGAGAAGGCAGCTTCGGCATTCGCTGCAGCTTTCACGTGTTCGCATCCACCCGTCTCCAGAATAGCTGCGACTCCCCGGGCGCCGGAGAAAGCACAAATATCTCCATGATCATTCAAAATCTCCTCAAAAGCTTCAGCTTCCCCGCTTATCCACTCAATGACGCCTTCGGGGTCGCCTCGAATGAAGTTCTCCTCAGACGAGTAGGCACCAACTTTTGCAAAGCTGTTTTTCAATTTTTTCACGCAGTCCAAGGATTTTTCGAAGCATCTTTCCTTGGACTCGTGAAGCTCCTCAATATTCTTCTCCAGCTTGGCCTTCCACCATTCACTTATTTCTTGGTTGGCCTTCACGACTTCACAATTTTCTTTGGCTTCGGCCAGTTGTTTCCGAAGGTCTTCAACCTCGGCTTTTTGGGCTTCGGCCTGAGCATTATACTTAGCTTCGTCTTCCTTCATTTTATTCACCAATGAAATTAAAATTTTGTCTTTCTCTAGACCTTTGTTTCTCAGCTCAATTACCTCTGAGCGAAGGTTGCTGAGAGCTATTGTACAGCTTTCCTCTTCGGCGCTCTTTTGTGCCCTCAAGGCATTGCTAAGAATCAAGCCCTACAAAGAAAAAGAAAGAATTAAGCATGACAATGAAATACTTCATTTCCAACTTTATAGTTGACTTGTATACCTTTATACTGTTGTACACAAGGCTATCAGCAAGATCATCCTTCGACATAGCTGAAAGGCCTTCCTCAAGCTTTGGAAATCCCATACTTTTAGTTATCTCCCGGCAAACGGATATTTCTTTGTTGTCCGAGAGACAGTATAGGAAATCATCTTCGTTAGTGCCATTGAACACTAAGGCCCCTTTCGGATATTTTAGTTTCTGGGCATAGTGTCTGGCATCTAGGATCTCTTCTTCGGATAATTTTTTCCCTGAAGCATGTCGAACAATGTAGTCAACATCTTCGGCTGGAGCTTCGGGGGCAGGAGATTTTGCTTTTTCTGTCATATCTTGCCCTGCTGTCATGCCGGTATCTGAAGTTTGTTGATCAGCTTTATCTTCAGGCGCGACAGCCTTCGTCTCAAGGGGCGCTGAAGGCCCAGTTTCAGCTTCGGCCTGGACTTTAACAGCTTTGGCCATCCTCCATAACAGCGTCAAGCACGCTGGCCATCCTCCTTCTCTTGGGAGTTGCGGCAGGAGATTTTTGCACTTTCTGCAATTTTGCCTTTGCTGGTGGGCTCAGAATTTCTGGCGTTTTTACTATTTTTTCCAATTCTGATTCTTCGGCCGCATCATCTTTGGCTTCGGCTGGCCCGACTGTAGGCACCTTCGACACTACAATCGATTCTTCAGCGCTATGCACGGTGGGGACCGCTTGTTTTGCTTCGGCAGTTGAAGAGGTCCCTTTGCCAAATTCAGGCACTACGGCCGGTTCAATATATCGCGGCCGGTGGGTTAGAACCTTTATTTTCTTACCCTTCGGCACAACAGTGGTGGCCGAAGCGGCAGTTTTTCTCTTCTTTCCTTGCCGTCGCAGAGGGTAGTGACAATCAGGGTATACGAAGCCAATTGCATCAAACACCCTGTTCAATCTATTCTTCCCTCGACCCCCAAAAGCTGTGGACAAGGCATCATCTTCGGCCTTGGAATATGTCCCAAGTAGCTCGTTGCTGGTAGCTTTAATACATTTCAACTAGTCATCATTTGGTTCATCAAACTTTTCTCTAAATCTGAAGGTATATTTCAATCGAACTAAGCCACCTTCACTGGATTCGGCAGTAGTCTCCTTCGGCATATCCCAGCTCTCCACAAGTGGCCACACTCTGTAGGCTATGTGCTCTTGAATTATATCTCTTGTGACAATGAAGGCGCAAAGAGGTATAATTCAAGAGCACATAGCATACGAAGGCCTGGCATGCTTCGACGTCACTTTCAATTGTGACCTTCGGCCTTCGAAGAAGGCCGAAGCGAGACCAGATGGGGCGCTGGATAATTTCCTTGATGTCTTCCCTTTTAATCAGATCATTTCTAACATAAAACCACTCCTCCATCCAGGCCCCAGGCCACCTTTTCCGGTATGTTGGCACCGGGTAACTTGCATTAGAGCGGGCAATAAACCCGTAGCAACCGAAGTTGTTGTGGTATTGTTCTTTGCCGGTAGCCTTCGTCTCGTATAATAGCTCGTGCATATTGTAGAAGCACTTCGCGCTCGGCTCCAGCCCCTAGCTTCTTACAACCCAGACAAACATCCCCATCCTAATTATAGCTTTGGGGTAATCTGATGAAGAAAGATCTAGAATATCTTCAATACCTCAACCACAAATTTGCTTAGCGGGAACCGAAGGCCTGCCTTTAGGAAGCTTCTGTAAATAACAACTTCATTTTCCTCAGGAGCAGGGGCAGTGTTGTCTCCTCCAACCCTCACAATAGACATGTCGCGAAAATATCTCCCTCTCATGGCCTCAATATGACTTCGTTTAATGCTTGATTTCCCGAAGATGGTATGGCTTGGCCGCCTGGCCGATCCTTAGAATCTTCATCTCCACTCTCCACATCATAACTATCGCTGTCATCAGAATCTTTAGACAAACCCTCCATTATCTCCTTAGTAATTTTCTCTGTATTCATTTTTGCCATAGACTCATAAAACCCAGCGATAAAAGGATCCGCAACTTATTTCTCTTCATATAGCTTCTTCTACTCAGTCATCTTTTCCTCGGTCATCATCTTCTCCTCAAACATGGAGCAAGCACATCTTTAAACCGAAGCTCGAAAATCAGGCGAGCGCTGATAAGCAAGAGTTAAAATTTTGAGAAAATAACGCAAACAGCAGAAATGGCGCATCAAATGCTGTCGCTGTGGGTTCCTATTTATACGCCTAGTGCTTTGCAACATGGCGGGCCCCGTTTGTCATAGACTTTTGCTATTCTAGCGAAGGGAAGGTGTTTTTTCGGACCTTCGGCTTAAGGCCTTCGTTCACGTTGCAGTCTGAATTTATTGTTATAACAAATTAATACTGCGAGGGGCTACTGTTGGGGGCCTTCATCTTTCGAAGGTCCTCAAAAACACAACTAACATGTTTTCCAAGTATAATACATTTACAGGAACCTTCAGCATGAAGTTGTACACGATATAAAAAGCATGGTCTGGGAGAATGTAATACCCAAAATGTAAGATGAAAGCATAGTTGAGTTACATACATGATTTTGCCTATGTTTATTGTAACATGTGAACCAACACCTCCAAAGTCATTAATTAATTAGTGACACTTAAAGTAACTTGTGCATCATGCTGTGATTTATTTGTTTGTGCATTCACTCATGAAGACAATGATAAAAGAAATATGCAAATGGTGGAAGAGAAATTAAACCTAAATTTGGGAACCAATAATTTGAGAAATAAGATATAGAAGGTGAAGAGGAAAATAGGAAAAGCCCTATATATACAATGTAAGGAAAATATATAAACAAATGTGTCACAAAAAAATTGGATTTAAATTGAAGTGTTGAATTTTAAATTCAAAATGAAGGAAAACAGAAAAGTTAAAAGAAAAAGGAAAAGAAACCTAATTGGGCCTAACCTCTCCAATTTGGCCCAACTCCACTTACTCCCACGCGCGGCCCACTCAGCTCCACCGCGCGCCACTAACCGCTCACTTACTCGTGGGCCCTACTCGTCGGTCGCACACCACACGCGCTCCTCCCTCCCTTCCTCTGGTCCGCAGGGCCCGCAAGTCAGCAACTACCTCCGCGTACTTCGCTCGATGGCGCAACAGAATTACCGCCGCGACTCCATCGGAATCGACCAGCTCGCGCCCACCTCCCGGAGATCTCGGCCGCCACTCGGGCCTTATTTAGCACCCCCGTGACCCGTTCCTCCATTCCCCTCTTTAGCCCCAATTGCTCGTCGCCACCAGAACGCTGCCGCACGCCGCGTGAGGAAATTCGGGCCGCCGACGTCATCTACAGCCGTCACCGCCGTTCGGTACTCGTGTAAGGATTCTAGGGAAGCTTCGTGCCGTGTGGGACCTGGGCCGTCCCCTCTCGCTCGGGAATTTGACCGGAATCGGGGGGAATTTCTCTCCGTCGCTCACGGTTCGCCGCCGACCGCATCACGACGTGGCTGGGAACCTCCGCGCCGTAATCACAGGTAAGGGTCTTCTAGATTGTCTCACATACCTTGGTAGACCGTGTAGGATCGATCGGAGTTGGGATCGAGGCTCTTGGGTGTCAGCTCGGCCAACTCCGGTGATGGCGCGGCCGTGGGGTGGCTCTGTGCTGTCGTGGCTTGGTCGTGGGGTTGAAGGCGCTCGCGAACCGTCGGATCGGTGCGGACGGCTGAGATTAGGTTAGAGAACCCCCCCTTCGTGGGACTCGGCTTGCCCATCGGATCGAGATCGTGCGGGTCTCGTGCGATCTGGGACATTTAAAATCTGAACCAACGATCTTTGATCTAACGGCTATCGTCGCATCGGTTCATTATAATGGCCGATCTAATCTTGGGCGTTCGCGCTTGATCGGACGGCTGGGGTCCGAGGATACCCTTTTGACCAGTCAATTTAACAAAAGAACCCCTCAGTTTTTAGCATATCAACCCGCCGTCCATGCCAGTAGCTTTCTGTGTCTTAGGCAAACTTACTCCGAGACCCCTGCACTCTCTAAAAATAGTGTGCCCAGTCCAGAGATCGTTTAAATTGAATAAATAAAATAGAAAATAGATTTTTAATAGGAAAATAATTGCTAGAACTTCAATAATTCATAGAAAATGCATATGAACTCCAAATTACTTCATTCCAGTCCCTAAAATTTTGTAATTTTATTCTCTAGCACTTAGTGTCTCTGTTTTTCCATGACAACAGTAAGAAAATTAATCTCACACTTAATCCCATTTTAAACACATAAACCTTTGAGAATCCATAACTTAAAATCTATAACTCAGAAAATTATGATTCCTGTTCCTAGGATTTTATTTTAATATGTAGATTATTACTGTGTATTTTGTTTACATGTTTGGTGTGATGTTGATTTTCCCTGTATATTGTGCTTGTTTGTATTGTGGCGAGTAGAAGAGACCGTGACTGAGGATCCTGGTGAGCAGCAGGTTGAAGTAGCTGAGCAGGAGCTCATTGAAGGCAAGTTGTGCCCTTGACCACATTTTACCCAATAATGTTCCTTAATATCATTTATCCATGCATAGGTTAATTTTGATGGGACCTGATAGGTTACCCTAGATTGTTTATCTCATTACCTTGTTACCCCTGATTCACTTGGGTAGTTTGCTATTGCTTTACATGGTTTTGGGATAATCATCTATTACCTCTATGTTCCAATTCTTTTTGTTATTCTATTTATGTTCATGTTGAGATCATTAATGTTAATTGGAACATAGAGCTTAACTTGAGTAACACGTGCCACCACAAGGGTTTAATGGGACGCCCTTGGCTGACTAATTAGGAAAGCTAGTGGAAGACTACCTTACCCGAAAGGGGCAAGGGCAGTAGGGGAGTGGTCAGTGTAGGGAGGTCCCTGGTTGATTTTGCTGCGATGGCGGTCAGCCAGGAACCCTGCATTGGAACTTCCTATAAACTGTAGCGGGTTTTAGGAAGCTAGTGGAACTTTGTAAAGGCCTCGTAGTGTTGCCCTGCCGCGCTTCCTAGGTAGAGGTGTATGGGAAGTCGCGATCCCTTGGCAGATGGGTAACATGACTTGTGGGTAAAGGGTACAACCTCTGCAGAGTGTAAAACTGGTATACTAGCCGAGCTCACGGTCATGAGCAGCTCAGGACTCTCTGATGTTTAAATTATGGAACTTAAATTCAATTTTGTCATTTGCATTGCATGGGTTTATTATTAATTTGTTATATTACTTTATTTATGGTTTGGTATTTACTTACACTTAGTAACTGCTAATAAAACTTTGACCAACTACTTAAAAGCAATGCTCAGCTTTAACCCCTATCATTGATTAGCCTTACACATCATATGAACTCACACCTTTGTGAGTTTATGTCCACTGGTTCCCCACAACTTGTTGAGCTATGATCATGTGTGAGCTCACCCTTGCTGTCTCACACCCCCCCACAGGAGAAGAGCAGGTGGTTCAAGAGGAGCCACAAGGCGAGGAGTATGATCTGATCTAGGTGGCGTTTCTCAGTTGACATTGGCGCCGACGATCCTTAGTTTGTTTTATCTTTATTATTTTATTTTGTAATAAGTCTTCCGCTATGTAATAAATACTCTGATGTTTTACGACATTTATCTCTATACACTCTGTTATTATATATGTTGTCTTCTTGGCGCATGTATGAGATGCACCTGGCTTTGTTCCTTAAGGCCGGGTGTGACAGAAGTGGTATCAGAGGAAATGTTGACTGTAGGACGAAACCTAGATAGAAATGGACAACCCCTTCACTACTTACCTTACTCTGACTCATTCTATACTCATCTCATCTTGATCTCGTCTCACCTTTTTGCTATTCTACTCTGATTAGTCTTATCTCTTCTACTCTAAGACAAGATGGATTTCACACTTTGGAATCCTACCACTATGATCTTTTTAAGAGATAGGGAACCTAAGACAAAATTCAAAACTACTTTCTTTAAAAATGTTGTTTGATTGTGCTGATGCTAAATGCCTGATTTGCTTCTTTGATTGATTGAATTATTATAGATGGACATCTTAATATGTACCACCATAAGGTAATAAATTAGCTATGGTAGGTAAAATATTAATCTGCTTAGCTAATAAAAATTCCCCAAAGTAACCTGATTTGTAAATACCTGCCTTGTCTGCTATTCTCTTACCATATGTATCTAACTCAGATGGTCAATACCAGGCGGGGTGGTGGAATTGATCTGCCTCCTAATCATCACACTCGAAGGATATATAGACAACCCCGGCCACAACCTGTAGAGATGAATCCTCCTAATCCTCCACCAGGCGGAGTTGACCCACTGGTTGCTGCTCAGATGGCGGTGATGCAGCAAATGGCAGACACTATGGCTGATATGCGTGCTCAGATGCAGCAAGAACGCCAGGAGATGCGTCAGGAAAGAGAAGATATACGCCAGGAGTTGCGCCAGGAGCGAGATGAGATACGCCAGGAAAGGAGGGCACAACAACAGCAGCTGCAACAACAAATGCAACAGCAACAACAGCAACAAGTGCCACTGCCTCCACCACCACCACCAGTTCCACCTCGTGATAAGCACCGGGAGTTTATGAGTCATAAGCCACCTACATTCGCTAGCTCACCTGATCCACTGGACGCGGATGATTGGCTGAAGTCCGTTGAGAAGATGTTGAATATTGCACAATGCACTGATCGGGAGAAGGTTTTATATGCTTCTGGACGTCTGACTGGTCCTGCTGCTGACTGGTGGGATTCTTATACTGCTGCCCATGATGCTGCGGATACTATTACTTGGGCAGAATTCAGTACACAATTCAGAAACTACCATATTCCAGCTGGTATGATAAAGATCAAGAAGAAGGAGTTTCTGTCGCTGAAGCAAGGAAGTATGTCAGTCAGCGAGTACAGAGACAAGTTTATTCAGTTATCCAGATATGCCCCTGAAGAAGTTGCTGAAGACGAGAGGAAGCAGGAGCATTTTATTGAAGGACTTAATGGACCCCTGCAGTATGCTCTAGTGGCACACACATTTCCATCATTTCAGAGACTGTTGGATAAGGCTCTTGCTATTGAACACAAGCGTGTTCAATTGGGTGATTTGAAGAGAAAGGCAATATCTCAAGGACAAGGAAGTAGCAGTGTTCGTCCTCGCTACAGTTCACCACAGGGTACACCGACTCGACCAGGAGGACCGCGCCCAGTTCAGCAATCACCACTGAGGACTCCATCCCCTCGACAGGCTACCCCTACTGGCACCCCGACAAAGTTTTCAGGACAGAGTCCAGGCACCACATGTTTCAAGTGTGGGAAGACGGGTCATTATGCAAATGTCTGCCCACAGAGAATGGCTACTACTCCAGTTCAGAACAGGCAGCAAACTCCAAGTTCTGGCAAGGGATATTCTATTGCCAAGGTTAATCAAGTCAGCGTTGATGCTACTCCGGATGGAGGGGACCTCGTAATTGGTATGTTTTATGTTAATGCAATTCCTGCAACCATCTTATTTGATTCTGGTGCTACACATTCATTTATGTCTGCTAGATATGCCAACACAAATGAAATACCACTGCTAAATATGAGAAAACCCATGATAGTAATTACACCTAAAGGGCCTGTTGAGACGAATCAAATGACACGTAGATTGACATTGACCATTATGGGTAGAGAATTTGGAGCTACTGCTATAATATTAGAGTCAAGCAGTATAGATCTGATCCTTGGTATGTCATGGCTAAGAAAGGCAAAGGCTATTATAGCATGTGGTAGAGGTACCGTAGAACTCACTACCGCTAAAGGAGAAAGATTTCAAGTTAATATTGTAGTAACCTCCTCATCCATGCGTGCAATGTTCTTTATATCTGAGGAGTTTGTTGGTGACAACATCCGGGTGGTTAGAGATTTTCCGGATGTCTTTCCAGAGGAGTTACCAGGGATGCCACCTGATAGAGAAGTTGAGTTTGTTATTGATCTCTTACCTGGAACCGCCCCTATTTCTAAACGGCCATATAGGATGTCCGTAGAGGAGTTGAAGGAACTTAAGAAGCAGTTAACTGAGTTACAAGAGGCTGGGTACATTCGTCCGAGTTCCTCACCTTGGGGAGCACCGGTCTTGTTTGTACAGAAGAAGGATGGATCGCAGCGGATGTGTGTGGATTATAGGTCTCTTAATGATGTTACAATGAAGAACAAGTATCCATTGCCCCGTATTGAAGATCTATTTGATCAGATGAGAGGTGCTAGAGTATTCTCGAAGATTGATCTCCGATCGGGTTACCATCAGATGAGGATTAGACCATCGGATATTCCCAAGACAGCATTCTCGACTCGATATGGATTATACGAGTTCACAGTTATGTCGTTTGGATTGACCAATGCCCCAGCTTATTTTATGAATTTGATGAACAAGGTGTTTATGGAGTATTTGGACAGATTCGTCGTGGTATTCATCGACGATATTCTTATTTATTCTCTGAGTGATAGCGATCATGAGGAACATCTGAGATTGGTGCTATAGAAGCTACGAGATAACCAGCTATATGCCAAATTCAGCAAGTGTGAGTTTTGGATTGGCGAGGTGCCATTTCTTGGTCATATCATTTCTAATGGAGGAATTTCAGTGGATCCTGCTAAGGTCAAGGAGATAATGGAGTGGAGAGTACCCACTACAGTTACTGAGATTCAGAGTTTCTTGGGATTGGCAGGATATTATCGGAGATTTATTGAAGGATTTTCTAAGATTGCTAAGCCTATGACTTCACTTTTGGAGAAAGGAAGAGAATTTAAGTGGGACGAGAAGTGTCAAGACAGCTTTGATCAATTGAAGAAAAGATTGATGTCGCCACCAGTATTGGTTATGCCAGACCTACAGAAAGGATTTGATATCTATTGTGATGCATGTGGCCAAGGCTTAGGGTGTGTGCTCATGCAAGAAGGACATGTGATTGCTTATGCTTCTCGTCAGTTACGGAAACATGAATTGAACTACCCCACTCATGACTTGGAATTGGCAGCCGTGGTGCATGCACTTAAGATTTGGAGACATTACATTATGGGAACCAAGTGCCAAGTGTACACGGATCATAAGAGTCTGAAGTATATATTCACTCAGAAGGATCTCAACCTTAGGCAACGCCGTTGGTTGGAGCTTATTAAGGATTATGATTTGGAGATTCACTATCACCCGGGCAAGGCAAATTTGGTTGCAGATGCCTTGAGTCGCAAAGAGCATGTTCATTCAGCTATTGTTGCCCAGCTACCCGATGAGATTGTTGAGGACTTCAGGAGACTTAACCTGGGGATAGTTGCTCATACTGAGGGAGTTACTATTGATGTGGAACCTACTTTGGAGCAAGAGATCCGCAAAGGACAAATTGGTGATGCTAAAATAAAAGAGATTAAGGATCTGATTACTGAAGGTCGAGTTCCGGAATTCACGGAAGATGAGCAGGGCACTGTATGGTTCAAGGACAGGATGTGTGTCCCTGATATTAAAAGCCTTCGAGAGACTATATTGAAAGAGGCCCATGACTCGGATTATTCTATTCATCCTGGTAGTACCAAGATGTATCAGGATTTGAAACGGAAATATTGGTGGTATGGATTGAAAAGAGATGTAGCTGCACATGTGGCTATGTGCGATGTATGTCAAAGAGTTAAGGCTGAACACCAGAGGCCAGCTGGACTATTGCACCCACTGATGATACCCGAGTGGAAGTGGGAAGAGATTGGTATGGATTTCATCACTGGATTGCCTCGCACCCAGAAAGGATATGATGCTATATGGGTGATTGTGGATAGATTGACTAAAGTGGCTCACTTTATTCCTGTCAAGACTACTTATAAAGGTTCTCAACTAGCAGAGTTATATATGGCTCGGATTGTGTGTTTACATGGAGTACCAAAGAAGATCGTGTCTGATCGAGGTTCGCAGTTTACCTCAAGGTTTTGGAGAAGTTTTCATGAGAACATGAGTACAAAGTTGAATTTTAGTACAACTTATCACCCTCAGACTGATGGACAGACTGAAAGGACTAATCAAGTATTGGAGGATATGTTGAGAGCATGTGCCCTTCAGCATGGAGGAAGTTGGGATAAGAGTCTGCCTTATGCTGAGTTCTCGTATAATAATAGTTACAAGGCCAGTCTGAAGATGTCACCTTTTGAAGCTTTATATGGGAGGAAGTGCAGGACTCCTCTATATTGAGATCAAACTGGAGAAAGACAGTTCTTTGGGCCTGAACTGATTCAAGAAGCAGAAGAACAAGTTCGTATAATTCGAGAGAATTTGAGAGTGGCTCAAACCAGGCAAAAGAGTTACGCTGATATTAGACGAAGACCACTGGAATTTGAAGAAGGAGATTATGTGTATCTCAAGGTGTCACCACTTCGTGGAATGAGGAGATTTAAAGTTAAGGGCAAATTGTCCCCTCGCTACATTGGACCATTCTTGATCTTTAGAAGAATTGGGGAGATGGCATACCAACTCGAGTTACCGGATAATCTATCGGATGTGCATAACGTGTTCCACGTATCTCAACAGAAGAAGTGTCTCCGTGTCCCTAAGGAACAGTTACCCATGGAAGAGCTCAATGTTCAAGGTGATTTGACTTACACGGAGCACCCGATCAAGATTCTTGATACATTGACTCGGGTTACAAGAAATAAGGTGATAAAGATGTGCAAAGTGCAATGGAGTCACCATGGTGAAGATGAAGCAACATGGGAAAGAGAAGAAGAGCTTCGCATAGATTTTCCCCACCTTTTCCCTAGAACTTCTTAAATCTCGAGGACGAGATTATTTTTAAGGGGGGTAGGATTTGTAATACCCAAAATGTAAGATGAAAGCATAGTTGAGTTACATACATGATTTTGCCTATGTTTATTGTAACATGTGAACCAACACCTCCAAAGTCATTAATTAATTAGTGACACTTAAAGTAACTTGTGCATCATGCTGTGATTTATTTGTTTGTGCATTCACTCATGAAGACAATGATAAAAGAAATATGCAAATGGTGGAAGAGAAATTAAACCTAAATTTGGGAACCAATAATTTGAGAAATAAGATATAGAAGGTGAAGAGGAAAATAGGAAAAGCCCTATATATACAATGTAAGGAAAATATATAAACAAATGTGTCACAAAAAAATTGGATTTAAATTGAAGTGTTGAATTTGAAATTCAAAATGAAGGAAAACAGAAAAGTTAAAAGAAAAAGGAAAAGAAACCTAATTGGGCCTAACCTCTCCAATCTGGCCCAACTCCACTTACTCCCACGCGTGGCCCACTCAGCTCCACCGCGCGCCACTAACCGCTCACTTACTCGTGGGCCGTACTCGTCGGTCACACACCGCACGCGCTCCTCCCTCCCTTCCTCTGGTCCGCAGGGCCCGCAAGTTAGCAACTACCTCCGCGTACTTCGCTCGATGGCGCAACAGAATTACCGCCGCGACTCCATCGGAATCGACCAGCTCGCGCCCACCTCCCGGAGATCTCGGCCGCCACTCGGGCCTTATTTAGCACCCCCGTGACCCGTTCCTCCGTTCCCCTCTTTAGCCCCAATTGCTCATCGCCACCAGAACGCTGCCGCGCGCCGCGTGAGGAAATTCGGGCCACCGACGTCGTCTACAGCCGTCACCGCCGTTCGGTACTCGTGTAAGGATTCTGGGGAAGCTTCGTGCCGTGTGGGACCTGGGCCGTCCCCTCTCGCTCGGGAATTTGACCGGAATCGGGGGGAATTTCTCTCCGTCGCTCACGGTTCGCCGCCGACCGCATCACGACGTGGCTGGGAACCTCCGCGCCGTAATCACCGGTAAGGGTCTTCTAGATTGTCTCACATACCTTGGTAGACCGTGTAGGATCGATCGGAGTTGGGATCGAGGCTCTTGGGTGTCAGCTCGGCCAACTCCGGTGATGGCGCGGCCGTGGGGTGGCTCTGTGCTGTCGTGGCTTGGTCGTGGGGTTGAAGGCGCTCGCGAACCGTCGGATCGGTGCGGACGGCTGAGATTAGGTTAGAGAACCCCCCCCCCTTTGTGGGACTCGGCTTGCCCATCGGATCGAGATCGTGCGGGTCTCGTGCGATCTGGGACATTTAAAATCTGAACCAACGATCTTCGATCTAACGGCTATCGTCGCATCGGTTCATTATAATGGCCGATCTAATCTTGGGCGTTCGCGCTTGATCGGACGGCTGGGGTCCGAGGATACCCTTTTGACCAGTCAATTTAACAAAAGAACCCGTCAGTTTTTAGCATATCAACCCGCCGTCCATGCCAGTAGCTTTCTGTGTCTTAGGCAAACTTACTCCGAGACCCCTGCACTCTCTAAAAATAGTGTGCCCAGTCCAGAGATCATTTAAATTGAATAAACAAAATAGAAAATAGATTTTTAATAGGAAAATAATTGCTAGAACTTCAATAATTCATAGAAAATGCATATGAACTCCAAATTACTTCATTCCAGTCCCTAAAATTTTGTAATTTTATTCTCTAGCACTTAGTGTCTCTGTTTTTCCATGACAACAGTAAGAAAATTAATCTCACACTTAATCCCATTTTAAACACAAAAACCTTTGAGAATCCATAACTTAAAATCTATAACTCAGAAAATTATGATTCCTGTTCCTAGGATTTTATTTTAATATGTAGATTATTACTGTGTATTTTGTTTACATGTTTGGTGTGATGTTGATTTTCCCTGTATATTGTGCTTGTTTGTATTGTGGCGAGTAGAAGAGACCGTGACTGAGGATCCTGGTGAGCAGCAGGTTGAAGTAGCTGAGCAGGAGCTCATTGAAGGCAAGTTGTGCCCTTGACCACATTTTACCCAATAATGTTCCTTAATATCATTTATCCATGCATAGGTTAATTTTGATGGGACCTGATAGGTTACCCTAGATTGTTTATCTCATTACCTTGTTACCCCTGATTCACTTGGGTAGTTTGCTATTGCTTTACATGGTTTTGGGATAATCATCTATTACCTCTATGTTCCAATTCTTTTTGTTATTCTATTTATGTTCATGTTGAGATCATTAATGTTAATTGGAACATAGAGCTTAACTTGAGTAACACATGCCACCACAAGGGTTTAATGGGACGCCCTTGGCTGACTAATTAGGAAAGCTAGTGGAAGACTACCTTACCCGAAAGGGGCAAGGGCAGTAGGGGAGTGGTCAGTGTAGGGAGGTCCCTTGTTGATTTTGCTGCGATGGCGGTCAGCCAGGAACCCTGCATTGGAACTTCCTATAAACTGTAGCGGGTTTTTGGAAGCTAGTGGAACTTTGTAAAGGCCTCGTAGTGTTGCCCTGCCGCGCTTCCTAGGTAGAGGTGTATGGGAAGTCGCGATCCCTTGGCAGATGGGTAACATGACTTGTGGGTAAAGGGTACAACCTCTGCAGAGTGTAAAACTGGTATACTAGCCGAGCTCACGGTCATGAGCAGCTCAGGACTCTCTGATGTTTAAATTATGGAACTTAAATTCAATTTTGTCATTTGCATTGCATGGGTTTATTATTAATTTGTTCTATTACTTTATTTATGGTTTGGTATTTACTTACACTTAGTAACTGCTAATAAAACTTTGACCAACTACTTAAAAGCAATGCTCAGCTTTAACCCCTATCATTGATTAGCCTTACACATCATATGAACTCACACCTTTGTGAGTTTATGTCCACTGGTTCCCCACAACTTGTTGAGCTATGATCATGTGTGAGCTCACCCTTGCTGTCTCACACCCCCCCCACAGGAGAAGAGCAGGTGGTTCAGGAGGAGCCATAAGGCGAGGAGTATGATCTAATCTAGGTGGCGTTTCTCAGTTGACATTGGCGCCGACGATCCTTAGTTCGTTTTATCTTTATTATTTTATTTTGTAATAAGTCTTCCGCTATGTAATAAATACTCTGATGTTTTACGACATTTATCTCTATACACTCTGTTATTATATATGTTGTCTTCTTGGCGCATGTATGAGATGCACCTGGCTTTGTTCCTTAAGGCCGGGTGTGACAGAGAAGGATGAACCAGTTCCGAAGCTACGCGTGGAGAAGCTTCGGCTTAGCGGTGGAAAATGAAACCGACTTAAAGAGGAAAAGGCTATCTAGTCCTTGATAGATTGTCCTTAAGTCAATAGTAAATATAAAGGGCATGGATGTAATTTTACATAGGTTGCGTCCTGTGCCTATAAATAGATGAACAGTAGCACCGTACTGTTCACGCGGACTTGTATTCACTCGCACGTCACACCTATATTTTCACCTTCTGTCAAGCCGAAGGTATAAATGTAATTCAATATTGTTCATGTTTATTCATGGCGATATAATAAAAATATCTTAATGATGCCATATGATTATCCATGTTATTTTCCATTTTTCATATATTTCTACTTTCATTACGGTATACTGAGATGATGAAGGTATGTCCTTCATAACCTTCATCTGAAGATCATTATATCCTTAGGGAGATAATACTTCGAAGGATGAAGGTCTTTAACCATTAACATTTTGGTTTGCCTTGTTCTTATCTCATAGCATTTGAGAACAAGTCTCCAACAGATGAGTCATTTATGTAATCGCTGTGTACGTGAGTTCTGATCCTGGCACGTACATGGTTCACATTCGGTTTGCCTTCCAAAACCGGGTGTGACACATTTTGACACTGTTTGACCAGAAACCCAATAACTAGCTTCATAGGGTTAGTTACTTAATACTAATCCTAAAGGAATAACTAAGTATAAAACCTTAGTGATTAGTTTGTACCATGAAGGAAAGTTGTGTTCAAGATGCAAATTATTATATTTCTATTGTGTAAGTGCATATTCATGACTTAGCATAAGCATTCATGTACATGTATTATCATGTATAGAACATGAGGAAGAAACAATATTAGAGGAAGAGGTTGTCTCCCACACTGAGAATCCTCCAGCGGAGAACAACTTTTACTTCGACATCTGCGATGTGGAACTAGAACTTCCTGCAACACAAGGCAAGCCCTGGTGCATTATCCTTTTCCTTGTTATAAAATCTTTATCACCTTATATGATGCATTAGGTAATAGGAATTGTGTGATAAACAGTTGATGCATTCCCTTCCTTAGAAAATTGATTACCATTCCTTGTTACCTGATTTATTTCCCAACAAGTTTTTTGATACTTAGCCTTGCCTTAGAAAACAAAATGTTTTGTTTTAAAACAAAAGATGATGCTTCACACTGGATGGGAATTTTACAAAGGAAATAATTATCATGGTGAATCCATCATGGCCGTGATGGGTTCAACATCTAAAAAGAGTACCTCTCTCAGGTACCAAACTTTGTGTTTTAAATGATAAAGACTAGACCGGGCGGGTGACTTGCACTAGAAGGAAGTCTCGGTGTAGAGTCTCCGTCTGAGTTGATTAAGGATCGAGCCGATGTAGGCTTGATGATCGAGGACCTTTTAACTGGCCACATGCCTTATCATGGGTAAGCTTTGCCTCGGTCGGACCAATACCAAAAAGGTGTAACGCCCACTTTGTAATTGCTAGATAAAACACCAATAGAGAAAACAATTTCTCTCCTTATGTGAGTTTGATCTTTATGCACCATCATATGAGAACACCATGTCCAAGAACAATTAATAAAAAAATATGCTACTAAATTGTTGCATCATGCTGGATATTTTATTTGTGTGTGCATTTGGTGACAACATAGAAATAAAATGACAATGAGAAGAGGATTTGAGGAAAAAGGAGAAAGAAAGAAAGAAATAATAGAAAATATAAAACAAAATTTATAAATATACAAACTCAACCATACTGGTATGATTAAAATTTATCTATAATTTGAGTACAAATTCAAAGTCATATTTGGAATTCAAATTGGGAATTGAAAAATAAAAAGAAAAGAAAACAGAAAAACAGAAAATATAAAAAGAAAAGGAATACTATACCTAACTGGGCCGGCTACCTCCCTTTCGGCCCATATGCCCTAACCCTCCCGCGCGGCCCGCTTCCCTTTTCACTCCGCCGCACGCCGTCTCCACCGTTCTCCCACTGACGGGTGGGCCCGCACCGTCGGTCGCTCGCCAGCGCACGCGTCGGGTGAGTGTATGCCATCTGGGCCCGCTTGACAGTACTCGTCTTCATCCTCCCGTGATTATCGCGGATTCGCGCCCAGCTCAACGGAATTGACCTCGCCCGCCGCCGGAATCCTCGCGGGCTTCGGTGGAATTGTGGGTCCGCCGGGTCGGTAACCGAGTTCCGCGCGTGTGCCGTGCTCACTGGAGAGCGGATTCCACACGTTTGTGTGTCCTACTCTCTCGCAACGGCGGGCGTAAAGGTCGCCGCCATGGCCGGGGCGTGGAACATCCTTTCCCCTCTCCGAATCGGGACCCCGTGGGATAAATGGGAGCACTCCCGTGACCCGTTCCTGCCCTGCCTTCTTCTCACGTGAGCTCATTATCACCGGAAACGCACCACCGCCGCCAGTGTTGTGTTCGCAGAAAAGGCAAGATCCGCCACCGTCGACCGAGCGCTGCACTACAGCCGGGGCCCTGTGGTTCTACTGGGGAGCTTCGCCTGGTCGTGCCGCTTGTGCGCAACCACCTCGGGAGGGCGGAAGACGTCCGACCATTCCTTAATCGCTCACCGGAATCTCCTCCTCCACCGTGGAACACCGTCTGCCGTGGCCAGGAAGCTTCGCGCCGTGCCTGCCGGTACTACTCCCTCCCCTTGTTTCGCCATTCACCTGACATCATGTAGAGGGGTTTTAATTGAACTTTGGAGAATCGGGGTCGAGGTTTCGGTGCACTCCGGCGAGGGCGCCACAGTGCTCAGGTCGCTTGCGCCGCCACGGCGTGAGCGGGGTTGGGGAAGACGATACCAGCCGTAGATTGAGAAATCAAGGGTGTAGATTAGATCGGGGGGGGGGGGGCGGATCAGGCCTGAGTGAGTGTGGGCCGTTGATCGCCGATCGAACGGCTGTAGATGCGTATCGGTTCAAAACCACGGGGATCTAATCTTGACCGTTCGTTTCTAATCGGTCGGTTGTAGCTCCGTACCGGTTCGGCATGAATGGGTTTTAATCGGGACCGTCCATAGAGGATCGGGTGGATGGGATCTGCTGATACCCCTTCGCCTTGGCATATTTGCTAAAGAGCCCTCGGGTTTCAGTAAAATAAACCCGCCGTCCTATTGCATAGTGTTCTGGGTCTCAGGGTCTTTTGCGCCTGGGCCCCTGCCGTTCTCAGATTTTGACGCCTAGTCCAGACAGTGAGAAAACTTATAAAATAATTTAGAAAATAGATTTTTATGTGTAACAATAATCCTAGAACTTGTTTAATCCATAGAAAATCCATTTTTAGTCCAAATTCATCCATTCCAGTTCCTAAAATTTTGTAATTTTATTATTTATCACCTAGAGCCTCTGTTATGTCATGAAAACAGAAAGAAATTTATTTATCACTTAATCCTATTTAAAACACATAAAACCTTTGAAAATGCATAACTTAAAATCTATAACTCAGAAAATTATGATTCCAGTTCCTAGGTTTTTATTTTAATATGTAGAATATCTCTGTGTAATTTGTTTATATGTTTGGTGTAATGTTAATTTCTCTATGTGCACTGTGCTTGTTTGTATTGTGGCGAGTAGAAGAGCCCGTTGCTGAGGATCCTGGTGAGCAGCAAGTTGAAGTAGCTGAGCAGGAGCTCATTGCAGGCAAGTTGTGCCCTTGACCACTTTTTACCCAATAATGTTCTTTAATATCACTTATCCATGCATAGGTTAACTTTGATGGGACCCAATAGGTCACCCTAGATTGTTTATCTCATCACCTTGTTTACCCCTGAATCACTTGGGTAGTTTGCTATTGCTTTATATGGTTTTGGGATAATCATTTATTACCTCTATGTTCCAATTCTTGTTGTTATTCTCTTTATGTTCATGTTGATATCATTAATGTTAATTGGAACATAGAGCTTAACTTGAGAACCACGTGCCACCACAAGGGAGGAATGGGACCCCTTGGCTGACTAATTAGGAAAGCTAGTGGAAGACTACCTTACCCGAAAGGGGCAAGGGCAGTAGGGGAGAGGTCAGTGCAGGGAGGTCCCTGGTTGATTTTGCTGCGATGGCGGTCAGCCAGGAACCCTGTACTGGATCTTCCTATAAACTGTAGTGGGTTTTCGGAAGCTAGTGGAACTTTGTAAAGGCCTCGTAGTGTTGCCCTGCCGCGCTTCCTAGGTAGAGGTGTATGGGATTCATGACCCCTTGGCAGATGGGTAACATGACTTGTGGGTAAAGGGTACAACCTCTGCAGAGTGTAAAACTGGTATACTAGCCGAGCTCACGGTCATGAGCAGCTCAGGACTCTCTGATGTTTAAATTATGAAACTTAAATTCAATTTTGTCATTTGCATTGCATGGGTTTGTTATTAATTTTGTTCTATTACTTTACTTATGGTTTGGTATTTACTTACACTTAGTAATTGCTAATAAAATTTTGACCAACTACTTAAAAGCAATGCTCAGCTTTAACCCCTGTCTTTGATTAAGCCTTACACATCACATGAACCCACACCTTTGTGAGTTTATGTCCAATGGTTCCCCACAACTTGTTGAGCTATGATCATGTGTGAGCTCACCCTTGCTGTCTCACACCCCCCCACAGGAGATGATCAGGTGGTTCAGGAGGACCTGCCTATCACTGAGGAGTTCGATCTGATCTAGGTGGCGTTTCCCAGTCGACATTGGCGCCGACGATCCTTAGTTCATTTTATCTTTATTATTTCATTTTGTAATAAGTCTTCCGCTATGTAATAAATACTCTGATGTTTTATGACATTTATCTCTATACACTCTGTTATTGTATATGTTGTCTTCTTGGCGCATCTATGAGATGCACCTGGCTTGGTTCCTTAAAGCCGGGTGTTACAGAAGTGGTATCAGAGGAATGTTGACTGTAGGACGAGACCTAGATAGAAATGGACAAACCCATTCCTACTTACCTTACTCTGACTCATTCTATACTCATCTCATCTTGATCTCGTCTCACCTTTTTGCTATTCTACTCTGATCATCCTTATTTTCTCTACTCTAAGACAAGATGGATTTCACACCTTGGAATCCCTACCCTTATGACAATTTTAAGAGATAGGGAACCTAGGACAAAATTAAAACTATTTTCTCTATTTAAAAATGTTGTTTGATTGTGCTGATGCTAAATGCCTGATTTGCTTCTTTGATTGATTGAACTATGGACATCTTAGTATGTACCACCATAAGGTATTGAATTAGCTAGGATAGGTAAAGTATTAATCTGCTTAGCTAAAAAGTCCCCCAAAGTAACCTGATTTGTAAATACCTGCCTTGTCTACTATTTTCTTACCATATGTATCTAACTCAGATGGTCAATACCAGGCGGGGTGGTGGAATTGATTTGCCTCCCAATCGACACACTCGGAGAATATACAGACAACCTCAGCCACAGCCTGCAGATATGAATCCTCCCAATCCTCCACCAGGCGGAGTTGACCCACTGGTTGCTGCTCAGATGGCGGTGATGCAGCAAATGGCGGACACCATGGCTGATATGCGTGCCCAGATGCAACAAGAACGCCAGGAGATGCGTTAGGAAAGAGAAGACATACGCCAGGAGTTGCGCCAGGAGCGAGATGAGATACGCCAGGAAAGGAGGGCACAACAACAGCAACTGCAACAGCAAATGCAACAACAACAGCAACAAGTACCACTGCCTCCACCTCCACCACCACCAGTTCCACCCCGAGATAAGCATAGGGAGTTCATGAGCCATAAGCCACCGACATTCGCTAGCTCACCTGATCCACTGGACGCGGATGATTGGCTGAAGTCCGTTGAGAAGATGCTGAATATTGCACAGTGCACGGACCGGGAGAAGGTTTTATATGCTTCTGGACGTCTGATTGGTCCTGCTGCTGACTGGTGGGATTCTTATACTGCTGCCCATGATGCTGCGGATACTATTACGTGGGCAGAGTTCAGTACACAGTTCAGGAACTACCATATTCCAGCTGGGATGATAAAGATCAAGAAGAAGGAATTTCTGTCGCTGAAGCAAGGAAGTATGTCAGTCAGCGAGTACCGCGACAAGTTTATTCAGTTATCCAGATATGCCCCTGAAGAAGTTGCTGAAGACGAGAGGAAGCAGGAGCATTTCATTGAAGGACTTAATGGACCACTACAGTATGCTCTTGTGGCACACACATTTCCATCATTTCAGAGGCTGCTTGATAAGGCACTGGCTATTGAACACAAGCGTGTTCAGCTGGGTGATTTGAAGAGAAAGGCAATATCTCAAGGACAAGGAAGCAGCAGTGTTCGTCCTCGCTACAGTTCACCACAGGGTACATCGACTCGACCCGGAGGACCACGCCCAGTTCCGCAATCACCACTGAGGACTCCACCCCCTCGACAGGCTACCCCTACTGGCACCCCGACGATGTTTTCAGGACAGAGTCCAGGCACTCAATGTTTCAAGTGTGGGAAGATTGGTCATTATGCAAATGTCTGCCCACAGAGGATTGCTACTACTCCAGCTCAGAACAGGCAGCAAACTCCAGGAACTGGCAAGGGATATTCTATTGCCAAGGTTAATCAAGTCAGCGTTGATGCTACTCCGGATGGAGGGGACCTCGTAATTGGTATGTTTTATGTTAATGCAATTCCTGCAACCATATTATTTGATTCCGGTGCTACACATTCATTCATGTCTGCTAGATATGCCAACACAAATGAAATACCACTGCTAAATATGAGAAAACCCCTGATAGTAATTACACCTAAAGGGCCTGTTGAGGCGAATCAAATGACACGTAGATTGACATTAACCATTATGGGTAGAGAATTTGGAGCTACTGCTATAATATTGGAGTCAAGCAGTATAGATTTGATCCTTGGTATGTCATGGCTAAGAAAGGCAAAGGCCGTTATAGCATGTGGTAGAGGTACCGTAGAACTCACTACTACTAAAGGAGAAAGGTTTCAAGTCAATATTGCAGTAACCTCCTCATCTATGCGTGCAATGTTCTTTATGCCTGAGGAGTTCGTTGGTGACAATATCCGGGTGGTTAGAGATTTTCCGGATGTCTTTCCAGAGGAGTTACCAGGAATGCCACCTGATAGAGAAGTTGAGTTTGTTATTGACCTCTTACCTGGAACCGCCCCTATTTCTAAACGGCCATATAGAATGTCGGTAGAGGAGTTGAAGGAACTTAAGAAGCAGTTAACTGAATTACAAGAGGCTGGGTACATTCGTCCGAGTTCCTCACCATGGGGAGCACCGGTCTTGTTTGTACAGAAGAAGGATGGATCGCAACGGATGTGTGTGGATTATAGATCTCTTAATGATGTTACAGTGAAGAACAAGTATCCGTTGCCCCGTATTGAAGATTTATTTGATCAAATGAGAGGTGCAAGAGTATTTTCGAAGATTGATCTCCGATCAGGATACCATCAGATGAGGATTAGACCATCGGATATTCCCAAGACGGCTTTCTCGACTAGATATGGATTATATGAGTTTACTGTTATGTCGTTTGGATTAACCAACGCACCAGCTTATTTTATGAACTTGATGAACAAGGTGTTTATGGAGTATTTGGACAGATTCGTCGTGGTATTCATCGACAATATTCTTATTTATTCTCAGAGTGATAGTGATCACGAGGAACATCTGAGGTTGGTGCTACAGAAGCTACGAGATAATCAACTCTATGCTAAGTTCAGCAAGTGCGAGTTTTGGATTGGCGAAGTGCCATTTCTTGGTCATATTATTTCTAATGGAGGAATAGCCGTGGATCCTGCTAAGGTTAAGGAGATAATGGAGTGGAGAGTACCCACTACAGTTACTGAGATTCGGAGTTTCTTGGGATTAGCAGGCTATTATCGGAGATTTATTGAAGGATTTTCTAAGATTGCTAAGCCTATGACTTCGCTTTTGGAGAAAGGAAAAGAATTTAAGTGGGACGAGAAGTGTCAAGACAGCTTTGATCTATTGAAGAAGAGGTTGATGTCGCCACCAGTATTGGTTATGCCAGACTTACAGAAAGGATTTGATATTTATTGTGATGCATGTGGCCAAGGCTTAGGATGTGTGCTCATGCAAGAAGGACATGTGATCGCTTATGCTTCTCGTCAGTTACGCAAGCATGAATTGAACTACCCTACTCATGACTTGGAATTGGCAGCCGTTGTGCATGCACTTAAGATTTGGAGACATTATATCATGGGGACCAAGTGCCAAGTATATACGGATCATAAGAGTTTGAAGTATATATTCACTCAGAAGGACCTCAACCTTAGGCAACGCCGTTGGTTAGAGCTTATTAAGGATTACGATTTGGAGATTCACTATCACCCGGGCAAGGCAAACTTGGTTGCAGATGCCTTGAGTCGCAAGGAGCATGTTCATTCAGCTGTTGTTGCCTAGCTACCCGATGAGATTGTTGAGGACTTCAGGAGACTTAACCTGGGGATAGTTGCTCATACTGAGGGAGTTACTATTGATGTGGAACCTACTTTAGAGCAAGAGATCCGCAAGGGACAAATTGGTGATGCTAAGATAAAAGAGATTAAGGATCTGATTACTGAAGGTCGAGTTCCGGAGTTCACGGAAGATGAGCAGGGCACTATATGGTTCAAGGACAGGATATGTGTTCCTGATATTAAAAGCCTTCGAGAGACTATATTGAAGGAGGCCCATGACTCGGACTATTCTATTCATCCTGGTAGTACCAAGATGTATCAGGATTTGAAACGGAAATATTGGTGGTATGGGTTGAAAAGAGATGTGGCTGCACATGTGGCTATGTGCGATGTATGTCAAAGAGTTAAGGCTGAACACCAGAGGCCAGCTGGACTACTGCATCCACTGAAGATACCCGAGTGGAAATGGGAAGAGATTGGTATGGATTTCATCACTGGATTGCCTCGCACCCAGAAAGGATATGATGCTATATGGGTGATTGTGGATAGATTGACTAAAGTGGCTCACTTTATTCCTGTCAAGACTACTTATAAAGGTTCTCAGCTAGCAGAGTTATATCTGGCTCGGATTGTGTGTTTACATGGAGTACCAAAGAAGATCGTGTCTGATCGAGGTTCACAGTTTACCTCAAGATTTTGGAGAAGCTTTCATGAGAACATGAGTACGAAGTTGAATTTTAGTACGGCTTATCACCCTCAGACTGATGGACAGACTGAAAGAACTAATCAAGTATTGGAGGATATGTTGAGAGCATGTGCCCTTCAGCATGGAGGAAGTTGGGATAAAAGTCTACCTTATGCTGAGTTCTCGTATAATAATAGTTACCAGGCCAGTCTGAAGATGTCACCTTTTGAAGTTTTATATGGGAGGAAGTGCACGACTCCTCTATATTGGGATCAGACTGGAGAGAGACAGTTCTTTGGGCCTGAACTGATTCAAGAGGCAGAAGAACAAGTCCGTATAATTCGAGAGAATTTGAGAGTGGCTCAAACCAGGCAAAAGAGCTATGCTGATAATAGGAGAAGACCACTGGAATTCGAAGAAGGAGATTATGTGTACCTCAAAGTGTCACCACTTCGTGGAATGAGGAGATTTAAAGTTAAGGGCAAATTGTCCCCTCGCTACATTGGACCATTCTTGATCTTTAGAAGGGTTGGGGAGATGGCATACCAACTCGAGTTACCTGCTAGTCTATCGGATGTGCATAACGTGTTCCACGTGTCTCAACTTAAGAAGTGTCTCCGTGTTCCCGAGGAACAGTTACCAATGGAAGAGCTTAGTGTTCAAGGTGATTTGACTTACACGAAGTACCCGATCAAGATTTTGGATACATTGACTCGAGTTACAAGAAATAAGGTAATAAAGATGTGCAAAGTCCAATGGAGTCACCACGATGAAGATGAAGCAACTTGGGAAAGAGAAGAAGAGCTTCGTATAGATTTTCCCCACCTTTTCTCTAGTTCTTCTTAAATCTCGAGGACGAGATTATTTTTAAGGGGGGTAGGATTTGTAACACCCACTTTGTAATTGCTAGATAAAACACCAATAGAGAAAACAATTTCTCTCCTTATGTGAGTTTGATCTTTATGCACCATCATATGAGAACACCATGTCCAAGAACAATTAATAAAAAAATATGCTACTAAATTGTTGCATCATGCTGGATATTTTATTTGTGTGTGCATTTGGTGACAACATAGAAATAAAATGACAATGAGAAGAGGATTTGAGGAAAAAGGAGAAAGAAAGAAAGAAATAATAGAAAATATAAAACAAAATTTATAAATATACAAACTCAACCATACTGGTATGATTAAAATTTATCTATAATTTGAGTACAAATTCAAAGTCATATTTGGAATTCAAATTGGGAATTGAAAAATAAAAAGAAAAGAAAACAGAAAAACAGAAAATATAAAAAGAAAAGGAATACTATACCTAACCGGGCCGGCTACCTCCCTTTCGGCCCATATGTCCTAACCCTCCCGCGCAGCCCGCTTCCCTTTTCACTCCGCCGCACGCCGTCTCCACCGTTCTCCCACTGACGGGTGGGCCCGCACCGTCGGTCGCTCGCCAGCGCACGCGTCGGGTGAGTGTATGCCATCTGGGCCCGCTTGACAGTACTCGTCTTCATCCTCCCGTGATTATCGCGGATTTGCGCCCAGCTCAACGGAATTGACCTCGCCCGCCGCCGGAATCCTCACGGGCTTCGGTGGAATTGTGGGTCCGCCGGGTCGGTAACCGAGTTCCGCGCGTGTGCCGTGCTCACTGGAGAGCGGATTCCACACGTTTGTGCGTCCTACTCTCTCGCAACGGCGGGCGTAAAGGTCGCCGCCATGGCCGGGGCGTGGAACATCCTTTCCCCTCTCCGAATCGGGACCCCGTGGGATAAATGGGAGCACTCCCGTGACCCGTTCCTGCCCTGCCTTCTTCTCACGCGAGCTCATTATCACCGGAAACGCACCACCGCCGCCAGTGTTGTGTTCGCAGAAAAGGCAAGATCCGCCACCGTCGACCGAGCGCTGCACTACAGCCGGGGCCCTGTGGTTCTACTGGGGAGCTTCGCCTGGTCGTGCCGCTTGTGCGCAACCATCTCGGGAGGGCGGAAGACGTCCGACCATTCCTTAATCGCTCACCGGAATCTCCTCCTCCACCGTGGAACACCGTCTGCCGTGGCCAGGAAGCTTCGCGCCGTGCCTGCCGGTACTACTCCCTCCCCTTGTTTCGCCATTCACCTGACATCATGTAGAGGGGTTTTAATTGAACTTTGGAGAATCGGGGTCGAGGTTTCGGTGCACTCCGGCGAGGGCGCCACCGTGCTCAGGTCGCTTGCGCCGCCACGGCGTGAGCGGGGTTGGGGAAGACGATACCAGCCGTAGATTGAGAAATCAAGGGTGTAGATTAGATCGGGGGGGCGGATCAGGCCTGAGTGAGTGCGGGCCGTTGATCGCCGATCGAACGGCTGTAGATGCGTATCGGTTCAAAACCACGGGGATCTAATCTTGACCGTTCGTTTCTAATCGGTCGGTTGTAGCTCCGTACCGGTTCGGCATGAATGGGTTTTAATCGGGACCGTCCATAGAGGATCGGGTGGATGGGATCTGCTGATACCCCTTCGCCTTGGCATATTTGCTAAAGAGCCCTCGGGTTTCAGTAAAATAAACCCGCCGTCCTATTGCATAGTGTTCTGGGTCTCAGGGTCTTTTGCGCCTGGGCCCCTGCTGTTCTCAGATTTTGACGCCTAGTCCAGACAGTGAGAAAACTTATAAAATAATTTAGAAAATAGATTTTTATGTGTAAAAATAATCCTAGAACTTGTTTAATCCATAGAAAATCCATTTTTAGTCCAAATTCATCCATTCCAGTTCCTAAAATTTTGTAATTTTATTATTTATCACCTAGAGCCTCTGTTATGTCATGAAAACAGAAAGAAATTTATTTATCACTTAATCCTATTTAAAACACATAAAACCTTTGAAAATGCATAACTTAAAATCTATAACTCAGAAAATTATGATTCCAGTTCCTAGGTTTTTATTTTAATATGTAGAATATCTCTGTGTAATTTGTTTATATGTTTGGTGTAATGTTAATTTCTCTATGTGCACTGTGCTTGTTTGTATTGTGGCGAGTAGAAGAGCCCGTTGCTGAGGATCCTGGTGAGCAGCAAGTTGAAGTAGCTGAGCAGGAGCTCATTGCAGGCAAGTTGTGCCCTTGACCACTTTTTACCCAATAATGTTCTTTAATATCACTTATCCATGCATAGGTTAACTTTGATGGGACCCAATAGGTCACCCTAGATTGTTTATCTCATCACCTTGTTTACCCCTGAATCACTTGGGTAGTTTGCTATTGCTTTATATGGTTTTGGGATAATCATTTATTACCTCTATGTTCCAATTCTTGTTGTTATTCTCTTTATGTTCATGTTGATATCATTAATGTTAATTGGAACATAGAGCTTAACTTGAGAACCACGTGCCACCACAAGGGAGGAATGGGACCCCTTGGCTGACTAATTAGGAAAGCTAGTGGAAGGCTACCTTACCCGAAAGGGGCAAGGGCAGTAGGGGAGAGGTCAGTGCAGGGAGGTCCCTGGTTGATTTTGCTGCGATGGCGGTCAGCCAGGAACCCTGTACTGGATCTTCCTATAAACTGTAGCGGGTTTTCGGAAGCTAGTGAAACTTTGTAAAGGCCTCGTAGTGTTGCCCTGCCGCGCTTCCTAGGTAGAGGTGTATGGGATTCATGACCCCTTGGCAGATGGGTAACATGACTTGTGGGTAAAGGGTACAACCTCTGCAGAGTGTAAAACTGGTATACTAGTCGAGCTCACGGTCATGAGCAGCTCAGGACTCTCTGATGTTTAAATTATGGAACTTAAATTCAATTTTGTCATTTGCATTGCATGGGTTTGTTATTAATTTTGTTCTATTACTTTACTTATGGTTTGGTATTTACTTACACTTAGTAATTGCTAATAAAATTTTGACCAACTACTTAAAAGCAATGCTCAGCTTTAACCCCTGTCTTTGATTAAGCCTTACACATCACATGAACCCACACCTTTGTGAGTTTATGTCCACTGGTTCCCCACAACTTGTTGAGCTATGATCATGTGTGAGCTCACCCTTGCTGTCTCACACCCCCCACAGGAGATGATCAGGTGGTTCAGGAGGAGCTGCCTATCACTGAGGAGTTCGATCTGATCTAGGTGGCGTTTCCCAGTCGACATTGGCGCCGACGATACTTAGTTCATTTTATCTTTATTATTTCATTTTGTAATAAGTCTTCCGCTATGTAATAAATACTCTGATGTTTTATGACATTTATCTCTATACACTCTGTTATTGTATATGTTGTCTTCTTGGCGCATGTATGAGATGCACCTGGCTTGGTTCCTTAAAGCCGGGTGTTACAAAAGGCTACCACGCAATGGGAGTGGAGAGATGGCGAGAGTAGCATGTACCCTCCGTGGCAAGAGGCTGGACAGTGGTGTATCTGTGCTCTCGGTTGGCGTGAACCCATTCTGGTCTTGAGAAACTCGGGTGCGAGTTGACATATGCAAGGGTTAAGTGCTACATATGTCGTGTGTTTGGAGATCCCCAGCTGGGTATTAATCGATTTGGATCGCCGTTACTTCTCGGACATGAAGACTTTGTAGCTAACCTACACGTAGCAACAAGTGAACTGAAGGGATGATAAAAGATGGCTAGTATAGGCCAAGTGCTTGATCTAGAATAGAAAGAAATCTAGATGCAGGTAACTACTTAACCTGACAAGTAAAAGGATTTCATAAGGATCCACTCATAGTAAGCTTTTCTGAAAAAAGAGTCTTTGTATCTTGATAAGCTTTACCTTGATTCCTAAAGGCTAGCATATCCTTGAGAGTCTTTTTCCTTCGACAGGTAAGACTCGCAAAAGTACACTCCATACTCAGGGTTTTCAAACCCATGTTGTTGTAGGTGATGAAACTGCTGAGTTCTGTTGTTTCTGTTCCAAGGTGGTTCCAAAGCAGGAAGAAGAACACTAAAACCTACTTGGGGAGGGTGTTTTGCCTCCCAGTGATGTAATAAGTTTAAGCACTCAGTACTCGGTTATGTAATAATCAACTCTTTCTATATTTTACTTATGAATGTAAATTATGTTATTGTAATCCTTTCCCCTTACTCCGATGATGTGTAACCTATGCGTGATGGGTTAAGCGCTCTTGGGCAATGTGATGGAGATACAGATAACCGGACCTGCCGAGTCATTATGCGCACCTGCATGACTATCTATGGTCCTCAGGACAAGGACATCTGTAGGTGGGCCTAATACCTTAGGAGGTTCTGCCACAACTGGTATCGGAGCGAAGCCCATTTCATCGGAGATTACTTAGTGCTTCAAAAGATTTTAAAATACTTACCTTGGAATATTCTTTCGTTCTTACCTTGATCTTTTCTTGTAGCAACTTATCTTTTGAAGTCGGGTAAAAGAGTGCCAAATAATTGGTTATGCGTAGGAGGTATGGGATCAACGAGAGGTTGATTCCATAGTCGTAGGTCATGCATGCATCATATTTAAACAATACTAAGTAATCTCCCCCACTTATAGAGACATGGCACGCACCCAGACTACCTAGTGGAAGGCGACTGGGCCTCGGGGCGTACCTCGGCACCAGTTGGCTCCTCGGCATAAGGGGAGCAGTAGAGGAAGTAATGATCCCATATGGGATTTGGAGGTCAGAGTTGAACAACTAACGATTGAACTGCGCCATGGAAGTAGGGAGCATGCGTGTGATAGCAGCCGTATTGCTGAGCTATCAGTAGAGGTTGACCGTTTGCAGCGGGAAATTGTTGAGCGAGACAAGGCTATTGACTGGGCTGTAAATTCACGATCTATAGCCTGGGATTGTGAGGCGAATGCCTGAGCCCAGGTGGAAGAGCTAAGCGTAGCCCTAGAAAATCTGCAAGCGTATAATAACACTCAGCACGAGGAAGTGCACTGTTGTATGACCAGTTGCATCCGAACGTGCCACCGGAGGTTGCGGCAATGGGAGCCGGAACATCAGGAGCAGCTGGCAGAGGACCTTATGGGGAATTGGATCTCTTTGGAGCCCCTCCTTCCATGAACCTCGCGGATGATCGTTCTCCCGAAGCTAGCAGTGGAGCAAGATCAGCCAAGGACACAGATAACTAGAGTAGTATAGTGGTAGGTTGTTTCCTTATGTAATCTAAATAAGTAAAAGTGAGTTGTATAAGTTGAGTATGTATAATTAGAACTAGTTTGGAATAATGTAACAGAGGTTGTGTACTCATGGCATGTAATAATCAAGTATGTTTTCTTCTTCAGATGCCATCCAGATCTCGTGCTCAAGATGGGGCTGGAACTTTCCGTGGTGGGGAGGAAACTCTGAACCCGCCACTGGTACCTCCCATGCTAGCAGAGGCTATCGCTGCCTTAATTAATGCCACTACTGATAACACTCGTTTTCTTCAAGCAATGGCTGGGAATCAAATTCATCAGTAGGGAGGCAGAGGTCAACCCCAAGGCCCTAGAGGCACCACGTACCTGGAGTTTTCAGAAACTCATCCACCTCTTTTTGTTAAAGCAGAAGAACCTTTGGAGGCGGACGAATGGATTTGGGTCATGGAGCATAAATTTGGATTGATTTGGTGCATAGAAACCGAGAAACCCCTGTTCGCTTCCCAGCAACTGAGAGGTCCCGCCAGTACCTGGTGGATAAACTTTAAAGCTATTCAACCAGAAGGACATCTTGTCACGTGGGCAGAGTTGAAGAAAGTGTTCAAGGAACACTACATTACAGATGGTGTTTTACAGATGAAACTTGAAGAGTTTGTACGCTTAAAGCAAGGGGGAGGCTCGGTGATGCAATAACTCGTCGAATTCAACCATCTCTCCCAGTATGCTATATAGCAAGTTGACACAGACCTGAAAAAAAAGAATTGCTTCATGAGAGGACTAAATGATCGACTACAATGAAAAATGGCCACTTGCCTATATCTCACTTACATCAGGGTCGTGAGCCCAACGCTCTTGATGGAAGCCAAGAATTTGGGGCAGGGAAAGACAAAGATATGGGCATGAAGGGGGTGATGGGTCCTCTCAAGGATCCGAGAAGCGGTCGAGGTTGGTGATTCGTCCTTATAACCCAAATCGCTCTTTTCCTCATCCACCCGCCTATCCTTTCAAGGAACCAGTTTTTATCCGTCCCACTCCTACACCTATTCAAAACAATTAGCCGAGTGCCCCGGGTACTCGTTCCCCCGCCTTACCCAGTTCATCTAACAACTGCTTTAACCGTGGGAAGTCTGGACACTTCATCAAGGACTGTCCCTATCCAAAGCAAAATAAATATAATTTCCAACAGACTTTTGGGAGCACATCTCAAGGCAAGGGAAATGTGACAAGCACTCAGGCAGGTAAAAATACAAGAAAAACTGGGCGAGTCTACTATACTCAAGTGGCTACCACCCTGAAAGGAGCGCCTGTGATGATGGTTACGTTTTCCGTTGCCAATCATCCCACTGTCATCCTTTTTGATTCTGGTGCATCACATACTTTCATGAGCAAGACTTTTGTTGAGAAGCATTGCATACCTAGTGTTGAATCAAAGGAGGGTTTTGTTATTCAATCACCTAGGGTTCAAATTTTTACTAAAGAAGTAATCTTCCATGTACCCGTGAATTTAGCCGGATATGCGTTCCCTACCAATATGATAGTTATAAAGGGGCAAGATGTAGATGTAATTCGAGGCATGAATTGGTTAGCCCAGAATAAGGCTATTATCAATGCTGATCAAAGGATTATTCAGCTAAGTCATGGACAAGAAGAAGTCAAGTTGTCCATCCTTGTATCTGTCCCAGTTAAAGTATATGGATAAGTTTTTGAAGTTGTAGTGCAAGGAATACAAGACATCCCGGTTGTGTGCGAGTTTCCAGATGTATTCCCAGAAGATTTAGCCGGATTACCCCCGGAGAGGGATGTGGAGTTTGTGATTGAATTGAAACCCGGTATAGCTCCTATTTCTAGAAGATCATACCGTATACCTCCCAATGAGTTGGCAGAACTCAAGACACATTTGCAAGACTTATTGGAAAATGATTTATTAGACCGAGTTCATCGCCATGGGGATGTCCTGCCATCTTCGTCAAGAAGAAGGATCAAACCCTACGAATGTGTGTGGACTACAGACGCCATAATGAAGTGGCCATTAAAAACAAGTATCCCCTTCCTCGGATCGATCTTTTATTCGATCAGCTTACTGGAGCCCGACTATTTTCTAAAATTGATATCAGATCGGGCTATCATCATATCAGAATTCGACTCGAGGATATAGCCAAGTCTGCTTTCACCACTCAGTATGGGTTATTTGAGTATTTGGTTATGTCCTTTGGATTGACAAATGCTCCAGCCCATTTCACATACTTAATGAATTCGGTATTCATGCCCGAATTAGACAAGTTTGTGGTGGTCTTTATTGATGACATTTTGATCTATTCAAAGAATAAGGAGGTGCATGCAGAACATTTGCGGATTATTTTAACGTGCTTGAGAGAACATCAACTTTATGCTAAATTCAGCAAGTGCGCGTTCTGGTAGGAGGAAATCCAATTTTTAGGACATATTTTTTCAGCTAAGGGAATTGCGGTTGATCCCAGTAAGATTACAGATATTTTGGAATGAAAATCTCCTACCACAGTGCATCAAGTTAGAAGTTTCCTTGGATTGACTGGTTATTACCACAGGTTTTGTGACGGAACCTCCCAAGTCATTAGGCCCACTTACAGTTGCCCTTGTCCAACAGACATCAGACAACCCTGTAGGTGTTCCTGAATCACTTGACAAGTTCGGTATCTTTTTCCTTACCTTTCCAGGAACGTTTCACCCGTCTGACAGACAATATGTTCATCGGAGATGCGGAAATGCGGAAGGGATTACATAAACTTACATTTATTTAAAAAGTAAGAGTAAATTATTTAGTACAGACCAGAGTGTAAAGTGAGTGCTGAAAAGTATTATTACAATACCTGGGAGGCAAAAACTCCTCCCATTAAGTTCTTTACATAAAAGTTTTTAAGGAGGACACGGTCCTCCAGCAGCTTCATTCTTGATTGTCTTCATTTTTCACCACCTTGGAACAAAAACAACAAAGGTTTGTTGTCTCCTCACCTAAAAACAACGGGGGAATAAACCCTGAGTATGGGATTACTCAGCAAGTCTTACCCGACTAAAGAAAAGACTCTCAAGGGTATGCTAGTTAAATGGGAGTCAATGTACGGCTTATCAAGAATCAAAGACTCTGTTTTGCAGAAAAGCTTACTATGAGCGGATCCTTAAAATCCAGTTTTAATTTTCAGTTAAGTAGAGTTACCTGCATCTAGAGTTCTTTCTAACCTAGTTCAAACACTTGTCCTGAACTAGCCAATTTCTCGTCAATCCCTTCATCTTTAGTGGAGTTCTACGTGTAAGTCAGTGGCCAAGTCTCCATAACCACGGAGGTACGGCGATCCGAATCGATTATACTCAGCTGAGGATCTCCGATCACACGACATATGTAGCACTTAACCCGTGCATATGTCAACCCGCCACCGGGTTTCTTAAGACCAGATCAGGTTCATGCAAACCGAGAGCACAGATACACCACCGTCCAGCCTCTTGCCACGGAGGGTACACGCTACTCTCGCCACCGCTCCACGCCCATTTCGTGTTATCTTATTCTGGCCTTAGTCTGCCCGAGGCAAAGCTTACCCATGACGAGGCATGTGACCAGTTAAAGGGTCCTCGGTCAGCAGGCTTACATCGAGACGGCCCTTAATCGACTCAGACGGAGACACTACACCGAGACATTCTTTCTCGTGCAAGTCACCCGCCCAGTCTAAGCTTAATCATTTAACCCCAAAGGTTGGTACCTGGTAGAGGTACATCTTTTCCGATGTTGGACCCATCATGGCCATGATGGATCCACCATCAAGTTTTATTTTCGAAAACATCCCACCCACTTTTGCCACATCATATTTTGTAAAAACAAAACATTTCGTTTTTCTAAAGCAAGGCTAAGCATCAAAAATCTTTTTGTAAAACAGGGATTTCAAGGAAGGTGATCAAATCCAAGGAAGGTAATGCAGGAATGGTTTTAGCAATCAACTCCTATCACCTAATGCATCAAGCAAGTGAAAAAGATTTTTAAAACACAAGGAGGTGGCAAATGCACCAGGGCTTGCCTTTGTTTATGGGTGAGTTAGGCTCAGATCCACAAATATCGAAGTAGAAACAATTCTCAGCCTGAGTGTCCAAAGGTGGTGGTACTTGCTCTTTAGTGGCTTCCACTTCTTCCTCGTGTTCTAATCATAACCACATATATGTATAAGAATGAATGCCATGTAATGCTCATGAGGGTGCAAAGATAATATAAACTTATTATCTAAGTCTTGAATACAACTTTCCTTCACGGAACTCCGAGAACTTAGGGTTTCCGGAGTCGGTAAAGGAGTTCATAGAGCAGGGGGGTTTTGGGGTTTAGTGATCAAACAAGGTCCAAATCAACCCAAATTCTACTCAAGGCTTCTAAATAATATAAGGAACTCATATAAAAAATTTAAGCATTTTTGGGATTACCACTTATCTTTTAAAAATTCAGAACTACTATTTTAAACTATTTTAAATACCTTAAAATTCCTAATTTAACCTAAAAATCATGAAACTATTTTTCTTAAATTATAGGGAAAATAAGAAGCCTAGGAAAATTGGTTTCACAATTTTAGGATTTTTCTACATTTTTCTATAATTGTTTTAGCTTTGGATTAAAAAGAAAAGGAAAAACTGGTGAATAGTACTGGGCTGATTTCAGCCCAGCGGCCCAGCAATGGACAGAAGTGCGCTCGCGCCCTCGCGCGCTGGTGACTTTGCAGAAAGGGCCCTAAGCAAACGAATAACTCGAAGCGGGGTCATTTACTATTGCACAGAGTCACTAACAGATTGCAGATAGGTCCCCAGGCTTCTAATTCATTACATCCTGCGGTCCACGACGACGGTGAATGCAGCCGCGCTCCGGTGAGCCACTATACTGGCTGAGTGGGGCAAGTACTGGCGTCCCCGAGCAACAATCACCAAATTGGACCCATCCTAGGTCTTTCCCCTAACTTAATTGTGCAAATGGTGATCTACCCTCGCCTGTCCACGAGAACCGCGGAGACTACGGACACTTGATCGTGTTCCCGACGATTGGTGGACTCCCAGTACGAATTGGTGACACGGTAAGCATCCCAGAGCGACAAGAGTGCTCGAACGCAGGAGAGTGAGGGATGAACTGACCTGGAAAGGGCTGGCCGCGGTGATGGGTGGTTTACGGTGGCGGAGGGTCGATTTGGGGCGAACTCAAAATTCGCGAGCTCTAGCGAAGGACTGCTAGCGATTAGCGGTGGCTGGGTGGAGGATGACCATGCGGAGCTAGTGGGGGCTTCAATTTATAGGGCTCTTCGGCGGTGACCGTGAATTTGGATGTTGAGGTGCGGCGGTCGGAAGTGAGGAAGAACGCTGGTGCAGTGAACACGTGTGCACCGTCGTGGCAGTAACTCCGGTGGTCGACGGGGAGTTTATGTAACACCCTAGGTGTTACTCAGGGTGTCCACCCCAGGGTTACCCCTTTTAACCCATAGTTACATAGAGAAATGTGGGCAAAGTATCTCAATCTTGGAGTTCAAGGTCCTAATCAAGTGCAAAACTATCTTGGATATCATGCCCTAGCTTGTAATGCACATCTAAGTAGGGATCTCCCAAAACCTTAGAACAAAACCCCCATAGGCAATTATACCCTTGACTGAAGCCATGATCAAAAGGTCATGTAAACATCATGATCATGGTTTGGGTCAAATATAAAAGTTGTAATATACTTAATAACCTACAATTAATAGTAAGGAGGTACCCCCAAAAAGTTTTCAGAAGAGTCCTAAAAAGATCACCAAAGGTTGAACACAAGGGAAAAATGCAGATTTTGTCTAAGTCAAAAATCAACCCTTGAGCAAAGATCCCTCATGTTCACCTTGATTCCCTTTTCAAAACCAGTCGACCCAATTAACAAAATGGCGCCAAATTAACCCTAGAACACCCTGGCAAGAGATGACACCTACCCTAGGGCGCTAGACACGACTTGACACCCCTTTTGTCTCGGTTTGGACCTAGCTGACACAGCAAACTTCTCCCCTCTCTATCTCCCTGCCCTGACCATATCTCGACTTGGAACTCACAACAAAAGGGTAGGATTTGGAGCAGAGAAGTGACCGTACGCAGTGACTTTGCCAAGATATGCACGCCATGGCGCTCAAATCGGCCGTTGAACCTTGGCAGACGCAACCCTCCACGTGTTCGACGCGAGCTGGCACTCGGGGGCGCGCTCAGAGCACGCCCGTGCGCGAACCCCCACGCGCCCGCGGCAGCCCGTGACCACGCCCGAGCCGCGCCTATAAAACCCGCCCCAGCGCTCGGTTGCCTTCCCCATTACCTCATCCGTACCTCGCCGGACTTGCCCGAGCCAGCCATCGCCTCCGGCGACCTCCCCGCGACCCGCCAGTGCCAACCGAAAGCCACCGCCGTGGCCAACCCCTCTCCAGTCCCCCTCCGTTCGATCCAAGCCCTCAGTTAGCTTCCTGGTGAAGCCGTGAGTCTTGCTCAAGCTTGAACCGAGGGCCTGCATCGCCGGAGTAGCCGAATCACGCTCACCGGAGTTCACAAACTCGCCGGCGCACGTGGACCGGGTAAACCTCTTCACCATTTTCCGATTCATTGCGCGTATGGCCTCTGTGTCATCCCGTGAAGCTCCTCGTGCCCATTGATTGAGCTCTGCCGCCGTGGTTTGGCCGGAGCAGGCGTCGCCGTCGACCCCCGCCGCCTGCGCTCGTGGCCAGCGTGACTCCGACCACCTCTAGCGACGACCCGCACATCGACGTGACCGCCGCAACCTCCCGAACGTCACTGACCACCTCGCCGGACCTCCCTCGCCGCCGGTAAGCCGCGCCGTTCTTTCCTTCCCGCGGTTACTGTTTTGGTTGGGGGAGGGACCGCGGGTGTGAGGGAGAGAAACCCAGGGGGTTAAGTGAAAGGTCACAGACTCAAATGAGTAGTAGCCCGAGGGCAGATCTGAGAGGTTTGATTCAGTTTAAACTCAGGGGCCTCGGCGCAAACTGCTTTTCCAGAAAAACTTAATTAAAACCTGATTTAAATTCAAACAGAAACTTTAAAACCCATAACTTCTGTTTGGTTTATCCAAATTTGGTCAAACTAATTTTGCCAGACTCTAAATAATATAACCTGTCTAAGAAAAATATAAAACCCCATAAGTACTAGAGAAAAATATAAGGTTCTGATTTATTTTCAGTTTTGGCCAAAAGCTTAATAATAGTAAGAAAAATGGTTGCACTATTTAACTAGAGTTGGAAAAATTTAGAGAAGTTATTGTCTACCTACTGACCTAGTTAAAAATGTTAAACCTCTCTGTCCATTACATTAAGTTAGTTTTAACCCCTTATTCCATAATATGCTTAAGGTTAAGAAAAATAGAAAAAGTGACATAAATACTGAAACAGAGGGAACCCCTATTTTTGTTGAGATACTTAGTTAATATAGTTCACTGGAAAAATGTATCATACCCTGTTGTAGTGTAAGATAAGAAAGATACCTTTTAAATGAAGAAAATAGGGATAACTTAGAAAAACCCTACAAAAATACCCCTAAGGTGAAACCTCCCCAAACCTTAGGATAACTAATGTATGGATAATAAGAACTTAAGAAAAATCTGAAATCTGTTGTTTGATATTTTTCAAATAACAAGTTAGTTCTAATCACCCTTTTTGCACCAAAAGTTTAAAAATCCACCATTAATTAACCATCATGTGGCTCTCTGTCATTTTTGGTACAAGAGCTTTTTATCACTGATAGAGGCCAGCAAAAATAACCATTAGGTCAGAACCCACTTTAATAAAAGACTTGTAGTGTAAAGTGGCCCATTTTGCCTAACTATTGTTATTTTTGTTTAAAGGCTAGCTTTTGTACTTTAAGCCTCCAATTATCAAAACAAGCTAGAATAGCCAGTGACAACCCACTGTAATTTTTACAAAAATTTTGGAAATTTTTAAACTACTGTCATAGTTCAAACCCCTACTAGAAACCCTAGATGGAAATTAAGAAAGGAAAATGGGTGAAGGAATTTAATGTCCTCCTAAGACCTTTATAAATTGTCCACTGAGATCCATAGAGGCAATACAAATCCAATATGTTATCCTGAAAGAAAACCTAAACCTAAAAGGTAATAAGCCTATGTATACCACTAGGAGACCCACATAGCCGAGGAACCCTAAGTTAACTCTTGACTTAATTTCTGTAGCTTAATGTTCTTAAATCTTGCATAATTGTAACATACATGTTCATTGCATTCGATAGACTGTAATCTTGCTGACGGAGAGTACATCCTCGTGCCGGAGCAAGGAGCTGCCCAGGAGGTTGCCCCAGACCCAGCACCAGAGCCTGCACCAGAGGACCTGCCTGCCACTGCTTTGGAAGGCAAGCCCCGGTTTTATGCATAACCTGTTATTTATGCTATTTTACTACACTTAATGATTGTAGGATTGTTTGTGCACTTAAGTGTAGGAGTTGTTTGAAACCCTAGTTGCATGATCTCAGGAACCCCATTGAGATGAATACTAGTATGCTAAGACGAGTAGCTGCTTTATTAAGTAGGATCTCGGTAGAAGTCGAGTGATTTTTCTAGCACTCGCGCGAGGTCAAGACATTGATTGTAACCACCTTTCATATCACATTGGTGTTGGTATGTGGACACGGATCCATGGGGATACGTGGTCTACGAGGTAAAATGGAAATAAGGATTTACGTGCGGATACCTGTGTCAAGCGTTTGAACGTACTAAACATATGCCGAGAAATATGGTAAATCGGTAAGCCTAGTACCTGAGTGAACCTGCCCGCAGACATACCTCCTCACGCGACCTGAGATGTAGTCTCCCATTCCGGTTATGGTGGGTACAAGTGCGGTCACTGCACGACGGCCAGTCGGGGTCAGTGAGGCATTGTACGCCAAGGCGGTGAGCCCTGATCTGTTGCCAGGGAATCGATGGGGACGGTTGATATGTGTGGGGACGGAGTGCCCCTGCATGTCGTGTGTTTAGGTTTACCTTGCAAGGATAAAAACTCGATTCGAATCGTCTGCTTCTCGCAGCTAATGAGACTGCTTGATCCATTGTACTGCATTGAGTAACAAGTGGAACTGTGATGAGATGATACAAGATGTTGATTGCTAAAAATGCTTGCTACTATGTATGAATAGATAGTACACTTTTAGCCTTAAGAGAGTCACACTTAATCTTGACAAAGTTAAAATCTTGATTTAGAAACTCAGCTAGTGCTTTTGGCAACCAAACCCCACAGCCAAATAACTGCATGTCTAGAGGTAGAGGAGTATAGACTCCTCACACCGGGTAAGTCTAGCTGAGTATTAGTATACTCAGCCTTGCTTGTGGCATAATTTTACAGGTTCTCTGGAGGATATGGTTGCTGGAGTGACTTGGCCATCCACCCTGCCACCGGGTTGGACTGTCGAGTGGGACCCTGCCTCGGCTGAGGAGGAGCATGAGGAGTGATGGGACAGGCTTCCCCGTCTCTCCATTTATTTATCGTTAGTTTATTTCCGCTGCACTTCAAAACAATGATGGTTACTTTTGCGAAAACTCCGATGATGACAATGGTGATGTAATAATTTAATACTCTTCCATGCATGGTTTTATGCTTTATTGTATTTGCTCTGTGACTCACCATCGAGTGAGATTGTGGTACTTGATCCTGTCAGTGGCCGTGTCGGACTAGATCCGAGGGATTGACGGGTTATTCCCATTTAAGTGTGGTCTAGCCTCTAAGGCAGGGCTTAGGCACTTAAGTTGGAATAATTCGGGTAGTTCCGCCACAGCTGGTATCGGAGCTTGTACCACCACAGAGGAATCAATAAAACAGGAATACCATCCCTTTTCTAAAGTAAAACTTGATAGAAACAATGTTGGATAGATAGTAGGGCGAGCAGGATAGACCTAGGACGTGAAGCCTTAGGATGGTAGAAGGGTAGCTAGGTGGCTAATTAACTAGGCCCTACAGGCCACTTTTACAGGATGGGAGTTCTTCCCTATTCCTTTTATTTTCTTGTGAGGTCGTTCAGGACGCACATGCATGCATTCTTAACTAAACAAGTGGATAGTTAAGTAAAAGGACTTAAAAATGAGATAACCGCCAACTAGGTCCCCAATGCCTTTTTCTTATAATCAGAGACAGGCTGAGTTTTATTTTTCTTGTTCTTTTTGTAATTCTTTTCTTTTACTTTCGCTTAACCGTGCACAGATGACTTCCCACGGATCCTCCGAGGATGGAGATGCACTGACCCACACTGACGGACTTGCACGAGAGGGTTTTCCCCGCATCTTGTGGGAGGTACTTCAGGGGGCAGGATATCTGACACCCCCTCAGTACGCGGTGCAGCAGTTCGAGAAGCACCGGGTGCCTCGCTGTAGGGTGAGGATGACTTTAGAGCCTCATCCCCTGCAGCCAGGCTGGCGTTCACTGGACTCTGAGTCCTATGGATACCGGGCTGAGGACACCATTGAGGCTATTGCTCTGCATGGACTGACTACCTTCTGTGGATTCCATCCCCTGGAGCTGGCTACTCACCCCATTGGGTTGTTCCCCGCGGAAAAGGAGGACGACCCGATGTGGAAGGATCGGGTGGAGCATGCCAAGGACATCTGGGCTCTCTACCCAGGCCACACCGCTCACTTGTCGGTACGATGCATGAACGCTCTGTATCGCCTGCAAGTGATGCGTGGGGAGGCCATGTCTCAGTTGATGGCACTACTGGAGGCTACCAAGATCACCCTAGACAACAGGGAGCAGCTCGTGGTGGACTTATCCCAGGAGCTGGTGGAGAAAGATTTGCAAGTGGAGCAGCTGACTGATGAGATTCATGAGTTGGAGGAGCTAGTGGGCACCAGGGAGAATACCATCGAGGTTCTCGAGGATCAGCTCCTCAACACCCAGCAGCAGCTAGCGGAGGCTAATGCGCACCTGGACATGCATCACCAAGAGATCCATGATGAGGAGGCTGACGAGGACGTGGACATCGAGGGAGGAGATGAGCCTGCCTCCAGTGTAGACACCGCTGGCTCAGGAAGACCACCTTCCCCCGAGTCCAGCGTTGCTTCGTTCGCTCATTAGATGCCAGACTAGTACTAGAAGTTGATGATAGCTGGACTCCTCGTCGCTAGCTTAGCTTTTGCACCCTTAGGGTACTAGGCTAGGTAGAGTTGAGTCTTTTTGATCATTGATGTAACCAGTGTAAAACTCTTTTGGAGGTTCAGGGATGATTAATGGCAGTTTAAATTTGGACGGAAGGTTTATGTTTCCGTTTTGTTTTATTTGGAATCTATCAAATTGCTTTAACTCCCCTATCATGTTTGAACCTTAAGCTTGGAGATGTGTTATTGAGCAACCATGTGATTTTTCAGATGGCTGGGAGAGCGCGCCGCGGTCAGAATGAGCATGTTCCTCCACCGCCACCGCCTCCCACTCTGCAGGAGCTCATGGCCCAGCAGAATGAGATTCTGAGACAGCTAGCTCAGCGTCAGCCACCACCTCAGCATTATGGTGGAGACCATCAGCGTCACCCTGTCGCTGCTACCTACCAGGAGTTCCTTAGTACTCAGCCACCACTGTTTACCAGGGCAGAGGACCCACTTGATGCAGATGTGTGGTTGAGGGTGGTGGAATCCAAATTTCCACTGCTCCATGGGGCTTGCTCAGAGGTTGCCAAGGTCAGGTTCGCCACCCAGCAGCTTCGCGGACCCGCAAGGACTTGGTGGGACCATTTTCTTGCCATGCAGCCAGAAGGCAGAGAAGTGGAATGGAGGGAGTTCAAGGCCGCTTTCAGAGGGCATCATATTCCAGCGGGCATCATGAACCGGAAGCTCAATGAGTTTCTGGCACTCACCTAGGGCAACAGGACAGTATTGCAATATGCCCAGGCCTTCAATGATTTGTGTCAGTATGCTGGATATCATGCAGATATGGATGAGAAGAAGCGAGACAGGTTCAGAAGGGGGCTCAGCACTAAGCTCCGTGACCGTCTCAACACCGTCAGGGCCAACAGTTACAATGAGTTGGTCAACATGGCTATCTCCCAGGAGGACTGCATCTTGGCTCGACAGGCGGAGAAGAAGAGGAAGACCCCTGTGGCAGGACCTTCATCTCAGCCACAGCGCTTCAGGATTGTGTCTGACTCGCAGAACAAGGGACCTCAGCAGCAGCAAGGGAGATGGGTGATCAGGCCACCGCAGCAGCAGCAGCAGCAGACACCCAACCGTGCCCAGTTTCCAGCTCAGAGGAACAATCAGCAGCAGCAGTACCGCCAGGCCAATGATAACAGGTGTTTCACTTGTGGCAGCACTGGACACTATGCCAAAAATTGCCCCAAGAATCAGCAGAGGCAGGGGCAGAATGTTAATCAGAACCAAGGGAAAAGGCAAAAGGTGCAAGTGAGGCAGGGCAAGCTGAACTTCACTACAATGGTTGACATCCCAGAGGGAGCACCCGTCATGACCGGTATCTTTACAGTTTTAAATTTTCCTGCTATTGTTCTTTTTGATTCTGGTGCTTCACATAGTTTTGTCAGTGCCAAATTTAGTGTCAAGTGCCAGTTGCCCTTTCACCACACCAACGGGGCTATTACCATTTCAACCCCAGGAGGCAGGATTGCCACTAATCAAATCAGCAGGCATGTGCCCATAAAGTTTGGTAGTTTGATAATTAAAACTGACCTTCTTATCTTGGGACTGGATAGTGTGGATATCATCTTGGGAACTGATTGGTTGACCCAACATCAGGCAATATTGGACATTGCAGCCAGAGCCATTGAAATTCATTCCCCTGCTTATGGCGAGACTGTTTTGTATTTACCCAACCAGAGTGGTACCCGGTCTTGTGCCTTTGTTATGGCAGAATCCCTAGTAAGAAAGATCCCAGTAGTCTGTGAATACCCCGATGTTTTTCCGGATGAATTGCCCGGAATGCCACCTGACAGAGATATTGAGTTTGCCATTGAATTGCAACCCGGGACTGCTCCTATCTCCAAGAGACCTTATAGGATGCCCCCCGCAGAACTGGCAGAATTGAAGAAACAATTGCAAGAATTGTTGGACAAGGGGTTTAATTCGTCCAAGCACTTCACCTTGGGGATGCCCAGCTTTATTTGTGAAGAAAAAGGACGAGAGTTTGAGGATGTGTGTTGACTACCGCCCTCTCAATGCGGTGACTATCAAGAACAAGTACCCGTTACCCCGCATTGATGTTCTATTTGATCAGTTGGTAGGAGCCAAGGTATTCTCCAAGATTGACCTTCGCTCAGGCTACCATCAGATCAAGATCCGTGCCAGTGATATTCCCAAGACGGCCTTCTCTACTAGATATGGGCTGTATGAGTTTTTGGTGATGTCTTTTGGGTTAACCAATGCCCCGGCTTATTTCATGTACTTGATGAACTCGGTATTTATGCCAGAGTTGGACAAGTTCGTGGTTGTTTTCATTGATGACATTCTGGTTTATTCCAAGAACGAAGCGGAGCACACTAAACATCTGCATGTTGTGCTTCAGAGACTTCGTGACCATCAGTTGTATGCTAAGTTGTCCAAGTGTGAGTTCTAGTTGAAGGAGATAAAATTCTTGGGTCACACAATTTCTCAGGATGGGATATCAGTCGACCCTGAAAAGGTACAGGAAGTGATGGACTGGAAACCTCCGACTACAGTGAGGCAGATTAGTAGTTTTCTGGGATTAGCAGGATATTACCGACGATTTATTCCGGATTTCTCCAGAATTGCCAAGCCAATGACTGAACTGTTGAAGAAGGGAGTCAAATTTGAGTGGAGTCCAAAGTGTGAAGAGGCTTTTCATACCCTGAGGCAACAATTGACAACCGCCCCAGTGCTAGCCCAACCCGACAATACCAAACCATTTGAAGTTTATTGTGATGCTTCTGGTACCGGATTGGGGTGTGTCTTGATGCAAGAGAATAGAGTGATTGCTTATGCTTCCCGAGCACTCAGGCCCCATGAGCAGAACTACCCGACACATGATTTGGAGTTGGCAGCAGTAGTTCATGCCCTCAAGATATGGAGACACTACTTGATGGGAGCTCACTGTAACATTTACACTGATCACAAGAGCCTCAAGTACATTTTCACTCAGGCAGATCTGAACATGAGGCAGAGAAGATGGTTGGAATTGATCAAGGACTATGATTTGGAGGTGCATTACCATCCCGGCAAAGCAAATGTTGTGGCAGATGCCTTGAGCAGAAAGGCCCAATGTAATTGCATGAGCATGGATGCAAGAATTACCACCTTGTGTGATGAGTTGTGCAAGCTGAATCTGGAAGTTGTTCCTTCCGGTGAATTGAGATATATCGCAGTAGAACCTACATTGCAAGAGCAAATAGCTCAGGCACAGTTTGGGGATAAGGGTGTTCAGGTCATCAAGGAAATGATCAAGCAGAAGGCAGAGAAATACAAGTGTTTCCGCCAGGACAGCAAGGGAACTTTATGGTTTGAAGATCGATTGGTTGTCCCCAAGAACCCTGAGCTCAGAAAGAAGATATTGGATGAAGCTCACCTTTCCAAGTTTTCCATGCACCCTGGTAGCAACAAGATGTACCATGATCTCAGACCTTTGTATTGGTGGACCAGGATGAAGAGGGAAATTGCCAAGTACGTATCAGAGTGTGATACTTGTCAGAGGGTAAAAGCTAGTCATTTGAAAGCAGCAGGCCCTTTGCAACCCCTTCCCATACCATCTTGGAAATGGGAGGATGTTTGCATGGACTTCATAGTGGGATTGCCCAATACCTCCAGGCACCATGATTCTATATGGGTTATTGTGGACAGATTGACCAAGACTGCTCATTTCTTGCCAGTACATACCACCCACAAGACAGAGAAGTACGCGGAAATTTACGTGGATCAAATAGTAAGATTGCATGGCATTCCAAAGACTATCGTATCGGACAGGGGAGCACTGTTTGTGGCACGCTTTTGGGAGAAACTGCAAGAAGCTCTCGGGACCCACGTAATCCGAAGCTCAGCTTATCACCCTCAAACGGATGGTCAGACCGAAAGGGTAAATCAGATTTTGGAAGACATGTTGCGGGCATGTGCACTACACTATGGAAAGGACTGGGACAAGTGTCTCTCTTTGGCAGAGTTCTCTTACAATAACAGCTATCAATCTAGTCTGAAGATGGCACCTTTTGAGGCCTTATATGGGAGGAGATGCAGAACCCCGCTAAATTGGTCTCAAACAGGAGAAAGGGAAATTTTTGGGCCAGATTTGGTACTTGAAGCAGAGGAAAAGGTCAGAGTCATCAGGAAGAACCTAGAAGCTGCTCAGGCCAGGCAAAAGAGTTATCATGACCAGAGGCGGAAGCCTCTACAGTTTGAGGTAGGAGACCATGTCTACCTTAAGATATCACCAACCAAGGGTGTCCAGAGATTCGGGATCAAAGGCAAGTTGGCCCCTCGCTACATTGGACCATATAAGATCAAAGCAAGTTGTGGACCTGTAGCTTACCAATTGGAATTGCCACCCCAAATGTCAGCAGTCCACAATGTGTTCCATGTATCTCAGCTGCGGAAATGTGTTCGTCTACCCACTGAAGTGCTACCAGAGCCGGACATTGAGATAGAACCAGACTTGTCCTACCAAGAGTACCCCGTCAAGGTATTGGACCAAAAGGAAAGATCAACTCGGGCAAGATCAATCAGAATGTATAAGGTTCAGTGGAGTCACCATTCAGCAGAAGAAGCTACATGGGAGACGGAGGATTTTCTACGCTCTCGCTTCCCCGACTTTCTACCCAAAAGGATCGGTATGTAACCTAAAACCCCACCCCCACCTGCCCTTTTGAAGTCAATTATAAGAAAAACTTAAATAACAAGGATAGTCTAAGTTATGGACTTAACTTAAGAAGGGCTTCCTTCTGAAGTTGCAAAGAGGATGACATTCGAAGAGCAGTAGGAAAGTGGAACTTGAGTTTAAAGGGAAAGTAGCACCAACACACCTTCAAAGCATCCCTCCAAGGGACTCTACCTGAAATCTCGGGACGAGATTCCTTTAAGGCGGGAGGGCTGTAACACCCTAGGTGTTACTCAGGGTGTCCACCCCAGGGTTACCCCTTTTAACCCATAGTTACATAGAGAAATGTGGGCAAAGTATCTCAATCTTGGAGTTCAAGGTCCTAATCAAGTGCAAAACTATCTTGGATATCATGCCCTAGCTTGTAATGCACATCTAAGTAGGGATCTCCCAAAACCTTAGAACAAAACCCCCATAGGCAATTATACCCTTGACTGAAGCCATGATCAAAAGGTCATGTAAACATCATGATCATGGTTTGGGTCAAATATAAAAGTTGTAATATACTTAATAACCTACAATTAATAGTAAGGAGGTACCCCCAAAAAGTTTTCAGAAGAGTCCTAAAAAGATCACCAAAGGTTGAACACAAGGGAAAAATGCAGATTTTGTCTAAGTCAAAAATCAACCCTTGAGCAAAGATCCCTCATGTTCACCTTGATTCCCTTTTCAAAACCAGTCGACCCAATTAACAAAATGGCGCCAAATTAACCCTAGAACACCCTGGCAAGAGATGACACCTACCCTAGGGCGCTAGACACGACTTGACACCCCTTTTGTCTCGGTTTGGACCCAGCTGACACAGCAAACTTCTCCCCTCTCTATCTCCCTGCCCTGACCATATCTCGACTTGGAACTCACAGCAAAAGGGTAGGATTTGGAGCAGAGAAGTGACCGTACGCAGTGACTTTGCCAAGATATGCACGCCATGGCGCTCAAATCGGCCGTTGAACCTTGGCAGACGCAACCCTCCACGTGTTCGACGTGAGCTGGCACTCGGGGGCGCGCTCAGAGCATGCCCGTGCGCGAACCCCCGCGCGCCCGCGGCAGCCCGTGACCACGCCCGAGCCGCGTCTATAAAACCCACCCCAGCGCTCGGTTGCCTTCCCCATTACCTCATCCGTACCTCGCCGGACTTGCCCGAGCCAGCCATCGCCTCCGGCGACCTCCCCGCGACCCGCCAGTGCCAACCGAAAGCCACCGCCGTGGCCAACCCCTCTCCAGTCCCCCTCCGTTCGATCCAAGCCCTCAGTTAGCTTCCTGGTGAAGCCGTGAGTCTTGCTCAAGCTTGAACCGAGGGCCTGCATCGCCGGAGTAGCCGAATCACGCTCACCGGAGTTCACAAACTCGCCGGCGCACGTGGACCGGGTAAACCCCTTCACCATTTTCCGATTCATTGCGCGTATGGCCTCTGTGTCATCCCGTGAAGCTCCTCGTGCCCATTGATTGAGCTCTGCCGCCGTGGTTTGGCCGGAGCAGGCGTCGCCGTCGACCCCCGCCGCCTGCGCTCGTGGCCAGCGTGACTCCGACCACCTCCAGCGACGACCCGCACATCGACGTGACCGCCGCAACCTCCCGAACGTCACTGACCACCTCGCCGGACCTCCCTCGCCGCCGGTAAGCCGCGCCGTTCTTTCCTTCCCACGGTTACTGTTTTGGTTGGGGGAGGGACCGCGGGTGTGAGGGAGAGAAACCCAGGGGGTTAAGTGAAAGGTCACAGACTCAAATGAATAGTAGCCCGAGGGCAGATCTGAGAGGTTTGATTCAGTTTAAACTCAGGGGCCTCGACGCAAACTGCTTTTCCAGAAAAACTTAATTAAAACCTGATTTAAATTCAAACAGAAACTTTAAAAACCCATAACTTCTGTTTGGTTTATCCAAATTTGGTCAAACTAATTTTGCCAGACTCTAAATAATATAACCTGTCTAAGAAAAATATAAAACCCCATAAGTACTAGAGAAAAATATAAGGTTCTGATTTATTTTCAGTTTTGGCCAAAAGCTTAATAATAGTAAGAAAAATGGTTGCACTATTTAACTAGAGTTGGAAAAATTTAGAGAAGTTATTGTCTACCTACTGACCTAGTTAAAAATGTTAAACCTCTCTGTCCATTACATTAAGTTAGTTTTAACCCCTTATTCCATAATATGCTTAAGGTTAAGAAAAATAGAAAAAGTGACATAAATACTGAAACAGAGGGAACCCCTATTTTTGTTGAGATACTTAGTTAATATAGTTCACTGGAAAAATGTATCATACCCTGTTGTAGTGTAAGATAAGAAAGGTACCTTTTAAATGAAGAAAATAGGGATAACTTAGAAAAACCCTACAAAAATACCCCTAAGGTGAAACCTCCCCAAACCTTAGGATAACTAATGTATGGATAATAAGAACTTAAGAAAAATCTGAAATCTGTTGTTTGATATTTTTCAAATAACAAGTTAGTTCTAATCACCCTTTTTGCACCAAAAGTTTAAAAATCCACCATTAATTAACCATCATGTGGCTCTCTGTCATTTTTGGTACAAGAGCTTTTTATCACTGATAGAGGCCAGCAAAAATAACCATTAGGTCAGAACCCACTTTAATAAAAGACTTGTAGTGTAAAGTGGCCCATTTTGCCTAACTATTGTTATTTTTGTTTAAAGGCTAGCTTTTGTACTTTAAGCCTCCAATTATCAAAACAAGCTAGAATAGCCAGTGACAACCCACTGTAATTTTTACAAAAATTTTGGAAATTTTTAAACTACTGTCATAGTTCAAACCCCTACTAGAAACCCTAGATGGAAATTAAGAAAGGAAAATGGGTGAAGGAATTTAATGTCCTCCTAAGACCTTTATAAATTGTCCACTGAGATCCATAGAGGCAATACAAATCCAATATGTTATCCTGAAAGAAAACCTAAACCTAAAAGGTAATAAGCCTATGTATACCACTAGGAGACCCACATAGCCGAGGAACCCTAAGTTAACTCTTGACTTAATTTCTGTAGCTTAATGTTCTTAAATCTTGCATAATTGTAACATACATGTTCATTGCATTCGATAGACTGTAATCTTGCTGACGGAGAGTACATCCTCGTGCCGGAGCAAGGAGCTGCCCAGGAGGTTGCCCCAGACCCAGCACCAGAGCCTGCACCAGAGGACCTGCCTGCCACTGCTTTGGAAGGCAAGCCCCGGTTTTATGCATAACCTGTTATTTATGCTATTTTACTACACTTAATGATTGTAGGATTGTTTGTGCACTTAAGTGTAGGAGTTGTTTGAAACCCTAGTTGCATGATCTCAGGAACCCCATTGAGATGAATACTAGTATGCTAAGACGAGTAGCTGCTTTATTAAGTAGGATCTCGGTAGAAGTCGAGTGATTTTTCTAGCACTCGCGCGAGGTCAGGACATTGATTGTAACCACCTTTCATATCACATTGGTGTTGGTATGTGGACACGGATCCATGGGGTTACGTGGTCTACGAGGTAAAATGGAAATAAGGATTTACGTGCGGATACCTGTGTCAAGCGTTTGAACGTACTAAACATATGCCGAGAAATATGGTAAATCGGTAAGCCTAGTACCTGAGTGAACCTGCCCGCAGACATACCTCCTCACGCGACCTGAGACGTAGTCTCCCATTCCGGTTATGGTGGGTACAAGTGCGGTCACTGCACGACGGCTAGTCGGGGTCAGTGAGGCATTGTACGCCAAGGCTGTGAGCCCTGATCTGTTGCCAGGGAATCGATGGGGACGGTTGATATGTGTGGGGACGGAGTGCCCCTGCATGTCATGTGTTTAGGTTTACCTTGCAAGGATAAAAACTCGATTCGAATCGTCTGCTTCTCGCAGCTAATGAGACTGCTTGATCCATTGTACTGCATTGAGTAACAAGTGGAACTGTGATGAGATGATACAAGATGTTGATTGCTAAAAATGCTTGCTACTATGTATGAATAGATAGTACACTTTTAGCCTTAAGAGAGTCACACTTAATCTTGACAAAGTTAAAATCTTGATTTAGAAACTTAGCTAGTGCTTTTGGCAACCAAACCCCACAGCCAAATAACTGCATGTCTAGAGGTAGAGGAGTATAGACTCCTCACACCGGGTAAGTCTAGCTGAGTATTAGTATACTCAGCCTTGCTTGTGGCATAATTTTACAGGTTCTCTGGAGGATATGGTTGCTGGAGTGACTTGGCCATCCACCCTGCCACCGGGTTGGACTGTCGAGTGGGACCCTGCCTCTGCTGAGGAGGAGCATGAGGAGTGATGGGACAGGCTTCCCCGTCTCTCCATTTATTTATCGTTAGTTTATTTCCGCTGCACTTCAAAACAATGATGGTTACTTTTGCGAAAACTCCGATGATGACAATGGTGATGTAATAATTTAATACTCTTCCATGCATGGTTTTATGCTTTATTGTATTTGCTCTGTGACTCACCATCGAGTGAGATTGTGGTACTTGATCCTGTCAGTGGCCGTGTCGGACTAGATCCGAGGGATTGACGGGTTATTCCCATTTAAGTGTGGTCTAGCCTCTAAGGCAGGGCTTAGGCACTTAAGTTGGAATAATTCGGGCAGTTCCGCCACAGTTTAGAGGGAGTCACGGCGATGCGGTGGCGCGGTTAGGACACGCGGCGCAGGGCCGAGACACGGCGGTTCACCGGCGAGCTTATCGGCTTCGCCGCAAAGTTGAACAGAAAGCCACGGTGAGTCACCAGAGTGATCTCCAGCTCACCGCCGGCAAGGATCTTTCACCGTATGTCCTTATCCACCCACCCCGAGCACAAGTTGGGCCGCCGACGGCACGAATCGCGGCGGAATCGGTCGTCGGCGGTGGGTCAGTCGCGCTGGCGGTCTGATCCAGCTTTGTTACTGTACCTTGGCGAGCACCTATTCGGAACAGCTGACAGAGCAACTTCAGAGCAATTTTTCTCCAATTTTTGCATTACAACTTTGTCACCTATCTGCACCAAAGTTGTATGGCTATCATCCAACTATAACTTTGCTACAAGGTGCTCTCACAAAAAGTCACTGGATCATGCTTAAAATTAAGCCCTAAGTTCAAGTCATCCCACTGTTAATCTGAATTTCAGATTTCAAGCAGTCTGACAGTCCAACTTCAGGCTCAATTATTTCCAGTTTTTTCTTAACAACTATGCTCACACCCTTAAGCAAAGTTGTTCTCCTATGATTGGGCTATAATTTTGATGTGGTAACCAAGGGCAAAATCTCTTTTGTTTAGAAGTTACAAGGTCACAAAGATGACCACAATACACTGAAATTCAGACTTAGTCAAAAGAGTTCAAATGTGGCTCTTTTGCAAATAAGTCCAAAACTCAGGGTTTGGCTTGCAAATCATCTTAAATGTGAACCATGTGACTTTATATATTTAAACATAGTAGTTTTTACACTTTGGTCCAAATGTGCATCAATTTTGCACATAGGTCCCTAGGGTTTGGTTTTAGGGTTTTCCAGGGTTCCAATTAGGGTTTCTGGTATCCCAGGGGTCTAAGTGTGATTCCACTTAAGTCTTGGGATCATTTTGTGACCATTCCCTTAAAGCTTTTAGGTTTTCTTCATTTGGGTTAAGTTTTGCCCCTTTGAGCCTTATTTAGGGTCAGGTTCCCTGTCCAGGGTCCTATTTGCAAAACTCTAAAAACAATACACTTGTTTGAAATTTTTACCTAGTGAATGCACTCTAGGTGTGTCAAACATATGCAATGCCAATGTTTATGATGCCATGCTCAAGTTTTAGTTACAGTAACACCAGGGGTGTTACATCCTTCCCCCCATAATAGAATCTCGTCCCGAGATTAAAAGTCCTAGGGTGAGTAATGGAAAAGGAAATGTGTCACATTCTTATTCCCTTATTTCTGGTATAAGGCAGGGGTGGGGCGGGGGTCACTTCTTTATTACAATACTAAATATACTTTACAAATTACATGAGGCTAAAAATCCTGGGAAATTCTTATCTAAGAAGTCTTGAGTTTCCCATGTAGCCTCTTCTTCAGAATGTTGGTTCCACTGTATCTTATAGAACTTGAGAGTTTTTCTCTGGGTAACCCTGTCCTTTTGATCCAGAACTCGAATAGGATGTTCCGAGTATGTTAAATCTGGTTCCAGGACATCATCTGTTACTTCAACGGTTCGATTGGGAACCCGAAGACACTTCTTCAATTGTGACACATGGAACACATTATGTATAGCAGACAATGCTTCGGGGAGCAGAAGTCGATACGCCACTGGCCCATATCTTTCAAGTATAGGAAATGGACCAATGTACCTGGGTGCAAGCTTTTCTTTTATCCCGAAACGCGATACTCCCTTCCTTGGTGATACCTTCAAGTAGACATAGTCCCCTTTAAGAAAATACAAGGGCATTCGCCGTTTGTCTGCACAGCTCTTCTGCCGAGCTTGGGCTTTCTTCAGATTATGAATAATTTTTTGAACCTTTTCCTCGACCTCCTTCACTATATCAGGCCTAAAGAAATACCTTTCTCCAGGTTCAGACCAATTTAGCGGAGTTCGACATCGTCGCCCATATAAAGCTTCAAAAGGTGCCATCTTGATACTTTCTTGATAGCTATTATTATATGAAAACTCCGCCAAAGGCAAACATTCATCCCATTTCGGTGAGAATTCCAGAACACATGCTCGCAACATATCTTCGAGTACTTTATTAATCCTCTCAGTCTGTCCACTGGTTTGTGGATGATATGCCGAACTATGGAGCAACTTAGTACCCAAGGATTTGTGAAGTGCTTCCCAAAACTTGGCTACAAATTGAGGTCCACGATCCGACACAATGGTCTTCGAAACACCATGCAGACTAAGAATACGAGCAATGTACAATTGGGCATAGACAGTAACCGGGGAATCTGTCTTGACCGGCAGAAAGTGAGCAATCTTCGTAAGCCAATCAATTATAACCCAGATAGAACCATACCCTTTTGCAGTCCTGGGCAATCCCACGATAAAGTCCATACTTATGTCTTCCCATTTCCATGTTGGGATCGGCAAAGATTGTAATGGACCAGCAGTTTTCATGTGTATGGCTTTGACACGTCTGCAAGTGTCACACTTAGCCACATAGCATGCAATTTCAATTTTCATCTTCGTCCACCAGTAGTGCTTCTTTAGATCATGATACATCTTAGTGCTTCCTGGATGAATAGAATAGCGACTAAGATGCGCTTCATCTAAGATTTGCTGGCGGAGTTCTTCATTCTTTGGCACTACTATGCGGTTATTGAACCATATCACACCTTGATCGTCTTCTTTGAAACATTTGGCTGTTCCAGCCCTTATCTTCTCCCGTAGGTGCTTCATACCCGCATTATCTCTTTGAGCATCAATTATCCTTTACAAGATGATTGACTCAAGCTTTAGCTGATTCAGGGTTCCTTGTTGGACCATTCCCAGGTTTAGCTTTTCCATCTCCTGAAATGAAGTGTTGTCAGAGGTCTTTATCGTAAGACAGTGACAGGAAACCTTACGGCTTAGTGCATCTGCCACTACATTGGCTTTGCCTGGGTGATAATGAATTTCTAGTTCATAGTCCTTAATAAGCTCAAGCCATCGCCTTTGTCTCATATTCAATTCTGACTGGGTGAAGATATACTTCAAGCTTTTGTGATCTATATATATGTGACAGATATTTCCCAGCAGATAGTGACGCCAAATTTTCAGGGCATGAACCACAGCAGCTAGCTCCAGATCATGAGTTGGGTAATGCTCCTCATGTCGGCGCAACTGCCTTGAAGCATATGCAATTACTCGGCCTTCTTGCATTAATACACAGCCGAGTGCACTGCCTGATGCATCACAATATACATCAAAGGCTTAGTGATGTCTGGTTGAGCCAATACCGGAGCAGTGGTTAATAATGTCTTCAATTGTTCAAAAGCTTCATTACACTTTGAAGACCAATTGAATTTAATATCATTCTTCAATAAACTTGTGATTGGCTTCACAAGCTTAGAAAAATCTGGTATGAATCTGCGATAATATCCAGCTAGTCCAAGAAAACTCCGGACTTGGTGAACAGTGGTTGGGAGTTTCCACTCCAGAATATCCTTAACTTTGCTAGGATCTACCGCAATTCCCTTGGCAGATAACACATGCCCCAAAAATTGAATTTCCTCCAGCCAGAACGCGCACTTGCTGAACTTGGCATACAACTGATGTTCCCTCAAGCGCGTCAATACAATCCGCAAATGTTGAGCATGCTCCTCTTCATTTTTGGAATATATCAAGATATCGTCGATGAAGACCACCACGAACTTGTCCAACTCGGGCATGAACACCGAGTTCATCAAATAAGTGAAATGGGCAGGAGCATTTGTTAGTCCGAAGGACATTACCAAATATTCAAATAAACCATACCGCGTAGTAAACGTGGTCTTTGGTATATCCTCGGGCCAAATACGGATTCGGTGATAGCCCGACCTGAGATCGATCTTGGAGAATACCCTTGCTCCAGTTAGTTGATCAAATAAAATGTCGATCCTTGGAAGAGGGTACTTGTTCTTGATGGTGACCTCATTCAGGGATCGATAATCCACGCACATTCGTAAGGTTTGATCCTTCTTCTTAACAAAAATGGCGGGGTAACCCCATGGAGACGAGCTTGGCCGGATAAATCCTTTATTCAGTAGATCTTGTAACTGAATCTTCAATTCTGCTAACTCATTAGGAGGCATACGGTACGATCTTCGAGAAATGGGAGCCGTACCGGGCTTTAACTCAATTACAAATTCTACATCTCTCTCAGGAGGCAGTCCAGGCAAATCTTCCAGAAATACATCTGGAAACTCACATACTACCGGAATATCCTTGATCTCCGGTACAATGGCTTCATAGATTCTACCAGAAGCTTTGGCTGGATTGGTTACGGGGATGGACAAAAGAATCTCTTCTTGATTATAGCTCAACCTGACGGTTCTCAGTTCAGTGTTGAGAATTGCCTTATGTTGGGTTAACCAATTCATACCCAAAATCACATCTATATCCTGGCCTTTCAGAACAATCATGTTAGTAGGAAAGTTCCGTCTGGCCATTGTTACTGGCACTTGATAGGCCACTTCTCTAGTAAAAATGTGTCCCCCAAGTGAATGAATTTTAAACCCTTCTTTTGATTCATGGCATGAAATGTGATATTGCTCCACAAATTTCTTGCTAATAAATGTATGCGAAGCACCAGAATCAAAAAGAATAATTGTAGGGTGACTGGCCACGAGAAACATACCCATCATCACCGGTTCACCTTCCTGTGTAGTGACCACTTGAGTATAGTATATCCGCCCCGTCTTCTTTGTATTCTTCCCCACATTATTTTCCTTGGGCTGAGCTGATTTCCCAGATCCTTGCTGATTATTTGATTGATTCTGCTTGGGATATGGGCAATCCTTGATGAAATGTCCATACTTGCCACAATTGAAACACCCGGTTGAAGAGCTGGGCAAAACAGGGAATCGAGTGCCTAGGGCACCCAGCTGACTTGGGGTAGTGGGGGCATTGTTGGGACGAATAATGATTGGCTGCTTGAAAGGGAATGAGGGTGGACGAGGAAAAGAGCGATTTTGGCTAGAAGGCCGGATCACAAACCGTTGCCTTTTTGCCTGGCCCTGATTAGGCTTCTCACCTCCAAATCCCTTGTTTTTCCCGGAACCTGCATATTTTGCTTCAACAGATAGGGCTGTGCTGACAGCCTTTCCATACGTAAGATCTATGCAGGCTGCCATTTTTCTCTGCAATCGATCATTTAGACCTCTCATAAAGCAATTCTTCTTTTTTAAATCAGTGTTCACCTGATCGTTTGCATATTGTGACAGGTGATTGAACTTGTTGAGATACTGATTGACAGTATCTCCTCCTTGTTTCAGCTTCATGAACTCTTCTTGCTTCATATGCAGAACACCTTCGGGTATATAGTGCTCGCAGAAGGCCACATTAAATTCTTCCCATGTTACTTGATGATTAGCAGGTTGAATAGCCACGAAATTTCCCCACCAGGTGTTGGCAGGGCCGCGCAGTTGTTGCGCTGCGAATAAAGGCTTCTGTGTCTCTGAACAGCGCAGAAGACCAAATTTTTGCTCAATAACCCGTATCCATTCATCAGCTTCCAATGGGTCCTCAGCCTTGACAAATAGTGGTGGACGGGTTTCAGAGAAATCCAAATATGTGGTTTCACAGGTGCCTTGTTGATAACCCCTTCCACCCTGCTGCTGGAATTGTTGGCCCGCCATTTCTCTCAGAAAGCGGGTATTGTCTGCAGTTGCGTTCACCAAGGCGGCAATCGCCTCGGCCAATGTGGGAGGAACCGGAGGTGGATTTGGGGTAACCTCCCTTCCCCCAGAAGTTCCTGCTGCATCCTGTCCTCGAGTCCTGGTAGGCATCTGAGGCAAAGAACATTTGAAATAAATATAATATGCCAGAGAAACCTTTCATTTTACATTACTATCAAAAGTAATGATACAGACTCGATGTTATACAAAAGGATACATTACCCATTATACAATAGTTCAACCTATTATACAACACACTACTTTTATTTCTACTACTACACTACTACTCCTGCTTCTGGTTGCTCTTAGCAGCTTCGTCGTCAGGTGTGGGAGACCATTCATCGACCAGCCTCATAGAAGGAGGGGGCCTAAAAAGGTCTAACTCACCACCAAGCGCTTCTCCCGCATCATGCGAGGGTCCGGCTTCCGACCTAACAGGATCCGCAGGGACATTTGGGTGTAATTGTGAATACAGTACATGAACTTCCTCATGTAAAGTATTGCAATACGCCTGCAAGTTGTCAATAGCAGTGCTAAGTTCTTCGACTCGTGCTCGAGTCTTTGCTTCCTTAGCCCAGGCTACTGAACGAGACTGTACCGCCCAATCAAGCGCCAAATCCCGATCAGCAAGTTGATCTTGCAGGCTGCGGATGTAACTTCTTAATTCATTTATTCGGTCTCCATCCGCGACCCATAAATTGGTCCTACGTTGCAATTCTGTTTGAAGCTGATTCACTCGAGCTTCAAGTTCTCCAATCGGATCATTGCTTCCGCTACTGCTATCTTCCTCCCGTGGGGCAAGTTGGTGTCGAGGTACACCGATAGGCCCAGTATGCTTTCGCGCAGTTTTCCTTGTACGCGGCGGCATTTTCTAAGGGGGAAAATTTATTAGTACAATTCTTAGCATGATACATGAATAATTACAGAATCAACCTTAGTTGATTCAACCTTCTATACATTGCACTCTTCCTATCTGGTCTTTGAAATAAACTCTTCAGAGATGTTTAGGTAAGAAGAGAAGAAATTTTTCTAGATAAGTCTAAGAAAATCTTTTTTGAAGATGCTACATAATATCTGCCAAGAAGGGCTACGCTCCGATACCAGCTGTGACGGAACCTCCCAAGTCATTAGGCCCACTTACAGTTGTCCTTGTCCAACAGACATCAGACAACCCTGTAGGTGTTCCTGAATCACATGACAAGTTCGGTATCTTTTTCCTTACCTTTCCAGGAACGTTTCACCCGTCTGACAGACAATATGTTCATCGGAGATGCAGAAATGCGGAAGGGATTACATAAACTTAAATTTATTTAAAAAGTAAGAGTAAGTTATTTAGTACAGACCAGAGTGTAAAGCGAGTGCTGAAAAGTATTATTACAATACCTGGGAGGAAAAAACTCCTCCCATTAAGTTCTTTACATAAAAGTTTTTAAGGAGGACTCGGTCCTCCAGCAGCTTCATTCTTGATTGTCTTCATTTTTCACCACCTTGGAACAAAAACAACAAAGGTTTGTTGTCTCCTCACCTAAAAACAACGGGGAAATAAACCCTGAGTATGGGATTACTCAGCAAGTCTTACCCGACTAAAGAAAAGACTCTCAAGGGTATGCTAGTTAAATGGGAGTCAAGGTACGGCTTATCAAGAATCAAAGACTCTGTTTTGCAGAAAAGCTTACTATGAGCGGATCCTTAAAATCCAGTTTTAATTTTCAGTTAAGTAGAGTTACCTGCATCTAGAGTTCTTTCTGACCTAGTTCAAACACTTGTCCTGAACTAGCCAATTTCTCGTCAATCCCTTCATCTTTAGTGGAGTGCTACGTGTAAGTCAGTGGCCAAGTCTCCATAACCGCGGAGGTACGGCGATCCGAATCGATTATACTCAGCTGAGGATCTCCGATCACACGACATATGTAGCACTTAACCCTTGCATATGTCAACCCGCCACCAGGTTTCTTAAGACCAGATCAGGTTCACGCAAACCGAGAGCACAGATACACCACCGTCCAGCCTCTTGCCACGGAGGGTACACACTACTCTCGCCACCGCTCCACGCCCATTTCGTGTTATCTTATTCTGGCCTTAGTCTGCCCGAGGCAAAGCTTACCCATGACGAGGCATGTGACCAGTTAAAGGGTCCTCGGTCAGCAGGCTTACATCGAGACGACCCTTAATCGACTCAGACGGAGACACTACACCGAGACTCTCTTTCTCGTGCAAGTCACCCGCCCGGTCTCAGCTTAATCATTTAACCCCAAAGGTTGGTACCTGGCAGAGGTACATCTTTTCCGATGTTGGACCCATCATGGCCATGATGGATCCACCATGAAGTTTTATTTTCGAAAACATCCCACCCACTTTTGCCACATCATATTTTGTAAAAACAAAACATTTCGTTTTTCTAAAGCAAGGCTAAGCATCAAAAATCTTTTTGTAAAACAGGGATTTCAAGGAAGGTGATCAAATCCAAGGAAGGTAATGCAGGAATGGTTTTAGCAATCAACTCCTATCACCTAATGCATCAAGCAAGTGAAAAAGATTTTTAAAACACAAGGAGGTGGCAAATGCACCGGGGCTTGCCTTTGTTTATGGGTGAGTCAGGCTCAGATCCACAAATATCGAAGTAGAAACAACTCTCAGCCTGAGTGTCCAAAGGTGGTGGTACTTGCTCTTCAGTGGCTTCCACTTCTTCCTCGTGTTCTAATCATAACCACATATATGTATAAGAATGAATGCCATGTAATGCTCATGAGGGTGCAAAGATAATATAAACTTATTGTTGGGGGCCTTCGACTCCCGAAGGTCCTCAAAAACATAGTTTGACAATGTTTTCCAAGTGTAATATGTGAACAGGCACCTTCTGAGTCAGGTCGCGGATATACAAGAGCATGGTTAAGACGAAGCTTGACTGGAATGAAAAACGATCATGACGAAGGATAAGGCGATCACGAAGCTATGTGTAGAAAAGCTTCGGCATGACGACAGAAAAGAGAAACTGACTTAAAGATGAAAAGCCAAATTGGACCTCGAAGAATTATTATAGAGTTATTGATAAATGTAAAGGGCATCAATGTAATTTTACACGGGCTGCGTCCTGTGCCTATAAATAGATGAACAGTACTCCCGTACTGTTCACGCTGACTTGGCATACGCTTTTCCGCATCACGTCTGTACCTTTACTTTACATCAATCTGAAGGTACATTTGTAATTCGTTTTTATGAATCTAATAATAAAAATACGTTGATGATAATACTGGTATTATTACACGTGTATTATATATGATTGCTCTGTTTTACCATTTATCAACCTTACGAAGGTCTTTTCTTTTGTAACCTTCGTCCGAGATTCATTATATCCGAAGGGATATACTGTTTTTAAGGACGAAGGAGTTTAACATTTAACACTTTCATGTTGCCTTGTTCTTAATTCTTAGCATTTGTGAACAAGTCTCCAACATTGGCGCCCACCTCCGGTGAACTCACTTCCACTTTTTGAGTTTTGAAAACCTTCGGCAAGCATCAACTTCGTCATGCCGCCGAAAAAAGCTTCAGCAACAGGGGCTGCACTCTGCAGCCGCAGGACCCCAATAGGATGTCGTTTCTCTTAGGGAGGCCCGAAGCCAGAAGAGGAAGGCCACCAGTCCAACGCCTCTGGAAGACGACTTGGACCAAGAAATCCAAAAAATGGAGATGCTCCATCAACAGGTCCAACGGAAGAAGGAGAAGATGGCTCGTCTAGCTGATCTTCAAAGGCAGATAGATGAAGCCTCTGAAGAGCTTCGACATCTCGCTCAAGATGACCAGAACCAAAGGCCCCCGCGCAGAGAGCTTCATCAAGAGGGTTTCTACAACGAGGACGACAGGTATGAAGATTTCTATCATGGAAATTTTGCTTTTGATGATACTTCTCCCCTGTCAACAGAACTGCAGGCTACACCTTGGCCACAGTCTTACAAGCCACCTCAGCTCCCCATGTACGACGGTCATTCAGACCCGAAGCAATTCTTGATGAGCTATGAGGCAACTATATCTTCGTATGGTGGCAACACAGCGGTCATGGCAAAGTCCTTCGTCATGGCTGTCAGGAGCGTTGCACAAACCTGGTACTCCTCCCTTAGGCCAGGAACAATTACCTCATGGCAAAAGCTGAAGGATATGTTGATAACTAGCTTCCAAGGCTTTCAGACGAAGCCAGTCATTGCTCAAGCTTTATTCCAGTGCACCCAAGATCACGAAGAATACCTTCAGGCATATGTCCGTAGGTTCCTACGTCTGAGGGCACAGGCACCAACAGTGCCCAATGAAATTGTCATTGAGGCCATGATCAAGGGGCTTCGGCCAGGACCTTCAGCTCAGTACTTTGCCAGGAAGCCTCCTCAAACTTTGGAGAAGCTGCTCCAGAAGATGGACGAGTATATTCGAGCTGACAATGATTTTCACCAAAGAATGGAGGAAGCTCTCAGGTTCTCTGAAATGACCAGGGGCTTCGGAGGAAGGTTTTATCCGAGGCATGTCAGGTCAATTCACAATTCTACTCAAAATGATGATAAAGGGAGTCAACAACAAAGGCCGCAGTGCTCTTCGCAGGCTTCGGGGCAACAGCAAAGCTCTTTCCGGCCGCCAGCGCCAAGGGACAGAGGCGCCAGGGGCTTCGGGGGAAGATTTGGAGATCAACCAAGAAAAATTTACTACCTATTCTGTGGTGAAGGCAAGGGCCATACCACCAGGATGTGCCACATCACTATCCAGAAGCAAAAGGAGCTAGCAGAAGTTGTAGCGCAGCAGAGCCAACCAAAGCAAGTTATGCATACTGCTTCATATCATTCGCCTTACATTCCAGTATATGTAGGCAATCACCCTGCAGCCTCTGTTGCTTCGGCAAGCCAACCCCAAGCTTCCTGGCAACAGCTTCCGCCGCCACCACCAATACAACGAGGTCCGCAGCCAGAAGGGAGCCAGCACTCTCACCCCCAGAGGGACTTCAGAGAAGAATCCGAAGCTCGCACAGTCAATAGTACTGTGCCAGAGTCGAAGCACATTTACTGACAAAATATCCTACCTCGACAACAGCATTTTGCATTTTTGCATTCAGTTTTACTTTCTTTGTAGTAAAGAACAATTATGGGAAATTTAAGTGTCTTTTATCGTTTTTCAAATTCTTGTAACAGTTTACCTTATTATCATAATGAAAATATATCTTCTCTATAGGCTTGAGTTGCCGAAGCACAAGAAATTATGGCGACACGGAGAACCTTCGAATTGTCAAAAACTCGTTCTAAGGAACGCACCGTAACTTCTTCAAAGTAGTAAAAGTCATTCTTAAGAGAGCGCAGTGTAAGTTTTCTGCTCAAAAGTCGTTCCGAAGGGAATGCAAAGCTTACAGCGAAAAATAAGCGCTGATTCCGCTGAAAGTAAAAGGCGAAGAAGCTCCTAAGGGAGGCTTACAGCAAAAAATAAACGCTGATTCCGCTGAAAGTAAAAGGCGAAGAAGCTCCTAAGGGAGGCTTACAGTGAAAAATAAACGCTGATTCCGCTGAAAGTAAAAGGCGAAGAAGCTCCTAAGGGAGGCTTACAGCGAAAAGTCATCGCTGAGATAAAAAGATTGTGTGCTCTATTGCAGGGATATGTGTATCTTCGGCATAAACGTCATTTTGCATAGCATAACATCATCACATTATTTTGCATAACATAAGCATCATACATCATATCGCATATAGGACAAGAAGTGGACACAGTATTGATCTTCGAAGAATAGTCTGAAAAAGAGAATTGTGCTAAGGCACAAGATAAATTGAAAAGTGTAGCTTCATTTGAGAGGCAACATAAGACTTTTTTATAGCTTCAAAGAATGTTTTCACGAAGTTTGGAGATTCTTCATCAAAGAAGTATGGCAATTCTTGTGATACATAAAAGATTTTCTTTACGAAGCATGAAAAGAAAGGAAGGTGTTTTTTCGCCGAAGGCTCAAAAAGCGGTATGTATGAAAAATTTCATGCATCGTAAAGAATTGAACCATAAATAGATTATATATTACATTCAAAGTTACAAAGTTTTACACATGTCATGTTCCAAGTATTTTTACAATAGCATTTAATCTTCCCTAAGAACTACTTCTGCAGCTTCGTTTAGTAGCTGATTGACAACTTTGTCCATGATTGCTTCGGCCATTTGTCTAATTTCGTCGTCCCCCTTCGGGGGAGGGGGGGTCCGGAGATGCCTCAGCGGGTTCTGAGGGAGGAGAGGACACGACTATATTACTATTACAAACCACGAATAAAGTTCAAAATCAAAAATTACAACAAAATAAAAATCACTAATTAATACCTATTTGCCCTTCGGGCCCTGTGCTTTTTTCAGCAGCTTCCGCTACCTTCCTAGCATCATGGATGCCTTTTTCGCTTCTCTGAATGATCTCTTGAGCCATTTCTCGGCCGCCATTGTTCCAAATGTCAGTGAAAAATTTTCCACCGACCTGGCTTGCTTCGGCTGAAGGGTCTTTGACATCTTCAGAGGATAAAGTAGCTTTAGACTGTGCCAAAGATTTCACATGCTCGCACCCTTTCTTCTCTAAAATAGTAACAATTCCCCTGGCGCCCGAAAAAGCACAAATGTCCCCGTGACTATTCAAGATTTCGTCGAAGGCATCAGCTTCGTGACTAATCCATTCAATCGGGCCTTCTGGATTCCCCCTTGTGAAATTTTCTTCACTAGAGAACGCGCCAACGCTGGCGAAGCTGGATTTTATTTTCTGAACACACTCTATGGATTTATCATAGCACCTTTTCTTCGAAGCACGAAGCTCTTCAACATTTACTTCCAAATGATTTGCCCATTGATCACTTAATTCTCATTTTGTTTCTTCAAGAATGCGTTCTTCTTTAGCTCGGGCTAGTTGTTTCCGAAGATCTTGGATTTCGCGCTTCTGAGCTCCGGCTTGAGTTTTAGAGCTAGCTTCGTCTTCCTTCATTTTTTCCACCAACGTAAGCAGAATTTTGTCCTTCTCCAAGGCTTCGTTTCTTAGCCTGATAACCTCTGTTCGAAGGTTGTTCAGAGCAATGGTGCAGCTCTCATCTTTGGCATTCTTCTGTGCCCTTAAGGCATTGCTGAGTATTAAGCCCTATTCAAAAGAATGAATGAGTTAACATAAGAACAAAAGACTAATTCAAAATTCATAAACTTCAAAATTCACGATTTTTGTACCTTAAGACTATTGTACGCCAGGCTAACTGCAAGATCGTCCTTCGTCATGGCGCAAAGGCCAGCTTCGAGCTTTGGGAACCCCATGCTTCTAGCCATCTCCCGGCAGACGAATAATTTTATATTGTCCGGGAGACAGTATAGGAATTCATCTTCGTCTGTCCCATTGAACACTACGGCCCCCTTCGGATACTTCAGTTCTCGGGCATAGTGATTAGCTTCAAAAATCTCTTCCTCAGATAATTTCTTTCCCGAAGCATGCCGCACGATATAATCACGTATTTTGGAAGATGCCTCGGGGGCGGCAGTGTCAATTTCTTCAATCAAAATCGGCTCTGACATTTTTGTTTCTTCGGCTTCCAAAGGTTTTACCTTGGTGGGCTCAGAAGGCCCAGCTTCAGTTTCAAATTGTTGCTTCAAGGCTTCAGCAGCAAAGGCTTCAGTAGATACTTCAGAAGTTTTAACAGTCTTTTTCGGAGTTATAGTTGAAGATTTAATTGTCTCCAAAACATCCAGCACATTAACCATCCTTTTTCTTTTCGGGGTCGCTGCTGGCCCCTTTTGGCTTTTAGCTGCCTCAACTTTTGTTGAAGGACTTAAAATTTCTAATGTTTTTCCTTCTTCAGTTCTTGGTTCTTCCGTTTTCTCTATTGCTGGTGCTTCGGCCATTTCTTCGGATTTTGACACTAGAGTTGGTTCTCTGGCTTCGGTGGCCGAAGAAGCCTCACCAATAAACTCAGGCACTGTGGCTGGCTCAATACAGCGTGGAGGGTGTGTGAGCACCTTTACCTTCTTCCTCTTCGGCGCTGGCTCCCTAGGAGCAGCCGAAGCAGTATCCTTTGCAGGAGAAGTATTTTTCCTTTTTTGGCCTCGCATTGGATAATAGTAGTCGGGGTAGATAAACCCAATTGCATCAAATACTCGGTTGAGTCTCTTCTTCTTTCGGCCTCCGAAAGCCGCTGATAATGTAGTATTTTCGGCCTTTGAGTATGCCCCAAGCAATTCATCACTTACATTCTCAATGCTTTTCAGCCAATCATCATCTGGTTCAACGAACTTATCTCCGTACTTGAATGTATATTTCAGCCTGATTAGTCCACCTTTGTCAGTTTCTTTAACGGTCTCCTTCGGCATTTCCCAGTTATCTGCAAGTGGCCACACTCTGAAGGCAATGTGCTCTTGCATTAAATCCCTGGTCCCAATAAAAGAGCAGACTACGCCGAAGGCTCTCTGACATTCTTCAGCTGCTTCGTCCATTTCTACCTTTAGTTTCCGAAGTCCGAAGTGTTGCCAGATAGGGCGCATGATGATATCTTTAATATCTTCTCAAACCTTCAAATCATTTTTCACATAGAACCATTCCTTCATCCATTCCCCGGGCCATCTCTTCCGAAAAGTTGGCACGGGACAGCTTGACCCAGAGCGGGCACCGAAGCTATAGCAACCAAAATTATTATGATATTGCTCCTTACCCCAGAGCTTCGTCTCATATACTAGCTCGTGTATATTGCAAAAGCTTTTTGCACTTGGCTCCAGGCCCTGGCTCCTCACGGCCCAGACGAAGACTCTCAATCTTATCACTGCTTCAGGGTAAGTTGATGAAGGTAAACCTGATATATTTTCAGAACTTCTACCACAAATCTGCTTAGAGGGAATCGTAGCCCAGCTTAAAAAAGCTTCGGAAGATCACGACTTCATTATCTTCGGGAGTCGGTGTAGTTTTCTCTCCGTCATCTACCCTCATGATGGATATATCTCGGAAATATCTTCCCCTCATATTTTCAAGGTGACTCTGCTTTATAGTTGATTTTCCGAAATTTGAGTGACTAGGCCGCCACGGGCGATCTTCGGAATCCTCCCCACCACTATCCACATCATAACTATCACTGTCGCCAGTATCTTCAGATAAACCCTCCAAAGTCTCCCTGACAATCTTCTCCGTATTGGTCTTCGACATTGATTCAAGAAAACCCAGGTGCATTTCCTCAGAAAGGCTTAGCTTCGAAGCACCAACAACTTTCTTATCCTCAGACATCTTCGCGAATGCTGGCAAACCACACTTGAAACCGATGCTTAAAAATTTAAAACCAAGCAAATGCTGTCTCGCGCAGGCTGAAAAGCTGGGTGAGTAAAAAGCAGATGGCAAAAGAGTGTGCCAAATAAACTCGTGGTGAGCTCGTATTTATACACCTAGTGTGTCGAAAACTGGAGGGCCCCTCTTGTCAATGACTGTTGCTATTCTAGCAGAAGAAAGGTGTTTTTTCGGACCTTCGGCTTAAAGCCTTCGTCCATGTCACAATATGAGTTTATCATTACAGTAAATTAATATTGCGAGGGGCTACTGTTGGGGGCCTTCGGCTCCCGAAGGTCCTCAAAAACAAAGTTTGACAATGTTTTCCAAGTGTAATATGTGAACAGGCACCTTCGGAGTCAGGTCGCGGATATACAAGAGCATGGTTAAGACGAAGCTTGACTGGAATGAAAAACGATCATGATGAAGGATAAGGCGATCACGAAGCTATGTGCAGAAAAGCTTCGGCATGACGACAGAAAAGAGGAACCGACTTAAAGATGAAAAGCCAAATTGGACCTCGAAGAATTACTATAGAGTTATTGATAAATGTAAAGGGCATCAATGTAATTTTACACGGGCCGCATCCTGTGCCTATAAATAGATGAACAGTACTCCCGTACTGTTCACGCTGACTTGGCATACGCTTTTCCGCATCACGTCTGTACCTTTACTTTACATCAATCTGAAGGTACATTTGTAATTCGTTTTTATGAATCTAATAATAAAAATACGTTGATAATAATACTGGTATTATTACACGTGTATTATATATGATTGCTCTGTTTTACCATTTATCAACCTTACGAAGGTCTTTTCTTTTGTAACCTTCGTCCGAGATTCATTATATCCGAAGGGATATACTGTTTTTAAGGACGAAGGAGTTTAACATTTAACACTTTCATGTTGCCTTGTTCTTAATTCTTAGCATTTGTGAACAAGTCTCCAACACTTATTATCTAAGTCTTGAATACAACTTTCCTTCACGGAACTCCGAGAACTTAGGGTTTCCGGAGTCGGTAAAGGAGTTCATAGAGCAGGGGGGTTTTGGGGTTTAGTGATCAAACAAGGTCCAAATCAACCCAAATTCTACCCAAGGCTTCTAAATAATATAAGGAACTCATATAAAAAAATTTGAGCATTTTTGGGATTACCACTTACCTTTTAAAAATTCAGAACTACTATTTTAAACTATTTTAAATACCTTAAAATTCCTAATTTAACCTAAAAATCATGAAACTATTTTTATTAAATTCTAGGAAAAATAAGAAGCCTAGGAAAATTGGTTTCACAATTTTAGGATTTTTCTACATTTTCTATAATTGTTTTAGCTTTGGAATAAAAAGAAAAGGAAAAACTGGTGAATAGTACTGGGCTGATTTCAGCCCAGCGGCCCAGCAATGGACAGAAGTGTGCCCGCGCCCGCGCGCGCTGGTGACTTTGCAGAAAGGGCCCTGAGCAAACGAATAACTCGAAGCGGGGTCAATTACTATTGCACAGAGTCACTGACAGATTGCAGATAGGTCCCCAGGCTTCTAATTCTTTACATCCCGCGGTCCACGACGACGGTGAACGCAGCCGCGCTCCGTTGAGCCACTGTACTGGCCGAGTGGGGCAAGTACTGGCGTCCCCGAGCAACAATCACCAAATTGGACCCATCCTAGGTCTTTCCCCTAACTTAATTGTGCAAATGGTGATCTACCCTCGCCTGTCCACGAGAACCGCGGAGACTACAGACACTTGATCGTGTTCCCGACGATTGGTGGACTCCCAGTACGAATTGGTGACACGGTAAGCATCCTAGAGCAACAAGAGTGCTCGAACGCAGGAGAGTGAGGGATGAACTGACCTGGAAAGGGCTGGCCGCTGTGATGGGTGGTTTACGGTGGCGGAGGGTCGATTTGGGGCGAACTCAAAATTCGCGAGCTCTGGCGAAGGACTGCTAGCGATTAGCGGTGGCTAGGTGGAGGATGACCATGCGGAGCTAGTGGGGGCTTCAATTTATAGGGCTCTTCGGCGGTGACCGTGAATTTGGACGTTGAGGTGCGGCGGTCGGAAGTGAGGAAGAACGCTGGTGCAGTGAACACGTGTGCACCGTCGTGGCAGTAACTCCGGTGGTCGACGGGGAGTTTAGAGGGACTCACAGCGATGCGGTGGCGCGGTTAGGACACGCGGCGCAGGGCCGAGACACGGCGGTTCACCGGCGAGCTTATCGGCTCCGCCGCAAAGTTGAAGAGAAAGCCACGGTGAGTCACCAGAGTGATCTCCAGCTCACCGCCGGCAAGGATCTTTCACCGTATGTCCTTATCCACCCACCCCGAGCACAAGTTGGGCCGCCGACGGCACGAATCATGGCGGAATCGGTCGTCGGTGGTGGGTCAGTCGCGCTGGCGGTCTGATCCAGCTTTGTTACTGTACCATGGCGAGCACCTATTCGGAACAACTGACAGAGCAACTTCAGAGCAATTTTTCTCCAATTTTTGCATTACAACTTTGTCACCTATCTGCACCAAAGTTGTAGGGCTATCATCCAACTATAACTTTGCTACAAGGTGCTCTCACAAAAAGTCACTGGATCATGCTTAAAATTAAGCCCTAAGTTCAAGTCATCCCACTGTTAATCTGAATTTCAGATTTCATGCAGTCTGACAGTCCAACTTCAGGCTCAATTATTTCCAGTTTTTTCTTAACAACTATGCTCACACCCTTAAGCAAAGTTGTTCTCCTATGATTAGGCTATAATTTTGATGTGGTAACCTAGGGCAAAATCTCTTTTGTTTAGAAGTTACAAGGTCACAAATATGACCACAATACACTGAAATTCAGACTTAGTCAAAAGAGTTCAAATGTGGCTCTTTTGCAAATAAGTCCAAAACTCAAGGCTTGGCTTGCAAATCATCTTAAATGTGAACCATGTGACTTTATATATTTAAACATAGTAGTTTTTACACTTTGGTCCAAATGTGCATCAATTTTGCACATAGGTCCCTAGGGTTTGGTTTTAGGGTTTTCCAGGGTTCCAATTAGGGTTTCTCGTATCCCAGGGGTCTAAGTGTGATTCCACTTAAGTCTTGGGATCATTTTGTGACCCTTCCCTTAAAGCTTTTAGGTTTTCTTCATTTGGGTTAAGTTTTGCCCCTTTGAGCCTTATTTAGGGTCAGGTTCCCTGTCCAGGGTCCTATTTGCAAAACACTAAAAACAATACACTTGTTTGAAATTTTTACCTAGTGAATGCACTCTAGGTGTGTCAAACATATGCAATGCCAATGTTTATGATGCCATGCTCAAGTTTTAGTTACAGTAACACCAGGGGTGTTACAGGTTTATCCTGGATTTCTCTAAGATCGTTAAACCTATTACTGAGCTACTGAAGAATGATGTTAAGTTTGACTGGTCTCCCAAGTGTAATGAGGCCTTTGAACAATTGAAAACGTTACTGACCACTGCATCAGTTTTGGCTCAACCGAATATTGAGAAGCCATTTGATGTATGTTGTGACGCATCAGGCATTGGGCTTGGATGTGTTCTGATGCAAGAAGGATGAGTAATAGCGTATGCCTCAAGGCAGCTGTGCTGGCATGAGGAACATTACCCAACACATGATTTGGAATGGGCCGCAGTAGTTCATGCCCTTAAAATTTGGCGCCTTTATCTACTAGGAAATGTATGTCATATGTATTCTGATCACAAGAGTTTAAAGTACATTTTCACCCAGTCGGAGTTAAACATGAGACAGAGAAGATGGCTCGAGTTGATCAAGGATTTTTACCTAGAAATTCATTATCACCCAAGAAAGGCTAATGTGGTGGTTGATGCTTTAAGTCGTAAAGCCTTTTGTCATTGCCTCACTGTGGGATTGCCTAACACCACCTTATGTCAGGAAATGGAAAGATTAAATCTAGGGATAGTGCAACAAGGAACCTTGATGTATTTGAAGCTTGATTTAGTTATTCAACAAAAGATTATTGATGCTCAAAGGACTGATAAGGGTATGAAACATATTCACGAGAAAATGGAGGCCGGCAAAGCTACTTGTTTTGGGAAAGATAACCAAGGAGTGTTATTGTTTAAAGACCGCATAGTGGTGCCTAAGGATGCTAAACTCCATCAACAAATCTTGGATGAAGCCCATCTTAGTCGGTATTCTATTCATCCTAGAAGTACACCGTCAGTGAATACATCCATAAATTCACAAAACTTGCTCGCTATGCACCTGATGACGTCAGCACGGAAGCCTAGAAGATGGCCCGTTTCTTGAAGGGTTTAAGACTAGAACTCAAGACCATCCTTGCCAGCCAAGACTTCCTCAGTTTCTTGCACCTCTCGAACTCAACATCAGGGTAGGCACTAGAGGGTTCGATCTTTTGGGTTCCCTTCCAAGGGGTCAAACTTCAGCAAGCCAGCAGGATCCGCTCCGTCGCGTCTCAACCACCCTGGTCAAAGTTCCTTCCACACCCAGTCTGTTGCAAGCAGCCAACCTCCAACCAATGCTTGTTGGCACTGTGGAGACCCCAGTCACTTCAAGAATAATTGTCCGCAGTTGAAGACATCCGTACCTACCTACTCCAACTCGGTGAATGGCCCCAAGAATGTTTCGGCACTCAACTCCAAGGCACCCTCCACCAACAGCCAGTTAAGCAAGACATAGTTCCACGACAGGGCTCAAGTGAACCATGTTGATGCCCAAGAAGCTCAGCAAGTCCCTGGAGTAGTACTCAGTGAGTTCCTAGTCGAATTTACCCCCGCTGCTATGCTTTTTGATTCTGGAGCATCTCATTCTTTCGTCGCCACTAGTTTTGTGGAAAAACATGACATCCCCACTACATCATTAGAAATCCCTCTGGTCACTCGAACCCCAGGGTCAGACCTTCTATGCCACCTCAAATGCTCCCAGGTCAGAATTCTTTTAAGTGGGGTAGTATTCTTGGTGGACATAGCCATACTACCATCCCACGGAATTGATGTGATCCTAGGAATGGATTGGTTGACCCAGCACAATGGCATCATAAGCTGCGTAGATAAGACTATTCTTCTCACCGACCACCAAGGAAATCAGTTTCGCGTAAAGCTCAGCCACCAACCCAAGATCCAATGGTGTTCAGCCTAGCAGTAGAAGATATATCTGTGGTAGAAGAATTCATGGATGTATTTCCTGAAGAGTTGCCAGGGATGCCTCCGGAAAGAGAACTTAAATTATACATTGATCTCCTCCCAGACACCGCACCAATCACAAAGAGACCGTACCGCATGGCCCCCATAGAATTGGTAGAATTGAAACTTTAGATCGTAGAGCTCCAACAGAAAGGGTTTATTCGTCCTATCTCATCCCCTTAGGGAGCACTAGTATTGTTTGTCACCAAGAAGGATGGGAGCATGAGAATGTGCATTGATTACTGATCCTTAAATGAAGTTACAATCAAGAACAAGTATCCACTACCTCGTATTGATGACCCTTTTGACCAACTTCAAGGGGCCAAGTATTTCTCCAAGATTGATCTGAGATCTGGATACCATCAGTTGAGAATCAAGGAAGCGAACATTCAGAAAACATCTTTTGTTACCTGGTATGGTCAGTACGAGTTTACAGTAATGCTCTTTGGACTAACTAATGCACCCGCCTTCTTCATGAATCTTATGAACAAGGTGTTTATGGAAGTGTTAGATAAGTTTGTCGTAGTCTTTATCGACGACATCCTCATCTACTCCAAGAGTCGTGAGGATCATGAGAATTACCTTCGGATTGTCGTCGGGAGACTTAGAGCACATCAGCTCTATGCCAAGCTCAGCAAATGCGAATTTTGGTTAGAAAAGATAAGCTTCCTCGAACATATATTGACTGCAGAAGGGATGGCCTCGTAGTGTTACCCTGCCTCGCTTCCTTGGTAGAGGTATATGGGACTCATGACCCCTTGGTAGATGGGTAACACGGCTTATGGGTAAAGATGTGCAACCTCTACAGAGTGTAAAACTGGTATACTAGCCATGCTCACGGTCATGAGCAGCTTGGACCCTCACATGATTAATCTATGGAATTAAAACTTAATTTGTCATTTGCATTTGCATGGGATTATTTATTAATTTTGTTCTATTATTTATTATGGTTTGGTATTTACTTACATTTAGTAACTGCTAATAAAATTTTGACCAACTTATTAAAAGCCATGCTCAGCTTTAACCCCTATTGTTGATCAGCTTTACACATCACATGAACTCCCACCTTTGGTGAGCTCATGCCACATTATTCCCCACAACTTGTTGAGCGATGAACATATGTGAGCTCACCCTTGCTGTCTCACACCCCCCCATAGGAGAAGAACAGGTGGTTCAAGATGTCAGTGTTTGGGACCCGACCGCGCACCCGGGGTTACCCCTCGAGGTGCTTTTGGGTAGGACAGTGTTGCTGACTGTAGCTCGATGGTTCGTGCTGGGCGCACGAGAGACGATAGACAATTTTCTACAGGTTGGAGCCACTTGGAGAGGCGTAATACCCTACTTCCTGGTGTGGATCTTTATATGGTGGGTTACAGGGGGATTCTCTAGTATGAAGGATGCTAGATAATGGAGTAGATGGCTGATGGATGACCTGTCTTTTGATGAGGGTGCCCCCTGGGCCTTATATATCCGACCGTGGGGCATTTACATATGTGTACGATAACGTTGCATGCCTAAGTAATAGTGAACCGACCGAACTTATCTTCCTACATCCTTGCCGACTTATTCTCACTCAGTTCTGATGCCCAGGGTGGTCGCGCGGGAGAATCAGATCAGAGCTTCGGATAACGCTCAAAACCCCGCGAACCGCCTTGGCCCGCGCTTGTTCATTCCTTGCATCGGCCCATTCCGCCAGCAGTTCTCCGCTGGCCCACGAAGGGATGGCCTTGCGAGATAGTAAGCCCAAAATCGTTTGCGAGGCCTTCTAACCTTCTAGTGGACCCGAGGGATATCTGTCCCCCACAATCCCCCAATCTTTGAGTTGAATTTGAAATAATCAGCCCAAAGATTCTAGGTCCAGCTTGCGGTTTCGATTTCCATTTCGGTGATGAGCGCTTGGGAAACGCATCTGTTGAGTGTTGCTTCTGAACTTTGAATGACTTTAGTAAAAAACAATCTTCTGTTGTCCTCCTTTGGTACATTTGACGATCTTCGCCTTATGCTTCTGGAATCAGCACTCTGTCATCAACTTATGCTTTAGGGATCAGCGCTTTGTCCTTTGGAGTTAAAGATTCATTGGGGGCACTGAAGGTGCACCCAATGGGTGTAGCCCTCGAGCTTTGAGTGGATTATTGAAAATAATCCACTCAAAGATCTTCATCTCATGTTTTAGAAATCATCATTTTATCTTCATCTCATGCTTTAGAAACCAGCATTTTATCATCGGTTCACGCTTTAGAGATCAGCATTATGTCCTTTGGGGTTAAGGATTCATTGGGTGCACCGGAGGTGCACCCAATGGGTGTAGCCCCCCAGCTTTGAGTGGATTATTGAAAATAATCCACTCAAAGATCTTCATCTCATGCTTTAGAAATCATCGTTTTATCTTCGTCTCATGCTTTAGAAACCAACATTTTATCATCGGCTTATGCTTTAGAGATCAGCATTTTGTCTTCATCTCATGCTTTCAGCAGCGTGGTCTGCCCATATCCTGTTAGGTTTGAAATTTATTTGATCGGCGACAGATTGGACGTCTGGTAGATGGCTCTTGGCTGGTCTTGATTTCGCTTTGTGCTTCAATGCTTCTGCTGACTAGACTTGCAGTTCAGTAGCTATATTTGGCTTTCCTTTGATCTCTATCGATATCTTCTTTCTATCTTAACACATTCATTACGTATATTGTATGGATGTGACTGGTTCAGAAAATCTATTGAAAATTCTTGGTCGTCCCCCACCCAATGGGTGTTTTCCATTGGGTGTGACCAAGGGACGTCTTGGTACGCAAAGCGTTGACCGCTGGGCGTAATCATATTGCCCCAACAGTTGACCATAGTCCAAACGGTGTCATGTTACGCGAAGTGACGTCTGCTGCCTGACTCGCCTTCAGGCGATTTGAATTGCTTATTAAATAATCGTGACTGTTCGGTGGGCGTGTTTGGAGATGAACAGTTGCTTTCGGCCTCTATAAATAGCCTGTTTGCTCCGTCGTTGTTTTCACACATCCTTTGATCATCCGTTGTTTCTTCCTCAACCTTCTCTTCTCTTCCATCTAGCCATGGGCAAGGACAAGAAAGGTCAGGGCTCACCACGTTGCTTCGGTGACAAACGGAAACGTGAACCGAGTCCTTCATCGGAGGACTTCGGTGACTCCGAGTACTCGGAGGAGGAGTTCTCCACCGAGTCCGAGGGGTCCCCGGTCTATGCTTCCCCCCCGGCGTCGTCCCATGACTCGGACGACTCCCAGGGGATAGCCACCGAGGTGTGGACGTACATCTGGTCCGTCGAGCGCGAGGGCTCAAAGGTTCGGATGAGTCGGAGGTCTCCTCGGATGAGGAGAACTCTTCCGACTCGTCCGAAGAAGGGAGCGGCGGCAACGGCGACGACGAGGGCAACAGCGGCGATGGCGGTGACGGTGGCGACAATGGCGGCAACGGTGGTGGAAGCAATGGCAGCAGCAAGGGCTGCGACGACGGCAACGGCAAGGGCGGCAGCAGCAGCAGCAAGGCTAGTGGCAAAGCGCCACTGGCTTGAATATTAGTATAGATAATTAGTAGTAGCAGTAGTAGTAGTGAAATAATGTAGTAGTAGTTAGTAGTATAGTGTAATGTAAGTAATATAGTAACGTAATGTAGTAAAAAGGAAAGAAAAGGCCGACTCATAATGAGTTAGTCTTTAAGTTTGTGAAAACTTCCCTCCTCTAAGTAATGAAGAACCTTGGCCAGCCTGAATGAATATTGCTCTTTTTATAAGTGTTTGATAGTTCGCTTTTGTATCTAATGTTACTGGCGTTGTTGGAAATAATCACTGAGCGATAACTGATGACACTAGCGTTTTAGAAGTAATAGCTGAGTCATGCTTGGTACTGTTGGCATTTTAGAAGTAATGGCCAAGTTATGTTTGACGCTGTCGGCATTTTAGAGATAACGACCGAGTTATGCTTGATGTTGTCAGCGCTTTTAGAGGTAACAGCCGAGTTATGTTGGAAGTCTCGTTTTCCCGAGTGATGACTTGGCCCTTTTCAGAAATGGCACCCAACCTGGGAAAACCCCATTTATACTCATGTCGACGTGCGCTTTTGATTTCTGAGCCCTAACTTCGCATTTCCACCTCGAACCACTTTTTTGCTTCTCTGAAATTTCGCTCCCCTTTGTCCCATCGGCGAGATTGCAATGGCGCCGAAGTAGAAGAACCAGAGCTCTGCTGTGGCAATCATTCCTCCCATCGACCCCAACAGTTAGTTGTTGTTCGCAGGTAACCACATGTCTGTTGTTTCGAAGTCAGATCTTCTTCATCTTGTTGATGTTGGGGTTCTTCTTCCAAAAGAGCTCTGCTCTTGGCGGATTTGCCGCGGGGTCACTGTTCCGACAGAAGACACCCACGAGTCCGTCATCTATGTTACTTTTCTTATATGTGGCCTTGCTCTTCCTGTTTCTCCCTTCTTCCACGGCCTCCTTGATTTCTATGATCTGAACTTGACCCATCTGAACCCTAATTCTATCCTGCAAATTTCTATCTTCGTGCATCTATGTGAGGCCTACCTCGGGATTCTTCCCCATTTTGGTCTCTGGAAGTATTTGTATCATTGTCGGCCCGGGATGGCTGGGGGGCAGCATCATCTCGTTGGTAGTGCAAGTTTGAAGATGTGTCGCGGGAGGAAGACAGAATACCTTGATATTTCTCTTAAGGATAGCATTAAAGGGTGGCGCCTTGAGTGGTTTATTGTGGAAAACCACTATGAGTCCCTCCCCCATCGGCCGGGGAGGCAACCAGATGTACATATTCCGAGCTGGGTGGAGTCTCCAACTCCCTTGGAGGTAACAAAGGCTAGAGTTCTGCTTGCTGAGATCTGTCTGCTGAAGGAGAAAGTCTGACTGCCGAAGCTGTGGTTGCCAATTTTGTCTTCAAGAATATCCAGCCTTTGAAGGACAGGGCATACCCTGCATATCTGTACAGCGGCATCAATAATGGCACCCGAGTGACAAACAAGAGAATTCCCACTGTCGATCTGTTGAGCCGACTGGATATGATCCTGAGGGGCAGAGTTTCAAATGCTAGTGCTCCTGTTGCTTATTCTGCCTGGAACCTACCATTGCATAGATCCTTTTTCAAGTTTGTGTCTAATCCTCCTGCCCGTGATGGTGGTCTGGGTCTTAGAGTGCGACCCTCCCCTGGAGACATTGAAGCTTTAATTGCCCCACTCCGGAGTCCCCTAGAAGGTGAGAGACAGACTCATTTAGAGATGTCAGCAGCATGGACGACGAGGAGATAGATGTTGTGCTCAACTTGTTGGCTAGGGAATCATCTGACTCGACACATGCCGAGCCAATGGCTATCACGGATGGGCAAGAACTTGTTGGAATGGAGAGGGTCCGGAAACCCGAAGAGGTCCGTCCAAAGCGTCCACGCCGAGTGAGCCGACCTACTGCACCCATTGAAGAGAAAAGGAAGAAGAGGCGGCTTCGGCGACTATCAAGCTTGGATCATGGCGCGGGTCCTTCAGCGTCGGTTTGTGATGAAGTGCTAGCAGAGGTCCTTCCTGAGGTCAATCCCAATGGTTGCGCCCATGCTGAAGTTGATCCCAATGGGTGCGTACATGCTGAAGTTGATCCCAATGGGTGCGTTCGTGCTGAAGTTTAACCCAATGGGTGTGACCGTCTTGAAGTTGATCCCAATGGGTGTGACCGTCCTGCTGAAGTTGATCGCAATGGGTGTGACCATGCACCGGGTGTCGTCCATATATTTGTTGAAGATGATGAAGAAGAAGAAGTCCCGCTGATTCGTAAGAACAACCAGCATTATAGAGGTATTAATGGGGATAGTGACATTCCTTCTCCAGCTCTGTTAGCCTTCAAGAACTATCAATATCTGATTTTGATCAGGCCCTTGAGGAGGTCGTCCCTGAGGATATGCTATCGGAGCCGACTGCTTATGATATGATGGCTATTTGTTTGGAAATTCCAGCCGCGGGATTGGAGGTATCTCGAGCAGTGTCTCATGCGTCGTTGACTTTGGAAGGTAGTCTTCAATGCCGAGGCGCTAGTCCGGATTGCCCGATTGACATGGAGGTGACAAAGGATCATTCAGCCTTAGAGGTAGCTGTTGTAGAAGACCCAACCCCCGAGGGTGGTGCTGGCAGCTACCCAGCCCCCGAGGGTGTTGCCGGTAGTGATCCGGCTCTGATGGGTAGCACAAGCTGCAACCTAGTCCCGAGGGTGTTGCCGGTAGTGATCCAGCTCTGGTGGGTGGCGCGAGCTGCAACCCAGCCCCCGAGGGTGTTGCCGGTAGTGATCTGGCTCTAGTGGGTGGCGCGAGCTGCAACCCAGCCCCCGAGGGTGCTCAGGTGAACTCTCCTTCCCACACCTCCATGGATGTCCATGTCGGGTCTTCTCCACCACGATCCAATGGGGCGATGGCGATGCATGCTTCTTCGGCTTCGAGCGAACAAGTCGCCTTGGAGGTTGGCGAGCCAGATGCTTCTTCAAATTGTTCTGATTGATCTTCCTTCGTCGAGCTATGACGTAGCTCCCCTGACTTGGGGTTACCATCATTCCTCTCCAATCTTCAGGTGTGTCAGCTCTTGCATTTTATCATTCCTCTTGGTAAATTATCTTTCCTATACTCATTTGTCTTCGATCACAGGCTTTGGTTGACGGAATGTCTACTCAGTTGAGGTCTCATGGTGCCACTGTCCCGGAAGGAGCTCTGTCTCTAATGCACTGTAATCCATTGCTGCTTCAGAAACAGATTGTTGACTTGAAGGCATCAAACGCTGTTTAGTAACTTTGTTTCTTCCTTAGCTGTTTCGATTGATCAACTTGTTTTTAACCATGTATCCCTCTTTGGCTACCTTGTCAGATATGACTCGGTGGTGCTCCGAGCTTGAGGAAAAACATCTTCAAAGTCAAGCTGACTCAACCCGACGGTACTCTGATCTTGAGGAGAAATATTCTCAAGGTTAAGCCGACCTGACTCTGGTTTCTGCTTCTCTAAACGATGCGCGTTCTTTGAATTCTTCCCTCAATACTCAGCTTAACTCCGAAAGGGCAGCACATGAGGTAAGCTTCCTTGGTTGGCTTTGCCGTGCTTACTATTTACTGGATGCTGAAAGTTGCTTCTTGTTTGTAGGAGAAACGAGCACTCGCAGCTTCTCATGATAATCTGGACAGGTTATATCGTGATGCCAGCAATTCCTTAACCATTTTGGAGAGGAGCCATCACTTCACTATGTCAGATCTAGATCATCATCGTCGCGAGCTGCAAGCATCCCAAGAGGAGGTCCTGCGGCTTAGACAGTTGGTGTCAAGCAAGGATTCCATCATCAAAGATCTGCGTGCCTCCAAGAAGTTAGTCGCCCAGGAGCTAGAGGCTGCTCGACTGGCTACCCAAGTTTCAGAGGACAACTGCGCCATTCTGAAGGCTCAACGCGACAAGGCTATGGACAAAGCCATTCGCGTGGGGCGGATCTTGATGAGGAGGCCCGGCGTAGTGGTTCCTAATGACATTGTTGCCGATGTTAAGGCTGCCCCCGATGCTTTGAGTCGACCTTCTTCTTCACTGGCTCCTGTGGAAAACATTGCCAACCAAGATGTTTTGATGCAGTGACATCCTGCGAAATACTCAATGTACTATGAATTCTATGTGTTTGTGATGGTTGTATTTGAATATTTTGCGGATAGGGCACTAGAACGTGTCCTTGGTGCTGACAATGATAACATCCTGTTCTCCAAAAGTACTGATTGTTTTGTTGTCAGGGTATATCAGTCATCCTGAACAATTATGAAAGTAAATGTAGCATGCTGGTTTTGGAGCTTTCCCTGGCTTACGCCAATCGCTTGGCTAGTTAGGCATAGTGGTCGCCTTAGGATAGGTAGATGTATCATGCTGACTTTTAAATCATTGCTAACTTTTGAGTCGATTGCCCTGCAAGCAGGGTATAGTGGTTCCCCTAAGCCAAGTTAGCGTAAACATGTAGCATTGTCTTAGGCTGTTGATGACCTAAGGTTACTGCTCCGTTAGTAGGGCATAGTGGTCACCCTAAGTCGAGTAAGCGTGAGCATGTTGCACCGTCTTAAGTCATCGCCGACTTAAGCTGATTGCTCCGTTAGTAGGGTATAATGGTCACCCTATGTCAAGTAAGCGCGAGCATGTTGCACCGTCTTAAGTCGTCACTTACTTAAGTCGATTGCTCTGTTAGTAGGGTATAGTGGTCACCCTAAGTCAAGTAAGCGCGAGCATGTTGCACTGTCTTATGTCGTCGCCGACTTAAGCCGATTGCTCCGTTAGTAGGGTATAGTGGTCACCCCAAGTCAAGTTAGCGCGAGCATGTTGCACCGTCTTAAGTCATCGCCGGCTTAAGCCGATTGCTCTGTTAGTAGGGTATAGTGGTCACCCTAATTCAAGTAAGCGCGAGCATGTTGCACCGTCTTAAGTCGTCGCTGACTTAAGCCAATTGCTCCGTTAGTAGGTTATAGTGGTCACCCTAAGTAAAGTAAGCGCGAGCATGTTGCACCGTCTTAAGTCGTCACCGACTTAAGCCGATTGCTCCGTTAGTAGGGTATAGTGGTCACCCTAAGTCAAGTAAGCGCGTTGATTCCATGTTGGATCAAATCGAAGTCAAGTGATTGTTAACAGTTTGAATGCCCTTGAAAATGAAAACTTTATTGATGATGTATTCTCCCATTATAGAGTACAATGTTGCTCTGATAGCTTTCGAGGTCTTGCTAAGGGTAAAACTTCCTAAGATGCTCTATGTTCCATGAATTCCCCACTTCCGTACCATCCATTTGAGTAAGCCGATATGATCCTAGCCGAGTGGCCTCCGATACAATGAATGGTCCTTCCCATAGTAGTGACAACTTGTGTCGTCCTTCCCCCATTAAAATTCGGCGAAGGACCAAGTCTCCCACTACAAAGGATCGATGTCGTATAGCTTTATCATGATAGCGCCTCAAGATCTGCTGGTATCTAGCTGACTGAATTATTGTGTTCAATCGCTCTTCCTCCAGTACATCAATATCCTCTAGCCTGGTAGCTTCTCCTTCAGCTATGCTTTTGAAGACCAGCCTTGGCGCCCAGAACTTGAGGTCGGCGGGTAGCACTGCTTCCGAACCATAGACCATGAAGAATGGGGTATTTCCGTGCAGGGCTCGACTAGGTTGAGTTCTCAAGCTCCAAACCACATAGGGCAATTCTCTGATCCACTTTCCTGCAAACTTTTCATTTTTGTCGAACACCTTCTTCTTGAGTGCTTCTAGTATCATTCCATTGGCCCTTTCCACCTGACCATTGGCTCTTGGGTGTGCTACTGATGCATACTTGATCTGGATACTTCGTTGTTCGTAGAAATCAAAGAATTTAGAGTTAGTGAAGTTGGATCCCAGGTTAGTTATGATGCCATTCGGTATCCCAAACTTGAATATTATGTCTTGTATGAACTCCACTGCCTTGGCTGAAGTTAAAGAAGCAATAGGTTTGTACTCTATCCATTTGGTGAATTTGTCAATGGCGACCAGCACGTGAGTATAGCCTCCCTGAGCTTTCTTGAAGGGTCCAATCATGTCTAACCCCCAGCACGCAAATTGCCATCTTACATGTATGGTCTGCAGCTGTTGTGCTGGTAAATGTTGTTGCTTTGACATGAATTGGCAAGCTTCACATCTCTGGACTAACTTGACTGCGTCACTCTTTGTTGTTGGCTAATAGAAACCAGACCTGAAAACCTTCCCATCCAGAGTTCTAGATGCTGTGTGTATTCCACACTGTCCGGCGTGGATCTCATCTAATAGTTGTTTCCCAGTGATAGAGGAAATGCACTTCATGAGGACTCCTGTCGCACCCCTTCTATATAGTGCGCCCCCTATGAGAGTGTATTGGGCCGACTGTCTCGCGATGCGTTATGCTGCAGCCTTATCATCCGGTTCTTCTTCATTCCTTATGTACTTGATGATAGGCTCTTTCCAGTCATTAGGTTTCGATTCTAGTTAGCTCAGGGTGTGTAACGCCCCGAATTTTGCAGTTGAATTTTTTTTCTTTTCTTCACTCACCAAATTCGGGCGTTACCTTTTCTTTTTCTTTTTCCCCTCGCTAGACCTTGACCTTTTCCAAAGTTTTAGCGGGATTCGGTTTGGAATTCCAGTGTAAAGAAAAACCCTAAATTGCTTTATGTTGTTTGATGCACCATGCCGAACTATGCATTCTTTGATTGCTTGAAAGTGCAAATGCATTCATCTAGGAAGATCGGATTTCGAAAATGAGGGAAACCTTTTCTTTCTTCTTCTTTTTCTTTCTCTCTCCTCCCTTTTCTCTCTCCTGTGCCATGGGTCGTCCCTGGCCGGCCCAGCCGCGCCCCCTAGCCGGCCCAACCGCCCCCACCCCCCTCCCCTTTTCCCCTTACCCCTCTCTCTCTCCCTCCCATTCTCCCTCTCCCCAACCTAGCCGCCGCCGCCCCCTACCCCTAGCTCGGCCGCCCCTGCCGCCGGCCTAACCGCCGCCCCTCGCTGTCGCTCGCCCGTCCCCGGTGAGCCCCCCTCCCCCCTCCTCCCTCCCTCTCCCCTCTCCCCTCCTCTCTCCTTGGCCGGCCCAGCCGCCCTGGCCGCGCCGCCCCCAGCCGCCCCATGGCCGCGCCGCCCCCAGCCGCCCTCGGCCGCCCCCAGCCGGCCCCAGTCGCGCCCCGGCCGCGCCCTGGCCGCGCCCTGGCCGCCCGCCTGGCCGCGCCCCCGCCCCTGCGCGCCCGCTGGCCCAGCCGCCGGTTCAACCGACCCCCGGGCCGGTTCAACCGCCCCCCCCCCCGCGCCAGCTCGGCCGCCCGCCGTCGGCTTGGCCGCCCCCGCCCCTGCCCCAGGCCGGTTCAACCGCCCCCTGGCCGGTTCAACCGCCCCCCCTTTTTTTATTTTTTTATTTTATTTATTTTGTTTTACTTTCTGTTATCATAGCTATTTTATTTTAGGTAGGCTAATCATTGTTCATGCTATTGAAATAGGAAGCTTAATTTAGAATTCCGTTACGCTAGTTGATTCATGTAATTAATTGTTTATCTCGTTCAATGTTGATCAACTAAAAATGACTAGGTTTCCATTAGTGCATATAACAGAATTCTTTTGTTAAGAACCAATTGTAACTAATCATTAGTGCATAAGCTTTAACCCCCTGCGAGACCTTTCCCCGTTTCTTTCTAACCATAACAAATGCGATATCGAATGTCATACTTGATGCATATTCACTTTACTTGTTCCCTTGTATGGTGTACTGTTCTTTTGTATTAAATATGTGGATGTATGTATGTTTGCGCTCGCATAGAGAACGATCCGGTCGAAGAGCCCGAGGAATTCGTAGGAGAAGCCCCTGAGCAGCAGTCGGTTGGTGGAGGCAAGTGTCCTTTGACCTATTTCTGTCCTATATATTCTTTAATTCACCTCCCGCATTACACATTTATACCTAAGGATTGACTAGCTTTTGTTATCCATGTCCTTGTTTACCTATTTGGGTCGAATTATTACTGCTTAGTTTGATGCTATTGCTCAACCCAAATCAATGAACATGATGTGATTATCTATGATACGCTGTTTTCCCCTTCTTATTTATGATCATACTTGTGGCATTTAAGGGGACTCGAGCGGTTTCTCGAGTGCCTCTCCGTAAGGACCTGTTCAATGGATGACCGCCCGGGAAAACAGTGCAACCATGAGGGTGGAATGGGACGCCCTTAGCTGAATAATTAGAGGAACCGGGGTGTAGTTCGCTTCGCCGTCGTGCCGCCAATGGGGCTCGGTGTATGCGGCTCGCTCTGCCAAGGTTGATTTGTCCTTTGGGGAGGAGTGCGGTACATTTAGGAAACCTAACGGGCGGCTACAACCTCGGGGAATCTTTGTAAAGGCTACGTAGTGATGCCCTGCTGGACCACCTAGGTAGTGGTCAATGGGGAGTAGCTCTCTCCGGGCAGAAAGGGAATCACGGCTTGTGGGTAAAGTGCACAACCTCTGCAGAGTGTTATGAAACTGATATATCAGCCGTGCTCGCGGTTATGAGCGGCCAAGGGAGCTCCAGAGATTAGTGATACTTGATCAGAGATATTTTGGTACAGGTGGCAATGTGATTGATGATTCTGATTATGATTATGGTGCTGGTAAGTGGTATTCTTTCCGTTTGGAAAGGATACATTGGGCTAATAACTTGGGTTAATGTTAAAACCTGGCTTTCTACTAGTAAGTAATAACCTGACCAACTAAAAGCAACTGCTTGACTTATCCCCACATAAAGCTAGTCCACTACAGCCAAACAGGATGCTTGCTGAGTATGTTGATGTGTACTCACCCTTGCTCTACACACCAAACCCCCCCCCCCCAGGTTGTCAGCAATGCAACCACTGCTCAGGAGAAGATGAAGCTGTGGAAGGAGACTTCCAGGAGTTCCAAGACTACGACGAGTTCTAGGTGTGGGTTAGCGGCAACCCCCAGTCGGATGCCTGTGAAGGCCGTGTTATCTACGTTTCTTTTCCGCACTTTGATTTATTGTAAGAACTATATGGACGTCTCAGACGTATGATGTAATCGACTATTATTTCCCCTTTTAATACTATTTGAGCACTGTGTGATGATGTCCATGTTATGTAACTGCTGTGTACGTGAATAACTGATCCTAGCACGTACATGGTTCGCATTCGGTTTGCCTTCTAAAACCCGGTGTGACATAAGTGGTATCAAAGCCGTGCTGACTGTAGGACCGCTAACCTAGAGTAGAATGGTCGTTCTAAGGATTATAGACCTCTGTCCCTGCCTTGACTTTGATATCCCTTCAAAAGTTGGTCATACCGACCAAACCTATGTTCTACTATATATTATACCTTGCTGAAATTTATGTTTTATTCTGATCCTTCATTTATTTATGATTCATTACTTGCTGGTCATATTGATTCTGTTCTCACCCTTTTGCTTGCGATGTCTTTTGTAGATGGCTCGTCTTAGACACACTGCACGAAAGTCCGTCATCCCCTTCTTACCCTCCCGCCTTGCTGAGCGTCCGCTTCGCCGTCCTGTGGCCGGACAGTCTAGCCACTTGGAGAGACTGCACCACCGCCTGCATGAGGAGCAGGAACGTCGACGACAGGAGCAGCAGGGCTCTTCCTTCTCGCTCCAGCAGGAGATAGAGTCTGTGAGGAGCTGCTCTCCTGTGCTTCCCCTGGAGACGCCCCCTGCACCACCACTGGGCGCCCCAACTTCTGGAGTAGCTGTTGGAGGAGACCCAGACGACGGAGATGGCGACGACAGCTTGAGCCACGACATCGACTTCCCTGCTGACCATGAGCCGGAAGGGTGGGTTGCTCGACCCATCACTCGCGACGCTGCTCGTGGGTGTCACTTCCACGACGCGCTCGACACCCTGCTACGTCGCGCACTTGACCGGCGTACTTGGTCCATCGAGTATCGTTGTGTGGTCTACCAGCATAGTCGCGGGGTCTACCTGGACCGCTGGGAGGCGACCTGCTTGGTGCGCCGTCCGGAGAACAGTCTCCAGGGCGCGGAGGCTTGCTCAGAGCACTATTCTATCTCTGAGCGGGACTCAACTGAGGCAGCCATGCAGGATGCTGCACGGCGTGCGCTTTCGCACTACTGCTCGGTTCTCGGTGGGGTAGCTGACGGTCTCGACCTGAAGTATTACCCCCGCCGTCCATCTGGCAGCACAGGAGGCGTGATTGTTTCACCTGCTGGTGAGGACAATCCTAGGTTGAGCAGCACAGTCAACCTAGCCGCCGTGCTAAACACGGAGCTGGACCATGCATTAGACGAGCTGAGTAGGGCTCGTGCTGAGATCGTCCTGCTGCGGGCTGAGCGCGCGGAACGTCGTCACTTGGATGATGGTTCCCCCGCTCCCGTTGCAACTCAGCACCCGTACCGCTCACCTCGGTGTGGACTCCAGTCTTATGGCAATCCCGACTGCAAGACCAAGATAAATCTAGAACCATAGCTCGTTAGAGTTGGATCTTGTAATTAATACGAAATATATATACATAGAAGCTTCAGTCTTAGCGTTAATCTCGGTCTTAGTTAGTCTTAGTTAGACAGGGTAGTTTGCTATATCCTGTGCATTTATGTTTGTCATGATGAACTATGTTTGGTTTGGATCTTTGTAATGACTGTCACCAGAGTGTGGGTATCCCCTGCATTTTTGCTTACATATTATGTTAATGGAGTTAGTTATATAGTTGGGAAACCTTTATTCCACTTTCCTCTTTATCTGAGAAGCTGTGTGGTCTGCGATGGAGATCAGTGAAGATGCTCATCTGTTCAGTGCTGTTGGAGAATTCTATACTCTTTTCTTATGCTGCAAGATTTGCCAGATCAGTTCTGATGTGTGGTTGCGTTCTGCAGATGTCAGAGAACAGGCGTAGAGGAGGAAGGCGTGCTCGGCAGGAGCGAGCCGCTCCGCAGGATGAGGTGCCCCAGCAGCAGCACCTGCCACCCCCGCCCCCGATGTCGATCGAGCAGATGTTTCTGATGCAGACTCAGGCAGTTCAGGCCATCGGTTAGACTCTGGCCGCCATTCAGCAGCAGCAACAGCAGCAAGCACCACCCCAGCCTCAGATGCCCAGAGACAAGCGTGCTGAATTCATGAGAGGTCATCCCCCAACGTTCGCTCACTCTTCTGACCCCATGGATGCTGAAGATTGGCTGCGCACTGTGGAGTGGGAGTTGCATACCGCTCAGTGTGATGACCGGGAGAAAGTCCTGTATGGTCCCCGTCTGTTGAGAGGAGCAGCCCAATCATGGTGGGAGTCTTACCTCGCCACCCATGCCAACCCCGATGCCATCACCTGGGAAGAGTTCAGAGGTAGCTTTCGTCAGTACCATGTGCCTGCAGGTCTGATGACAGTGAAGAAGGAGGAGTTCCTGGCCCTTAAGCAAGGGTCATCATCTGTCAGTGAGTATCGAGACAGGTTTCTGCAGTTGTCTCGCTATGCTCCTGAGGATGTCAACACCGACGCCAAGCGACAATACCGTTTCTTGAGAGGCTTGGTTGACCCTCTTCAGTACCAACTGATGAATCATACCTTCCCGACATTCCAGCACCTGATTGATAGAGCAATCATGACAGAAAGGAAGCGTAAGGAGATGGAGGATCGTAAGCGCAAGATCAGTGGACCCCAGCCTGGAAGCAGCAGTCGTCCTCGTTTTTCAGGCAATCAACCTCAGCAGTTCAGGCAAAATCAGCGTCCACCTCAGCAGCATCAGCAGCGTCAGCAGTATCAGCAGTTCCAAAGGCAGTATCCTCAGCACCAGTACCAGAACCGTCAGAGCAATCAGTCAGGAGGAGGTCAGTTTCAGAGGCAGAATCAGCAGGCACCCCGTCTTCCTGCCCCAGCAAACCAGCAGAACAGTCAGGCAGCACCAGCTCGGGATGGAAACAGAGCATGTTTCCACTGTGGAGAGCAAGGCCATTGGGTGATGCAATGTCCGAAGAAAGCAGCCCAGCAGCAGTCAGGCCCCAATGCCCCAGCGAAGCAGAATGTGTCCCAGCCTGGATCAGGCAACCGCTCTCAGCCGCGTTACAATCATGGAAGACTGAACCACTTGGAGGCTGAAGCAGTTCAGGAGACTCCCGGCATGATAGTAGGTATGTTCCCAGTCGACTCCCATATTGCAGAAGTGTTATTTGATACTGGAGCAATGCATTCTTTCATTACTGCATCATGGGTAGAAGCACATAATCTTCCAATTACTACCATGTCAACCCTCATTCAAATTGACTCAGCTGGTGGTAGAATTCGAGCTGATAGCATCTGTTTGAATGTAAGTGTGGAAATAAGGGGGATAGCGTTTCCCGCTAACCTTATGGTAATGGGTACTCAGGGAATAGATGTCATCCTAGGGATGAATTGGCTAGATAAGTATCAGGCAGTTATCAGTTGTGATAAGAGGACAATCAAGTTGGTGTCCCCACTAGGAGAGGAAGTGGTGACCGAGTTAGTCCCGCCTGAGCCGAAGAAAGGAAGTTGTTATCAGATGGCTGTCGATAGCAGTGAAGCAGACCCAATTGAGAGTATCAAGGTGGTGTCTGAATTCCCAGATGTGTTTCCAAAGGACTTACCGGGTATGCCACCAGAGCGGAAAGTTGAGTTCGCCATAGAGCTTCTTCCTGGAACCACCCCTATCTTTAAGAGAGCTTACAGAATATCTGGACCAGAGTTGGTTGAGCTTAAGAAGCAGATTGATGAGCTGTCAGAGAAAGGTTACATCTGGCCAAGCACCTCGCCTTGGGTCGCCCCTGTCCTATTTGTGGAGAAGAAAGATGGCACCCAAAGGATGTGTATCGATTATCGAGCTTTGAATGAAGTCACGATCAAGAACAAGTATCCCTTGCCCAGAATAGAAGATTTGTTTGACCAGTTGAGAGGAGCCAGTGTGTTCTCCAAGATTGATCTGAGGTCAGGTTATCATCAGCTCAGGATCCGACCTTCGGACATTCCGAAGACGGCATTCATTACCAAGTATGGTTTGTATGAGTTCACAGTGATGTCCTTTGGTTTGACCAATGCACCAGCGTTCTTTATGAACTTGATGAACAGTGTATTCATGGATTATCTCGATAAGTTTGTGGTGGTATTCATTGATGACATTCTGGTTTATTCTCAAAGCGAAGAAGAACATGCAGATCATTTGAGGATGGTATTGCAGAGATTGCGAGAGCACCAGTTGTATGCAAAGTTGAGCAAGTGTGAGTTCTGGATCAATGAGGTCCTATTCTTGGGTCACATAATCAACAAAGAAGGATTGGCTGTGGATCCGAAGAAAGTGGCAGACATTCTGAACTGGAAAGCGCCAATGGATGCTCGAGGAATCAAGAGTTTCATTGGAATGGCCGGATATTATCGGCGATTCATTGAAGGGTTTTCGAAGATTGCGAAACCAATGACAGCGTTGCTAGGCAACAAGGTTGAGTTCAAGTGGACCCAGAAATGCCAAGAAGCCTTTGAAGCGCTGAAAGAGAAGTTGACAACAGCGCCTGTCCTAGTCTTGCCTGATGTGCACAAGCCCTTCTCTGTGTATTGTGATGCTTGTTACACAGGTTTGGGATGCGTGTTGATGCAAGAGGGAAGAGTTGTGGCTTACTCGTCCCGACAGCTGAAGGTCCATGAGAAGAATTACCCAATCCATGATCTAGAGTTGGCGGCAGTGGTTCATGCACTGAAGACATGGAGGCACTATCTGTATGGACAGAAATGCGATGTTTACACAGATCACAAGAGTCTGAAGTACATATTCACTCAGTCAGAATTGAACATGAGGCAACGAAGATGGTTAGAGTTGATCAAAGACTATGAGTTGGAGATCCATTACCATCCAGGCAAAGCAAACGTAGTGGCAGATGCTTTGAGCAGAAAGAGTCAAGTCAATCTGATGGTCGCTCGTCCGATGCCTTATGAGTTGGCCAAGGAGTTCGACAGGTTGAGTCTCGGATTTCTGAACAATTCGCGAGGAGTCACAGTTGAGTTGGAACCTACCTTGGAGCGAGAAATCAAAGAAGCGCAGAAGAATGATGAGAAGATCAGTGAGATCCGGCGACTGATTCTAGATGGCAGAGGCAAAGATTTTTGAGAAGACGCAGAAGGCGTGATTTGGTTCAAAGACCGCTTGTGTGTTCCCAATGTCAAGTCCATTCGGGAGTTGATTCTCAAGGAAGCTCATGAGACAGCTTATTCGATTCACCCTGGCAGTGAGAAGATGTATCAGGATCTGAAGAAGAAATTCTGGTGGTACGGAATGAAGAGGGAAATCGCAGAGCATGTGGCTATGTGCGATAGTTGCCGAAGAATTAAGGCAGAACATCAGAGACCAGCTGGATTGTTGCAACCGTTGCAAATTCCTCAGTGGAAATGGGATGAGATCAGTATGGATTTCATAGTCGGATTGCCTCGCACTCGAGCCGGCTACGATTCCATTTGGGTAGTGGTGGACCGCTTAACCAAGTCAGCCCACTTCATACCTGTCAAGACCAGCTACAACAGTGCAGTATTGGCAGAGTTGTACATGTCTCGGATCGTTTGTCTTCATGGTGTGCCAAAGAAGATAGTGTCAGACAGAGGAACACAGTTCACCTCTCATTTCTGGCAGCAGTTGCATGAAGCTTTGGGCACACATCTGAATTTCAGTTCAGCTTATCATCCGCAGACAGATGGCCAGACCGAAAGGACCAATCAAATTCTTGAAGACATGTTGAGAGCCTGTGCGTTCCAAGATCAGTCCGGATGGGATAAGCGATTGCCCTATGCAGAGTTTTCCTATAACAACAGTTACCAGGCCAGTTTGAAGATGTCACCATTTCAAGCGCTCTATGGAAGGAGTTGTAGAACTCCGCTGCAATGGGATCAGCCTGGAGAAAAGCAGGTGTTTGGGCCAGACATTCTGCTTGAAGCCGAAGAGAACATCAAGATGGTCCAAGAGAATCTGAAGATAGCGCAATCAAGGCAGCGAAGCTATGCAGACACAAGAAGAAGAGAGCTGAGTTTCGAAGTCGGAGACTTTGTCTATCTGAAAGTGTCACCGATCAGAGGAGTCAGAAGGTTCGGAATCAAAGGCAAGCTAGCACCCCGCTACATTGGTCCATATCAGATTCTTGCAAGACGTGGAGAAGTGGCCTATCAGCTTAGTTTGCCAGAGAATTTGTTAGCTGTGCATGATGTCTTTCATGTGTCTCAGTTGAAGAAGTGCTTGCGTGTGCCAGAAGAGCAGTTGCCAGTGGAAGGTCTGGAAGTCCAGGAGGACTTGACCTACGTTGAGAAGCCAGTGCAGATCCTTGAGGTTGCAGACAGAGTCACCCGAAGGAAGACCATCAGAATGTGCAAAGTCAGATGGAATCACCACTCTGAGGAAGAAGCAACCTGGGAGCGTGAAGATAATCTAGTGGCTAAGTACCCAGAGCTCTTTGCTAGCCAACCCTGAATCTCGAGGGCGAGATTCTTTTAAGGGGGATAGGTTTGTAACGCCCCGAATTTTGCAGTTGAATTTTTTTCTTTTCTTCACTCACCAAATTCGGGCGTTACCTTTTCTTTTTCTTTTTCCCCTCGCTAGACCTTGACCTTTTCCAAAGTTTTAGCGGGATTCGGTTTGGAATTCCCGTGTAAAGAAAAACCCTAAATTGCTTTATGTTGTTTGATGCACCATGCCGAACTATGCATTCTTTGATTGCTTGAAAGTGCAAATGCATTCATCTAGGAAGATCGGATTTCGAAAATGAGGGAAACCTTTTCTTTCTTCTTCTTTTTCTTTCTCTCTCCTCCCTTTTCTCTCTCCCGCGCCGTGGGCCGTCCCTGGCCGGCCCAACCGCGCCCCCTAGCCGGCCCAACCGCCCCCACCCCCCTCCCCTTTTCCCCTTACCCCTCTCTCTCTCCCTCCCATTCTCCCTCTCCCCACCCTAGCCGCCGCCGCCCCCTACCCCTAGCTCGGCCGCCCCTGCCGCCGGCCCAACCGCCGCCCCTCGCCGTCGCTCGCCCGTCCCCGGTGAGCCCCCTCCCCCCTCCTCCCTCCCTCTCCCCTCTCCCCTCCTCTCTCCTTGGCCGGCCCAGCCGCCCTGGCCGCGCCGCCCCCAGCCGCCCCCTGGCCGCGCCGCCCCCAGCCGCCCTCGGCCGCCCCCAGCCGGCCCCAGCCGCGCCCCCAGCCGGCCCCAGCCGCGCCCCAGCCGCGCCCCGGCCGCGCCCTGGCCGCGCCCTGGCCGCCCGCCTGGCCGCGCCCCCGCCCCTGCGCGCCCGCTGGCCCAGCCGCCGGTTCAACTGCCCCCCGGGCCGGTTCAACCGCCCCCCCCCCCCCCGCGCCAGCTCGGCCGCCCGCCGTCGGCTTGGCCGCCCCCGCCCCTGCCCCAGGCCGGTTCAACCGCCCCCCCCCCTTTTATTTTTTTTATTTTATTTATTTTGTTTTACTTTCTGTTATCATAGCTATTTTATTTTAGGTAGGCTAATCATTGTTCATGCTATTGAAATAGGAAGCTTAATTTAGAATTCCGTTACGCTAGTTGATTCATGTAATTAATTGTTTATCTCGTTCAATGTTGATCAACTAAAAATGACTAGGTTTCCATTAGTGCATATAACAGAATTCTTTTGTTAAGAACCAATTGTAACTAATCATTAGTGCATAAGCTTTAACCCCCTGCGAGACCTTTCCCCGTTTCTTTCTAACCATAACAAATGCGATATCGAATGTCATACTTGATGCATATTCACTTTACTTGTTCCCTTGTATGGTGTACTGTTCTTTTGTATTAAATATGTGGATGTATGTATGTTTGCGCTCGCATAGAGAACGATCCGGTCGAAGAGCCCGAGGAATTCGCAGGAGAAGCCCCTGAGCAGCAGTCGGTTGGTGGAGGCAAGTGTCCTTTGACCTATTTCTGTCCTATATATTCTTTAATTCACCTCCCGCATTACACATTTATACCTAAGGATTGACTAGCTTTTGTTATCCATGTCCTTGTTTACCTATTTGGGTCGGATTATTACTGCTTAGTTTGATGCTATTGCTCAACCCAAATCAATGAACATGATGTGATTATCTATGATACGCTGTTTTCCCCTTCTTATTTATGATCATACTTGTGGCATTTAAGGGGACTCGAGCGGTTTCTCGAGTGCCTCTCCATAAGGACCTGTTCAATGGATGACCGCCCGGGAAAACAGTGCAACCATGAGGGTGGAATGGGACGCCCTTAGCTGAATAATTAGAGGAACCGGGGTGTAGTTCGCTTCGCCGTCGTGCCGTCAATGGGGCTCGGTGTATGCGGCTCGCTCTGCCAAGGTTGATTTGTCCCTTGGGGAGGAGTGCGGTACATTTAGGAAACCTAACGGGCGGCTACAGCCTCGGGGAATCTTTGTAAAGGCTACGTAGTGATGCCCTGCTGGACCACCTAGGTAGTGGTCAATGGGGAGTAGCTCTCTCCGGGCAGAAAGGGAATCACGGCTTGTGGGTAAAGTGCACAACCTCTGCAGAGTGTTATGAAACTGATATATCAGTCGTGCTCGCGGTTATGAGCGGCCAAGGGAGCTCCAGAGATTAGTGATACTTGATCAGAGATATTTTGGTACAGGTGGCAATGAGATTGATGATTCTGATTATGATTATGGTGCTGGTAAGTGGTATTCTTTCCGTTTGGAAAGGATACATTGGGCTAATAACTTGGGTTAATGTTAAAACCTGGCTTTCTACTAGTAAGTAATAACCTGACCAACTAAAAGCAACTGCTTGACTTATCCCCACATAAAGCTAGTCCACTACAGCCAAACAGGATGCTTGCTGAGTATGTTGATGTGTACTCACCCTTGCTCTACACACCAAACCCCCCCCAGGTTGTCAGCATTGCAACCACTGCTTAGGAGAAGATGAAGCTATGGAAGGAGACTTCCAGGAGTTCCAAGACTATGACGAGTTCTAGGTGTGGGTTAGCGGCAACCCCCAGTCGGCTGCCTGTGAAGGCCGCGTTATCTACGTTTCTTTTCCGCACTTTGATTTATTGTAAGAACTATATGGACGTCTCAGACGTATGATGTAATCGACTATTATTTCCCCTTTTAATACTATTTGAGCACTGTGTGATGATGTCCATGTTATGTAACTGCTGTGTACGTGAATTACTGATCCTGGCACGTACATGGTTCGCATTCGGTTTGCCTTCTAAAACCGGGTGTGACAGGGTGTTGCACTCTTCCGCCTGATCTGAGGGAATACTTGGGTGTGGCACCTCTTGGGCGAAGACTCCCAGTGGGACCTGGGCCTGACTGGATCCTAGCTTTAACAACGCGTCTGCTGTTGCGTTGCGGTCTCTTTCCACGTGATGGAATTCCAAACCTTCAAACTTGTTTTCCAATTTTCCGACGGCCGTACAGTATTTGCCCATGGAATCAGTTGAGCAATCCCAATCCTTATTTATCTGGCTTACGACCACTAGTGAATCTCCATATACCATCAATCTCTTAATGCCCAGTGATATGGCAATGCTCAACCCATGGATTAGTGCCTCATATTTTGCTGCATTATTCGATGTCGGGAATAATAGCTGAAACGCGTACTTGAGTTGCTCACCTTCAGGGGCAAGGAAGAGGATTTTTGTGCCTGCTCCCTGCAGTTTCAGCGAGCCATCGAAATACATCTGCTATACTTCAGTAGCTTCCGGGTTGTCAGGAACTTGTTGCTCGGTCCACTCTGATACGAAGTCAACTAGTGCTTGAGTCTTCACTGCTGTGCGCGACCGAAATTCTATGTCATGAGCTCCCAGCTCGCAGGCCCACTTCGCTATTCTTCCAATGACTTCTTTGTTGTGAAGGATATCCACTATTGGAAACCCGGTGACTACTATGACTTTGTGGTCATCAAAGTAGTACGGAGTTTGCGAGCAGTTAGAAGTACTGCGTATAGTAGTTTTTGAACTTGGGGATACTTGTTTTTAGAGGGCCCCAGGACTTCACTAATGAAATAGACCAGATGCTGTACTGGATATGTGTGTCCTTCCTCTGCCCGCTCGACTACTAATGCGGTGCTCACCATGTGAGTCGTGCAGGAGATGTATAACAACAGATCTTCTGCCAGCTGATTTGGTGTGGCTCGGTGTGGCGGCTTCTGTACTCGTGGTGTGGTCAAGAACCTTTTCAATGTTTTGAGAGCTTCCTGTGCTTCTGCGGTCCACTGGAACTTGTCCACCTTCTTGAGCAATTTGTAGAAAGGTAAGCCTTTCTTGCCTAGCCTTGATATGAACCTGCTCAAGGCTGTCATGCATCCAGTATGCCTTTGCACTTTCTTCTGTGATCGCGGCGCTTCCATTCTCATGATAGCCTAGATCTTTTCTGGGTTAGCTTAAATTCCTCGGTGGCTGAAAATGAATCCGAGCAACTTCCCTGCTGGTACTCCGAAGACACATTTTTCTGGATTGAGCTTCCACTGGTATCGCCTCAGGCTGTTGAAGACCACCTGGAAATCTTCGATGAAGTTTTCTGAGTTTTCTGTTTTGATCACCACATTATCATCATAAGCTTCTACCCGCTTGCCCCAGTGATCGGCTAAGCATGTCTGAATAACTCTCTGGTAAGTCGCTCCTGCGTTCTTGAGGCCGAACGGCATGGAGGTACAGTAGAAAGCTCCAAACGGGGTAATGAATGCAGTTTTTTTCTCATCTTCTTTTGCCAGGCTGATCTGATGGTACCCAGAATAGCAGTCTAAAAAGGATAGCATAGAACATCTGGCGGTCGAATCAACCACCTGATCTATCCTAGGGAGTCTGAAGGTGTCCTTCGGACAGTGTTTATTGAGATCTGTATAGTCGACGCACATGCGCCAATCAACTTTATTATTTTTAAGTACAAGAACAGGATTTGCTAGCCACTCTGGATGCAGTACTTCTCTAATGAACCCTGTTGCGACTAAGCGAGCTAGCTCGACGCGTATAGCCTCTCTCTTGTCAGGCGTGAAACGACGCAGTTTTTGTCGGATCGGCCTTGCTTAGGGATAAACCTTCAATTTGTGCTTGGCTAGTTCTCTTGGGACTCCCGGCATATCCACAGGCTGCCATGCGAATCGTCTCGGTTATCTTGCAGAAACTGGACGAGCGCGCCTTCCTATTTGTCATCCAGGCTGGAGCTGATGATGGCAGTCTTGCGTTCGTCAGTGAACCCAAGGTTGATTCTTTTCTTCTCCTTAGTTGGCCGCATAGAGGTCACGGCTTGAGCTTCATTCGCAGGTATTGTGAAATCCTCCTCAGGCTTTGAATTTGCCTACGCGGAAGAAGTCGTTGGTGGTTTGGTAGTGAGGGCGCCTGAATGGCTACTCAGAAACATTCCATGGTGCCTTGGAAGTCGGCGAGCACAGTGATGATCCCTTGTGGTCCTGGCATCTTCAATATCATGTATGAATGGTGCAGAATGGCCATGAAATTCGCCAATCCTGGCCTGTCGATGATGGCATTGTATCCGCAGTCGAAGCTTGCCACCTCAAACCTTAGGAACTCGGTTCTGTAGTTTTCCGGAGTTCCAAAGGTAACATGCATGTAGATGTGTCCAAGCGGGTATTCTCATTCGGTCGGCACAATGCCGAAGAAAGGAGTGTCCGACTCATGGAGCTCTTTGAGTACAACTCCCAAGCCTAAGAGTGTTCGGGGAAATGTGACGTTGATGCTGCTTCCCGCGTCCACCAATACTTTCTTTACCCTGCTCTCTCGGATCACTGGATCGATGAGGAGCGGGTACTTGCCCGGATGATCTAAGTTGAGCCATTGATCCGCTCAGGTAAAGGTGATCGGCTGTTCTCACCACCGATAGGGGGTGGGAGCACTGGTGGTTGCCATCAGTATCTGTCGGTCGTTGAGCTTCTGTTGCCTTTTGTTTTGTTGCGACTCGTCTCCTCCGAAGATGATGTTGACCTCTCCGTCAACGCGTAGAAATGCTCCACCTCCTCCCTCTTCCTGCTGCTGAGGTCGTCGAGGTTCACTGGGCCCTCCTCGCGGTGGGGGAGGTGGTAGAGGTTGGAAGGGTTGGCCATTCCCGATGGAATGCTTGAAGTCTCTGTAGTTCCACAAGGTGTGGCGCATATCCTTGTGATACAGGAACTGGGCATCGAGGATGTCATCCAGTGTCCGCTCGCCTCAGCGAGGCGCACCTCGGGCACGAGAGATGGGTGGTCCAGCGGCATGGACCTCTTCACGAGGCCCCTTCTCCCAGTGCTTGTCGGTCTGCTGGTTTGCATCACGCCGTGGTGCAGATGGGGCAGGCTTCGCTCCCCCGATGAGGTCCTAAGCCCATTCGTCGGCGGTGATGTAGAGGTCTGCCTCCTTGAATAGCTGCTCGGAAGTGGTTGGCACCTTTTGCAGTATGGCTCAGACGAAGGCCGAGTCATTGGATCCCCGGTAGAAGTCCTCGATCACTGCTGCTTCGGCGACCTCGTGGATGCGATTTCTCATGTTCTGAAACCTCTTGAGGTACGACCGAAGAGTCTCATCCCCTCGGCGCCTGATAGATTTAAGGTCCCACAGCTGTGTCGTCTTGTCGTAGAGGGATTGGAAGTTGGCGATAAAACACCGACTGAAGTCGCTCCAATTGTTGATGTAGTGTCGCAGTAGATGTCGCAGCCATTGCAATGCGTCTTGCCCGAGGATGATGGGTAAATACGCAGTCATCACATCTTCAGTTGCCCCAGCGACCCGGGCAGTGGTTGTATAGATGGCCAACCAGCCTCCCGGGTCCTGCTTAGGCTCGTATTTGTCGACGTTGGAGACCTTGAAGTTTGGGGGCCATTGAATGGCCCTAAGACACGAGTGAGCGTAGATACCCCACACGTGTCTTCCTGTCGATGACTGTGGTGCTGGTCCCGAGGAGGGGAGTTGCCGATGTGCTATCTCGACCGTCCCCGGGTTGTGCCACCAGTTGAAGCCGTTGCTGACTCAACTCTAGTGGCTTGACTTCGTGCTGGGACGCCATGATCTCGATCGTACTCCTCTCGGTGTCGTATCTCATTCTCATGTCGACGTTCGCGTGAAGCGTTGATGGAGCTTCGCATCCCGCCGACTGTTGATGGCGTGTCGTAGATCGCTCGGGGGATGAGCGAGGGGTAGAAGATGATTAGCTACCCGAGTGAACAGTCGTCGATAGCCTTCAGCGTCTGCAGTCCGGGGGAGGCCATCGGCTATCTGAGCCAATACTCCACCGACCTCACTCGGTGTGTTCATGGCACGGGCGAAGTCAGGGTTTAGGTTTCGCGTGAAGAGAGGGTTCTCTCGGCGTTGCCTCGCATCTTGCTCAGCTTGCTCTTGAGCCTGCCGACGATCACGTCGGCGATAGTTCCTCCTCTCTCTGAAGACTCGTTTGTCAGGAGTTTCTCCCACCTCCAAAATTTCTTCTCGGGATACAGGTTGTGCCGAGTCCCGTTCCCCTTCTTCGTGATGTCGCTGAATATTTCAGCGTCGGTTCCTCCGTTGGCGAGCTTCTCGCTGAGGAGGTTCTTCACCAGGCATGGTTGGCTCGTCATCAAAGATGGGAGATGATTCCACTCTTCCCCCGATGAAGAGGACATCGGGGTAGAAAGGAGTTGCTGTGGTGACAAGCTTCTTTCTGTCCTCCTTTGAGGGCAAAGGCGCCAGAAGAGCAGCTTGATGGGCCTCTATCCTGTTTTCTTCTTTCATCCTCGTAATCTGTGTCCACTCTTCCACGGACAAGGTGGACAACAGGGTTCTTCGGGTAAATGAATTCTCTGCTCCTGACTTGCAGGAGGTAGTCTTTGCCCGGGGCGCTGGAGGTTGTGCTATTTGCTGCCTCGTTCCGGCTTTTTCGGAGATTTTCGAGGAAGGCTTCTTCTTCGGTGGATCCGCTATACGATGAAGAATTCCTTCTTCGTCTGCCACGGACGAGATGGTCCCGAAGCAGAACACGGATCCAGGGCGGAGAGCAATCTTGTGTTGGAAAATGATGGCCATTGAGCTAGCTTGGATCAGCGACAGACCCCCTATCTAGTGCTCCAGCTGTCGGTGTTTGGGACCCGACTGTGCACCTGGGGTTACCCCTCGAGGTGCTTTTGGGTAGGACGGTGTTGCTGACTGTAGCTCGATGGTTCGTGCTAGGCATACGAGAAACGATAGACAATTTTCTATAGGTTCAGGCCGCTTGGAGAGGCGTAATACCCTACTTCCTGGTGTGGATCTTTATGTGGTGGGTTACAAGGGGATTCTCTAGTATGAAGGATGCTAGAGAATGTAGTAGATGGTTGATGGATGACATGTCTTTTGATGGGGTGCCCTTTGGGCCTTTTTTCCGACCATGGGGCATTTACATATGTGTACGATAATGTTGCATGCCTAAGTAATAGTGAACCGACCGAACTTATCTTCCTACAATCTTGCTGACTTAATCTCACTCAGTTCCGATGCCCAGGGTGGTCGCGCGGGAGAATCAGATCAGAGCTTCGGATAACGCTCAAAACCCCGTGAACCGCCTTGGCCTACGCTTGTTCATTCCTTGCGTCGGCCCATTCTGCCAGCAGTTCCCCCTGGCCCACGAAGGGATGGCCTTGCGAGATAGTAAGCCCAAAACCGTTTGTGAGGCCTTCTAACCTTCTAGTGGACCTAGGGGATATCTGTCCCCCCACACAAGACCCACATATTGAGGAGTTCGATTCGATCTAGGTGGCGTCTCCCAGTTGACTTTCTAGCGCCAAGGATGGAATTTAGTTCGATCTATATTTATATTTTATTTTGTAAGACTTCTGCTATGTAATAAGTACTCTGATTATACTGTGACATTTATCTCTATACACTATGTTATTGTATGAGTTGTCTTCTTTGGCGCATATATGAGATGCACCCGACTTTGTCCCTTAAAACCGGGTGTGACAGATGTGGTATTAGAGGAATGTTGATTGTAGGACAAAACCTAGATAGAAATGGACAAAACCATTATCTACTTACCTTACTCTGATTCTTTCTATACTTATCTTGATCCTGTCTCACCTTCCACTGTTCTACTCTGATTAACCTTACCTTTGCTACTCTGATTCTTTTCGAAACTTTTCTTAATCTTTTCTCATCTATTTCCGCCTTACTCTGATTAATCTTACATTTTCCTTCTAAAGACAAATGTGGATTTCACACTTTGAAATCATGTGCCTAAAGTGTCCTTTAGCAATAGGAGACCTACTCTTAGGAACAAAAACAAAACTATTTTTATAGGTATCTATACGCTTGAGTGCTTGTTCTTATGATACTTGTTTGATGTGGATCCTTGATTGAGTGTGATTAGTCGTGGAGTAGTGTCCACAATTACATCTGCATATACGTATAGATATAAATAAATAAAATTCATGAGATAACTAAACAACTTATATTATCCTCCATTAAAGTATATCTATTTCATATAGATACCTCTTATCTTAAAAAGATTCTATTATCTTAATAGATCCATCTCATCTCAAAAGATTCTATCTTAGAGATTCATCTTATCTTGAAAATATTTTTATCTTATCCTATTAGATCTAACAATCTCAAAAGATTCTACCTTATTCTTAGAGACTCATCTTGTCCTAATAAGCATACTTATCCCCACCACTTTGCTTATTTCATAATGGTGTAACAAACACGATCTATTCCAAAATAAATTAAGTAGATTTTATCCAATCTAATCTGATTGCACCAATTCCAATCTGATCATATCCAATCTGATCAGATCTAACCTAGTGGACAAACATGTTAGATAATACTGGTAAAATAAAATTGGATATTATTATAAATAGGTTTAATCTAAATTGGAGTCTTAGTCCAACCTGGCCTTATGCAACTACCTTAACCACCCGATAGTTGCATAACCCCTCTGTCTTAAACCGATAGAGATTCTGATCTACCCACACCATATAATCCATCTTATCTCGAAAGATTTGAATGTATCCAAATAATATTTATTCTACTCTAATAGATCTATATAACTTAAACTAGTCTAATCTAGTTATATCTAATCTAATCTAGACCCTACCCAATCTAATATGGTCTAATCTATGTTACAAGTATTAATTGAACCATATTCTAATAAATGGGTTTTAAACCTAAACGGGTGTTTTAGACCAACTCATCCGTGAAACCACGACTTAGCCTATGATATAGGTTGCCCAACCCATTTATCCTAAAAGCAAAGTAAAACTATGATTAACCTAACTAACCCATATGCTCGAAATTATTATCTTAACTCAGTTAATGGCATCTAACACCACAACTGATGATCCATCAATCAGCTCCAAGAAGAAAGTGAACCTCGATAATGAAGAATATGAGTAGAAATAGATCTTTAGATGAATCAAGATCCACCACCCAGAATAAAAGTCTCGCTTATCTAACTTTCTTCTGTCCCCAAATCTTCTCTACACTCATCAAATAGCTAAAACATGATATACCCTTGTTTCCTATGCCACACTTGTTAATGGCATAAAAAATATAGGTGCATAAAAATATATACTAGTTGGAAGTCCACTGAAAAAAAAATATACTAGAATTTCATAAAGACGAAGTCAGCTTGATATGATCCACTAAATGGTATTCATAAATAGAATTATAGAGTCTAATGAGAGTCACTTAACAAGTGAGCACTAGTGAAATAAACTAGATCCTACTCCTATAAACCTTGTTCTCCCCTCATGCACTTAAACCTAAATTAGTGCATTAGACTAACTCAACCATGAGCATAAGAGTTAACCAACCTTAGAGTCATGATAGATTGTATAATCTATCTATTCCCACCTAACATCAAACAAACTTTTAACTTACATCATGTGGACTATCTCATCTACAAATTCTATCCTACCTTTGGATATTCACCTTATACGACTAGTTACCCCAATCTGGACATAAAACAAATATTAAGCCCTGCTAAAGAATCATCAGATCATAACCAGTCATTGGCCTATTCGTCTGCCTGCCAAATAATTTTCCTTGCAAAATTATATTACCATATGCTTCTAACTTCGATGGTCAATACCAGGAAAGAAAGATTATCAGACAACAGCAAACAGAAATGAATCCTCCAAATCCTCCACCGGTTGGAATCGATCAAGTGGTTGCCGCCCAAATGCTTGTAATACAACTAATGGCAGATATGGTTACCGAAATGCAAAATCAAATAAGACAAGAACACGAGGAAATACGTCAGGACCGGTTGGAGATACGCCAAGAAATAAGGCAAGCACGGTTGAAGAGACAACGACAACAACAACCACTAACTCCACCACCACCACCAAGCTACATAAACATATATATACGTTACTACTATTTGTAAGATCTAAATGTTACCTTAGTTAGTAGCTAGTATGTTACTATATTGAGAATAATAATAAGGTCTAATTGACCCCATGTGTTGCTAATAAAGTATGCATCATGCTATGATTTTTGTGGGTACATATGTTCTGAGATGACATAGTTATGCACCCTTTTCTTATAAATCTCGAGGATGAGATTTCTGTTAAGGGGGGTAGTATTTGTAAGGCCCAAAATTGGTGGAAAAAAATTAAAATTAAATTATTATCAATGGTAATAAAATAAATATATGAAGAAATAATATAGTAAAACTCTGACTTCTCAACTTATACTTGAGCAATGAATGTTGAAGACTGAATTTTAAAAACCAAGAACTATTTTAGGAAAGAAGTAATAGAAAAGTTTTCTATTTAACTAAATGATTAAACATATCATTAAATGACACCATAAGCATTTATTTACAAGAATATATTTTCCTGCCACTAATATTTGAAATTGGTACACTTTTGATCAATAGTGAATCTCATAACAAAAAATTTAAATTCAAAATTGAATTCTAAAAACAAAGAGGTAAGGAAGAGATATCATGCAATACCAAATAAATTTAAAAATAAATACTTTTTCATATTTTGGTATAATAAGTGGGACATTTAGTCTGAGTACACAAATGCCACAAAGTTGAATTTATATTGAGGTGTTGAATTCGAAACTCAAAATGAGGAAAATAAAACATAAAATGAAAATAATAAAAAAAGAAAACTTACCTGGCCTCGGTAATTCATTCCGGCCCATTTAACCTCGCCCTCACATCCGCACAGCCCACTAGCGTAACACAGCCGCGCGAGCCGACCTGGGCGCAACTGGCATACCGGGCCCGCCCGCCATCCACTCATCCACGCTGCGTCATTCACTTCCAGGTGGGACCCTCGGGTCTTCTTCCTCAGTCGCACTCGTAGTCTTCAACAGACGCACGCACTGCCCGTACCTGACGCTAGAGATTTCGCTTCCATCTCAACCACTCTCCGGTATTCTAGCTCGGAGATCGCCATGGGGTTATAAAATTTCGAGCGTCGTGGATTCCTCGTCCTCCCAACCCTGGGCGTCGAGCTCAACATCGGAGTGAAGCGCCGCCAGGTGAGACTGCCGCCATACCCGCACGCGCAAATCCCACCGACGAACTCACTCGGCAAACTTTTCCCTGTCCCTGCACAAGAAGATCACCGTCCCCGCTCAAGCCGTCATCAAATCACGTGTAGGTGTGCCCCTCAACCGAATTCGGTGGATCTGTGTGCTTCGCCGTGCACCGGAATCGACCAGGCCATCGTGTCCTCAGATTACCACCGACACCGGTGGTGATTAGGGCCGATGGTGTGTGTGCCACCTCGTGGGACATGATCCTACGATCAATCGAGCGTGTGCGGCGGTGGTCGGTGGGCAATTCCACGCCGGAGTTTGAGCGTCGTCGCGAATCCGCCTTACCACGTGGACTGTGGCTTCCTCGCCATCATCTCTGGTGAGAAATCCTTTCGACCACCTCGCCTTGTTCCTACCTTCGCGTAGCACATTCCGGGGAAGGAGATTTCTGCCTAAAACGCGGGATTGACTCGGCACCGGTAATGCCGCCACCGCGTATGCACAGCGTCGTCGTGGCTCGACCCTGGGGAGGTAGGCGCCCTCTGGACCGTCCATTCCGGGTTGGGTGGCTGTGATTAGATCTTGGTGTGGGTGCGCTGCCGCCGTCGATTTGGTAGCGGACGGGCATGATCAGGCCATCGGGTACCCCTTCGGTATATTAAATCCGGATCCTTGATCCATCAATGAGCGATCGAGATCAAACAACCGCATCATTTCAGCCACATTAGATCCAAACCGTAGGATGTCTGGTGGATGGCTAGGATTAGATCTATTAATACCGCTTTGGCACTTTAAACCTAGGCCGTAGATCTTAGATCTAAGGGCTAGCAGCGCTTAAGGATTCAGATCTAATCTGATCTGTTGATTTAGAATCCAACGGCTAGGTTTATCCTATACCCTTTCGCTCGGGTATTTTTTCATATGAGACCCTAGAGTTCCACTGAATCAACCCGCCATCCCCTCGGGGTGTTCGGAGTCTAAATACCTTCCGCTTTAGTCCCTGGATTTCTTGTTAATTGTGCGCGCAGCGCAGACAGTGAGGAAAAATTTATAAAATCATTTAGAAATTGATTTTTAGTGTAAAAATAAAGGCTAGAACTTGTTTAATTTGTAAAAAATGCACACTTAGTCCAAATTGACCCATTCCAATTTCTATAATTTTTTAATATTATTGTACATCACCTAGTGTCTATGTTTTGACATGAAAAACATATTAAAATTTATCCCTTAATTAATCTTGTATCAAATACATGCAACCTTCGGAAATTCACAACTCACAATCCGCAACTCCGATTTGATCCGTTCCAGTTGTGATAGCCTTGTTTAAATATTTACTATGCAAGAACAACATTTATTATACCATGTCTCAATCTTTTCTAATTAGATCTTTATCTAATTTATGTGGGTTAGTCTTGTTAATCTACTTATCATTATAATCTACTAGAAGATGATCTATGGTCAATTTATGACAAAAATTAAAGTTGAGATAATTATTTATATAATAACCTCTCATATGATTTATATTAACCAATTTATGATATAGTTTAATATTTTAATCACATAAATCCTCCTTAAAATCATAACTCCTTAACCGTAACTCCGATCTTAGTAGTTCTCGATCCCACGATCTCGATGCAATGTGTAGATTATTATTATTCAGTTTGTACTTATGTTTGGTGTGATGTTAATTTTGAATATACCATGTTAGTTTGTATTGCTACCACTAGCAGCGAGGTCACAAGGATCTGAAGAATCACCCTGGTAACTGGATTCTCATGTGCCAGGCAAGTTGTGCCCTTGATCCACTTTTGTTACCCAATAATGTTCTTTATTATCACCTATTCATGCATAGGTTTAATTTTGATGGGACCCAATAGGTCAGCCTAGACTAGTTATCCTTTTTACCTTGTTTATCCCTGAATCAATTGGGTAGCTATGCTATTGCTTTATATGGTTTTGGGATAATATTTCATTACATCCATGTTCCAATTATTCTGTTATGTTATTTATGTTCATGATAAGATCATTATGTTAATTGGAACATGGAGCGACCACCCGGGAAAACAGTGCTACCACAAGGGTTTAATGGGACGCCCTTGGCTGATTAACTAGGAAAGCTAGTGGATGACTACCTTACCAGAAAGGGGCAAGGGCAGTAGGGGAGTGGTCAGTGTAGGGAGGTCGTTGGGTTGATTTTGCTACGATGGCGGTCAGGAGAGGGATTCCTGCACTGGAGCTTCCTATAAACTGTAGCGGGTTTTCTGAAGCTAGTGGAACTTTGTAAAGGCCTCATAGTGTTACCCTGCCTCGCTTTCTTGGTAGAGGTGTATGAGATTCATGATCCCTTGGCAGATGGGTAACATGGCTTGTGAGTAAAGATGTGCAACCTCTGCAAAGTGTAAAACTAGTATACTAGCCGTGCTCACGGTCATGAGCAGCTCGGACCCTCAAATGATTAATCTATGGAATTAAAACTCAATTTGTCATTTGCATTTGCATGGGATTATTTATTAATTTTGTTTTGTTATTTATTATGGTTTGGTATTTACTTACATTTAGTAACTACTAATTTTTTTTGACCAACTTATTAAAAGCAATGCTCAGCTTTAACCCCTATTGTTGATCAGCTTTACACATCACATGAACTCCCACCTTTGGTGAGTTCATGCCACATTATTCCCCACAACTTGTTGAGCGATGAACATGTGTGAGCTCACCCTTGCTGTCTCACACCCCCACAGGAGTAGAACAGGTGGTTCAAGAGGAGCCACATATCGAGGAGTTCGATTCGATCTAGGTGGCGTCTCCCAGTTGACTTTCTAGCGCTAAGGATGGACTTTAGTTCGATCTATATTTATATTTTATTTTGTAAGACTTCTGCTATGTAATAAGTACTCTGATTATATTGTGACATTTATCTCTATACACTCTGTTATTGTATATGTTGTCTTCTTTGGCGCATATATGAGATGCACTCGGCTTTGTCCCTTAAGACTAGGTGTGACATCTATGGACTTGGATCCAGGGAGGATACCTTGTCCATGAGACGAGAAAAGGAATTAAGGATTAATGTGTGGATACCTTAGTCAAGCGTTTGAATGTACTAAGTACATGTTGGGAAATATGGTAACCGGTAAACCTAGTACCTAAGTGAAGCCGGGCGCGGACTTTACCCCTCACGCGTCCTGAGACTGGGTCTCCCATGCTAGCTATGGTCGGTACAAGTGCGGTCACTGCACAGCGGCAGCCGAGGTCAGTGGAGCATTGTATGCCAAGGCGGTGAGGCCTGGCCGTGAACGGGGAATCGATGGGGACGGTTGATGTGTGTGGGGACTGAGTGCCCCTACATGTCGTGTGTTTAGGTGTACCTTGCAAGGTTAAAACTTGATTCGAATCGTCTGCTTCTCGCAGCTAATGAGACTACTTGACCCCTTGTACTACATTGAGTAAGAAGTGAAATGAGGATTTACATGAGATAACATGTTGATTGTATTAAATGATTGTTACCATGTATGCTTAGAAAGAGCAAACTTAGCTAAAATAATGATACTAGAATTGGAAAGGCTAAAAATTGATTTTAGACTTTGCTAGTGCTATTGGCAAATCAAACCCCTCAGCCAAACAACTGCATGGTCTAGAGGTAGAGGAGTAGATTCCTCACACCGGTTAAGTCTAGCTGAGTATTAGTATACTCAGCCTTGCTTGTGGCATAATTTTTGCAGGTACGCTCCAGGATATGGTTGATGGTGTGACTTGGCCTACCACCCTGCCACCGGGTTGGACGGTCGAGTGGGATGCTGCTCCAACAGGAGAGGAGCAGGAGGAGTAGTGGGCTAGACCAGGCCCTATTCCTCATCATTCGACGATATCGGTTATCCGCTGCAATTTATCTTATGAACTTATTTTCGTTACTTGAAAAACTCTGATTTATGTAATAACTCCAGTACTTTAATTTGAGGTTTCCTGTTTTATTGTATTTCTTCTGTGACTCACCTTCGAGTGTGCTTGTGTTATTTGATCCTGGATAAGTGGCTTTATTAGACTAGATCTGAGGGACTGACAGGTTATTCCGATTTAAGTGTGTTGCAACCTCTGAGGCTTGACTGGGACACTTAAGCCAGAGTAATTCAGACGGTTCTGCCACAGCTGGTATCGGAGCAAATACCACCACAAAGAGAGCAATAAACCATGAATACCAACTTTCAAAAATCTAAAACTTGCTTAGAAACCAGTATTTGAATTGCCAGGACTAGAACGCTAGACCTAGGACGAAAGGCCTTAGGAATAGTGGGAGAAATAGGTGGCTAATTAAGTAGGCCCTCTAGGCCAGTCTTAGGATTTAAAGGATGCCCTAAGAGCACCCTTTTATTCGGAGAGGAGACGTTATTTTCAGCATGCATGCATTATAAAACTAAAAGGATTAGAAACTAAAGAAGTAAACATTGAGCTAACTCGCTTCCTTTTGAACCACCCAGGCTCTTTTTATTTTCTTTCTTCCACCATAATCTTTACATTTGATACTCTTCCACAGATGACTTCACACACACCCCCGCCAGTGGAGGAGACACTCGTTTCAGTTCCGATTTCCTTTCTCACGAGGGTTTTCCTTCCATCTTGTGGGAAGTGCTCAACTCCGCCGGTTACCCTATGCCCCTTTGTACATAGTGCAGCTGTACGAGGAGCATCGGGTACCACGTTGCCAAGTCTGGCTGACTCTGGAGGCTCATCCCCTTCACCCAGGATGGCGTTCCCTTGACTCCGAGACGATTCGATTCAGGACGGACGACACCACCAAAGCGGTAGCTATGAAGACCCTGACGACTTTCTGTGGCTACCATCCCCTGGAGATGGTGATGCACCCCTTGGGACTCTTTCCCGCTGAGAAGAAGGACAACACCATGTGGTGCAACCGTGTAAGCCATGTGAAGGACGTATGGGCAATGTATCCTGACTTGGTTGGGAGGATCACCGTTCAGTGCATGAGTGCGCTGTACCACCTTTAGGCCCTGCAGAGCGACGCTATGGCACATCTTGCTAACCTCGCTCAAACCACCAAGCTCACCCTTGAAAGCTGAGAAAACTTCGTGGTTGACTTGTCCTCATAGTTGGTGGAGAAGAATCTATAGGTGGAACGGTTGAGCCAGCGCATCACTACCCTGGAGCAGCAGGTGGAAATCCGGGACAACACTATCGATATCCTGGAAAACCAGCTCCATGATGTGCAGTAGGAACTTGAGGAAGCTAATGACCACCTGGACATGCACCACCTAGAGATGGAGGCCAATGAGGTCGGAAGCGAGGGAGAAGAGGATCCCAAGGAGTTAGGACCAGCCCCTGGTGCTAATGTGACTGCCTCCGTGATGCTCCTTCACCCGTATCCAGTGTCGCTTCCACTACTCAGGGTTGATGAGTCGTTTTGACGCTTTAGGAGGATAGAAACCTATGCGAGCTTAGTTAATGACAGATTTTGAACTAGGCTTACGAATACTCTCCCCTAACTGATGTAACCCATGAGAATTTTTGAGATCAGTGGAATGTTTGTAACCGTGTTATCCTCGTTCAAACTTAATGTTATGATTATGACAATTTCTTTCCGTATGAGAAAAAAAAGTATTGTTTGAAATTGTGAATTGGGATAATAATGGCGACAATCTCTGTTTTCAGATGGCAGCTAGGCAGCGTCGCAGGCATAACGAGCAAGTTCCCCCGCTGCCTCCCCTAGCTCCCACGGTGCAGGAGTTGATGGCTCAGCAGAACGAGATTCTGCGACGGCTCTTACAGCGCCAGCCCCACCCTCAGCAACACGGCGGAGGCCAACCACAGCGACCTCCGGCCGCGGCAACCTACCAGGAGTTCCTGAGTACGCAGCTGCCCTTGTTCACCAAGGCAAAGGATCCGTTTGACGCTGACGTGTGGTTACGCGTCATGGAGTCCAAATTTCCCCTCCTCACGGGAGACTGCCCTGATGACACCAAGGCTCGCTTCGCCTCGCAGTAGCTTCGCGGACCTGCTCGGACTTGGTGGGACCATTTCTATGGCATGCTACCTGCTGGTCATAAAGTTTCTTGGGAGGAATTCAAGACTGCTTTCAGAGGACACCACATCCCAGCTGGAATTCTTGATCGCAACTTGAATGAATTTCTGGCACTAAATCAAGGAACTCGCACGGTACTGCAGTATGCTCAGGCCTTCAACGACTATGCCAGTACGCAGGGTATCATGCTGATTCCGATGAGAAGAAGAGAGACCACTTCCACAGGGGTCTCAACACCAAGCTGCATGAGCATCTCAACACTGTTTGGGCTGATAGCTTCAATGAGTTGGTCAACCTGGCCATCTCATAGGAGGATTGTATTGTAGCTCACCGGGCAGAGAAGAAGAGGAATACACCAATGTCAGCACCCTCCGCTCAAACCCAGACATTAAGGATTCTTTCCAACAATCAGAGCAGAGGATTTTAGCAGCAAACAGGCAAATGGGTGATTAGGCCACCTCAGCAGGAGCCGCCACCACCCAACCGTTTTCCAGCTCCCGCTCCAAGGAACAACCAACCTCCACAGCAACAACAGTTCCGTCAGGGAAATGGGAACAAGTGCTTCACTTGTGGCAATGTGGGCCATTATGCCAAGAATTGCCCAAGGAAATCAGCAGAGGCAGATACCAGCACCGAATCAAGACAAGGGAAGAAAGCAGAAGGTGCAAGTCAGGCAAGGGAAGCTCAACTTCACTACTCTGGAGGAGTTACCTGAAGGAGCCCCCATCATGACTGGTATCTTTTCAGTTTTTAATCAACCTGCTTTAATTCTGTTTGATTCTGGTGCATCTCATAGCTTCATTAGCCAGAAGTTCAGTGCTAAGTGTCAATTGCCTTTCTATCTTACCTGAGGGTCTTTTTTGATCGCAACGCCAGGAGGCAAGGTTGCATCAAACCAATTAAATCAAAGTGTGCCTATTCGGCTGGGAAGCCACATTGACAAGACCACCCTCCTTATTCTAGGATTGGAAAATGTGGACATTATTTTGGGAGCCAATTGGATGACCCGACACCAAGTGGTGCTAGATGTAGCCAGTCGCATCGTTGAAATTAAATCCCCAATCTATGGGAGCTTCACCTTAATACTGCCCAACCAAGATTCTCCTCGATCATGTGCTTTTGCTATGATAGAGTGTAAGACCCAAAATTAGTAGAAAAAAAAATATAAATAAAGTATCATAATGCTTTGGAAATAAGGGAATAAGAAAGATGGGAAAAGAATTTTTCTTTTAAAAGAAACCATTTATACATCCCATGAAATAAATCACAAGGAGAATAAAACTTAAATTAGTAATATTAAAATAGTATGGTTCATATTCACCTTTGGGTTTCAATTGATACATTTGAAAAATCTGAAAACAAATAGAAGTATAAATTTGAATTTGGAATAAGGAATAGAAAATGAATGGGAAGGCAAGAATATATAATTATTAAAAATAAATAAGTAATCCAAACAGTAAAGTCTAAATTTCCTTCGGAATTATGTTTGGTTTTAGGAATCTGAAATTCAAAATAAAATTTGAATTTGGTTTTGAATATTTAAAATTGAATTTGGAAACAAAACAGAAAACATATAAAAGAAAAAGAAAGTAAAAAGGGAAAAACGTACCTGGGCCAAATCTGCTTGATTCGGCCCACCAGGAATGTATACCGCGCTGGCCCAGCTGAATTTTGGTGCCGACATGTGGGCCACTTCCGTCAGTCGCTCCCCCGCGCCTGCGTATTCCCTCTCTCGCTGACGTCGCGGGGCCCCCACTTCAGCCTCTCAGCTCATGCGCCGTTTCTGGTTTGTGGGACCGGGCTGTCGGATTCTCCCTCCCGCGCGCCGCCGTGTTCGTTGCGATGCGTCCGGCCGAGATCACCGGAATTCCCAACCAAACCCCAAAATCTAATCACAACAAACTTGCCGGATTTGACATCATCGGTGCATAAAAGGGTAACCCCCCCCTCCCTGCTAAACATCGGATCGGGCTCGGTTTGCCGTTTACAGCAGCTTTGTGCCGCCACCTGGGATCTCTGTCGTCGGGGCCGATTGAAGTGCACTTTGGGGACCTTAGGTGCGCACGGGACCTCTGGTGGTTGGCTGCTACTCGACCGGACTGGTGGTGCGGTCGGTGCTCCGGAATTTCTCATCGGAGCCGGATCTCCGCCGTGCAACGAAGACAGAGAAAAGCACTGCGCAATCCATCGGTGAGTCCACTCCATCATGCTCGCCTGGTTCGCCGCTATGTTTAGCATCATTTGGAACGGAGTTTTGCGTCTGGGGGTCGGATTGGGCCAGCTCCGGCCAAGCTTCATCGCGAATCCAGGGCGGCGCCGCCGCGTGTCTGGTAGAGGAAGAAGAAACCGCCTGGGCCGTTGGATCTTATTCAACGGTCACGATTAGATCGGGGGCGTACCCCTTCGTGGCTTTGATCCGGGCCGTCGATCACCGATCCATCGGTCCACGGGTTATACCGCTTCATATGTGATGAAGATCTAATCTGAACCCTCGGATTATAATCCAACGACTCTAGTTTCCCCGTACCCCTTCGCCGAGGCAAACTTTCTAAAGAGCCCCTCGGTTTTCACATAATAAACCCGCCGTCCATGCGCACTGTTGACTGAGTCTCGGGAATCTTGAGCCGAGAACCCTGTGCTTCCCAGTAAGTGAGGCCCAGTCCAGTGATCGTTTAAATTAAATAAATGAAATAGAAAATGGATTTTTAATAGGAAAATATATGCTAGAACTTGTTTAAATCATAGAAAATCCATTTTTAGTCCAAATTAATCCATTCCACTTTCTAAAATTTTGTAATTTTATTCTCTACCACCTTGAGCCTCTGTTTTGTCATGAAAACAATTAGAAATTTAATCTCTCACTTAATCCATTTTAAACACATAAAACCTTTGAAAATTCATAACTTAAAATCTATAACTCCAAAATTAATGATTCTTGTTCCTATGATCTTATTTTAATATGTATATTATTAATATGTATTTTGTTTGGTGTAATGTTAATTTTGCCTATACAATGTTTGTTTGTATTGCTACGACTAGAGCGAGGTCACGTGTCATCTGAGGAGCAAGTTGGTACCTGGAATCTCAAGTCCCAGGCAAGTTGTGCCCTTGATCACTTTCTTTATACCCAGTCATGTTCTGATTAATCATAATGATCTGCATAGGTTAATTTTGATGGGACCCAATAGGTTACCCTAGTTTGACTATCTTTATACCTTGTTCACCACTGAATCTTTGGGTAGTACTTGCTATCGCTTTATGTGGTTTTGGGTATAGAGATACACATTACTATTCGTGATTACACATTTGTTATCAGTTGTTATTTACTGTTCATGTTAAGATCATTATGTTAATTGGAATATGGAGAACCACCCGGGAAAACAGTGCTACCACAAGGGTGGAATGGGACGCCCTTGGCCGATTAATTAGGAAAGCTAGTGGAAGACTACCTTACCCGAAAGGGGCAAGGGCAGTAGGGGAGTGGTCAGTGTAGGGAGGCCCTCGGGAGGATTTTGCTGCGATGGCGGTCCTGCAAGGGATTCCTGCACTGGAACTTCCTATAAACTGTAGCGGGTTTTCTGAAGCTAGTGGAACTTTGTAAAGGCCTCGTAGTGTTACCCTGCCTCGCCTCCTCGGTAGAGGTGTATGGGATTGGCCGTCTCTTGGCAGATGGGTAACATGACTTGTGGGTAAAGATGCGCAACCTCTGCAAAGTGTAAAACTGGTATACTAGCCGTGCTCACGGTCATGAGCAGCTCGGACACTCACATGATTAAATTATGGAACTAAATTCAATTTGTCATATGCATTGCATCGCAGGTGATGTTGTTACTTTTGTTCTATTACTTAATTGGGTTTGGTATTTACTTATACTTAGTAACTGCTAATAAAATTTTGACCAACTTTAAAAGCAATGCTCAGCTTCAACCATCTTCTTTGGTAAGCCTTACACTTCACGTGAGCTCCCACCTTTGGCGAGTTCATGCACATTATTCCCCACAACTTGTTGAGCGATGAACGTATGTGAGCTCACTCTTGCTGTCTCACACCCCCCACAGGTCAAGAACAGGTACCGCAGGATGAAGCGCATGGAGGATGCTGCGATGTGTTCGTGAGAGGTCTAGGTCGTCGTCTCCCAGTCAACTTTGGGTTGCTGGACCTTTTGTCTCCTTACAATGTAATTATTTATTTTGTATAGAACTCCTGTTATATATAAAGATGTGACATTCGATCCTGTGCCACTATACATCATATGTGTGAGACTTGGTCCCAGCACACCTGGTGTTTATGTTTACGCCCGGGTTTTGGACCCCTAAAATCCGGGTGTTACAGAAGTGGTATCAGAGGAATGTTGACTGTAGGACGAAACCTAGATAGAACTGGACAACCCTTGTCTACTTACCTCTGCTACTCTGATTCTTTTCTAAGCTTATCTTAATCTTTTTCTCATCTATTTCCGCTTCACTCTGATCATTCTTATCTCTTCTTTCTAAAGACAAATGTGGATTTCACACTCTGAAATCCTGTGCCTAAAGTGACCTTTAGGAATAGGAGACCTACTCTCAGGAACAAAAACAAAACTATTTCTATGGTTGTCTATGCACTTGAATGTTTGTTCTTATGATATCTGTCTGATTTGGATCTTTGTTTGAGTGTGATGGGTTGTGGAGTAATGTCCACAATTACATCTGCATAGGCTTAAATAGAATTCATAAGAAAACTAAGCAATTTAGATTATCCTCCATTAAAATGTATCTATCTCATAGAGATCCCTCTAATCTTAAAAGACTCTCCCATATCTTAATAGATTCATCGTATCTTATAAGATTCCCTCATATCTTACTAGATCCACCTCATCTTAAAAGGTTCTTCTTACCTTAATAAATTCATCTTATCTTGAAGAGATTCCATCTTATCATAACATATCTAACTAATCTCAAAACATCCTAACATATCTACCCTATAGGACCTATCTAACCTAAACTAGTTTAACCTAGTCATATCCAATCTAATCTAGATCTTATCTTGCCTAATGTGACCTGATATAGTGTGATCTAATGTTATCTAACTTAATGTGGTCCACTTAAACAGATTAATGACACTAGTAGAAGAGATTAGACCCCACTAGCCATGTATTAACTTAACTTAGCACATTGGATCAACTCAACCATGAGCTAACCCAACTCATAGAGCCATGATGAATGGTATAACCTTTCTATTCCCACCTAACAACAAACAAACTTTTAACCTACATCTTGTAGTCTATCTCACCCATATATATCTCTCATCTTGACAGATTCTATCTTACCCTTGGATATTCACCTTATACGATTGGTTACCCCAATCTGGACATAAAACAAAGATTAAGCCCTACTAAAGAATCTTCAGATTATAACCAGCTACTAGCTTATTTATTCCGCTTATTGAATAATTTCCTTTGCAAAACTATTACCATATGCTTCTAACTTTCATGGTCAATACCAGGAAAGGAAAGATTATCACGTAACAGCAAAACAGAAATGAATCCTCCAAATCCTACACCTGTTGAAATCGATCAAGTGGTTGCTGCCCAAAGACTGGTAATACAACAATTAACAGACCTGGTGACCGAGATGCAAAACCAGATAAGACAACAACGCGAGGAAATACGTCAGGTCCGCCAAGAAATAAGGCAAGCACGGTTGGAGAGACAACAACAACAACAACCTCCACTACCACCACCAGCCCCACCAAGCTACATAGATATAAATTATGATGATTTGTAAGATCTAGATGTTACTTTAGTTAGTAGATGATATGATATTATTTTAGAAGTAATAATAAGGTTTATTGACCTTATGTTTTGTGAAAGAATTATGCATCATGCCGATATTTCTTTGATTGTGCATATGTTCCGAGAACAATATGAGTATACATTCCTTCTCTTACAAATCTCGAGGACGAGATTATTTTTAAGGGGGGTAGGATTTGTAAGACCCAAAATTAGTAGAAAAAAAAATATAAATAAAGTATCATAATGCTTTGGAAATAAGGGAATAAGAAAGATGGGAAAAGAATTTTTCTTTTAAAAGAAACCATTTATACATCCCATGAAATAAATCACAAGGAGAATAAAACTTAAATTAGTAATATTAAAATAGTATGGTTCATATTCACCTTTGGGTTTCAATTGATACATTTGAAAAATCTGAAAACAAATAGAAGTATAAATTTGAATTTGGAATAAGGAATAGAAAATGAATGGGAAGGCAAGAATATATAATTATTAAAAATAAATAAGTAATCCAAACAGTAAAGTCTAAATTTCCTTCGGAATTATGTTTGGTTTTAGGAATCTGAAATTCAAAATAAAATTTGAATTTGGTTTTGAATATTTAAAATTGAATTTGGAAACAAAAACAGAAAACATATAAAAGAAAAAGAAAGTAAAAAGGGAAAAACGTACCTGGGCCAAATCTGCTTGATTCGGCCCACCAGGAATGTATACCGCGCTGGCCCAGCTGAATTTTGGTGCCGACATGTGGGCCACTTCCGTCAGTCGCTCCCCCGTGCCTGCGTATTCCCTCTCTCGCTGACGTCGCGGGGCCCCCACTTCAGCCTCTCAGCTCATGCGCCGTTTCTGGTTTGTGGGACCGGGCTGTCGGATTCTCCCTCCCGAACTCCGCGCGCGCCGCCGTGTTCGTTGCGATGCGTCCGGCCGAGATCACCGGAATTCCCAACCAAACCCCAAAATCTAATCACAACAAACTTGCCGGATTTGACATCATCGGTGCATAAAAGGGTAACCCCCCCCTCCCTGCTAAACATCGGATCGGGCTCGGTTTGCCGTTTACAGCAGCTTTGTGCCGCCACCTGGGATCTCTGTCGTCGGGGCCGATTGAAGTGCACTTTGGGGACCTTGGGTGCGCACGGGACCTCTGGTGGTTGGCTGCTACTCGACCGGACTGGTGGTGCGGTCGGTGCTCCGGAATTTCTCATCGGAGCCGGATCTCCGCCGTGCAACGAAGACAGAGAAAAGCACTGCGCAATCCATCGGTGAGTCCACTCCATCATGCTCGCCTGGTTCGCCGCTATGTTTAGCATCATTTGGAACGGAGTTTTGCGTCTGGGGGTCGGATTGGGCTAGCTCCGGCCAAGCTTCATCGCGAATCCAGGGCGGCGCCGCCGCGTGTCTGGTAGAGGAAGAAGAAACCGCCTAGGCTGTTGGATCTTATTCAACGGTCACGATTAGATCGGGGGCGTACCCCTTCGTGGCTTTGATCCGGGTCGTCGATCACCGATCCATCGGTCCACGGGTTATACTGCTTCATATGTGATGAAGATCTAATCTGAACCCTCGGATTATAATCCAACGACTCTGGTTTCCCCGTACCCCTTCGCCGAGGCAAACTTTCTAAAGAGCCCCTCGGTTTTCACATAATAAACCCGCCGTCCATGCGCACTGTTGACTGAGTCTCGGGAATCTTGCGCCGAGAACCCTGTGCTTCCCAGTAAATGAGGCCCAGTCCAGTGATCGTTTAAATTAAATAAATGAAATAGAAAATGGATTTTTAATAGGAAAATATATGCTAGAACTTGTTTAAATCATAGAAAATCCATTTTTAGTCCAAATTAATCCATTCCACTTTCTAAAATTTTGTAATTTTATTCTCTACCACCTTGAGCCTCTGTTTTGTCATGAAAACAATTAGAAATTTAATCTCTCACTTAATCCATTTTAAACACATAAAACCTTTGAAAATTCATAACTTAAAATCTATAACTCCAAAATTAATGATTCCTGTTCCTATGATCTTATTTTAATATGTATATTATTAATATGTATTTTGTTTGGTGTAATGTTAATTTTGCCTATACAATGTTTGTTTGTATTGCTACGACTAGAGCGAGGTCACGTGTCATCTGAGGAGCAAGTTGGTACCTGGAATCTCAAGTCCCAGGCAAGTTGTGCCCTTGATCACTTTCTTTATACCCAGTCATGTTCTGATTAATCATAATGATCTGCATAGGTTAATTTTGATGGGACCCAATAGGTTACCCTAGTTTGACTATCTTTATACCTTGTTCACCACTGAATCTTTGGGTAGTACTTGCTATCGCTTTATGTGGTTTTGGGTATAGAGATACACATTACTATTCGTGATTACACATTTGTTATCAGTTGTTATTTACTGTTCATGTTAAGATCATTATGTTAATTGGAACATGGAGAACCACCCGGGAAAACAGTGCTACCACAAGGGTGGAATGGGACGCCCTTGGCCGATTAATTAGGAAAGCTAGTGGAAGACTACCTTACCCGAAAGGGGCAAGGGCAGTAGGGGAGTGGTCAGTGTAGGGAGGCCCTCGGGAGGATTTTGCTGCGATGGCGGTCCTGCAAGGGATTCCTGCACTAGAACTTCCTATAAACTGTAGCGGGTTTTCTGAAGCTAGTGGAACTTTGTAAAGGCCTCGTAGTGTTACCCTGCCTCGCCTCCTCGGTAGAGGTGTATGGGATTGGCCGTCTCTTGGCAGATGGGTAACATGACTTGTGGGTAAAGATGCGCAACCTCTGCAGAGTGTAAAACTGGTATACTAGCCGTGCTCACGGTCATGAGCAGCTCGGACACTCACATGATTAAATTATGGAACTAAATTCAATTTGTCATATGCATTGCATCGCAGGTGATGTTGTTACTTTTGTTCTATTACTTAATTGGGTTTGGTATTTACTTATACTTAGTAACTGCTAATAAAATTTTGACCAACTTTAAAAGCAATGCTCAGCTTCAACCATCTTCTTTGGTAAGCCTTACACTTCACGTGAGCTCCCACCTTTGGCGAGTTCATGCACATTATTCCCCACAACTTGTTGAGCGATGAACGTATGTGAGCTCACTCTTGCTGTCTCACACCCCCCACAGGTCAAGAACAGGTACCGCAGGATGAAGCGCATGGAGGATGCTGCGATGTGTTCGTGAGAGGTCTAGGTCGTCGTCTCCCAGTCAACTTTGGGTTGCTGGACCTTTTGTCTCCTTACAATGTAATTATTTATTTTGTATAGAACTCCTGTTATATATAAAGATGTGACATTCGATCCTGTGCCACTATACATCATATGTGTGAGACTTGGTCCCAGCACACCTGGTGTTTATGTTTACGCCCGGGTTTTGGACCCCTAAAATCCGGGTGTTACATAGAGTTACCCTTGAAGAAGATTCCAGTGGTCTGTGAGTATGCAGATGTTTTTCCTGATGAATTACCAGGAATGCCACCAGACTGGGATATTGAATTCGCCATCGAGTTGCAACAGAGAACGACACCTATTTCTAAGATACCTTACCGGATGCCACCCGCTGAATTGGCAGAATTGAAGAAGCAATTACAAGAATTGTTGGACAAAGTTTTCATCCACCCAAGTACTTTGCCTTGGGGATGTCCAGCCTTGTTTGTGAAAAAGAAAGATGAAAGCTTGAGGCTGTGCATAGATTACCGCCCACTTAATGCGGTGACTATCAAGAACAAGTATCATTTGCCTCATATTGATGTTCTTTTCGATCAATTGGTCGGAGCCAAAGTGTTTTCCAAGATAGACCTTCGCTCCGGCTATCATCAGATCAAGATACGAGCAAGTGATATTCTGAAGACTGCCTTCTCAACCAGATATGGGTTGTATGAATATCTGGTAATGTCATTTGGGCTGACTAATGCACCAGCATACTTCATGTATCTGATAAACTCTGTCTTCATGCCTGAATTGGACAAGTTTGTAGTGGTTTTCATCGATGATATCTTGGTGTACTCGAAGAATGAAGAAGAGCATGTCGGTCATTTGCATGTAGTGCTTCAACGTCTGCGAGAGCACCATCTTTATGCCAAATTGTCAAAATGTGATTTTTGGCTAAAGGAAATCAAATTCTTGGGTCACACTATCTCTCAGGCAGGTATAGCTGTTGATCCTGATAAGGTGCAAGAGGTGATGAACTGGAGGCCGCCAACGACTGTCCGTCAGATTCGATGTTTTCTAGGATTGGCTGGTTATTATCGAAGATTCATTCCGGGTTTCTCTCGAATTACGAAGCCCATGACTGAACTGTTGAAGAAAGGAGCCAAGTTTGTTTGGGGTTAGAAGTGCGAAGATGCTTTCCACACATTGAGGCAACATCTGATCACAACACCGGTGTTAGCGCAACCCGACAGCAGCAAGCCATTCGATGTGTACTGTGATGCATCTGGCACTGGACTAGGTTGTGTTTTGATGCAAGACAACCGAGTCATTGCTTACGCATCAAGAGTACTCAGGCCTCATGAGCAAAATTATCCCACTCATGACTTGGAGTTAGCAGCCGTGGTTCATGCATTGAAAATGTGGAGACACTATTTGATGGGAACCCACTGCAACATCTTCACAGATCATAAGAGCCTTAAGTATATCTTTACTCGGGCTGATCTCAACATGAGGCAGAGAAGATGGCTAGAGCTAATCAAGGACTATGACCTGGAGGTACACTATCACCCAGGGAAAGCCAATGTGGTAGTTGATACCTTGAGTCAGAAATCGCAATGCAACTGTGCTATGATGGATTCTCATATCAACACCCTATGTGATGAGTTGAGTAAAATGAATATTGAAGTGATTCCTTCTGGTGCTATGTCTCACATTTCCGTTGAGCCAACTTTGCATGACCAGATAATTATGGCCCAACTCAGTGACAAGGGAGTGCAAATCATTAAAGAGAACCTCCATAAGAAGATAGAGAAGTATAAGTGTTTCTGCCAATATGGAAAGGGTATATTGTGGTTTGAAAGAAGATTGGTGGTTCCTAAAAATAAGGATCTCAAGAAGAAGTTCTTGGATGAAGCTCACCTCTCCAAATTCTCCATGCATCTAGGGAGCACCAAAATGTACCATGATCTGAAGCCCTTGTATTGGTGGACTAGAATGAAGAGGGAGATAGCCCAATATGTAGCGGAATGTGACACAAGTCAGAGAATAAAGGCAAGCCACTTGAAATCAGCTGGAGCATTGCAAACCCTATCTATACCTTCGTGGAAATGGGATGACATCAGCATGGATTTTATTGTGGGTCTGCCCAACACCTCTCGTCACCATGATTCAATTTGGGTCATTGTGGACCGAATGACAAAAGTGGCACATTTTCTTCCAGTGCACACCACTGATAAGGCTCAGAAGTACGCAGAGTTGTACATTGACCGAATTGTGTGTTTGCATGGATTACCCCGGACCATTGTCTCTGACCGAGGAGCCCAATTTGTTACCAGATTTTGGGAACAAGTGCAAGAGTCTTTGGGCCTCTTGCCTTGCTACAACTGCCGAAGCTTCGGATCTCTTGCCTTGCTACTTTTATCTACATGGCTAGAAATGACTTGGGAATCAGTTTTCAGGATGGCCCTTCTTATTCCCATTGCGCTTAACTTTCGAAGCCCCAACAGAAGTGCTTCGTACTCAGCAATATTTTTTGTGCAACTGCAGTCAAGCTTGGCTGCATAACATGTTTTGACCTTTGAAGGTGCCACTAGGACTGCAGTCGCTCCTGCACCGAAGGTTCCCCAAGAACCATCGTAGAACATTGTCCAAGCTTCGGCGTCTTTGTTTAATTCTTCTTCGTGAGCCCCTGGCGTCCAATCAACGATGAAGTCTGCTAACGCCTGGGACTGAATTGAGGATTTATGCACATAGTCAATGGTGAATTCATTAAGTTCTGCAGCCCATTTCTCAATTCTTCCAATAGCCTCTATGTTCCTCATAATGTCCTTCAGAGGCTGTGACGAAGGAACAATTATGTGATATGCTTGAAAGTAATGCCGAAGCTTTCTGGAGGCCACTAACACATCATATAGCACCTTCTCCAATTCTGTATAATTTTTCTTTGACAGACTTAGAACTTCAGAAACAAAGTACACTAGAGCTTGCTTTTTGACTTGGCGATCTAGCTTCTCCTGTACAAGTGCCGCACTTACTGCAGAATGCGAAGCTGCAACATATAAGAGCAATGGAGCCCCTAGCGAAGGTGGAGTTAATGTTGTTAAATCAATCAAATACTGCTTCAACTCTTCGAAGGCTTTTTGCTGAGCTGGACCCCATTGAAAGACTTCGGCTGACTTCAATATTTCAAAGAATGGCATATTTCTTTCTGCTGATCTGGATATGAATCTTTTTAATGATGCTAATCTACCTGCCAGCCGTTGAGCCCCTTTCTTTGTACTTGGCGGTTCCATCCGAAGGATAGCTTCAATCTTGCTTGGGTTAGCTTCAATTCCCTTTGTTGATACTAGACAGCCAAGGAACTTGCCTTTCTTTACCCTGAAAACACATTTTTTTGGATTTAACTTTAAACCAGCTTGTCTGAAATTGGCAAATGTCTCTTGCAAATCAGCAATTTGATTTTCTTGCTTTGTGCTTTTAACTATGATATCATCAACATAGGTCAGCACATTCCTGCCTATTTGAGAATGAAGGACTCTGGCTGTCATTTTGTTGAAGCTTCCTCCAGCATTTTTAAGCCCCTCAGGCATCCGAAGATAGCAACATGTGCCACTAGGGGTTATGAAGCTAGTCTTTGGCTCATCTTCCTTCTTCATCCAGATTTGGTGGTAACTTGAGTAACAATCTAGTAGACTCATGAGCTCTGACGAAGCTGCTGCATCTACTAGAGAATCTATTCTTGGCAATGGGAACTCATCCTTTGGACAAGCCTTGTTAAGATCTGTAAAATCAATGCACATTCTCCATTTACCGTTGGCCTTCTTCACCATAACAGTGTTGGCTAGCCACTTTGGGTATTTCACCTCTCTAATAACACAAGCGCTAAGAAGCCTCTTCACTTCATTCCGAGCACCTTTAGCTTTGTCATCAGACATTTTCCGAAGCCTTTGTTTTCTTGGCCTGAAGGATGGATCCACATTGAGTGAATGCTCAATGACATCTCTGTTGACACCGCAAAGATCATTAGTTGACCAAGCAAAGACATCTTTGTTGTTGAATAGAAATCTTAGCAAATTCTTTTCTTGTTCTTCAGATAACTGAGACCCTAGCAGTACCTTTTGTTCTGCTATATCTTCGCATAGAAGCATAGGCTTCGGCTGATCCGCCGAAGCAGCCTTCTCTCTTTTGTATCTATACTGCTCACAGGCTTCGGCTCCATCTATGTTATGGATTGCCTTTGAATCTGTCCAGTTTCCTTCAGCCTTCCTAGCAGCTTCTTGACTCCCATGAACAGCAATGGGTCCTTGTTCTGAAGGTATCTTCATGCATAGATATGCTAGATGAAGTATTGCTTCGAAAGCATTAAGTGTCCCATGACCAATGATTGCATTATAGGGATATTCCATGTCAACAATGTCAAAGACAACCTATTCAGTCCTTGTGTTATGAACAAAGCCGAAGGTCACTGGCATCGTGATTTTGCCGAGTGCTATAATTTGTCTTCCTCCAAAGCCACATAGAGGATGTGCAGCATCATAAATCTTATCCTCTGGTTCTTGCATCTGTCGGAAGGCCTTAGCAAATATGATATCCGTTGCACTGCCTATATCAACCAGAACATTATGGACCAGGAATCCCTTGATGACACAAGATATGACCATAGCATCATTATGATGGTAATCTTTGAGCTGAAGATTCTCCTGGGAGAAGGTAATTGGGATGTGGGACCATTTTGACTTGATGAAGGGTCCCTACACCCCAACATGTTGTACCCTTCTCTGTGCTTCCTTCTTCTGCTTCTTGTTAGCCGGCTCTAAACTTGAGCCGCCTGTTATTGGAAGCACCAGCTTCGTAGCCGAAGATGCTTCAGCTTGGTTGCTGAACGAAGCCATTAGCTCAAAAGTGGAAGTGAGTTCACTGGAGGTGGGCGCTAATGTTGGGGACTTGTTCTCAAATGCTATGAATTAAGAACAAGGCAACACAAAAATAGGTTAATGGTTAATGCCCTTTGTTCTTCGAAGCATTATTTCCCTAAGGATATAACGATCTTCGGACGAAGGTTATGAAAGACATACCTTCATAATCATAGCATATGTCAATGAAAGACGAAGTATATGTAACATGAGAAATAACATGGATAATCATATGCCATCATAATATTCCTTTCATTATATAATCATGAATGAATAAGAATAACATAGGATTACATTTGTACCTTCGGCCTGACAGAAGGAGAGAATACAAGCGTAACGCACGAGCAAGTACAAGTCAGCATGAACATTACGGGGGTACTGTTCATCTATTTATAGGCACAGGGCGCAGCCTGTGTAAATTTACATTTATACCCTTTACAACTGATTACAATCAAGACACAAATTATCATGGGCCGATCTGTCTTTTCATCTTTAAGTCGGTGCAACTCTTCGTATCAAGTCATGTTATTATGCCGAAGTTCCCTGGAAAGTAGCTTCGGCATTATTTCTTTGCTGGTCTTCCAAAGGTGTTTCTTTTTACAGGACCTTCGGCGACGAAGCAGACCCCCAACACAAGCTAATCAGAAGTTTAGCTTACCACCCGCAGACTGATGGTCAGACCGAGAGGGTAAATCAAGTTCTTGAAGATATGCTAAGGGCTTGTGCAATTGATTGTGGCAAAAACTAGGATAAGTACCTCTCCTTAGCAAAGTTTGCTTATAAGAACAGTTATCAATCCAGCCTGAAGATGGCACCTTTCGAAGCCCTATATGGAAGAAGGTGTCAAACACCCCTCAATTGGTCTCAGCCTGGGGAAAGAGAAGTTTTTGGACCTGACTTAGTGACTGAAGCTGAAAGGAAAGTCAAGCTAATCAGGAAGAATCTAGAAGCTGCTCAGGCCAGACAGAAGAGTTACCATGATAAGAGAAGGAAACCTCTCCAGTTTGAAGTGGGAGATTCCGTATATTTGAAGGTATCACCCACCAAAGGAGTGTAGAGGTTTGGGATCAAAGGCAAGTTAGCCCCTCATTACATTGGACCTTATGAGATCATAGAAGCATGTGGACCCGTGGCATACAAATTGAAGTTACCTCCAAAAATGTCTGCCATCCATGATGTATTCCATGTATCCCAACTAAAGAAATGTGTTCGATTGCTGACCGAGATCATAGCAGAACCAGAATTGGAGATAGAGCCAAATCTATTGTACAAAGAGTACCCTTCCAAGGTTCTGGATTGCAAATAAATATCAACTCGTGCTAAATCGATCAAGATGTATAAGATCCAATGGAGTAATCACTTAGAGGAAGATGCTACTTGGGAGACTGAGGAATTTCTACGTTCGAACTTCCCCGATTGTCTATGTAAGGGAATTGGTACGTAACCTTGCCCAGCCCCTCCCCCTGCCCTTTGAATCTAAATATAAGAAAAATGATCTTAATATAACAAGAGTTAATTGTAGAACTAAAGATAAAAGGACTTCCTTCTGAAGTTGCAAAGAAGATGACATTCGAAGAGCAGTTTGCCAAGAAGAACCTTAATGAATAAACCACCCACTCCAAGTAAGCCATAAAATCATTCTCTTCACCCTGGAGGACTCTGACCCGAATCTCGAGACGAAATTCCTTTAAGGGGGGAAGGCTGTGACACCCTAGTGTCCCCTAGGGTTGCTTCTCAGTACTAACTCAAAGAACCATTATTTCATGTGAACCAATTGGGCAAAAGACACCAATGAACTTAAGAATAAAAGTTCCACTAAGTATGTTATCTTAAGAAATCACGCCTAAACCATATAGTGCGTTCAAAGAGGGAAATTGTTGAGACCCTAGAACAACCCTATGTGAGCCACTTAAGTAGAAAAGAAGAAAATGGGTAAAAAGACCATGAAAAACATGGAATCATGGGTTAGGCCAATTATAAAAGTTGAAGCCCACTAACTAAGCTACAATAAAGATTATAAAAGTTTGGCCAAAATAGTTTGTTAAAAACCTCAAGCAAGCCATTCAAGTGGAGGTTTCATAGGGAAATCTGAAATTCAGATTTCTGAATTTTCAGCCTCTAAACCGTAACCGAGCGTGTTCACCTTAATCTCTATCTCAAAACCTAAAGCTCCCATTAAAAAAATGTTCTAAACTAACCCCTCTACATCATACCTGAAGATGGCATTGGGACGCGTGCCCTAGACATGTAAAACTCGGGATCTTCTCTCGGAGTTCAGCAATGAGACAAACCCAACTTCACCCCTCCATATCTCTTGATCCAGTCAGCAAAACCCATAAGCCTCCACACACAAACGACAAAGGAATGTCAGGGGAAGAGATCTCTCAATGGGATCATGGCCATAATCTTGAAGATTTGGAGCCAATTCATGCTTGAACATGACCTCTCTCTATGCTGCCTCGTGCTCGACGCCGTGCCCAGACGCCAAAGCGCGCACTGGCGCTCGCCCGCGCACACCCCGAGCGCATGTCAGAGCCACCCCTCGGCCATGCTCGCCCGCGCCTTTAAGACAACCCTGGACGCGCCTCACCTCATTCCACGCTCACCTTCGCTGGCTAGACACACCCCATAGCTCCGGCAAGCTCTGCGCCACCCGCCCGAGCCACCCGAGCACCGGTCATCGTGGCCAACCATTTCCATAGACCCTCAGCCTCAACCAATCCCTTGGACAGCTTCCCCAAGACCCTATGAAGCTTCTCCAAGCTTGAGCCGAGGCATTGCCTCATCGGAGAAACAGAATCGCCCTCACCGGACTTCGGTCGCCCACCACCGCGCGTGAACCGAGCTATCTAGTGAGCCATTTTCTAATTCCTCGCGCCCATGTCTTCCGTGACCTCTAGTGAAGCTCACTGACCATTTCAATTGAACTATACCGCCATGGTTAGGCCGGAGTCCTTGCCGCCGATGAGCTCGCCCGCCTACGCACGTGGACCGACCTACTCCGAACAGCACCGGAGACGATCCGCACATCGGCGTGACCGTCAAGACCTCTCCTACACCCTCGACCACTTCACCGGAGCAATCTCGTCGCCGGTAAGCCCCTCCGCCCTTTTCCTCCGCCGCGGTCACAGTTCCATTAGGGAAGGATCGCGGGTTCGATTTAGTAGAAACCTACGGGGTTTTCTGCATAGTCATATAATCATGTGAATAGTAAACCGAGGACCTGTCTGTAATGAACTTAGAACCTTTTGCCAGGGACCCAGATGCAAAATCTTTTTCCTGTAAACCATTTCTATTTATTCTTTTTAAAATAGGCAGAGAACTTAGGAATTTCGTATCTTGAGTAATATTCAACCAAATTTAGTCAAACCAATTTTACTAGATTCAGAAGATTTTGAGCTATAAAATAAAAAATACTAAACTCTATGATTTCTGTATTAAATTTTAGAGTTCGAAATTTGTCGGGGACCATAATTAGGGGTACCCTCAAGACGCCTAATTCTCAGCTGGTAACCCCCATCAGCATAAAGCTGCAGAGGCCTGATGGGTTTGATTAAGTCAGGGATCAGTCCATACGAGCGACTCGATCACACCACGCCCGAGCCTAGCCTCGGGCAAGGGCAGCCGACCCTGAGATGTTTTCGTCTCGCCCGAGGCCTCCTCTTTCACGGCAGACGCATCTCCGGCTCGCCCGAGGCCCTGCCTTCGTTAAGAAGCAACCCTGACTAAATCACCGCGCCGACCGACCAAGTCACTGGGGCCTTTAACGCAAAGAGTAAGACTGACGGGCAGCCAGGCTTGGCCAAAAGCGCCAGAAGAAGCTCCGCCCGACCCAGGGCTCGGACTCGGGCTAAGGCCCCGGAAGACGGCGAACTCCGCTCCACCCGACCCAGGGCTCGGACTCGGGCTAAGGCCCCGGAAGACGGCGAACTCCGCTCCGCCCGACCCAGGGCTCGGACTCGGGCTAAGGCCCCGGAAGACGGCGAACTCCGCTCCGCCCGACCCAGGGCTCGGACTCGGGCTAAGGCCCCGAAAGACGGCGAACTCCGCTCCGCCCGACCCAGGGCTCGGACTCAGGCTAAGGCCCCGGAAGACGATGAACTCCGCTTCGCCCGACCCAGGGCTCGGACTCCACCCCGACCTCTGCCGAACGACCTCCGCCTCGCCCGACCCAGGGGCTCGGGCTCGGCATCGGCCTCGGCCATGCAGGACAGACTCGACCTCGGCTTCGGAGGAGCCCCCACGTCGCCCGACCTAGGGCACGAGTCCGCCACGTCGACAGGAAGCGCCATCATCACCCTACCCTGAGACGACTCGGGCCGCAGAGAACAGGACCGACGTCCCATCTGGCTAGCTCCGCCAGATAGGCAATGATGGCGCCCCACTGGACCCATGACGACGGCGGTTCTCAGCTCCCTTACGAAAGCAGGGGGACGTCAGCAAGGGCCCAACCACTCCGACAGCTGTCCCTCCGCCTGGCTCCATTGCTTCTCCGACAGCCACGACGCCACACTAGCTAGGTGCCAAGATCTCTCCGGCTGCCACCTTGGCATGTACTTAGGGCACTAGCTCTCCCCCGCTAGACACGTAGCACCTTGCTACACCCCCATTTGTACACCTGGATCCTCTCCTTACGCATATAAAAGGAAGGATCAGGGCCTTCTTAGAGAAGGTTGGCCTCGCGGGAACGAAGGGCAGGGGCAGGCGCTCTCTCGGGGCCGCTCGCTCCCCTCACCCGCGCGGACGCTTGTAACCCCCTACTGCAAGCGCACCCGACCTAGGCGCGGGACGAACACGAAGGCCGCGGGATCTCCGACTCCCTCACGACCCGGCTCCGGCCACCTCGCTCTCGCTCTCTCCCCCCTTCGCGCTCGCCCACGCGCTCGACCCATCTGGGCTGGGGCACGCGGCACACTCACTCGTCGGCTCGGGGACCCCCCGGTCCCGAAACGCCGACAGTTGGCGCGCCAGGTAGGGGCCTGCTGCGTGTTGACGAGTAGTTTCCCGTCAAGCTCCAGATGGGCAGTCTCCAACGACCTCTTCAACCCGGGACGGTGCTCCGTCTCGGGAGCCTCGAGTTCATGTCTTTCGATGGCAGCTACGACATGATACTCCTTCCACCGCCGCGCGACAGCGACAATGGTGGCGGACAGCCCGCCCGCCGGCGGCGGAACCGACGACGTCTTTCCCGCGTGGGGGAAGGACAACTTTCGAGCTCACCCCATCCTCTCCCTCGCTATCGGAGGAGGAGGCGGGGTAACCGGGGCCAAGCGGGAGGTTGCGCTCAGTCGGCTGTCGAGCAAATCGACATCCCCAGCGCCCCAACGGAGGACGCGTCGGGCATCACCCACGCGTTTGAGGCGAAGGCGAGCGCCGCCCCCCCGCGACACGCCGACCCCGAGCAAGTGGACGACGCCAGCGCGCTCACGGAGGGCCTGCAGGACGTCGCCCTCGCACCCAGGACGACAGCACGATTAGCCCCCGATGCGACTTCGTCGATCCTCGTCGACCAAAAGGTACCGGCTGATTCCCATCCTTTGTCATTTCAACTCGGCCTCAACCCGCCTGGCGACCTCGCTTTGGCGGGTGCTCACGTTGAAGCGAGTGCAACCCCTCTGGGGTTTCGTGTGCGGTCGCCTTGGGACCGATTGACGGGTGTCTCGACCTACGGACCCTCTGGGTCCGAGGAAGATGACGACCCCAGCATCTGCTGGGATTTCTCTGGATCTGGCAACCCCAGTGCCATGCGGGACTTCATGACCGCATGCAACTACTGCCTCTCCGACTGTTCCGACGGCAGTCGCAGCCTTGACGACAAGGACTGCGGCCCGAGCCGCGAATGTTTCCACGTCGAGCTAGGGGATCCCTCCGGAGGCAGCTGTCTCGGCATGCCGGAGGATGGTGATCCCCTTGGGCCAGCGCCTCGCGCCGACATCCCGCGGGAGCTAGCTGTGGTCCCCGTTCCGGCGGGGGGTCACGACCCACAGCTCGAGCAAGTCCGCGGGGCGCAGGCCGGGCTCGATGAGGGAGCAGGAGCGCTCGAGGCAATCCGCTGGAACGTCGGGCAGGTATGGGCGAGCCAGCCCCCGGCCGGAGGAATACATCACCTGCCCCAAGGTCTCCAGCACCGCATCGCCAATGATGCCAGGGACAGACCGCCACCCGCATCCGGCGGAACCGGTCAGGACCTGGCCGCCGCAGCGATGCTCCTCCGCGCGATGCCGGAGTCATCAACCGCCGAGGGTCGGCGAATCCAGGGAGAGCTCAAGCATCTCCTGGAAGGCGCTGCGGCCCGGCGGGCCGAGAGCTCTGCCTCCCGAAGGCAGGGGTACCCCTCGGAACCTCGTGCCGCGACTTCCCGACTCACGCGGGAAGCCTCGGTCTACACCGGGCGCACGCGCAACACCGCGCCTGCGGCCCCGGGCCACCTCGGCGACGAGCACCCTCATCGCGACCGTCGGGCCCCCCTCGACGAAAGGGTGCGCCGAGGTTATCACCCCAGGCGTGGGGGACGCTACGACAGCGGGGAGGATCGGAGTCCCTCGCCCGAACCACCCGGTCCGCAGGTCTTCAGCCGGGCCATTCGGCGGGCGCCGTTTCCGCCCCGATTCCGACCCCCGACTACTATCACAAAGTACTCGGGGGAAACGAGGCCGGAATTGTGGCTTGCGGACTACCGCCTGGCCTGTCAACTGGGTGGGACGGACGACGACAACCTCATCATCCGCAACCTCCCCCTGTTCCTCTCTGATACCGCTCGCGCTTGGTTGGAACACCTGCCTCCGGGGCAGATTTCCAACTGGGAAGATCTGGTCCAGGCTTTCGCCGGCAACTTCCAGGGCACCTACGTGCGCCCCGGGAGTTCCTGGGACCTCCGAAGCTGCCGGCAACAGCCGGGAGAGTCCCTTCGGGACTACATCCGGCGATTCTCGAAGCAGCGCACCGAGCTGCCCAACATCACCGACTCCGACGTCATCGGCGCATTCCTCGCCGGCACCACCTGCCGTGACTTGGTGAGCAAGTTGGGTCGCAAGACCCCCACCAGGGCGAGCGAGCTGATGGACATCGCCACCAAGTTCGCCTCTGGTCAGGAGGCGGTCGAGGCCATCTTTCGAAAGGACAAGCAGCCCCAGGGCCGCCCGTCGGAAGATGCTCCCGAGGCGTCTACTCCGCTCGGCGCCAAGAAGAAAGGCAGGAGGAAGTCGCAAGCGAAACGCGACGCCGCCAGCACTGACCTTGTCGCCGCTGCCGAATACAAGAACCCTCGGAAGCCCCCCGGAGGCGCCAACCTCTTCGACAAGGCACTCAAGGAGACGTGCCCCTACCATCAGGGGCCCGTCAAGCACACCCTCGAGGAATGCGTCATGCTTCGGCGCCACTTCCACCGGGCCGGGCCACCCGCGGAGGGTGGCAGGGCCCGCGACGACGACAAAAAGGAAGATCACCAAGCAGGAGAGTTCCCCGAGGTCCGCGACTGCTTCATGATCTATGGAGGGCATGCGGCGAATGCCTCGGCTCGGCATCGTAAGCAAGAGCGTCGGGAGGTCTGCTCGGTGAAGGTGGCGGCGCCAGTCTAACTAGACTGGTCCGACAAGCCCATCACCTTCGACCAAGACGACCACCCCGACCACGTGCCGAGCCCGGGGAAGTACCCGCTCGTCGTCGATCCCATCATCGGCAACGTCAGGCTCACCAAGGTCCTGATGGATGGGGGCAGCTGCCTCAACATCATCTACGCCGAGACCCTCAGGCTCCTGCGCGTCGATCTGTCATCTGTCCGAGCAGGCGCTGCGCCCTTCCACGGGATCATCCCTGGGAAGCGCGTCCAGCCCCTCGGACAGCTCGACCTTCCTGTCTGCTTCGGAACACCCTCCAACTTCCGAAGGGAGACTTTGACGTTCGAGGTGGTCGGGTTCCGAGGAACCTACCACGCAGTGTTGGGAAGGCCTTGCTACGCGAAGTTCATGGCCATCCCCAACTACACCTACCTGAAGCTCAAGATGCCGGGCCCCAACGGGGTCATCACCGTCGGCCCCACGTACAAACACGCGTTCGAACGCGATGTGGAGTGCGTGGAGTACGCCGAGGCCCTCGCCGAGTCCGAGGCCCTCATCGCCGACCTGGAAGACCTCTCCCGGGAAGTGCCGGACGTGAAGCGACATGCAGGCAACTTCGAGCCAGCGGAGACGGTTAGGGCCGTCCCTCTCGACCCCAGTGGCGACATCTCCAAGCAGATCCGGAACAGTTCCGGGCTCGACCCCAAATAGGAAGCAGTACTCGTCGACTTTCCCCGCGCAAATGCCGACATTTTTGCGTGGGGTCCCTCGGACATGCCTGGCATACCGAGGGATGTCACCGAGCACTCGCCGGATACTCGGGCGGGAGCCCGACTCGTCAAAACGGCCTCTGCACGGACGACGCTCGGGGGCTACGCTTTTCCCCCACTCACACACGAGAATCAGTCATCAAGGAAGGGTCGGCCTCGCCCCGGCGGAGCCCGACCCTCCCTCGGGGGCTAAAAAGGGGGAACCCCTCTCGTCGAGTTTGGATGCGCCTCTCCGCGTCAAAAAAAAATTCTTTTTTCGATCAAGAAGGGGTTTTTTTTTTGCGTTCTCCCGGATGCGTCAGAAGCAGGGTCCCGAGGAGCGAACTTGGCTACAAATAAGTGGCAGGACCGACTGAGCCGAGGAACACCTATGCCTCCGGGCTAGGGACACCTCACTCATCGCCTGCCACGAAAAAGGACCCAGCTCGGGAAATCACCCTGTTGTTGACAAGTTGGGCCAGGCGCGCAAATTGAAACAGAAAAGAGTATGACTTCACGCAAGAGAAGTAAAGTGTCCAGGCCTCGGTGGCCGCGGCAAATCGCACATCCAACAGAAATTGTCCCAACAAAAATCAGGCGTCGCCTTGGGAAGGCGCCGCGCCCTCAGCTCCACCCCCGCCGTCGGTAAGGTCCACTTCCGCTTCCGGCGGCGGCACAGGAGGAAGAATCTCCGCTTCGAAGATGGTCGCCAGCGCTGCGCTCGGACCCGCAGCGACCGCGTCGAGCCGCTGAACTTCCGCCAGGGCCGCATTGTCTTCGTCAGGAAGGCAATACCCCTCGCTGACCCGCTCCAGGTCCACGACATAATGGGAAGCGAGCACGGCGAAGGCCCGCCTGACGCCGTGGTGTAGCGCCCCGCGGACTTTACCGCGCGCGTAACCACCTAGGGCTTGAAGACGGCTTTGGGGGGAGCTTCCTGAAGGGACGTCGCCGGGACCAAGGGTCCGATAGACATCCGAGACGGCCTCGGACATGGCCGCGAGATCGGCCTCCCTCTGCTCAGCAGCCCCGGCGAGCGCCTCGGCGAGCGCTTTGGCAGACTCGTCGAGGGCAGACTCAAGCTCTGCGAACAACCAGAAGAAAGACCTCAAACACGAGCGGAAGAAACGAACAAGAACGAGAACCGAGGACGGTCGAAGCATACCCCCGGCTCGGACGCGCTGCTCCGAGGCCGCGACTTGGGCTGCGGCCAGGTCGGCCGCGAGGGTCCTGGCCCGGCTTTCGGCCTCGGCAGCCTGACCCCGGGATTGGTCCCGCTCCTCAGCAACCTGGACGAGCTCCGACCGCTGCCGTAGCGCCTCCGTGCGCGCCACCGCCACCTCGGCCCTCAGGTCAGCGCAGAGCAACTGGAGGTCCGCTATCTTAGCATCCTGCTGAGAAAGGCGCGCGGTAGCCCCGGCGAGCGAAGTCCTTAGGGACCGCAGTGAGCCCCAGACGTCGGCCTCGCGGCGGATGAACGACGACTTGGCGGCGCTCCGGTCCGTCAGATCCTGGGAAGGAAAACAAGGCATCACGACGGATGCCTCGCTCGCAGAAGGGAGAAGGTATGCCTGAAACCATTACCTGGAGGATTTTGGGGACATCCCCGCAGAGAACCTCCAGCAACGATCGGAGCAACCCCACCGTTGCTTCCGAACGCTTGCGGAGCTCATCCCAGGACTGGTCCTCCTGTTCGTCGTCAAGAACGAAGATAGGGTCCGAAGCCTCGCGAGTCCGGAATCGGAGCAACTGGCCTCGGGCCTCGGGGCTCCGCCACACGGCGACAAGGCTGCCGCCCGCCTGGATGAGCTGCGCGTCCACGCCCACCTCTTCCGAGGCCCTGGGCGCCGACGCTGTGGCCGACTCAACGTCGGCAGCAACCATATGCTCTCCGACTGGGACGGTGCCAACTGCGGTGGCGGCAGGCGCCGGCATGGCCGACACGGCAGGCAGGCTCGGAACCGCGTCGGCACCGGCCGCCTCCCCGATCACGATGGCCGCCTCGGCAGAGGAGCCCGCCTCGGGGACCTGCTCCCCCGGGACATGCGACGCCTGAGCCCCATGCGGCAAAGCGCCCTGCGAAAAGGTCGGCTGAGCGGCAGGGCCCGGGATGGCGCCAACCGCCTGGACCGACGCCGTCTTAAGGGCCTTCCGGGGCGCCAGGTCAGTAGGGCCATGGCTCCGCTTGATGGAAAAAAGAAGAAAGGGGAAATCACGGCCAAGACGTATGAATGAAGCGCCGGGACGGAGACATTCCAAGGTACTTACCCGCTCCGGACCATGATCCACTGTGCCTGGGGGGAGGTCTCTTGGCTCCCGCTCCCTGGAACCACCGCCGAGGTCCGCCTCGCCGACAGCCCTGGCACCGCCCTCGCCTTGGGCGCCCCTGACGCCCGGGAGGCGGACTGCCCAGGCGCCGCCATGGCAACCTGAGGACCGCTCCCCCGCACTGCCGGCGCGGGGGACGGCTCTAGAGGGACGAACCCCTCGGCCCGGCTCCCTGGAGTCGCGTCATCTCCTCCAGCCGAGGGGTCAAGTGCCCTCTCGGGTTGCCCCCGCCCCTCAGGTCGGGGATCCGGCGTCTTGGCCCCAGGAACCGACGACATCGGCCCGCTCGGGGGCTGACTCGACAGCTCCCGGCCACACCCCAAGCTGGGGCTGAGGCCGAGACGGGCGGCCATGTCGTCCTCCTCCTCTTCATCATCGTCGTCGTCGTCGTCGGATGTCTCCGGCGACAGCTCCCTGGGGAGTCCATCCCTCTCCTGCTGGCGACGGCGTTTCTCTAGGGCGTCCCGAGCCCACCTCCGCTTGCGGGCCCGGGCCTTCATCGCGTCCTTTTTCTTTTTCTCCTCCTCCGCGGCGACCCGCCGCGCTGCCCGACCCACCGCGTCCTCCGGGACCCGCGGCAAGGAGGGTTTGTGTCGCCCCACCTCCTAAAAAAGAGGGGGAGGGGGAAAGGAACCCAATCATGAGAACCAGGAGCAACCCGATATATGAGGAAGGGAGGAGCGAACACTCACCAGAGCGATGCACCCCTGGTCGGGGCGCATTCGAGGCTGGGAGAAGGCGTGGGGGTCCGGCTTCCCCATCACGGCCGACACCCGCCATTGGAGGGCGTCATGGGGAAGAGGATCAGGGGACATCCGTGACCCCTCCCAGTCGGCCTCCAGGGTCATCTCCCAAAGCGACAGCCGCCGTTCCGCCAGGGGGAGCACCCTCCGACGGTGGATGGCAGCATCTACTCCCGCGGCGGTGAGACCTTCCTCCCGCAACGCCTTCAGGGCCTGGAGAAGAGGTTCGAGGTTCTTCTGCCTCTCGTGTGGAGTCCCGTGGCGCCAGACGTCGGGAGCGGCGGTGACGACCCGCTGAGAGAACGGCGGGAGCGACTCTCCGTCATTCCGGAGGTAGAACCACCGGCGCTGCCAACCCTTGTTTGAGGATGCGAGGACGGCAGGGATATACTGCGACGACTGCAACTGCCTCAACAAAAGGGTGCAGCCGCCGGCCCGCACCGCTGCGCGGACCTTCCTCTCCCCCGTCGGCGAGGCAAAAAGCTCGGCGAAGAAGAGATGGGTCCACAAATCCCAATGGGGGGCGATCCCCAAATACCCCTCGCACACCGCTACGAAAATAGCGGCCTGCGAGATGGAGTTGGGGGTGAGGTTGTGCAACTCCACCCCGTAATGGAACAGGATGGCCCGCATAAAGCGGCTCGTCGGCACACCAAATCCCCGCTCATGGAAGGAGATGAAGCTCACGACGTACCCCGGCGGAGGGGATGGAGTGACTCCACCCGCGGGAGGAATCCATTCCGGCCGCTGCTCATCGGTGAGAGGGCGGAGCAAACCCTCGCCGACGAGGTCCTCCAAATCACCCGTCGTCACCGTGGAGAAGGGCCACAGGTCGCGCGGTGGGATGATGGTCACCCGGTCGGCCATCGCCGGAGCAGAAAGGGTGGCAGCGCGAAGGACAGGGGAGGGCGGTTTTCTCTCCCTGGCTAGATCTCTCAGACTGCGAAAAACCTAAGAGGAAGGCAAGAAGTGGAGTTGAGAACCGTCACCGGACCCACTCCGGGGTATATAAAGACCAAGGTGGCGACGGTTCCAACGTACCGCCCGAACTGGACGCGGGGTTCAAAAAACGCAAAGCAAAACAGCCGTTCCTCGAACGGCTCGCGCACACAACGGCAGCCTCGCTGACCGCCCGCCCCGGCGCATTAACTCCGCGGCTCGACGGGCAGCGCTTCTGGTGGAAGCAGCTGGCGACGTTTCGCCTTCGCCAAAACGGCCACACCAAAAAAGGTACGCCACGTCGTTCAATTTCGTATCCTTTTTTCCCTTTTCCTTCTTTCTCTATCTCTTGCAACAGGGACCGGGAAAGGGGATACCCCCAAAGGGATCCTTCCCCGTGAAGGAACTAGGCTCCGAGCCTCCTTACTGATCAGGGGTTCGAAGGCTGCCCCCCCGAAGGGTTCAACAGCCGCCTCAGATCGCGTGGGCCCGACACCCACTACTGGTCAGGGGTTCGAAGGTCGGCCCCCGAAAGGTCCCACGACCGCCTCAGGCTACTCGGGCTCCGCGCCCCTTACTGATCAGGGGTTCGAAGGCTGGCCCCCCGAAGGGTTCACAGTCGCCTCAGACACCGAGCGAGGGATGACCAGGGGTACGTTTGATACATAACCAAGGCTCGGGCTGCGCTCCCGAGGTACCCTAGGACATTTCCGAGACCAGCGGGAACGACTCTGTAACGGAATCCCATCGGAGGGAGGCAACGAGCCCTCGGACCCCGTCGCCAGGGGACCGGGTCCGGCAGATCACCCGCAGGTACTTTTGGGCATGCCTCCGGGCCCCTAGCCGACCCCCAACGAACGGGGCACGGACGTCCACTCGGATTACCCGATTGCAGCTCACCGGAGACACCATGTTCGGTGCCCATCGAGGGTAACATGGCGCTCTCCCCCCCTCCTCCTTGCGGAAAGGCGACGTAGGGGCGTATGTAAAAAAGCCGAGTCTGTCCCTGATCGTCCTCTCGCTCTGTGCGGAGGCTCGGGGGCTGCTCTCGCAAACCCGGCTCCGGCCGAACCGTTGACAGCGTCAACATACCAGCCCGAGAACATGGGCCCCGACAGTGCACCCGGGCTACGGCCTGTTCGCATGAGGGAACCGCCAGACCAGCCGAAGCATTACGCAAGGCATTAAGACCTCGAAGGAGTGAAACCACTCCTCCGAGGCCTCGGGGGCTACACCCGGCGGGTGCGCTCGCGCGCACCCACCGGATCAAAGTGCAACCGAGAAAGGCTGGTCCCCTTGCAAAAAAGTGCGACGAAAGCCTCCAAGCGAGTGTTAACACTCCCTTCGAGGCTCGGGGGCTACTGTCGGGGACCATAATTAGGGGTACCCTCAAGACGCCTAATTCTCAGCTGGTAACCCCCATCAGCATAAAGCTGCAGAGGCCTGATGGGTTTGATTAAGTCAGGGATCAGTCCATACGAGCGACTCGATCACGCCACGCCCGAGCCTAGCCTCGGGCAAGGGCAGCCGACCCTGAGATGTTTCCGTCTCGCCCGAGGCCTCCTCTTTCACGGCAGACGCATCTCCGGCTCGCCCGAGGCCCTGCCTTCGTTAAGAAGCAACCCTGACTAAATCACCGCGCCGACCGACCAAGTCACTGGGGCCTTTAACGCAAAGAGTAAGACTGACGGGCAGCCAGGCTTGGCCAAAAGCGCCAGAAGAAGCTCCGCCCGACCCAGGGCTCGGACTCGGGCTAAGGCCCCGGAAGACGGCGAACTCCGCTCCACCCGACCCAGGGCTCGGACTCGGGCTAAGGCCTCGGAAGACGGCGAAGTCCGCTCCGCCCGACCCAGGGCTTGGACTCGGGCTAAGGCCCCAGAAGACGGCGAACTCCGCTCTGCCCGACCCAGGGCTCGGACTCGGGCTAAGGCCCCGGAAGACGGCGAACTCCGCTCCGCCCGACCCAGGGCTCGGACTCGGGCTAAGGCCCCGGAAGACGATGAACTCCGCTTCGCCCGACCCAGGGCTCGGACTCCACCCCGACCTCTGCCGAACGACCTCCGCCTCGCCCGACCCAGGGGCTCGGGCTCGGCCTCAGCCTCGGCCATGCAGGACAGACTCGACCTTGGCTTCGGAGGAGCCCCCACGTCGCCCGACCTAGGGCACGAGTCTGCCACGTCGACAGGAAGCGCCATCATCACCCTACCCTGAGACGACTCGGGCCGCAGAGAACAGGACCGACGTCCCATCTGGCTAGCTCCGCCAGATAGGCAATGATGGCGCCCCGCTGGACCCATGACGACAGCGGTTCTTAGCTCCCTTACGAAAGCAGGGGGACGTCAGCAAGGGCCCAACCACTCCGACAGCTGTCCCTCCGCCCGGCTCCATTGCTTCTCCGACAGCCACGACGCCACACTAGCTGGGTGCCAAGATCTCTCCGGCTGCCACCTTGGCATGTACTTAGGGCACTAGCTCTCCCCCGCTATACACGTAGCACCTTGCTACACCCCCATTTGTACACCTGGATCCTCTCCTTACGCATATAAAAGGAAGGACCAGGGCCTTCTTAGAGAAGGTTGGCCTCGCGGGAACGAAGGGCAGGGGCAGGCGCTCTCTCGGGGCCGCTCGCTCCCCTCACCCGCGCGGACGCTTGTAACCCCCTACTGCAAGCGCACCCGACCTGGGCGCGGGACGAACACGAAGGCCACGGGATCTCCGACTCCCTCACGACCCGGCTCCGGCCACCTCGCTCTCGCTCTCTCCCCCCTTCGCGCTCGCCCACGCGCTCGACCCATCTGGGCTGGGGCACGCGGCACACTCACTCGTCGGCTCGGGGACCCCCCGGTCCCGAAACGCCGACAAAATTAAATAAAGAAACTACCCAAACCTTATTAAAATGGAGAAAAATAGTTGCTTCTGTGCTGGACTTAAGAAAATTTGTAGAAGTCCAAACCCAACTTAGGCACTGTTTAAAAATATTAAGCACCCCAGTATACAAGATTAACATAGGGTTATCTATTAAAAGCCATATCTGCCCAAAACTTAGGAAATTAGGAAAGGAAATAAAAATTAATGAACAGAGGATGTATATATTTTTTCTAGTCCACTTAAGTAATGAAGAACCTAGGAAAAATAAAAAGAACCTTAGTCCAGAACAAATCCAAGGTGGAATAATTTATTAGGCACAAATAAATCCAGAAAAGCCATAATTAAAAATGTAGGGACCATTTCAAAATTTGTAAGAAAAATTTAGTAGACTCCTAACTACTACAACACCATTACAAAAATGATAATCACCCCAGCCCATCATCTTAAGTGGGTTGAACAAATAAAACTTAGTTTTTAGCCATGATCAAATTAAACCATAAGGAAACCCAGAAGTGTGCAACAATGGGCAAATAAATTTTTACCAAATTATTAATGAAGTAGGCCACCAGAGAAAAATGCAAAACCTATTCAAAACTACAGAATAACACTCGTTACCCCTACCTTATGAAAAAGGCCATTTAATTCAAGAAATTCCTACCACCCTTTCCCCTAAGCAAAAAGTTGCTAAATTCTAGAATGATTGCTCTTGCACAAAGAAGAAGATAAGAAAATTTAGAAATCTGTTGTTTGATATTTTTCAAGTATAATGGTTGTAGAAAACACCCCTTGGGCTAGAAACTTTAGAAAATCAGAGTAAAATAACCATTAAGTATTAGTGGCTGAAAATTTGTACAAAACCATGTTATTAAACCTAAATGTCAGCAAAAATAAGCCTTAGAGAATAACCCACTGCAAAAAGGGAATTGTATTTCAAAACACCCCCTCTGCCCTGATATTTAATATTTTGTACAGAGAGAACCCCTCACTTTTTAAGCCCCAAATTTTAAGACAGAGAGTTATACACCAGTGAGAAGCCACTGTAATTTTTACAGAATTTTTGAAAATTTGTAAAACTATCTTGTAGTTCAAACCCACCTTAAAGGCATAAAAGAAATAGCAATAAAAAGATGGATTAGAAAGATAAATAAGTATCACCCCAATAAATGCAGCTAAGAATCTTGTTAAAAATATCACTAAAATGTAAAAGGGAAAATCAGTAGAACACTAAAAACAATCTGACCCTTCAGTAATCAAACTTGACCCTAACTTACTAAGAATACCCCAGAAATCCCTATAAGCAAGACTTAGCTCTATTCCCTGTTAACTAATCTTTCACCCTACAATTTTAGTTGCTAAATTGCATATCATGCCAAGCATATATCTTATTCATTGCATTCATTAGATTGCAACCTCGCTGATGGAGAGTACGTGCTCATCCCTGAGCAAGGAGCTATCCACGAGGAAGATCAGGAGCCAGCTCTCGAGCCTGCCATCGAGGATCTCCCTGCAATTGGTTCTTTGCGCCGAGTTTTGGCGTAGCAGCTACAGCAATTGAAGGCAAGCCCCGGTTTTATGTATAACCAAATTATATATATGCTACTTTACTACACTTAATGTTTGTAGGCTTGTAATGTGCACTTAAGTTTAGGAGTTGCTTGAAACCCTTAGTTGCATGAATTCAAGAATCCTTTTTGAGATGGATACTAGTAAGCTAGGTCGAGTAGCTGCTTTGCTAAATCAGGATCTCGGTAGAAGTCGAGTGATTTTTCTAGCACTCGTGCGAGGTCAGGAATTGATTGTATTCATCTTGATAACGGGATCTGTGATGGTCTATGGGCTTGGATCCAGGGAGGATACCTTGTCCATTAGATAGGAAAAGGAATTAAGGATTAATGTGTGGATACCTGAGTCAAGCGTTTGAATGTACTAAGCACATGTCAGGAAATATGGTAAACGGTAAACCTAGTACCTGAGTGAAGCCGGGCGCGGACTTTACCCCTCACGCGTCCTGAGACTGGGTCTCCCATGCTAGCTATGGTGGGTACAAGTGCGGTCACTGCATGGCGTCGCCGGGGTCACTGGAGCATTGTATGCCAAGGCGGTGAGGCCTGACCGCCAACGGGGAATCGATGTGGACGGTTGATGTGTGTGGGGACGGAGTGCCCCTACATGTCGTGTGTTTAGGTGTACCTTGCAAGGTTAAAACTCAATTCGAATCGTCTGCTTCTCGCAGCTAATGAGACTGCTTGACCCCTTGTACTACATTGAGTAAGAAGTGAAATGAGGATTTACATGAGATAACATGTTGATTGTATTAAATGATTGTTACCATGTATGCTTAGAAAGAGCAAACTTAGCTAAAATAATGATACTAGAATTGGAAAGGCTAAAAATTGATTTTAGACTCAGCTAGTGCTATTGGCAAATCAAACCCCTCAGCCAAACAGCTGCATGGTCTAGAGGTAGAGGAGTAGATTCCTCACATCGGGTAAGTCTAGCTGAGTATTAGTATACTCAGCCTAGCTTGTGGCATAATTTTTGCAGGTACGCTTCAGGATATGGTTGATGGTGAGACTTGGCCTACCACCCTGCCACCGCGTTGGACGGTCGAGTGGGATGCTGCTCCAGCAGGACAGGAGCAGGAGGAGTAGTGGGCTAGACCAGGCCCTATTCCTCATCTTTCAACGATATCGATTATCCGCTGCAATTTATCTTATGAACTTATTTCCGTTACTTGAAAAACTCCGATTTATGTAATAACTCCAGTACTTTAATCTGAGGTTTCCTGTTTTATTATATTTTCTTCTATGACTCACCTTCGAGTGAGCTTGTCGTATTTGATCCTGGATAAGTGGCTTTATCTGACTAGATCTGAGGGACTGACGGGTTATTCCGATTTAAGTGTGTTGCGACCTCTGAGGCGTGACTGGGACACTTAAGCCGGAGTAATTCGGGCGTTTCTGCCACAAATAATACTGATGAAATAAATGAGACTCTACTCCTATAAAATATGTTTTCATTTAATTCACTCTACACTAAATTAAGAACGACAGACCAAATCGGCCTCATGCAACTATCTTAACATCCGATGGTTGTATAACCCCTCTATTTTTACCTAACAGAGATTTTGACTTACATACACCATATAATCCATCCTATCTCAAAGGATTCTAACATATATTAATAACATATATCCTACCTTGGTAGATCTATCTAACTTAAACTAGTCTAACCTAGTTCTATCCAATCTAATCATACCCTGCCTAAGCTAATATGATCTAATCTAAAGGATGTTACTTAACAAGTTAGTTAATACTGGTAACATAGATTAGACCATATTTCTATAAATGGGTTTTAAACCTAAATTGGTGTTTTAGACCAACTCGTCCCTGAAACCACGACCTGGCGTATGTTATAGGTTGCTCAACCCATTTATCCCAAAAGCAAAATAAAACTATGTTTAACCTACCTACCCTATGTACCCACAATTGTTATCCCAACCTAGATAATGGCATCTAACACTATAACCGATGGTCCCTAAACTAAACCCAAGAAGAAGGTTAACTTCAGCAATCAAGCATATGTGTAGAAACAGGCCCTCAGATGAATCAAGATCCACCACCCAAAATAAAGAAGTCTTCATTACTTAACTTTCCTTTACCCAAACCTTCCCTACACTTGTCTAATAGCTAAAACCTGATGTACCCTTGTTTTCTATGCCACACCTACTAATGGCATGAAAATTTTAGGTATAAAAAATATACTAATTGGAAGTTCCAATAAAAAATTATATATATATATATACTGGAATTTCATAAAGATAAAGTTAGCTTGATATGCTTAACTAAATGATATTCTTAAATAGGAGTATAGAATTTAATGTGATCTAATCTAGTGTGATCTAATCTAATATGGTCTACTTAAACAGGTTAGTGATACCAGTAGAAGGAAGTAGACCTATTTAAATTAATATGATCTCATCTAGTGTGAGTTACTTAATGCTGATACAAAGGATAAGGCCATATTCCTAATTCACTCGAGCCTAAATTGGTGACTTCGATCAACTCGGCCAACTCAGCCATATACTAATGACCTACACATTCTTGATAACTTGCCTAATCTGTTAATCTACCAGTTTGACCTACATATTTTCAATGATATACATCATTGTTTTTCCAAGCCCTGCCTAAAACAATGTCACCCAACTGATTCAACCTGTACTAATCTAGAGCTTATTCAATCTAATGTGGGTCACTTAACAAGTTAACACTAGTGAAATAAACTAGATCCTACTCCTGTAAACCTTGTTCTCCCCTCATACACTTAAACCTAAATTAGTGCAACTCAACCGTGAGCAACAAGAGCTAACCCAACCAATAGAGTCATGATGAATTGAATAATTATCTGTCCCCACCAAACATCAAACAAACTTTTGACCCACATCATGTAGTCTATCTCACCCATATCTATCTCATCTTGACAGATTCTATCTTACCTTTGGAAATTCACCTTATACGACTAGTTACCCCAATCTGGACATAAAACAAAGATTAAGCCCTGCTAAAGAATCTTCAGATCATAACCAGCTACTAGCCTATTCATTCTACTTACTACTTTCCATTGCAAAACTATCCTACCATATGCTTCTAACTCTCATGGTAATTCCAGGAAGGGAAGATTATCAGGCAACAAAAAACAGAAATGAATCATCCAGATCCTCCACTGGTTGGAACCAATCCAGCGGTTGTCGCCCAAATGCTGGTACTACAACAAATGGCAAACATGGTTAACGAAATGCAAAATCAGATAAGGCAAGAACGCCAGGAAATACGTTAGGACTGGCTGGAGATGCATCAAGAAATGAGGCAAGCACGGTTGGAAAGACAACAACAACAACAACAACAACAACAACCACTATCTCCACCACCACCACTAGCTCCACCAAGCTACATAAATATATATATTTTTTACTATTTGTAAGACCTAAATGTTACTTTAGTTAGTAGTTAGTATTTTGCTATTGTAGGAATAATAAGGTCTACTTGACCCTGTGTTTTGCTAATGAGTTATGCATCATGCTGAGATTTTGTTTCTGCATATGTTTTGAGACAATATGAGTATACATCCCTTTTCTTACAAATCTCGAGGACGAGATTTCTTTTAAATGGGTAGGATTTGTAAGGCCCAAAAATTTGTGTAAAAATAATAATGAAATAAAAGAAGAAATAAAATAGTAAATTTGGATGTCTCAAATTGTAATTGAGGGTTGCCTTTATCCATTACTACATGTGAACACCCATTTAGAAGTGAACCATTAAATAAATGACACATAAATAACCTAATACATCATGTTGGAGTTTATTTGATTGTGCATTTAAAAATACTGATAATAGAAATTTACAAATGGTGAAAATAGTTATTTAAACCTGAATTTGGAAATTAAAATGTAGAGAAAGGAAGAAAAGGAATACTATAAAATACAAAACAAAATTTATAAAAATGTAAACTCTATTCATACTGATAAGATTAAAATCTACCTTTAATTTGAGTGCAAAATTCACATTCATTTTTGAATTCAAATTTTGGATTTGAAAATGAAAAGGAAAAGAAATTACAAATAAAAGAAAATACAAAAGCAAATGGAAAAAGAAGCTACTGGGCTCGCTTCCGGCCCAACTTTGCATTCACTCCCGTGCGGCCCATCCCTTACTTCCTCACTCCCGCTCGGCCTAGCCACCCACCGCCGCGCTTGCCACACAGGCTTGCTGACAGGTGGGCCCCGCAAGTTGGCTCTGTGTTGCGCACGCGAGTCACTGCGACCTGGGCTCCACTTGTCACCCCGTCCATCGTGACGGTAGTCACCTGGGCGAGTCGCACAGCGGAATTCACTCCACCTCGGCGCGAGCTGGCGCTCCATGATTCCGCGCCTCTAGGGATAAAAAATGGATCCTCCTCCCATGACTCCTTCCCTCATGCTCACCACTCTCCGTGCCCCCGTACCACCGTAGGTAATTCCGCCCCGCTAGAAGTCTTGGTGAGGAGAGATCGGGCACCGCTGCTGTCTTCTCGCCGTCCGCGCCTAGACATCACCAGAGGGGGGCTCAACCGCGGTCGGGGACTCTGTACGATGGTGCACCGGTGTGGTGGGTGTGGTGAATCCGCCAATTTCACGCCGGTGTCCAGCTGAAGCCGGAGATTCGCCTTCACCGTCGACAGCCGCATGCACCTCTCTACGTATCTGCCACCACGCTCTTTGAGCTCTCCATCCGTGCTTCACTTGAGTTCCCAATACATATCGGGTAGCAGATTTGACTCATACGCGCTAATACCCGGGGTCCTGTGTCGCCTGCAATGGCGTCGTTGCGGTGCGCCGTGGACCGAGCCCTGCGCTCGACGATGACAAAAATTGGTAGGGGAAATGAGTTCATAACGTTATCAATTGGGCGAGGAGCAAATGAATTAGAAATGGTGAACAGGTTGGCCGGATTAGCAACTCCGGTGGAAGCACCAACGTGGGATGGGCGCGCCACCGTGCCTCGGTTCGGGGAAGGAGAAGCCGCTCGGGTCGTTGGATCTTATTCAACGGACACGATTAGATCTAGGGATAGTGGGATATGCGCCGTTGGTTCTCCGATGGACGATCCGGATTACTTGTAACCATACCCCTTCACGCATAGAATCTGAGCCGTTAGTCTCAACTTGGATGCGCGGGATTAGATCCATGTTAACGGTTTGCCCGGATTACATCGGGACCATCGATCTCGGAGTCAACGGTCATCGTTCGTCTGTGAGTGCTCGTTGTTTCGTAATAAAAATGATCAAATCTGGACGGTAGATTTTAGATCGTGCGGCTAGGATTGACCAATACCCCTTTGGCCATAGGATTATGCATAAGAGACCCTGGACATTTTAATAATAAACCCACGGTCCTGCAGTAGTGGTGCGCTGTGTCTTAGCAACTTTTACTCCAGAGACCCTGCAGTTTCCTGTAATATTGCGCCTAGTCTAGATAGTTAGGAAATCAGGGAAATAAATTTAGAAATGAATTTTTAATATGAAAATAATGGCTAGAATTTGTTTAATTTATAGAAAATTCATATTGACTCCAAATTAGTCCATTACAGTTCCTATAATTTTGTAATATTATTGTTTATCATTTAGTGCCACTATTTTAACATGAAAGCTTTATTAAAACTGATCTCTTAATTAATCACACCAAGCACATAAAACCTTTGGAAATCCATAACTTCTTCGTTTGAATTCCGATTTGGTCTATTCAAGTTGCGTTAGTTTCATATGAATATTTACTATGCAATAACAACATTTATTGTACTATGTCTCATTCATTTATAATTAGATCTTTATTTAACTTATGTTGGTTAATCTTGTTAATCAGCCTATCATTATAATCTACTAAAATATGATCTACGGTCAATTTATAATTTAGGTTAAAGTTGAATTAATTACTAATTTAGGTTGTCTTTTCTCTTGATGTATAAAATAAACATAAGACCTAGTTTTAATTACTTAATCACGTGGGTCTTCCATAAACTATACCTCTTAACTGTAACTCTGGTTTTAGTAGTTCTCGAACCTACGATCTCGTAGCAACGCGTAGATCATTGTTATACAGTTTGTTCTTATGTTTGGTGTGATGTTAATTTTGCCTATACCATGTTTGTTTGTACTGCTATGACTAGCAGTGAGGTCATGAGGATCTGAAGAATCATCCTGGTACCTGGAATCTTAAGTCCCAGGCATGTTGTGCCCTTGACCACATTTGTTACCCAATAATGTTCTTTAATATCACATATTCATGCATAGGTCTAATTTTGATGGGACCCAATAGGTCACCCTAGTCTGATTATCTTTTACCTTGTTTACCCCTAAATCATTTGGGTAGTTTTGTATTGCTTTATATGGTTTTGGGTTAATACTTCGTTATATCCATGTTCCAATTATTCTGTTATGTTATTTATGCTCATGTCAAGATCATAAATTTTAATTGGAACATGGAGCTTAACTTGAGAAACACGTGCCACCACAAGGGTGGAATGGGACGCCCTTGGCTGACTAATTAGGAAAGCTAGTGGAAGACTACCTTACCCAAAAGGGGCAAGGGCATTAGGGGAGTAGGCATGTAGGGAGGTTCTTGGGATGACTTTGCTGCAATCGTGGTCAGACGAGGGATTCCTATAATTGCTCTTCCCATAAACTGTAGCGGGTTTTCGGAAGCTAGTAGAACTTTGTAAAGGCCTCGTAGTGTTATCCTGCCTCGCTTCCTTTGTCAGAGGTGTATAGGGCCCGTACAACCCCGTGGCAGATGGGTAACATGACTTGTGGGTATAGGGTACAACCTCTGCAGAGTGTAAAAATGGTATACTAGCCAAGCTCACGGTCAAGAGCAGCTTAGGACTCTCGCATGATTAAATTATGGAACTTAAATTCAATTTGTCATTTGCATTGCATGGGATTATTTATTAATTTTGTTCTATTCTTATTATGGTTTGGTATTTACTTACATTTAGTAACTACTAATAAAATTTGACCAACTTATTAAAAGCAAAGCTCAGCTTTAATCCCTATTATTAATCAGCCTTACACATCATATGAACTCCCACCTTTGGAGAGTTCATGCACATTATTCTCCACAACTTGTTGAGCGATGAACATTTGTGAGCTCACCCTTGCTGTCTCGCACCTCCCACAGGAGAAGAACTTGTGGTTCAAGAAGAGCCATACAACGAGGAGTTTGACTTGATCTAGGTGGCGTCTCCTAGTTGACTTTATGGCGCCAAGGATGAACTTTAGTTTGTTTTATATTTATCTTTTATTTTGTAAGACTTCGGCTATGTAATAAGTACTCTGAATATATTGTGACATTTATCTCTATACACTCTGTTATTATATGTGTTGTCTTTGGCGCATATATGAGATGCACCCGGCTTTGTCCCATAAATCTGGGTGTGACACCCAAAGTGTGAAGAAAGTTTCCAGGTCACAAAGAAGAAACTCACAACCGCACCAGTACAGACATTGCCAGATATCCACCAAAGCTTTGTCATCTTCTGTGATGCTTCCAGACAAGGTTTTGGATGTGTGCTAATGCAGAATGAGAAAGTCATCGCCTATGCATCTCGCCTACTCAAGCCTCATGAATAGAATTATCCAACCCATGATTTGGAATTAGTAGCCATAGTGCATGCTCTCAAGATATGGAGACATTACTTGGTTGGGAACAAATGTCACATATTCACAGATCACAAGAGTCTGAAGTACATCTTTACCCAGTCAGATCTCAACCTCCATCAACACAAATGGCTAGAGCTAATTATGGATTATGACATCGAAATCCACTATCACCCAAGAAAGGCAAACGTTGTGCTTGACGCCCTTAGTCGGAAACCTTTCAGGAAGGGAGCAACAAACTTCCTGGAAGACTAGAAGAGAGAATCGACTCAATTGAATGCTTGTTTGGGGAAAATGGCAGTATGGAAGTTAAACCGATGTTGGAAGATCTCATTCGCAAAGCTCAGCGTTTGGACACCAAGATGATGGGACTTGTAGAAAAGGCTAGTAAGGAACAACTCCCGGATCTCAGAACAGATGGAAAGGGAACCCTTTGGTTCAGGAACCGTCTGTGTGTACCAAAAGGAGAGGCACGAGAAATCCTGCTAGATGAAGCCCACAACTCAGCCTATTCTATCCACCTAGGGTCTACCAAGATGTACCTAGACCTCAAGACCAGATACTGGTGGAGAGGAATGAAAAAGAAGATAGCTCATCATGTAGCCCCGGTGTGATACTCGTCAACGAACTAAGCCAGAACATCAAAGGCCCGCAGGCCTACTGCAACCCCTTTCAGTGCCTAAATGGAAGTGGGAAGAAATAGGCATGGACTTCGTAATCGGACTTCCCTGGACCTAAAAAGGGAACTATTCTATCTGGGTCATAATTGACCACCTTACCAAGGTAGCTCACTTCATACCAGTAAATACTACCTTTGGAGGAGCCACCCTCGCCCGAATATATCTCAAAGAAATATTCGGACTTCATGGAATCCCGCGAAGAATAGTATCAGACAGAGGAACACAATTCACCTCAAAGTTTTGGTTGAGTCTTTAGCAAGCTAAGGTCACCAAGCTAGATTTCAGCACCTCCTACAACCCCAAGTCAGATGGACAGACAGAAAGGGTCAATAAAGTGCTCAAAGATTTGTTGAGAGCCTGTGTGCTGACATTCGACAAAGATTGGGAGTCCAATTTGTCGAATGCAGAATTCTCGTATAACAACAGTTACCAGACCAGCATCAAGATGTTACCTTTTGAAGCCTTGTATGGAAGGAGATGCCAAACCCCTCTGATGTGGTCAAACGTGGGAGAAAAGACCATAGAAGGACCTGCCTTCATCAAAGATGCAGAAGAGAAAGTTGCCTTGATTCGCAAGAGACTCCTCGAAGCCTAGAGTCGACAATAGGAGGAGGGAACTTTGTTTCGAGGAAGGTAATTTTGTCTACCTCAAGGTCACCCCAATGCGTGGAGTCAAAAGATTTCAAGCAAAAGGTAAGCTAGCTCCACGATTCGTCGGCCCCTATCATATCATCGGCAAAATAGGGCCAGCAGCTTACCGCCTTCAGTTGCCAGAATCCATGTATGATATCCACAATGTATTTCATGTATCCCAGCTCCGGAAATGCCTGAAAGTACCAGAGAGTCACCTCGCAGAAGAGTCAGTTTAGATTCAAAAAGATCTGCAGTGCCGAGAAAAGCGAGTGAAGATTCTCGATTCAGCCATTCCAAAGACCCAAAACTCAGAAGTAAGGCTCTGTAAAGTCCAGTGGAGCAGAGAAGGAGAAGAGGAGGCTACCTGGGAAAGTGAGGACTCATTGAGGAGGGAATACCCTTACCTTTTCTTAAGCCCAGCTGAATCTCGAGGGCGAGATTCTTTTAAGTGGGTAGGTCTATAACATCCCAGTTTTCGATCCCAAGGTTAGAAACCCTAAACTCCTAACCCCCCATTATTCCTCTTAAGACCTCATCTCATGAGCATTTCATTCATCATATGCATACACCATGATTGGTAGTAGCACTTCACATATAGTATTTCATTTTGGCACCTAGGAAACATAAATAAATATTTGTATCAAAGAGAAAAGGAATTAAGGAAAAAGAAAAGAGAACAAATAAAGGAAAACCCCTCCCCTCGGCTGGGCCGATTCCGGCCACGCCTCCCCCCTCCCGCTCTCTCGCGCCCGCGCTCTCTCCCTCCGCTCTTGGCCCACACTTCTCCCACGTGCTCGTGCCCCCCCTCTCTCACTGCCGCTCGGCCCCACTCGTCAGCCGTGCCGCGCCTCGCTCTCTCGCGCCTACTTCCCCTCTGGCAAATGGGCCCCGCCCGTCAACCCTTTCTCCTCGCCCGTGACCTCACTGGCGTGATCCCCGCCGACCGTCACCCTCCCCTCTCTCTCACTGCCATTACTCCTGCTCCAGTGGAGTTAAGCACCGCTTCGCCCCGCTGTGCACTATGCTCGCACCCTCACACGGCAGTCCGCCCCGAGCAGTCTCATCCCCGGCGCTGTGCGCCATTATCGCCATCGTTGTGTATTCACCCAGATTTATTTATGTTTTTCAGCTATTCAAGACTTCCTTTCTGCTATGTTCGACTAGAAGGGCTGTGTCTGCACCCAGTCTGCCTGTGGCTTGGGCTAGATGATCTTCCACTCTGCTATATTTCCAGGCTCGCTAGAGCTTGCATTTTGGTATTGTAATAACTATTATTTGAGACTCTATACTATTTGAAGAAATGAATGTGTTTACTATCCTTCTAGGACTAGTAATTGTATCACATTGGAGTCCCAAAGGATTGGGACACTTCATAAAACCATATGGAACTTAGTGTAAAATACCCTTGAAGTGTGGCTGCCAGTCGAGGGGGTGCTCTGAACCTGGACTGTCAGTGACATTGGTCCAACTTTGGAGCTAAATGGTGAATAATCCAGTAAGGTATGGACCATGATTTTTATGACAAAGTTGTAGTCCTTACATTGATGAACAAATCCCTTATAAAGAGTTGGACCGAGTGTTGTGCAAAAATTGGAGTAAAATGTGTCTAAAGTAGCTTTGTGAGACACACTGAAATGGAATGCAAACGAAAACAGTAAATTGAAGAAGATCAAGTGCAGTGCACCTTGCTGTCAGTGAACATGTGCGGTGATTCAAGCTCGCCGTGTAGATTCGTGTGTGGTTCAGGGTGGATATTATTGGAGAGATGAAAAGATCGTAGGGGGTTGAATTGAAGCTATGCATGGTTGTGTCCACTTGCCAGCGACTTGGCCGAGCGGGCGTCACCTTGGTCTCTGCCGACTTCCTTGGTTGCGCCATGCCATGGGCCAATTCACCACGGTGCTGATAGTCATGGCGGGTAGATAATTACTGTCTAGGGCCATTTTTCATCGTGCGCCACGATGGTCGGGTCTATATGGAAATATCTCACCACCACCGTGAACACCCTCGCCCCAAATTCATGAAGCACACGATCGGTTCCTTTAAATAGAGCACTCTCCTCGCTCCACCTCTCTGTTATGCACCCAACCCACCTTCAGCCAGCCCTTCTCATCCATCGTAGCTCAAGTTCTTCATAATTCCCCAAAACTGGTCACTGTCGCCACTGTAAGGTGCCCCACCATGTCCAGAGCTTCTCAAGTGAGCTCAACCCTCACTGGCTCGTGTTTTAGTGTACCTATGATCCCTGATTGCTTGTAAACCTAGCCGATTGAACTCTACGGCGGTATGTTGACGAGAACACAGTCTTGTCATCCGTGAGCTCTGCCGTAGCCCTCCTCAACTTGGTCGGTTAATTCTATCCTTTTTCTGGTCCTTTCGGCCGTTGTTACAGTAGTCCCATAAATTACTGAAGTTTGCCATGCTTCATGATTGAACGTTACTGCAATGTGTCAATAGGAACGGCCTCGCCGCCCCTCGCAGTTCGTCGTGGTTGTGGAAAGAGGGTATCCCGAGCCAGTTTAGCTCGATTGATGCATGGATTAGAACCACTTTTGGCTCAGGGATGGTCAGCAGATGCTCGGTTTCATTTTTCATCGTCGTTCGTAGCGAGTCTCGGCAAGGGGTGATCGGCGGGCAAACGCGCCGTTGTCAGAGACTTGGAGTTGTAAAGACGAGAAAAGGAGAGGGGCTTGAGTGAAGTTGTCAGTAACTCTATGAAATATTACCATGGGCTCTTAACTGGTAATTTGAATGTCTAGGGGCCTTTGCACAAAGTCATGTGCGCGGGGCAGACGCGGGCGTCTTCCCCTGTTCGTGGGCCGGCTCGGGCTGGTTTGAGCTCAGTACTATTCACGTTTTATTCTTTTCCTTTTGTAGACAACTTACAAAATCCAGTACAAATTGTACAATAATGGAAAAAATATGAGACCAATTTTGCTAAACTCATAAAACCATGTAGTATTTAATAAAAAGTTTTGGGATTTTATTTGAAAATAATAAATTATCTAACATTTAAAAGTGATTAAAAAGGACTATTACAATTTTACAAATATATTAGGAGTTCTAAAAATCATGAAACCTTTTTGGGTAGGCTTAGTATGTTTGTTCTAACCCTCGAGTGAAGTTTGAACCTATTTGGACATTGTTTGATGAGGAAATCAATAATAGTCCAAAGAATTAAACCCTTTTAATACAAAGTGAGGTTAGGAGTTAGTTTTGCAAATGAAATTGGAAATAGTGAACATGCTATAAGTTGTTAGCCTAAGCAGATGAGTTAAGTTAAACTTAGAAAATTATTTAGCTAGGAAGCCCTTATGGCTAATGTACTCCGTGAGGGAACGTTGTATTCAAGAGAGTGTTTTCTAATTCTTATTTACAATCATGGATGTTCTTGGCATAACATAAGCATCCATATATATAATTGCGTGTAAAACATGAAGAAGATTATATAGTAGAAGAAGAACTTGTCTCTCCGATAGAGAACCCTCATGTGGACAAAAGTTTCTATTTTGACATCTATCGTGAAGAAGCAGTAATTCCTACAACACAAGGCAAGCTCCAATGCATTTAACTTTTTCTTGTATTTTAAAGTTTTATCACCTTTGAATGATGCATTAGATAATGGAAGTTGTGTGATAAACTATTGATGCATTTCCTTCCTTGAGAAATTGAGTATCATTCTTTGTTACATGATTTATTTAAACCAGTTTTAATGATGCCAAACCTTGCTTAGAAAACAAAAATGTTTTGTTTTTAAAAAAAGTGATGCTCCACACTGGAATGGGAATGATTACAAAGAAAAAATTATTATGGTGAATCCATCACGGACGTGATGGATTCAACATCTGAAAAGAGTACCTCTGACAAGTACCAAGTTTTGGGGTTACAAATTATAAGACGAGGCCGAGCGGGTGACTTGCATGAGTAGAGAGTCTCGGTGTAGTGTCTCCGTCTGAGTCGTTTAAGGACCGAGCCAACGTAGGCTTGATGATCGAGGACCTTTTAACTGGTCACATGCCTCGTCATTGGTAAGCTTTCCCTCGAACGAACCAATACCAGATCAGCTCACCCGCACTAGGCATGGGAGATGGTGAAGTAGTGTGTACCCTCCGTGGCAAGAGGCTGGACGATGGAGTAACTGTACTCTCAGGTAGCTGGAACCCATTCTATTCATGAGAAACTCGGGTGTGAGTTGACATATGCAAGGGTTAAGTGCTACATATGTTGTGTGGTCGGAGATCCCCAGCTGGGTATTAATCGATTCAGATCGTCGTTACTTCTCAGATATGAAGACTTGATCATTGACCTACACCGTAGTGAGAAGTAAATTTAGGGTTTGATAAAAGATGGCTAGCATAGGCCAAATACTTGGTCTAGATTTAGAAAATCTAGATTCAGGAAAACTACTTAACCTGACAAGTAAAAATAATTTATAAGGACCAACTTTAGTAAGCTTTGTGCAAACTGCGTCATTGGTTCTTGCTAAACCTTAACTTGACTCCTAAAGGCTAGCATATCCTTGAGAATCTTTTGTTTTAGTCGGGTAAGACTTGTGAAAGTACACTCCATACTCAGGGTTTTCGAACCCATTTTGCTGTAGGTGAAGAGCCTGTAGAGTTTTGTTGCTTATGTTCCAAGATGGCCCAAGCAGGAGGAGAAAATCTAAGTATAAAGTTATAGAAGGTGTCTACCTTCCACTGATGTAATAAGTAGAAGCACTCAGACCCGTATATTTTAATAAGTACTCTTTCTATATTGTTACTTTAACTTATCATTGTAAATTAAGTTATTGTAACTATGTCCTCTTTTACTCCGATATGTGTAATGTCTATGAAACGATAAATGCACTCTTGGGAGATGTTGAAGAAGATGCAATAATTAGGTCCTGTCAAGCTATTGGGTGCATCTGCATGATTGTATAAGATCGTTGGGACAAGGACAATTATAAGTGGGCCTAACATCTTGGGAGGTTCTGTCACAAGTACAAGCCCAAGCAGGACCCTAGCGGTTGGTTGGCCTTCTATGACTGCCACCCAGGCCGCTCGGGCAATAGAGGACGTCATGATAGCGTACTTTCCCATTATCTTATAGAAAGATGCGCTATAATGGCTTCGACATCTCTCTCGCCATTACATTGACGACTGGGACGACTTCAACTGCCGGTTTGTCGAGAACTTTCACTCCATTTCTGACAAACCGACGCAACCTTGGGACCTCAAGTCCATCAAGCGCTAGAGCAATGAGACCCTCTGCTCGTTCTTGAACCATTTCCAAACCATGAGGAAGCGCATCCCCGATGTCGCGAAGGCTGCTGTGAACGAGGACTTCTACCACGGGTCTAACGACTTGGCCTTCGTCCGAGCCACCCTTTGGAAGGCTCCCGTCACCTCTGAACAGCTGTTCTAGAGGCAGGCATCTACATGACCACCGACGAATGGTCCAGGACCTCATTGGCCATGCAAAGCCTGCACCCTAGTACCAAAGAAGGACGGGAAATCGTAGCAGGACAAGAGCTACGACAAGAGGCCCATAAAAGAAGTCCACGCTGCTAGATCCCCAGCGACTCGGGCCCACAACGCACCACGAGGCAATGTGCAAACGCTGGACAACATCCTCGACTCCGAGTGCCCGTACCACAAGGAGATGTGCCACACCCTACAAAACTCCATGGACTTCAAGAACTCTATCAGCCATGATCAACTGTTCCAACCTCTGCCCCACCCACCATGAGGAGAACCTGTCAAACAAGAACAACCATAGCAGTTGGGTGGGGGTGGTGGGGGTTCCTTCCAGCGCATAGATAGGGAGTTCAATGTCAGGTTCGGGGGCCATGGGTCCCAGGAGAACAAAAGGTAGCAAAAGCTCACTGATCGATAGGTCCAGGTGGCAACTAACAGTGCCCCGACGTCGTATCGGTGGTCAAAACATGCCATCGCGTTCAGCCGAGCTGACTAGTGGCTCAACTTTGATCACTCTGGAAATTACCCTCTACTCGTCGTCCCTATGATTCAAGAGAGCCGAGTCAAGAAGGTTCTTGTGGACGGTGGCAGCATCATCAATGTCACCTTTCCCAGAACATTCTAGGCTCTGGGGATCCCGACCGCCAACCTCATTCAATTGGACACCCCATTCTTAGGCATTGTACCGACTAAAGGGGAGTACCCACTAGGGCACCTCTTTATGCTGGTCACCTTTGGCGCTCTAGACAACTACTGGACTGAGTTCCTACGCTTCGAGGTAGCTCGATGCGACTACGGGTACAATGCCATCATCAGGAGCCCGGGGCTAGCCAAATTCATGGCCATCCCACACTACTCATACATGATACTCAAGATGCCTGGACCTCAGGGCAGTATCACCATCCGAGCTGACTTCTAGGGAGCTATGGAATGCTTTAGGGGGGCTATCCAGACAGCCCTCGATAGCACTTCCTGTGCCGAACGACGACGTGTCGCCAGAGGATGACCTCATGATCCCCACAAACGAAGCATCTACCGCTACCACTATGCGGCCGACCGAAGAAACCAAGAGAGATAACCTTGGTTTCTTCAACGAGCACAAGACGACGATCATCAGTTGTAGCCTCACTGCCAAATAGGAAAGCGCGCTCGTCCAGTTTTTGCAAGACAACCGAGACGTGTTCGTGTGAAAACCTGTGGACATGGCGGGAGTCCCTAGAGAGTTGACCAAGTACAAACTGAAGGTGTATCCTCAAGCAAAGCCGACCTGGCAGAACCTACGTCATTTCACGTCTGACAAAAGAGAATCTGTACGGGCCGAGTTAGCTCGCCTAGTAGCAGCGAGTTTCATTAGAGAAGTAACGCACCCCGGGTGGCTTGTGAATCATATTCTTGTACTAAAAAGAATAAACTTGATTGGCGCATGTGCATTGACTATAGCGATCCCAACAAACATTGCCCGAAGGATTCCTTCGGGCTCCCTAGAATAGTCCAGGTGGTCGACTCTACCGTCGGCTGCTCTATGCTTTCCTTCCTGGACTATTACTCGGGATATCACTAGATCAGTCTAGAGAAGGAAGATCAAGAATAGACTGCATTCATCACACCCTTTGGTGCCTTTTGCTATACCTCCATGTCGTTTGGCCTAAAAAATGCTAGAGCAACTTATCAAATATCTATCCAAACATGCTTAGCCGACCACTGGGCAAGCGGTTGGAAGCTTAGATTGATGATGTGGTGATCAAAACCGTGAAACCAGATAACTTCATCGATGATCCCTAGAAGGTTTTCAATAGCTTGAGGCGCTACCGCTGGAAGCTTAAACCGAAGAAATGTGTATTCGGGGTACCAGCCGGGAAGCTACTCGGATTCATCGTCAATCACCGAGGGATCGAGGCCAACCTAGATAAGATTGAAGCCATTCTGAGGATGGAACTGCCATGATCACAAAAGAAGATTACTAGCTGCATTGCAACACTGAGTCACTTCATCTTGTGGCTCGGCGTGAGAGGAATGCCATTGTATAAGTTGCTCAAGAAGGCTGATAGATTCCAGTGGACTCCCAAAGCTCAACAAGCACTAGAGGCACTAAAGAAATTCTTGACCATTCCACCAGTTCTCAAGCCACCCAACTTAGCTACTGCCGACCGAACAGCCAAAGATCTACTACTATACATCTCCTACACGACTCATGTGCTAAGCACCACGTTAGTAGTCGAGTGGGCAGAAGAAGGGCATGCATATCCAGTTTAGCATCATGTATACTTCATCAGTGAAGTTCTCGGGTGTAACACCCTAAATTTTGGGGTACAAATTTTTTTTGCTCTGTACTCAAAATTCAGGTGTTACACTTTCCTTTCTTCGCTTTTCTTTTCCCTTTATCAAAACAATAGAGAGTTATTTTGTTCTATGTTGGCGTGAGCTGTAGAAGTGTCTTGGTTGTTTTGCATTCATGTTGTTGCATAGTGTTTCTAAGTCCAAGAAGTGTTTGAAATATGTTAATATATCTTGCAGAAGTTTCTCGTAAATTTTCATATTTTTTGAATATTTTCTATTTTCCGAAATTCAAAATCTATTTATTTATGGTAATTAAAAACATTTTCAAAAGTTCTAAATATGTTTTTGAGTTCATTGGGTATCAAATCATGTCTAGAAATTTCCCTAGAATTGTTGGAGCCTTCGAGGTATTTTTCGGGTATTAAAAACGATTTCAGCATTTTTTGGAATTATTTTTATTTCTAAAAATGGCATAATTATGAAAAATAAAATATCCTCAAACCCTAGCAATATATATGAATAGAATCCTCTCGTCGAGCCCTTTTCAAATTTCGAAACCCCTTCCCAGTTTAGATTCGAAACTCTTGGAATTGCTCGCCAAAGTTCGAGACGGTTTCAACTCCGGCGAGCAATTACTTTTTATCCGCGAGTCATCGGCGGAATCCGAGGGTACTGTTGCGTTCATCTCGTCAATAGATTCGTCCCAGTGCCTTCGATTCATCGATCTGATCAACGGTTCATCGTCAATTGGCGAACTTGTCCTTGGCTCCGGCGAGGTCATCTTCTCCAGTGAGCCCTCCACCATTGTTGTGCATAGAAATTCTTCATTTCTCTCTCTCCCTCGTGCAACCCCTCCCCTCTTTCCCTTCCCTCTCCTCCCTAGCAGTGCCGCTCCCTCCCTGTCTCTTCCCCCACGCGTGCCAGCGGCCAGCCGACCCCTTCCCCCTCCCCTTCCTTGCCATGGTGAGAGAAGAGGTGGAGGGAGGAAGGAGATGACTATTTTGCAAATAGGCCCGTGGAGTGTCTTAAAATTATGCGCAGAGAGATGTTTCAATTTAAAATCACGATATTTTTGTGTTTTAAATCCGATTCACTCAGTTCAAGTCACGTTAGATTCGTATTAAAATCGTGTACATGTTAGAAGTATTATTCTCTTATGTATCGTATTTTATTTAATTTATTTAAATGTTTGTTTGACTGATTGTTATTAAAGTAGCGTTTCAATTTAAATCTAATTTTGGGTTTCAATTTGCACGTTTAAAAACAAACACCAACGTGGTTAATCTTAACTCAAATATTTTTTATTAACAATTGGTTAGTTTAAACGTGCTATCTATTTATTAGTCATTGCTTGTCGCGTTGGCGTCCCGCACTTCGTCTTGTGCAATTAATTCGTCTCGCTTAGAGTCGCTAATATTATTTAAGTTATTTGTTTAACTAAGAGTCATTAGTGTAAAGAGAATTAATTAAAACGAGGCGATAGCTATAGTGTCACACCCGGATTTAGGGGGCCAAACCCGGGCGAGATTCACATGTGTGCTGGGATCAAGCCCCACACATATGATGACTCATGGTACATAAACGAACGTCACATCTTTAATAAATAATGGAGTTCTATACAAAATAAATAAATAGTTACATCATACGAAGACAATGATCCAGCAACCAAAGTTGCCTAGGAGACGACGGTCTAGACCACTCACAAACTCATCATAGCATCCTTCACGCACCTCATCCCGTGGTAGGTGTCCTTGATCTGGGGGGATGTGAGTATAGCAAGGGTGAGCTCACATACATTCATCGCTCAACAAGTTGTGGGGAATAGTGTGCATGAGCTCACTTATAGTGGGGCTCATGTGAAGTGAAAGCTTACCAAAGGAGATTGTTAAAGCTGAGCATTGCTTTTAAAGTTGGTCAAAGTTTTATTAGCAGTTACTAAGTGTAATTGGATACCAATCCAAATAAATAAGAGATCAAGATTCATAATAACACCCACAATGCAATGCATATGACAAATTAAGTTTAGTTCCATAAATTAATCATGCGAGAGTCCTGAGTCGCTCTTGGCCATGAGCACGGCTGATATACCAGTTTTACACTCTACAGAGTTTGCACGTTTTACCCATAAGTCGTGTATCCCATCTAGCCATGGTTTGCAAGGCCCTTAGACACTTCCAAGGTGAATGGCTAGGGATCCACTACGAGGCATTTACAAAGTTCCACTAGCTTCAAAAAACCCGCTACGGTTTCTGAGAAGGGCAATATAGGAATCCCTCGTCCAAAAAGTCATCGCAGAATGATCGACCCGAGAACCTCCCTATATGCAGCTCCTCTACCGCCCTATCCCCTTTCGAGTAAGGTAGTCCTGCACTAGCTTTCCTAATTAGTCAGCCAAGGGCATCCCATTCCAATATTGTGGTAGCACGGATATCTCAAGTTAAGCTCCATGTTCCAATTAACACAATAATCTTGTCATGAACAATAATTAAAACAACAACATAATTGGAACATGATCATAATATAACATTAATTTTCCAAAACTTGGTAGAGCAATAACAAAACTACCTAATAGTTCTTTTGTCTGCAAGATGTGGGTTAAACAATGCTAGGGAAGCCTGTTAGGTCCCATCAAATAAACCTGAGCATGTCACAGTGATTAACTAGAACATTATTGGGTAAAGAGAAAAGTGATCATGGGCACAACTTACCTTAGACTCGAGATTCTTAGGTATTTCACCAGGTCTTCATATTCTCGTGACATCACCGCTATTCGTAGCAATACATACAAATAGACAAGAATTACATAAAAATAACAATACACCAAACATGAGAACAAACAACGTAAGAATATTCTACGGTTTAAAAGTTCTGATTTTTTGAAGGTTTAAGTGGCTACTATAAAACAAATAAGGTACAAGATTTTAACCATATGTTTCATGATAATACAAGGTTACTAGGTGATAAACAATATTAATATAAGTTTAATGCAACTGGAATGGATCAAAAAGGAGTTAAAATGGATTAATTATGAATTAAACAAGTTTCTGGAATTATTTTTACACTAGAAATCGTCTTCTAGATTTTTATTCACCTAAATCCTCACCTATGTACAACAGATCATAATTCCAGAAAGTACAGGGTTCGTTTAATTAATTTATGGACTCACTTGTAAAGATCTTTAAACTACTCGAGACTGCGGGTTGAATATATATAAGGGTAGGGGCTCTTATGCAAATTAAACACAATTAAGGGGTATGGGTAATGCTGAGCCGTGAGATCAAGGTTGGACGTGCGAGATTAGATCAAGCCCATTCTGAACCGATATGCGACCAGGATCATTGATCCCGAGATCGACGACCGAGAGGTAGCTTTGACTTGAAACCCTTATGCGCCCTCCATCATCCATCCTATGGCCTAGATCACTCGCGCGAAAGGGTACACAACCATCTAATCTCAACCGCAGGGGGTCGATCCAACGGTCGAAACTCTCTTTTCCACCTCTAAATATCTGACCGATGGAACAGAGTTTCCTTGGTGGCGCCACACACCAGCGCCCGTGAATCCACACCCCTGCGCCGTCCTAAACGAATTTGAGGGACTCTACTCGTGGCCTAGGTGTTGAATAATTAGACAAATTCCAGATTAAATTCCGAATATAAATCATGACCAAATCAGAATAACTAAAGTAAAAAGTCAAATCAGATGATGTGTACTGATCAGACATATTGGTTGATGGCGTCAGCCGGAATCAGTAGGGTCGACGACGTCGAAGCAGTGAAATCAGCAGGGTCGATGAGGTCAGAAGATCACGAGCAGTCGTGTGAGGACGCTTCCCAAAAACCTTATTTGCCCTCTCCCGGTGTAGGATCTAGAAGACGAAGGGTTCCGGAGACCTGCTCTCCTGATCGCACATGCACGTCTGCGGTCGGGATGAAGGGAAATGGAAGGCGGCTCAGCTATGAAGAGAGGCGAAAGCGAAAATGGGATGATATGGATGCTGGCTGCCAGGCGCCATTTATAGGGCCGAGTCCGCGACCAGATAGCTACCTTTGATCTTACCCGCCCGCGAAAAACTCGCGTTCAGTTTAGATTTTATAGCGATCAGTTAGGATTCTAAACTTAACAGCCAAGTAACCATAAATTCAAACGGCAAAAGGAAGTCGCGCCCCCGCAAGGCGAGGGGCCGGATTTCGGTGGACCATTCACGCGCATGTCGTGCGCCCGCGCCCTTCGCCCCGCCCCGCCCCGGCCAGGCAAGGCGAGCGAGCGCACGCGCACGTGTGGCTCTCCACACTCTCTCCTCTCATCCATGACTTGGTGAGTGAGTGTGGCTTCCATATTTAAACTAGCTCTACGCCACTAGAACTAGCAATATGGTGCTATTGGTTCCACCATTCCCTAGCCATACACTTAAATGGGCTTTTGAGATTTCCCTGGGATTTATTTGAATTTCTCAATTGGGCCTAGCCCATAAATCCTAACAATCCCCCACCAGATCTCAAATGCCCATCTGCAGTTTTTGCCACTGTTCACTACTGTTTAATATACTAGTGTTTCAGCAGAGACTGTTAAGTTGAACTTCCGCCTAGAACTCCAAGCTACACCAACCCACAACTTGGACAATGGACTATGCCTTGAATTGCAAGTTTTGCATGAATGGGTTTCACTTGAAGTCATGACCAGTACTTGGCTACCAGTAGTCTCCTTCTCGGGTGGAGCATATGCGTCGTACTCCAAGGTCTCTTCATGAGTTTACTAGAGATCACCCAGATCTCATAAACTGTGATGTTAGACAGTCTAACTCATATAGGTGTGTTCTTTCAAGAATGTTCTGCAGGACAACATCTTCGCTAATACAAGCCAACAGAACACATTAAGGCATAAGGCCAACCTGCCTTACAGCATTTGAGAGTATTGCATCTTTACTTAGAGAGGGTCAAAGGTTACTCTCCTCAGTTCACCAATGGCTTGTTCTTCCTAGGACCTAATTCACGGGATCTCCGATCACATAGACTGGGTTTCCACCATGGCAACTTATACGGGTCTCATACTCATCTCTCTTGATGCGATTTCTATCACATTACGTGGTTGAAAGGGAATTAGGCTTACACCTATTTCCTAATCTAATTTTGGTGGTTGAAATGCCCAACACAAATAATTGGACTAACTAGTTTGCCCTAGTTTATAAGATCTATAGGTGCCAAAGGTTCACAATAAGCCAATAAAAAGATCAAGAGAAAGGGTTCAAACAAGGAGCAAAGGGACAACCGAAGGCACCCTGGTCGGGCGCACCGGACTGTCTGGTGTGCCACCGGACAGTGTCCGGTGCACCACCGGACAGTGTCCGGTGCACCAGGGGACTCTAAGCTGAACTTCGCACCTTCGGGAAAAACTCAGAGCCGCCGCGCTATAATTCACCGGACATGTCCGGTGCTCCAAGGGGACACGGCTCTGAACTCGCCAGCTTCGGGAATTCGCAACGGCTAGTCCGCTATAATTCACCGGACATGTCCAGTGTACACCGGACTGTCCGGTGTGACAACGAAGCAACGGCTACTTCGGCGCCAACGGCTACCTGCAGGCGCATTCAATGCGCCCCAGCGCGTGCAGAAGTCAGGCACGCCCATGCTGGCGCACCGGACACTCTACAGTACATGTCCGGTGCGCCACCGGACATCCAGGCGGGCCCAGCGTCAGAGCTCCAACGGTCGGAACCCTAACGGCCGGGTGACGTGGCTGGCGCACCGGACATGTCCGGTGTGCACCGGACTGTCCGGTGCACCATGCGACAGACAACCTTCACCCAAACGGCTAGTTTGGTGGTTGGGGCTATAAATACCCCCAACCACCCCACATTCAACACATCCAAGTTTTCCACTTCTCAACCACTTACAAGAGTTAGGCATTCAATTCTAGACACACCCAAGTGATCAAATCCTCTCCAATTCTTCACAAGGCTTTAGTGACTAGCGAGAGAGATTTGTCGTGTTCTTTTGAGCTCTTGCGCTTGGATTGCTTCTTTTCTTTCTCACTTGTTCTTGTGATCAAAACTCATTTGTAACCAAGGCAAGAGACACCAATTGTGTGGTGATCCTTGCGGGGAAGTTTTGTTCCCGGTTTGATTTGAGAAAAGAAGCTCACTCGGTCCGAGGGACCGTTTGAGAGAGGGTAAGGGTTGAAAGAGACCCGGCCTTTGTGGCCTCCTCAACGGGGAGTAGGTTTGCGAGAACCGAACCTCGGTAAAACAAATCCACGTGTCACACTCTTCATTCGCTTGCGATTTGTTTTGCGCCCTCTCTTTCGGACTCACTATTATTTCTAACGCTAACCCGACTTGTAGTTGTGTTTAAGTTGTTAAATTTCAGATTCACCCTATTCACCCCCCTCTAGGCGACTTTCAATTGGTATCAGAGCCCGGTGCTTCATTAGAGCCTAACCGCTCGAAGTGATGTCGGGAGATCACACCAAGAGGGAGATGGAGACTGGCGACAAGCCCACTACGAGTCACGGGAGCACTTCATCGGAAGAGTCCCACACCAAGAGGAAGGAGAAGAAGAAGGATTCCTCCAACAAAGGGAAAGGGAAGGAGAAGAAATCTTCTTCCCACAAGTCGCATCGGAAAGGCGACAAGCACAAGAGGATGAGGAAAGTGGTCTACTACGAGACCGACACTTCATCAACGTCCACCTCCGACTCTGACGCACCGTCCGTTACTTCTAAGCGCCAAGAGCGCAAGAAGTATAGTAAGATTCCCCTACGCTACCCCCACATTTCAAAGCGTACTCCTTTACTCTCCATTCCATTAGGCAAACCACCGGTTTTTGACGGTGAAGATTATAATATGTGGAGTGACAAAATGAGACATCATCTAACCTCACTCCACACAAGAATTTGGAATGTTGTTGAGTTTGGTGTGTAGGTGCCATCCGTAGGGGATGAAGACTACAACTCGGACGAAGTGGCCCAAATCCACCACTTTAACTCCCAAGCAACCACTATACTCCTCGCCTCTCGAAGTCGAGAGGAGTATAACAAGGTGCAAGGGTTAAAAAGTGCGAAGGAAATTTGGGACGTACTCAAGACCGCACACGAAGGAGACGAGGTGACAAAAATCACCAAGCGGGAGACGATCGAGGGGGAGCTCGGTCGCTTCATGCTTCACCAAGGGGAGGATCCACAAGCTATGTACAACCGCTTGAAGACCTTGGTGAACCAAGTGCGCAACCTCGGGAGCGAAAAATGGGATGACCATGAGATGGTCAAGGTTATTCTTAGATCCCTCGTATTTCTTAACCCTACACAAGTTCAATTAATTCGAGGTGATCCTAGATATAAGCTAATGTCTCCCGAGGAAGTTATAGGAAAATTTGTGAGCTTTGAGCTAATGATTAAAGGCTCAAAGAAAATCATCGAGCAAGGCACCTCCTCCACGTCCGAGGCACAACCCGTCGCATTCAAGGCGACGGAAGAAAAGAAGGAGGAGGCTACTCCAAGTTGAACACCCATCGACGCCTCCAAGCTCGACAACGAGGAGATGGCGCTCATCATCAAGAGCTTCCGCCAAATCCTCAAGCAAAGGAGGGGGAAAGACTACAAACCCCGCTCCAAGAAAGTATGCTACAAATGTGGTAAGCCCGGTCATTTTATTGCAAAATGTCCATTATCTAGTGATAGTGACAGGGGCGACGACAAGAAGGGGAGAAGAAAGGAGAAGAAGAGACATTACAAGAAGAAGGGCGGCGATGCCCACGTGTGCCGCGAGTGGGACTCCGACGAGAGCTCCACCAACTCCTCCTCCGACGAGGACGCCGCCAACATCGCCGTCACCAAGGGACTTCTCTTCCCCAACGTCGGCCACAAGTGCCTCATGGCCAAGGAGGGCAAAAAGAAGAAGGTAAAATCAAGATCCTCCACTAAATATGAAACCTCTAGTGATGAGGATGATGCTAGCAATGAGGAGGATAACTTGCGCATTCTTTTTGCCAACCTAAACATGCAACAAAAAGAAAAATTAAATGAATTGATTAGTGCTATTCATGAGAAGGATGATCTCTTGGACTCTCAAGAGGACATCCTTATTAAGGAAAACAAAAAGCATGTTAAGGTCAAAAATGCTTATGCTCTACAAGTTGAAAAATGTGAAAAATTGTCTAGTGAGCTAAGCACTTGCCATGAGACTATTGACAACCTTAGAAATGAAAATGCTAGATTAATTGCTAAGGTTGATTCTCATGTTTGTGATGTTTCAATTCCCAATCTTAGAAATGATAATGATGATTTGCTTGCTAAGATTAAGGAATTGAATAATTCTCTTGCTAGTCTTAGGATTGAAAATGAAAAATTAATTGCTAAGGCTAAAGATTTTGATGTTTGCAATGTTACTATTTCTAACCTTAGAAGTGAGAATGATATATTACATGCTAAGGTTGTAGAATTAAAATCTTGCAAACCCTCTACATCTACTGTTGAGCATGTTTCTATTTGCACTAGATGTAGAGATGTTGATATTGATGCTATTCATGATCATGTGGCTTTAATTAAACAACAAAATGATCATATAGCAATATTAGATGCTAAAATTGCCGAGCATAACTTAGAGAATGAAAAGTTCAAATTTGCTAGAAGTATGCTCTATAATGGGAGACGCCCTGGCATCAAGGATGGCATTGGCTTCCAAAGGGGAGACAATGTCAAACTTAGTGCCCCTCCTAAAAGATTGTCTAATTTTGTTAAGGGCAAGGCTCCCATGCCTCAAGATAATGAGGGTTACATTTTGTACCCTGCCGGTTATCCTGAGAGAAAAATTAGGAGAATTCATTCTAGGAAGTCTCACTCTGGCCCTAATCATGCTTTTATATATAAGGGTGAGACATCTAGCTCTAGGCAACCAACCCGTGCTAAGTTGCCTAAGAAGAGAACTCCTAATGCATCAAATGATCATGACATTTCATTCAAAACTTTTGATGCATCTTATGTTTTGACTAACAAATCCGGCAAGGTAGTTGCCAAGCTTGTTGGGGGCAAACACAAGGGGTCAAAGACTTGTGTTTGGGTACCCAAAGTTCTTGTGTCTAATGCCAAAGGACCCAAAACCGTTTGGGTACCTAAAGTCAAGAACTAAACTTGTTTTGTAGGTTTATGCATCCGGGGGCTCAAGTTGGATCATCGATAGCGGGTGCACGAACCACATGACGGGGGAGAAGAAGATGTTCTCCTCATACAAGAAAAACCAAGATCCCCAACGAGCTATCACATTCGGGGATGGAAACCAAGGTTTGGTCAAAGGTTTGGGTAAAATTGCTATATCTCCTGACCATTCCATTTCCAATGTTTTTCTTGTTGATTCATTAGATTACAATTTGCTTTCCGTATCCCAATTATGTCAAATGGGCTACAACTGTCTATTCACTGATATAGGTGTCACTATCTTTAGAAGAAGTGATGATTCAATAGCATTTAAGGGAGTGTTAGAGGGTCAGCTATACTTGGTAGATTTTGATAGAGCTGAACTCGACACTTGCTTAATTGCTAAGACTAACATGGGTTGGCTCTGGCACCGCCGACTAGCCCATGTTGGAATGAAGAATCTTCATAAGCTTCTAAAGGGAGAGCACATTTTAGGATTAACAAATGTTCATTTTGAGAAAGACAGGATTTGTAGTGCATGCCAAGCCGGGAAGCAAGTTGGCACTCATCATCCACACAAGAACATCATGACAAGTGATAGGCCATTGGAGCTCCTAAACATGGATTTATTCGGCCTGATTGCTTACATAAGCATCAGCGGGAGTAAGTACTGTCTAGTTATTGTGGATGATTATTCTCGCTTCACTTGGGTGTTCTTTTTACAGGAAAAATCCCATACCCAAGAGACCTTAAAGGGATTCTTGAGACGGGCTCAAAATGAGTTCGGCTTAAGGATCAAGAAAATTAGAAGCGACAACAGAACGGAGTTTAAGAACTCTCAAATTGAAGGCTTCCTTGAGCAGGAGGGCATCAAGCATGAATTCTCTTCTCCCTACACCCCACAACAATATGGTGTAGTGGAGAGAAAAAATCGAACTCTACTGGACATGGCAAGAACCATGCTTGATGAGTACAAGACGCCGGATCGGTTTTGGGCTGAGGCGGTGAACTCCGCTTGCTACGCCATCAACCGATTATATCTACACCGAATCCTCAAGAAGACATCCTATGAACTCCTAACCGGTAAAAAACCCAATATTTCATATTTTAGAGTTTTTGGTAGCAAATGCTTTATTCTTGTTAAAAGAGGTAGAAAATCTAAATTTGCTCCTAAAACTGTAGAAGGCTTTTTACTAGGATATGACTCAAACACAAGGGCATATAGAGTCTTTAACAAGTCCTCGGGACTAGTTGAAGTTTCTTGTGACGTTGTGTTTGATGAGACTAACGGCTCTCAAGTAGAGCAAGTTGATCTTGATGAGATAGGTGATGAAGAGGCTCCATGCATCGCGCTAAGGAACATGTCCATTGGGGATGTGTGTCCTAAGGAATCCGAAGAGCCTCCAAATGTACAAGATCAACCATCCTCCTCCACGCAAGCATCCCCACCAACTCAAAATGAGGATGAGGCTCAAGTTGATAAAGGAGAAGATCAAGGAAATGAGCCATCTCAGGATGACGGCAATGATCAAGGGGGAGATGCCAATGATCAAAACAAGGAGGATGAAGAACCAAGACCGCCACACCCAAGAGTCCACCAAGCAATACAACGAGATCACCCCGTCGACACCATCCTCGGCGATATTCATAAGGGGGTAACTACTCGATCTCCTGTTGCACATTTTTGTGAGCATTACTCTTTTGTTTCCTCTATTGAGCCACATAGGGTAGAGGAAGCACTACAAGATTCGGATTGGGTGATTGCGATGCAAGAGGAGCTCAACAACTTCACGAGGAACGAGGTATGGCATTTAGTTCCACGTCCTAACCAAAATGTTGTAGGAACCAAGTGGGTCTTCCGCAACAAGCAAGATGAGCATGGTGTGGTGACAAGGAACAAAGCTCGACTGGTGGCCAAGGGATATTCTCAAGTCAAAGGTTTGGATTTCGGTGAAACCTATGCACCCGTAGCTAGGCTTGAGTCCATTCGTATATTATTAGCCTATGCTACTTACCATGGCTTCAAGCTTTACCAAATGGACGTGAAGAGTGCCTTCCTCAATGGACCAATCAAGGAAGAGGTCTACATTGAGCAACCTCCCGGCTTTGAAGACAGTGAGTACCCTAACCATGTCTATAGGCTCTCTAAGGCGCTTTATGGGCTCAAGCAAGCCCCAAGAGCATGGTATGAATGCCTTAGAGATTTCCTTATTGCTAATGGCTTCAAAGTCGGCAAGGCAGATCCTACTTTATTCACTAAAACTCTTGACAATGATTTGTTTGTATGCCAAATTTATGTTGATGATATCATATTTGGGTCTACTAACGAATCTACATGTGAAGAATTTAGTAGGATCATGACACAAAAATTCGAGATGTCGATGATGGGGGAGTTGAAGTATTTTCTAGGATTCCAAGTCAAACAACTCCAAGAAGGCACCTTCATTAGCCAAACGAAGTATACTCAAGACATTCTAACCAAGTTTGGAATGAAGGATGCTAAGCCCATCAAGACACCCATGGGAACTAATGGGCATCTCGACCTCGACACGGGAGGTAAATCCGTCGATCAAAAGGTATACCGGTCGATGATAGGTTCATTACTCTATTTATGTGCATCTCGGTCGAACATTATGCTTTCCATTTGCATGTGTGCAAGATTCCAATCCGACCCTAAGGAATCCCACCTTACGGCCGTAAAACGAATCTTGAGATATTTGGCTTATACTCCTAAGTTTGGGCTTTGGTACCCTCGGGGATCCACATTTGATTTGATTGGTTATTCGGATGCCGATTGGGCGGGGTGTAAGATTAATAGAAAGAGCACATCGGGGACTTGCCAGTTCTTGGGAAGGTCCTTGGTATCTTGGGCTTCAAAGAAGCAAAATTCGGTTGCTCTTTCTACCGCCGAAGCCGAGTATATTGCCGCAGGCCATTGTTGCGCGCAATTACTTCGGATGAGGCAAACCCTGCGGGACTATGGTTACAAATTGACCAAAGTTCCTCTTCTATGTGATAATGAGAGTGCAATCCGCATGGCGGATAATCCCGTTGAGCATAGCCACACTAAACACATAGCCATTCGGTATCATTTTCTTAGGGATCACCAACAAAAAGGGGATATCGAGATTGCATACATTAATACAAAAGATCAATTAGCCGATATCTTTACCAAGCCACTAGATGAACAATCTTTTACCAAACTTAGGCATGAGCTCAATGTTCTTGATTCTCGCAACTTCTTTTGCTAATTTGCACACATAGCTCATGAATATACCTTTGATCATGTCTCTTTTATATATGCTATGACTAATATGTTTTCAAGTGTATTTCAAACCAAGTCATAGGTATATTGAAAGGGAATTGGAGTCTTCGGCGAAGACAAGGCTTCCACTCCAGTCTATTACTCCTCCTTCGCCGTCGCTCCGCATCACTCTCCGTCTTTGGTATAATCTTCACTCGTATGTTTTATTTGCCAAAGGGGAGAACATAGTTAGAACAAGGGCTTATATTTCACTCAAAGTATCCGTTTTTGGCGATTCATGCCAAAGGGGAGAAAGTATGAGCCCAAAGCAAAAGGACCGCACCACCACCCTAATTTTAAAATTAATGATTTTCAATTAGTAAATCTCAAATTGGTATCTCTTTGTGTTCTAAAGGGGGAGAAAATGGTATTTTCAAAATTGATATCTTAAAACCCTCTTGAACACTAAGAGGAGAATTTATTGAGGGGGAGTGTTGTTTAGTCAAAGGAAAAGGATTTGAAACAAGGGGGCAAAATTTCAAATCTTGAAAATGCTTCGCAAAATCTTATTCATTTACCTTTGACTATTTGCAAAAAGACTTTGAAAAGGATTTACAAAAGGAATTTGCAAAAACAAAACTTGTGGTGCAAGCGTGGTCCAAAATGTTAAAAATAAAGAAACAATCCATGCATATCTAGTAAGTAATATTTATTGGCTCAATTCTAAGTAACCTTTGCATCTACTTATTGCAAACTAGTTCAATTATGCACTTTCATACTTGCTTTGGTTTGTGTTGGCATCAATCACCAAAAAGGGGGAGATTGAAAGGGAATTAGGCTTACACCTATTTCCTAAACTAATTTTGGTGGTTGAAATGCCCAACACAAATAATTGGACTAACTAGTTTGCCCTAGTTTATAAGTTCTATAGGTGCCAAAGGTTCACAATAAGCCAATAAAAAGATCAAGAGAAAGGGTTCAAACAAGGAGCAAAGGGACAACCGAAGGCACCCTGGTCGGGCGCACCGGACTGTCCGGTGCACCACCGGACAATGTCCGGTGCACCAGGGGACTCTAAGCTGAACTTCGCACCTTCGGGAAAAACTCAGAGCCGCCGCACTATAATTCACCGGACAGTGTTCGGTGCTCCAAGGGGACGCGGCTCTGAACTCGCCAGCTTCAGGAATTCGCAACGGCTAGTCCACTATAATTCACCGGACATGTCCGGTGTGACAACGAAGCAATGGCTACTTCGGCGCCAACGGCTACCTACAGGCGCATTCAATGCGTGCCAGCGCGCGCAGAAGTCAGGCACGCCCATGCTGGCGCACCGGACACTCTACAGTACATGTCCGGTGCGCCACCGGACATCCAGGCGGGCCCAGCGTCAGAGCTCCAAAGGTCGGAACCCTAACGGCCGGGTGATGTGGCTGGCGCACCGGACATGTCCGGTGTGCACCGGACTGTCCGGTGCACCATGCGACAGACAACCTTCACCCAAACGGCTAGTTTGGTGGTTGGGGCTATAAATACCCCCAACCACCCCACATTCAACACATCCAAGTATTCCACTTCTCAACCACTTACAAGAGCTAGGCATTCAATTCTAGACACACCCAAGTGATCAAATCCTCTCCAATTCTTCACAAGGCTTTAGTGACTAGCGAGAGAGATTTGCCGTGTTCTTTTGAGCTCTTGCGCTTGGATTGCTTCTTTTCTTTCTCACTTGTTCTTGTGATCAAAACTCATTTGTAACCGAGGCAAGAGACACCAATTGTGTGGTGATCCTTGCGTGGAAGTTTTGTTCCCGGTTTGATTTGAGAAAAGAAGCTCACTCGGTCCGAGGGACCGTTTGAGAGAGGGTAAGGGTTGAAAGAGACCCGGCCTTTGTGGCCTCAATGGGGAGTAGGTTTGCGAGAACCGAACCTCGGTAAAACAAATCCGCGTGTCACACTCTTCATTTGCTTGTGATTTGTTTTGCGCCCTCTCTCTCGGACTCACTATTATTTCTAACGCTAACCCGGCTTGTAGTTGTGTTTAAGTTGTTAAATTTCAGATTCGCCCTATTCACCCCCCTCTAGGCGACTTTCAGTGGTAGTCCCTTGGTAAAAGGATCTGCCAGATTTTTATCTGTTGAAATATAAGTCACACTTATAACTCCGGAGTTTCTCAACTTTCTGACAGACTTCAATCGTCTTTTGACATGTCTTGATGACTTCCCATTATCCTTAGAACTCGTCACTTCAGCAATCACTGTCTGATTGTCACATTTCATAAGGATAGCTGGTATTGGTTTCTCAACCACCGGCAAGTCCATCAAGAGTTCACGCAACCATTCTGCCTCAACGGTTGCTGTGTCAAGTGTAGCTAGCTCGGCTTCCATGGTTGACCTCGTCAAGATGGTCTGCTTGCATGACCTCCATGATACCGCACCTCCACCAATAGTAAAGACATAACCACTGGTGGCATAAAGCTCGTCTGCATCAGATATCCAGTTCGAATCACTATATCCTTCAAGTACTGCATGCTGACCAGAATAGTAAATTCCATAATCATTGTACCTTGCAGGTAGCGCCTAACCTGCTCAAGTGCACGCCAATGATTAGTCCCGGGGTTTGACATGAGCCTACTCAATTTGCTCACAGCAAACGAGATATCGGGCCTTGTTGCACTAGCAAGATACATGAGTGAACCAACGATCTGAGAGAACCTCAATTGGTCTCAACCAATTCTCTTGTTCTTTCGCAGTCTCACACTAGGATCATAAGGTGTTGGAGAAGGTTTGCGCTCAGCGAAGCCAAATCGCTTCAAAACCTTTTCAACATAGTGAGATTGCGAGAGAGTAATCCCACCATCTGCCTTAATCAGCTTGATGTTTAGAATCACATCAGCTTCCCCCAGATCTTTCATATCAAAACTCTTTGATAGAAAAGACTTGACTTCATTGATCACATCAATGTTTGTGCCAAATATCAATATATCATCAACATATAAGCACAATATAACTCCTTCGCCCCCACCACAGCGATAATACCTGTCTGCCTCATTAATGGCAAAGCCTGCAGATGTTAGATTAGTGTCAAACTTCTCATGCCACTGCTTTGGTGCTTGCTTCAGACCATACAAAGATTTAAATAACTTGCACACCTTGCTTTCTTGACCCTTTACTACAAATCCATTAGGCTGTTCCATATAGATTTCCTCGTCCAGCTCTCCATTAAGAAAAGCTGTCTTTACATCCATCTGATGAACAAGGAGACCATACGAGGCAGCCAAGGAAAGTAGTACTCGAATAGTAGTCATTCTAGCAACATGTGAGTAAGTATCAAAGAAGTCTTCTCCTTCTTTCGAGTATAGCCTTTAGCCATAAGCCTAGCCTTGTACTTCTCAATTGTACCATCAGGCTTGAGCTTCTTCTTAAACACTCACAAGTTTGCATCCATAGGGTCGATCAGTGACTTCCCACGTACCATTTGAAAGAATGGAGTCCATCTCATTATGAACTGCTTCCTTCCAATCATCTACATCTAGAGATGCAAATGCTTCTGCAATGGTAGTAGGAGTATCGTCCACAAGGTACACAATGAAATCATCATCAAAGGATTTTTCAACCCTTTGTCTCTTGCTCCTTTTAGGAGCATCATTGTCATCCTCCTCTAGGACAATTTCATGTGGCTATTCAGAACTCTCAACAGATGTACTATGTTCAGGAGTTATCTCAGAAGAGTATCTAGAATTGCTATGAATGTCTTTCATTGGAAATATGTGTTCAAAGAAAGTAGCATCACGTGATTCCATAATAGTATCAACATACACATCAGGAACTTCAGATTTAACTACTAAAAATCTATATGCTATGCTACACAAAGCATATCCAAGAAAGACACAATCCACTGTCCTTGGACCAAGCTTGCTCTTTTTATTAATTGGTACATTGACTTTCGCCATGCACCCTCAAGTGCGCAAGTATGAAGGTGATGGTTTTCTCCCAACCCACTTCTCATAAGGGGTTTTCTCTTCTTTGCCCATAGGCATTCTATTCAGAACATGACATGAAGTCAGGACTGCCTCCCCCCACCATGCCTTAGATAAACCACAAGTGTCTAACATGGCATTCACTAGATCAGTCAACGTACGGTTTTTCCTTTCAGCAATCCCGTTCGATTCGGGTGAATAGGGAGGCGTCCTCTCATGAATAATGCCATGTTCTGTACATAAATCATCAAAGACTTTGGGAAAGAATTCACCTCCACGATCTAATCTAAGATGTTTGATCTTTCTTTCTAGTTGGTTTTCAACTTCAGCCTTATAGATTTTAAAGTAGTCTAAAGCCTCATCTTTAGTTTTTAGCAAGTATACATAGCAAAATCTAGACACATCATCAATCAATGTCATGAAGTATCTCTTGCCACCCTTTGTGAACACACCATTCATCTCACAAAGATCAGAATGTATGAGTTCTAGAGGTGCTAGGTGTCTCTCCTCAGCAGCCTTGTGAGGCTTTCGAGGTTGCTTTGACTGCACACAACTATGGCACTTGGAACCTTTGACTATTGTGATATTCGGAATTAAATTCATGGTTGCAAGCCAAGACATAGAGCCAAAATTAATATGACACAAACGAGAATGCCAAATACTCGCAAGATCATCAACATTAGCGCAAATATGGTTCACAGACTTATTATTGAAATCTAACACAGAAAAGCGGAACAAGCCTCCGCAATCATAGCCTTTACCAATAAATTGTCTAGACTTAGACACAACTAATTTATTGGACTCCAAAACTACCTTGAACCCATCTCTACATAGAAGGGTTTCGCTAACGAGATTCTTGTGTATAGAAGGGATATGATGCACGTTCTTCAGCTGCACGATCTTTCCCAAAGTAAACTTCAGATCCACCGTGCCAGTGCCATGAACAGAAGCATGTGACTCATTCCCCATTAGTACGGAAGAATCCCGGGCACCCTGATAAGAAGAGAACAAGTTAATGTCAGAACACACATGAACATTAGCACCAGTATCAAGCCACCAACTAGGTGATTGAAATACTGAGAAGATGAAAGGTAAATTACCATACCCTTTGTTTTCCTCATTGCTAGCGATCCCTGTGTTGACATTGCCCTTTTTGCCACGGCGATCCGCTCGATCAGGACAATCCTTAGCAAAATGACCTGCCTCGCCACATGCGAAACATGTCAGTTCAGCCTTGTTCTTCTTCTTCTTGAAGTTGGTAGTTTTGTTGGGCTTGTTAGATTTTGGCTTTCCTTTGCCCTTGTTGTGGTTCCTTTGAACCATGTTGGCGCTGGAGTGGCCCTCGCCTCCTTTAGATCCCGTGTCCTTAGCCCGAGCTTTCTCCTCAACATCCAGAGACGCTATCAGATTTTCAACTGATATCTCCTATCTCTTATGTTTCAGAGATGTGGCGAAGTTCCTCCATGTAGAAGGCAACTTTGCAATAATGCATCCAGCCACAAATCGGTCAGGAAGGACTATCTTAAGGTGGTCGAGCTCCTTGGCTATACACTGTATTTCATGAGCTTGCTCTACAATGGAGTGATTATCAGCCATCTTATAATCATGAAAGCTCTCCATGATATACAGGTCACTGTCAGCATCTGATGCACCATACTTAGTAGTAAGTGCATCCCACAACACTTTCCCGTCTGTGTGCTGAATATTTGCATCAACCAGACGATCAACAAGGGCGCTAAGAACGGCTCCCATAAAGATAGTATTGGCATGGCCGTACTCTTTCTCCTGTTTAGGAGTTAGTGGACCCTCAGGTTTGCCTTTACTAACATGGAAGACATTCATAATAGTAAGCCAGAGTGTGGCCTTGACTTGCCATCTCTTAAAGTGCATACCATTGAACTTTTCTGGCTTCAGCGCGTCGGCAAAAGCAGCCATAGAAAAACTAGGAAATTGTCTACAATAAGGTTTTTGGATTGTTGAATAATTAGACAAATTCCAAATTAAATTCCGAATATAAATCATGACCAAATTAGAATAACTGAAGTAAAAAGTCAAATCAGATGATGCGTACTGATTAGACTTACTGGTTGATGGTGTGAGCCAGATTCAACAGGGTCGACAACGTCGAAGCAGCAAAATCAGCAGGGTTGACGAGGTCAGAAGATCATGAGCAATCGCGTTAGGACGCTTCCTAAAAACCTTATTCGCCCTCTCCTGGTGCAGGATCTAGAAGACGAAGGGTTTCGGAGACCTGCTCTCCTGATCGCAGATGCACGTCTGCGGTCGGGATGAAGGGAACTGGAAGGCCGCTCAACTATGAAGAGAGGTGAAAGCGAAACTGGGATGATATGGATGCTGGCTGCCAGGCGCCTTTTATAGGGCCGAGTCCGCGACCAGATAGCTACCTTCGATTTTATCCGCCCACGAAAATCTCGCGTTCAGTTTAGATTTTATAGCGAACCCTAGTCATGCCCCCGCAAGGCGAGGGGCCGGATTTCGGTGGACCACGCGCGCATGTCGTGCGTCTGCGGCCCGCTCAAGCGAGCGAGCGCGCGTGTTGCTCTCTACTCTCTCTCCTCTCATCCATGACTTGGTGAGTAAGTGTGGCTTCCATATTTAAACCTGTTGTACTCCATTAGAACTAGCAATATGGTGCTATTGATTCCACCATTCACTAGCCATACACTTAAATGAGCTTTTGAGATTTTCCTGTGATTTATTTGAATTTCTTAATTGGACCTAGCCCATAAATCCTAACACCAGGTGAAGGTGAAACAATTGAAGAGATTATCACGGCGTTTCGGAACGTAGATGTTGCTACCCACGCTACGACACCGCTCAGTGGTCATCCATGACGCCGGCGTGAAATCCCGAACCCTAGGCCCCCAATCACGCTCGGCAAGGCTAAGAGTACACTTGGTGCTCGACAACGGTGCATCCAGGCTTACACTAGAGGTCTGCATGGTGACGCACTTGAGTGTCCATTGCGGCGGCGATTTCCCCATCTTTCTCACGGCGACGAGCTCTCCGCTGTAACGATGGTCGCCGACCCTAGCAAGCTACTGCACTCGATCTCGCAGCATATGAAGGCTTCGATCCTAGGGTTCCTATTTATGTGCCGCGAGGTGAGGTTGAGCAGCCAGCAGCGTGAATCGCGGCAAACATCTCGGAGCTGGTGGCAACGGGTTCAGGGATTGGGACGACCCTGACATCAGGGACCCACCTACCAGAGACTAACCCAAGCGTAAGCGCGTGAGGGGGAGTCCGCGTGCGCGGCATGGGTTGATGGCCAGCGGGGACACTCGCCAGTGAATGTCAGGTCTGGGCCGCGCACTGCGAGTCTGACCAGAGGCCCAATGTCGGCGCGCACGGGATTAGGCCGCGGTATCCTTAAGGTCCAGGCGCAGGTATGGGTTTTACTTTTCTTTTTCTTTTTATATTTCCTGTTTTCTTTCCAAATTTCTATTTTACTTTCCAAATTCAAACCCAGTTTTAAATTTAAATCTAAACTAAATGCACAATGCAAAGACCAGCATGAATGCAAGTATATCTTGATTATTTATTTATTTACCATTATATACCTTTAAATAAATGCTCCAAAACATATAACCAAGATAACTCCACATATTATTCTGTTTAGGAAAATACAAAAATTTTGAAGGTGTGATCATTTACAAGTGGATTGTAAAATGAATATTTGTTTCTTACTTATTTTGAGAGAGATTGATATATATTTTATTTTTGGAGTTACTTGGATACTATGAAAAGTATTTTCTTTAATTGTATATTTCTAAGAGGGTATTCCACTTCAAACACTTTGAAGAATTTTAACAAATGCCACCAATAAAATTTTGAGGTGTTACAAATTCTACCCCCTTAAAAATAATCTCATCCTCGAGATTAGTAAGAAAGGGATGCAAAAAGTTCTATGGGTTGTTTAATATTATTATTTTTAGTTAGTTTTAATGTTCTCAAAAGTTTCTTTTCATTAGCAAATGTGGCTAGGAACACATGGGTGTTTTATGATTTAGCTAATAAGCAAGATTAGAGCAGATTAGGACAAAGGAAGGTTTAGGCAAGGAAAACTTCTATCCCGGATGGTGAATCCTAACTCATTTGAAGATCTGGTGTGACCCTTGTCCTTTCTTATCGAGGTTGATCTATCCCTTATTCCGTCTTGGTGTTACCATCTGAGTTAGGGACCTTTAGTGTTAGTATTGAAGTTTAGAATCATATAGGTTATGATAGCTGTGGGCCAAATAAGTTATATGAGATAGTTCAAAATCTTGGGTAATTTTATTTTTTTATTAGTATATATAGATTATGTAATCCAACATGTAGGTAAAGATCTGTCTTAGGTTGGAATGGATGGTCATCATGAACCTGTTGGATAGGTTATGTAACCTATTATGTAGGTCAAGTTGTTTGTGTATGGTCGAGTTGATCATGATCACCGATTTAGGTTAAAACATGTTTAGGAGTATGGTCTAATCTATTTCATCGGTATTAACTAACATGTTTAAATAAATCACTCTAGATTAGATCATATTAGATTAGATGGGATCTATTAGGATAGGATAAATCTATTGAGATAGAATATTTTTTCTTGTTTGTTTTATCTATCTCTTTTTAATGTTGAATAATTTAAGTTGAACTATTATATATATATATGTTAAGTAGATCTATATATATTGATGCAATTGCAGACATTACTCCACAACTCATCACACTCAATCAAAGAACCAAATCAAACAGGTATCATAAGGACAAGCATTCAAGCGTATAGATACTTACAAAAATAGTTTTATTTTTGTTCCTAAGATTAGGTCTCCTATTCCTAGAGGTCACTTTAGGTACAGGATTTCAATGTGTGAAATCCACATTTGTCTTTAGAAGAGAAAATGTAAGAATAATCAGAGTAAAGAAGCAATATATGAGAAAAGATTAAGAAAATTTTAGAAAGAATCAGAGTAGCAAAGGTAAATAGGTAAGGGTTGTCCCCTTCTATCTAGGTTACGTCCTACAATCAACATTCCTCTGGTACCACTTCTGTCACACCCGGATTTAGGGGGCATAACCCGGGTGCGATTCACATGTGTGCTGGGATCAAATCTTACACTATTGATGACTCATGGTACAGAAACGAATGTCACATCTTTAATATATAATGGAGTTCTGTACAAAATAGATAAATAATTACATCATACGAAGACAACGATCTAGCAACCAATGTTGACTGGGATACGACGGCCTAGACCACTCACGAACTCATCACATCATCCTTCATGCGCCTCATCTTGTGGTACCTGTCCTTGACCAGGGGATGTGAGTACAGCAAGGGTAAGCTCAAATACGTTCATCGCTCAACAAGTTGTGGGGAATAGTGTGCATGAGCTCACATATAGTGGGGCTCATGTGAAGTGTAAGGCTTACCAAAGGAGATGGTTAAAGCTCAGCATCGCTTTTAAAGTTGGTCAAAGTTTTATTAGCAATTACTAAGTGTAAGTGGATACCAACCCAAATAAATAAGAGATCAAGACTAATAATAACACCCACAATGCATATGACAATTTAAGTTTAGTTCCATAAATTAATCATGCGAGAGTCCTGAGTCACTCTTGACCAAGAGCACGACTGATATACCAGTTTTACACTCTGCAGAGGTTGCACCCTTTATCCACAAGTCGTGTATCCCATCTAGCCAGGGTTTGCAAGGCCCTTAGACACTTCTGAGGTGAATGGCTAGGGATCCACTACGAGGCCTTTACAAAGTTACACTAGCTTTAGAAAACCCGCTACGGTTTGTGAGAAGAGCTGTTGGGGTCATGCTTCGTCGCCGAAGGTCATGCAGGAAGACACACCTTCGGCAAATCCGTTTAAACGTAGTGCCGAAGCTACCACTCATGAAGCTTCGGTATTATAACGCATCTGAAGACGAGGGTTCGAACCGACTTAAAGATGAAATGACTTCTTAGTCCATAATGGCCTGAGTCACAATTGTAATCTCTTGTAAGGGGTATGATTGTAATTTCTCACAGGCTGCGTCCTGTGCCTATAAATAGATGAACAGTACTCCTTTACTGTTCACGCGATCATGTAGTCATCGACGCACTACATTGGAATTATTGCTCTTTGCCAAGGAAAAGGTATAAATGTACATAAATATTATGTTTTAATATTTAGGATTATATAATAAAATACATGTATAATAATATTTATCTTTGACATAAATTTCTTTAATGTTTCATGTTTTGTTATTGCCTATATTGTTTTATAAAGTTGATTACGAAGGTAAGACCTTCGTGATATTCTACTTATGGAGTTCGTCCGAAGTTCATTATATCCTAAGGGAGATAATGTTTCAGCGGACGAAGGGCATTAATGTTTAACATTTTATGTTGCCTTGTTCTTAATTCAAAGCATTTGAGAACAAGTCCCCAACATTGGCGCCCACCTCCGGTGAACTCACTTCCACTCTCTGAGCTGATGGCTTCGTTCAAAGCTGGAGTTGCTTTGGCTCCAAAGCTCGTACTCCCGATAACAGGCGGTTCATGCTTAGAGCCGGCCAATAAGAAGCAGAAGAAGGAGGCACAGAGAAGGGTACATCATGTAGGGGTGCAAGGACCCTTCATCAAGTCAAGATGGTCTCACATCCCGATTACCTTCTCTCAAGAGGATCTTCAGCTCAAGGATTACCCTCACAATGACGCTATGGTTATCTCTTGTGTTATCAAAGGATTTCTGGTCCACAATGTTTTGGTTGACACAGGCAGTGCAGCGGATATTATATTTGCTAAGGCCTTCAGACAGATGCAAGAGCCAGAAGACAAGATTCGTGATGCTACGCACCCTCTTTGTGGCTTCGGAGGAAGACAAATTGTAGCGCTTGGCAAGATTACCATGCTAGTAACCTTCGGATTTGTCAACAATACAAGGACTGAGCAAGTTGTGTTTGACATTGTCGACATGGAGTATCCTTACAATGCAATCATTGGTCGCAGAACACTCAATGCATTCGAAGCAATTCTACATCCAGCATATCTTTGTATGAAGATACCTTCGGATCAAGGACCTATTGCTATTCACGGGAGTCAGGAAGCTGCCAGAAAGGCTGAGGGGAATTGGACAGATTCAAAGGCAATCCACAACATAGATGAAGCCGAAGCTTATGAACAGTACAAGTACAGAAGGGAGAAGGCTGCTTCGGCCGATCAGCCGAAACCTATGCTTTTATGCGAAGATATCGCAGAGCAGAAGGTGCTGCTGGGATCCCAATTGTCTGAGGAACAGGAGAAAAACTTGATAAGGTTTCTGTTCAACAACAAAAATGTCTTTTCATGGTCAGCTAACGATCTCTGTGGTGTTAACAGGGATGTTATTGAACACTCGCTCAACGTTGATCCATCCTTCAGACCCAGAAAGCAGAGGCTTCGGAAGATGTCTGACGACAAAGCCGAAGGTGCTCGAATTGAAGTAAAAAGACTTCTCAGTGCCGGAGTCATCAGAGAAGTGAAGTATCCAGAATGGCTGGCCAACACTGTTATGGTAAAAAAGGCCAATGGAAAATGGAGGATGTGTATTGATTTTACTGATCTCAACAAGGCTTGTCCGAAGGATGAGTTTCCATTGCCAAGGATAGATTCCCTAGTTGACGCAGCAACTTCGTCAGAGCCTATGAGTCTGCTAGATTGTTATTCAGGCTACCATCAAATTTGGATGAGGAAAGAAGATGAGCCAAAAACCAGCTTCATAACCCCTAGTGGAACTTATTGTTATCTTTGGATGCCTGAGGGGCTCAAGAATGCTGGGGGAAGCTTCAGCAGAATGACGGCGAAGGTTCTCCATTCTCAGATAGGCAGAAATGAGCTAACCTATGTTGATGATATTATAGTAAAAAGCACCAAGAAAGAAAATCACATTGCTGATCTGTAGGAGACATTCGCTAATTTTAGACAGGCTGGTCTGAAGCTGAATCTAGAGAAGTGTGTCTTCAGAGTAAAGAAGGGGAAATTCCTTGGTTGTCTGGTCTCAACAAAGGGAATCGAAGCTAATCCAAATAAGATCGAAGCTATTCTTCAGATGGAGCCGCCAAGCACAAAGAAGGGGGCTCAACGACTGACAAGAAGACTGGCATCTCTCAATAGATTCATATCTAGATCAGCAGAGAGAAATTTACCATTCTTTGAAGTGTTGAAGTCAGCCGAAGTCTTTCAATGGGGACCAGCTCAGCAGAGAGCCTTCGAAGAGCTGAAGCAATATTTGATAGACATAACGACGTTAACTCCACCAACGCTAGGGGCTCCTCTGTTGCTGTACGTGGCAGCTTCGCATTCAGCAGTGAGTGCGGCACTTGTTCAAGAAAAGCTTGAGGGACAAACCAAAAAGCAAGCCCCAATATACTTCGTCTCCGAAGTCCTTAGTCTATCAAAGAAGAATTATACAGAATTGGAGAAGGTCTTATATGCCGTCTTAATGGCATCCAGGAAGCTTCGGCATTATTTTCAAGCATATCATATAATTGTTCCTTCGTCACAACCTTTGAAGGATGTCATGAGGAACAGAGAAGCTACTGGAAGAATTGGAAAGTGGGCTGTGGAGCTCAATGAGTTCAGCATTGATTGTGTGCACAGATCCTCAATACAATCCCAGGCGTTAGCAGACTTCATTGCCGATTGGACGCCAGGGGCTCAAGGAGAAGAAACAACTAAAGATACTGAAGTATGGACAGTATTCTGTGACGGTTCTTGGGGAACCTTCGGGACAGGAGCAGCTGCTGTGTTGGTTGCACCCTCCAAAGTTAAAACTTGCTACGCAGCAAGACTTGATTTTAGCTGCATAAATAACATTGCTGAGTACGAAGCTTTGCTTCTGGGTCTTCGGAAGTTAAAGGCAATGGGGATTAGAAGGGCGGTTCTTAAAACCGATACCCAGGTTATTTCTGGTCATATTGATAAAAGTTGTAAAGCAAGAGAACCGAAGCTGGAGAAATATTTAGACACGGTCTGAAGGATTGAAGCTTCCTTTGAAGGTTTTTCTGTCAAAAATATCCCTCGAGGAGAAAATGAACATGCTGATTTGCTAGCCAAGTCAGCAGCACAGGGGCTGCCCTTACCTTCGGAAGTATTTTTTGAAACAATAAAAGCACCTTCGGTTGAACTTCTTGAAAGAGCAGTCCTCAATATTTCTCCTGTTCATAGTGAAGATTGGAGAACTGAGATCATTTCTTGCCTTCAGGGTAATTTCCTTTCAGATGACGAAGCTTATAACAAGAGAATAGAGGCAAGAGCTCGACCATATGTTATAATAGAAGGAGAGCTGTACAAGCATAGAGTCTGTTCTCCATTACTCAAATGTTTATCCAGACCCGAAGATATAGAATTGATGAAGGAAATATATGCAGGCCTGTGTGGATCTCACATTGGATCTAGGCCTTTGCTGGGAAAAGTTTTTCGTCAAGGATTTTATTGGCCAAAGGCAGCTTCGGATGCAGTGGAACTAGTTCAAAAGTGCGAAGGATGTCAGAAATGCGCAAGAGATCAAAAACAGCCTTCATCTTTGACTCAGTTAATACAACCCACTTGGCCATTGCAAAGGTGGGGCCTTGATTTGTTAGGCCCGCTACCACCGGTACAAGGAAATTTAAAATATGTTGTGGTCGCAGTAGAATATTTTTCCAAGTGGATTGAGGCGAAGCCTTTAGCCACAATAACTTCGGTTACCATTCAGAAATTTTTCTGGCAGAATATCGTTTGTCGCTTCAGAGTGCCGAAGGCCATTACTGTGGATAACGGAACACAGTTTCATGCCGAAGCTTTTAAAGAGTTATGTGGACAAATTGGCACGAAGATCCATTTTGCATCGGTTAGGCATCCAGAGTCAAATGGACTCGTCAAAAGAGCTAATGGCATCATAATGATGGGAATAATGAAATTAATCATCAATCAGCCCAGAGGAAAATGGACAGATGAATTAATTAAAGTGGTGTGGAGCCACAATACAACGGCATCAAGGTCAACAGGCTTTACACCATTCAAGTTATTATTCAGTGACGAAGCAATAACTCCGGAAGAAGCAAAAGCAGGATCAATAAGAACGGTGGCTTCAGCAGAAGACGACGCTGATTATTCTGTGGACAAAGATGCTATAGAAGGGATCAGGCTTCAAGCTGTGGAAAACATCAATAAATATCAAGCTTAAACAATAAAATGGCGTGATAGAAAGGTTCGGCTAAAGAATATTAAGCCAGGACATTTGGTGCTTCGGGAGTGGCCAACCCAGACACAGTAGGCAAGCTACAACTGAAATGGGAAGGACCTTTTCTGGTAGTATCTTCGTCAAGACCCGGTTCCTACAGATTGAAGGATATGGACGGCAACAACATTCCTAGATCATGGAATGCGGATGAGCTTCGGCGATATTATGTCTAGTCTGATGTAATTTTTTATATTCTTTCTTATGGCACCCTTTTCCTTTCCAAAGGGGGAGAAAGGTTTTTAATGGGGCCACAACATGTAATTTTTCTTTTTTCTTATTTCAACTCTATAAGAGCGATATCCCCCAAAGATGTAAATGTAAAAGCTGAGAGCGCACCATCGAGTGCGAAGGAAAAAGAAAAGAAAACAGGGAGAAGCTCAAAAGTCGTTACTAAGGGAATGCAGAGCTTACAGCGAAAAATAAACGCTGATTCCGCCGAAATAGAAGGCAAAGAAGCTCCTAAGGGAGGCTTACAGCAAAAAATAAACGCTGATTCCGCCGAAATAGAAGGCGAAGAAGCTCCTAAGGGAGGCTTACAGCGAAAAGTCAGCGCTGATACACCGAAAAATAAACGGTGAAGCCGAAAAATAAGCGGCAATAAGGGAATGAGTGTTTTGATTATGGCTTCGAATAGGTATTTGGACATTCATTTGCACGATACATTACATCATGACATTAGCAATGGCCAAGTGGGTTGTATTAACTGAGTCAAAGATGAAGGATGTTTTTGATCTCTTGCGCATTTCTGACAGCCTTCACACTTTTGAACTAGTTCTGCTGCATCCGAAGCTGCCTTTGGCCAATAAAATCCTTGACGAAAAACTTTTCCCAGCAAAGGCCTAGATCCAATGTGAGATCCACATAGGCCTGCGTGTATTTCCTTCATCAATTCTATACCTTCGGGTCTAGATAAACATTTGAGTATGGAGAACAGACTCCATGCTTGTACAGCTTACATCATGACATTTGCATTCATAAACATTCATTTAGACATACATAGGATCATTATCATCATATCATACAGAAAAGGCAGATGCTTCGGCTTTGAGAATAAAGCTTCGGAGAAAAACAGAAAGAAGGAATTTTCATGCTTCGTTGTGTACGAAAAGAAGGGAAGGTGTTTTTCGCCTCTGGCTCAAAAAGAAAATTTCGTCCACAGCAAAGCAGATCGTATACGGACAAAGGGGAAAAGATATATTACAAGGTACGCACGAATTTACATAAGTTTCTTTACAATCATATTACAAAATTTTCTCTAGAATCTTCTGCAGCAAAGTCTTTCAGAACATTTGTTAAGGCTTCAGCTCGTCATACTTTAGCTTCATCATCCTGTACATATTAAAACGGAATGAGAAAAGCGCAGAGTTCAGGGAGAAGGTAAAAGTAACAAGTATAAGTTTCTCACTGGCTTAAGGTGGCTTCGAGCTTCGTCACCAGCCATTTTTCGCCCGCCGTTTATCCAAATTTGAGTCATAAACCTGTTTCCTATACTTCGAGCTAGGCTGGGGATGTCAATCAAATCTGCTGGTGACAAACCGAAGTTTGGCCTATTAACAATTTTCTCATGCTTGCAGCCAGTCTTCAGGAAAGCAGTAGCTGTGCCTCGAGAAGCTAACAGGGCACAGAAATCGGCATGCCCAGCGATAACTTCGTTAAGTACATCAACTTCGCCCTCAATATATTCAAAGGTGTTGGGCAGGTTTTCAACTGAAGGTATAAATTTATCACAGCTGGCTCCAATTGAGTGAAAGACATCCTTCAGCCGCTGCACGCATCGGTTGCCGAAGTCTAAACATTTATCCTGAAGCTCCTTCAATGATTTTTGCAAACTTGAATTCTTCTCAATTTCGCTTTTGAGATTCGCTTCAAGATTTTTCTTTTCTTGCTCATATTTTTCTGATTTTATGAGTAGTTCGCTGTTTAATCTGTCAATTTCAGCTTGAGCTTCTGCTAGCGAACCCTCCATAGAGTGGATGACGAAGTCCTTTTTCTCCAAAGCAGCTTCGTGTTATTTGACTTTATTTTCTAGATCTTTAATTGTAGCTTCGTTTTTCTCGTCTTCGAGATCTTGTTGCATCCTCAGCACTTTACTTAGTAATATACTCTGTCAAAATAACCTTCGTTAGAAAGCATCTTAATTCAAAAAATAATAAAAAGTTAAGAGTTTTACCTTAAAATTAGCATAGAACAGGCTACCGGCGATATGCTGTCGCCGGTATCTGCAGAGGTCCGCCTCAATCTTTGGCAGGCCAACATTCTTCGAGAAAGTCCTAACGACCTTTGCCTCGGTTCGATTCTAAAGGCACCTCAATTTCCCTTCATTGACTCCGCCAAATAGTAAAGCCCCTGGTTTGTACCCACAGGCCACAACATATTTCTTCAGTTCTTCCTTTTCAGTTTCTAATAACTCTTGCCCTAGTATATCTTGAAAATTGAAGTTTTCCTCTTCCGAAGTATCTTCAACTTGCTCTTTTCCTTTCTCAATTGTTGTGCCCACCGCGGCCGTAGCAGCTTCTTCCTCAGCCATTTTTAGAAGCATGTTGTCAATATCACCAAGAGTGGTTTCTAGATCAGAAGCTTCGACGGTTTTGACTTCGGTGGCTTCAGCTTCAGCAGCGCCAGCGTCTTCATCAATTCGTATCTTTGACGCTGATGCCGGTGGCAGTGTCTGATGAATAACATCAGCCACTTGGATAATTCTCCGTTTTTTCAGCTTAGCAGGACTTTCCGTTGCCGAAGGCTCCTTTTCCTTCTGAAAAAGCTTCGTCAGTTGTGGCGCCAGCGGACTTAGCTTGATAGGCAAAGGTTCAGTCATTACCTTTAGAATTTCTTCCACATCGGCAGCAGAAGGCGTCGCAGGAGCTTCTTCCTCATGGCCCGACGTTTTTGGTTTCGGGGCCGTAGCCTTCCTTTTCTTTGAAGCAGCTATCTTCGGCTCAGGACTCAGTCTTCTTTTCTCAAAAATTTCTTTGTCCTTTTTAGCCACTTTAGCAGTAGCTTCTTTGTCAAGGGCGCTAGCAACTCTTTTTCTTTTCTGGCCTTCGTCACCTTTGCCCAATTGCTCATAGTCACGATAATCAAAATCCAAAGCATCCATCACCCGATTCATTCTTCGCTTCGGACGTGTGCCGAAGGCCGTAGTCATTAACTGGTCTTCCTTCTTAGAATAGTTGTCGAGGATCTCGTTGCACATAACCTCAATTGTGTCCAACCACTCTTGGCAAGGTGCTTTAAAATGTTTCTTAAACTTGAAATAATAAGGTAACCGAACAAGCTCTTTCTTCTTCTTCTCTCCTTTCAGCTTCGGCATGTCCCATTATTTCAAAGTTGGGAATACTCTGAAGGCTAAGAATTCTTGGACCAGATCCCTGGTGCCAATGTGCTCTGCAACAACCTGAAATTCGCCCAATGCAATCTGGCATGGACTACTTGGATCCATGACGCATCAGGGCCTAGTTTCTCCAAAGGTTAAGCTCAAAGGGCTCTGAACTAGCTTTTGTCTTCACTAAAATAGCCTAGCTTCAGTAACTTAGCCATATCACCTTCAGTAATAGTAGACTTTCCAAACTCTAAATGACTGGGTTTAGATGGCACTGCACCGTACTCATCCTCAGATTCATCTTCTTCAACGTCAGCTTGTTTCGCTTCGGCAACAGGTGTTTCCCCTGATGTTACCAGCCCAGATCGCCTCATTGCTTCAGAAATCGGAACGGTTTCAGTGGCTTCAGTCTCATCTCCCTCACGTTCAACCCTGGCAGTGGAACGCACTCTAGCCATTTGATTATGAACTTCTAGAAGTGTTTTGAAATTTTGACCTTTTTTCCGAAGCTCTTCTTTTGACGAAGCAGAATCCAAGGTGGTGCTTCTGAAAGTCTCCTAGAGGGGGGTGAATAGGGTGAAACTGAAATTTACAAAATTAATCACAACTACAAGCCGGGTTAGCGTTAGAAATATAGTCGAGTCCGCGAGAGAGGGTGCAAAACAAATCGCAAGCAAATAAAGAGTGTGACACGTGGATTTGTTTTACCGAGGTTCGGTTCTTGCAAACCTACTCCCCGTTGAGGTGGTCACAAAGACCGGGTCTCTTTCAACCCTTTCCCTCTCTCAAACGGTCCCTCGGACCGAGTGAGCTTTCTCTTCTCAAATCAACCGGGAACAAAACTTCCCCGCAAGGACCACCACACAATTGGTGTCTCTTGCCTTGGTTACAATTGAGTTTTGATCACAAGCAAAGAATGAGAAAGAAGAAAGCAATCCAAGCGCAAGAGCTCAAAAGAACACAACAAATCACTCTCACTTAACACTAAAGCTTTTGTGGAATTTGGGAGAGGATTTGATCACTTGGGTGTGTCTTGTATTGAATGCCTAGCTCTTGTAAGTTGTTGGATGTTGGAAAACTTGGATGACTTAAATGTGGGGTGGTTGGGGATATTTATAGCCCCAACCACCAAACTAGCCGTTTGGTGGAGGCTGCTGTCGCATGGCGCACCGGACTGTCCAGTGTGTAACACCCTAGGTGTTACTCAGGGTGTTCACTCAGGGCTACCCCATTTAACCTATTATCCCATGTCCTTGGTTTGGGCATAGCACACCAAACTTGGAATTCAAGATCCTAAACAAGTGCCAACCATCTTGGATATCATGCCCTAGATTGTCATGCACATCTAAGAGGGAAATTTCCAAAACCCTAAAGCAAACCCCTTTTTTGAGACATAGGAACCCTAATTGAAGCTAGGATCAAAAGGTCATGTAAACCTTATGATCATGGCTTGGGCCAAATATAAAAGTTGTAGTATGCTTCATAACCTACAAATAATAGTAAGGAAGTACCCCCAAAAAGATTTCAGAAAAGCCCCAAAAAGTTCACCAAGGGTTGAGCACAAGGGAAAATTCAGAATTTGCCTAAGTCTAAAAACTAACCCTTGAACAAAGATCTCACATGTTCACCTTAATCCAAAATTCAAAACACTTCGACCCAACTGACAAAGTGGTGCCAAATTAACCCTAGAATGCCCTGGAAAGAGGTGACACCTACCCTAGGGCGTTTGACACGACTTGGCATCATTTTTGGCTCGGTTTGGACATGTCTGACATAGCCAACTTCTCACCCCTCTATCTCCCTACCCTGACCATATCTTGACTTGGAACTCACAGCAAAAAGGTAGGATATGGTGCAGAGAAGAGATTGTGTACGGGACATTGGCCAAGATCTGCACGCTAAGGCGCCCAAACAGGCCGTTGAACATGTGCAGAAGCAACGAGCCACATGTTCGACGTGCTCTGAGCTCGCCAGAGCACGCCCGCGCGCGCCCCCGCATGCCCCGCGTCGCGCCAAATGGCCAGCCAACGCCATAGCCCGTGCCCGCGCCTATAAAGCCCGCTCGGGCGTCGACTGCACTCTTCCGCGCACACTCAAACCTCACCGGAGCTAAGCTCACCGCCATTTGCCCGTGCGCGGCGTGTTCGCGGCCACCCGAGCCACTGCCGCCGTAGACCGGCCAGCCCAGCTTTTCCCAGCCCCGTCCAACCCTCGGAGACGAGTGCGCACGACTCAGTGAAGCTCCCCGAGCGAGGAATCGAAGCCTGCTTCGCCGGAGAGGCCAGTCCACGGTCACCGGAGCTCACAACCCCGCCGGAGTACGTGGACCGAGTAATCCGCTCAACCACTTTCCGATTCCTCGTGCACACGGTCACTACGTTACCCCGTGAAGCTCACCGTGCCCTTGGATTGAACCAGATCACCGTGGTTCGGCCGGTACACTCGCCGCCGACGAGAACACCCGCCTGCGCGCGTGGACCGGGCGATTCCGGCCATCCCCGCCGTCGAGCCGCACCTCGCTGTGACCGCTAGAGCCTCCCCGAGCCAACCCTGCCCTTCGCCGGACCTATCTCGCCACCGGTAAGCCGCGCCACCCTTTTCTTTCCCGCGGGTACTGTTTACATTGGGGGAAGGACCTCGGGGAAGAAGAAGGAAAGGTCAGGGGGCTTTTTGAACTGTCAGCGACCCAGGGGAATAGTGGCGCAGGGGTAGATCTGTGCGGGTTGATTTAGTTTAAACCTAGGGACCTTGGTGTAAACTGTTTTTCCAGGAAACTCTTATTAAATCTGTTTTTAAATTAAGCAGAAACTTTGAAAATCCATAACTTCTGTTTAGTTCATCCAAATTTGGTCAAACAAATTTTGTCAGACTCTAAATAATGTAACCTACTTAAGAAAAATATAAACCCCCTATGTACTATGGAAAACTTTAAGGTTCTGATTTAATTATAGTTTTGGCCAAAAGCTCAATAATAGAAAGAAAAATAGTTGTGCTATTTGGCTGGGGTTAGAAAAAAATTGAAGAAGTCTATGTCCACCTACTGACCTGTTTAAAAATGTTAAACCTCTCTGTCCACCCCATTAAATTAGTTTTTGCCATTCATTTTATAATATGCTTAAGATTAAGAAAAATAGAAAAGATGATTTAAATAATGAACCAGAGGGCACCTCTATTTTTGTTAGATTACTTATTCCATGTAGTTTACTAGAAAAATCTATCATACCCTAGTTTAGTATAAAATAAGTAGGATCCCTTTTATTTTTAAGAAAACAAGGAAAACTTAGAAAAACCCTACAAAAATAACCCTAATGTGAAAACACCTCAAACCTTGGGATAACTAATGTTTGGTTATTATGAACATAGGAAAAATACAAAATCTGTTGTTTGATATTTTTCAAATGACAAGTTAGTTATAAGCACCTTTTTGGCATAAAACTTTAGAAAATCACAACTAAATAATCACCAATTAACTTTCTGTGAATTTTGGCACAGAGGTTTAGTATTACTGTTAGATCCCAACAAAAATAACCCTTAGGAAGGAACTGAACTCTAATGGAGAGGTGTAGTGTAAAGTGGCCCATTTTACACCACCTTTGTTATTTTTTGTCTAAAGCTTAGCCTTTTTATTTTGAACCTCAATTTCCTAGAATGGGCTATAGGGACCAATGGCAATCCACTGTAATTTTTACAGAATTTTTGGAAAATGTTAAACCACTGTCGTAGTTCAAACCTACACTAGAAGCCATGAAATGAGAATAAAGAAAGGGAAATATGAATAATGGAAAATTAGTGCCATCCTAAAACTCTTTATAACTTGTCCACTGAGATATATAAAGGCAATACCAATTACCTATGCCTATCCCTAGCAAAACCTAGACCTAGAAATGGTAAGCATAAACCATTAAAAGCCACATATGACCCGAAAACCCTAAGTTACTCATCAACATAGTTTTTCTTCGCTTGGCATAATGTTGTTAAATCCTGCATAATCATGACATATATGTTCATTGCATTTCGATAGACTGTAACCTTGCTGACGGAGAGTACATCCTCGTGCCGGAGCGAGGAGCTACTCAGGAGGTAGCCCCAGATCCCGCACCCGAGTCTGCACCAGAGGATCTGCCTGCCACAGCTTTGGAAGGCAAGCCCCGGTTTTATGCATAACCTGTTATTTATACTATTTTACTACACTTAATTATTGTAGGATTGTTTGTGCACTTAAGTGTAGGAGTTGTTTGAAACCCTAGTTGCATGATCTCAGGAACCCCATTGTGATGAATACTAGTATGCTAAGTCGAGTAGCTGCTTAATTAAGTAGGATCTCGATAGAAGTCGAGTGATTTTTCTAGCACTCGCGCGAGGTCAGGAATTGGTTGTATCCATTTTTATATCATAATGATGTTGGTCTGTGGACAACAATCCATGGGGATTGGTGGTCTACGAGGTGGGAATTGGAATAAGGATTAAGGTGTGGTACCATGAGTCAAGCGTTTGAACGTACTAAACATATGCCGAGAAATATGGTAAATCAGTAAGCCTAGTACCTGAGTGAACCTGGAAGTGGACATATCCCCTCACGCGACCTGAGACGTGGTCTCCCATTCCGGTTATGGTGGGTACAAGTGCGGTCACTGCACGACGGCAGTCGAGGTCAGTGAGGCATTGTACGCCAAGGCGGTGAGCCCTGATCTGCTGACGGGGAATCGATGGGGACGGTTGATATGTGTGGGGACGGAGTGCCTCGCCATGTCGTGTGTTTAGGTTTACCTTGCAAGGATAAAACTCAATTCGAATCGTCTGCTTCTCATAGCTAATGAGACTGCTTGATCCATGCTGCTACATTGAGTAACAAGTGGAAATATGATGAGATGATACAAGATGTTGATTGCCTAAATGTTTGCTACTATGTCTGAGTAGATAGTACACATTTAGCCTTAAGAGAGTCACACTTAAATTTGACAAGTTAAAACTGGAATTTAGAAACTCAGCTAGTGCTTTTGGCAACCAAACCCCACAGCCAAACAGCTGCATGTCTAGATGTAGAGGAGTAGACTCCTCACACCGGGTAAGTCTAGCTGAGTATTAGTATACTCAGCCTTGCTTGTGGCATAATTTTTTACAGGTTCTCTGGAGGACATGGTTGCTGGAGTGACTTGGTCGTCCACCTTACCACCGGGTTGGACTGTCGAGTGGGATCCCGCCTCGGCCGAGGAGGAGCATGAGGAGTGATGGGACAGGCTTCCCCATCTCTCTGTTTATTTACCGTTAGTTAATTTCCGCTGCACTTCGAACAATGATGGTCACTTTTGCAAAACTCCGATGATGATGATGTAATAACTTAACACTCTTACCTGCATGGTTTTATGCTTTATTGTATTTGCTCTGTGACTCACCATCGAGTGAGATTGTGGTACTTGATCCTGTCAGTGGCCACATTGGACCAGATCCGAGGGATCGACGAGTTATTCCCATTTAAGTGTAGTCTAGCCTCTAAGGCTGGGCTTAGGCACTTAAGCTGGAATAATTCGGGCAGTTCCGCCACAGCTGGTATCGGAGCTTGTACCACCACAGAGGAATCAATAAAATATGAATACCATCCCTTTTCAAAATAAAACTTGATAGAAACAATGTTGGATAGATCGTAGGACAAGCAGGATAGACCTAAGACGTGAAGCCTTAGGATGACAGAAGGGTAGCTAGGTGGCTAAATAATTAGGCCCCACAGGCCACTTTAAGGGATGGGAGTTCTTCCCTATCCCCTTATGTTGGTGAGGTCGTTCAGGACGAGCATGCATGCATTGCTAAATTAAACAATTGAGTAAAGACTTAAAAACAAGGTGATAACCAACTAAGTCTCCAGTACCTTTTTCTTTTAACTAAAGAAAGGTTGAGTTTTATTTCTCTTGTTCTTTTTATAATTCTTTTTCTTTTACTTACGCTCAACCGTACACAGATGACTTCCCACGGATCCTCAGAGGATGGAAATGCACTAACCCACACTGACGGGCTTGCACGAGAGGGCTTCCCCGTATTTTGTGGGAGGTACTTCAGGGAGCCGGGTACTTGACACCCCCTCAGTACGCAGTGCAGCAGTTCGAGAAGCACCGGCTGCCCCGCTGTAGGGTGAGGATGATCTTGGAGCCTCACCCCCTACAGCCAGGCTGGCGTTCGCTGGACTCTGAGTCTTTCGGATACCGGGCGGAGGACACGATCGAGGCGATCGCTCTGCACGGGTTGACGACTTTTTGTGGATTCCATCCCTTGGAGCTCTCTACCCACCCCATTGGCTTGTTCCCCGCGGAAAAGGAGGACGACCCGATGTGGAAGGATCGGGTGGAGCATGGCAAGGACATCTGGGCTCTCTACCCAGGCCACACGGCTCACTTGTCGGTGCGATGCATGAACGCCCTGTATCGTCAGCAAGTGATGCGTGGAGAGGCAATGTCTCATCTAATGGCATTATTGGAGGCAACCAAGATCACCCTGGACAACAGGGAGGAGCTCGTGGTTGACTTGTTCCAGGAGCTGGTAGAAAAAGATTTACAAGTGGAGCAGCTGTCTGATGAGATACATGAGATGGAGGAATTGGTGGGGACGAGGGAGAACACCATCGAGGTTCTCGAAGATCAGCTCCTCAACACCCAGCAGCAGCTCACAGAGGCTAATGAGCACCTAGATATGCATCATCAGGAGATCCATGATGGGGAGGCTGACGAGGACGTCGACATTGAGGGAGGGGAGGAGCCTGCTTCCAGCGTAGACACTGCTGGCTCAGGGAGGCCACCTTCCCCCGAGTCGAGTGTCGCCTCATTTGCTCATTAAGGTGCCGGAGTAGGAATAGAACTTGGTAATGTAGGACTCCTCGCAGCTAGCTTAGATTTTGCACCCTTGGGGTACTAGGCTAGATAGAGTTGAGTCTTTTTGGGACAAATGATGTAATCGTGATAAACTCTCTTGGAAGCATGTTGGATGGATGCTGTTATCAGTTTTAAATTTGGAAGGAAAAAGTTATGCCTTTATAAATCCTTTTGTTGAAGTTGGAGTCTATCATTTTGCTGTGACTCTTTTCGCCGCGATTAAATCTTGAACTTGGAGATATGGTGTTAAGTATTTATGTGGTTTTTCAGATGGCCGGGAGGCAGCGTCGTGGCCAGAATGAGCGCGTTCCTCCACCGCCGCCACCACCCCCCACTCTGCAGGAGCTGATGGCTCAGTAGAACGAGATTTTGAGGCAGCTAGCTCAGCGTCAGCCACCACCTCAGCACTATGGTGGTGGGGACCATCAGCGTCACCCCGCGGCAGCTACCTACCAGGAGTTCCTCAGTACCCAGCCACCGTTGTTCACAAGGGCAGAGGATCCACTTGATGCAGATGTGTGGTTGCGAGTAGTGGAATCCAAATTCCCGCTACTCCATGGAGCTTGCTCAGAAGTCACTAAGGTCCGGTTCGCTACTCAGAAGCTTCGTGGACCCGCGCGGACATGGTGGGACCACTATCTTGCTATGCAACCGGCTGACCATGAAGTGGATTGGAGAGAGTTTAAGGCAGCTTTCAGGGGACATCACATACCCGCAGGCATCATGGACCGAAAGCTCAACGAGTTTCTGGCACTCACTCAGGGCAACCGGACAGTGTTACAATATGCCCAGGCTTTTAATGACTTGTGCCAGTATGCTGGGTACCATGCAGATACAGATGAGAAGAAGAGAGACAGGTTCAGGAGGGGGCTCAGCACTAAGCTCCGTGATCGTCTCAACACTGTCAGGGCCAACAGCTATAATGAGTTGGTCAACATGGCCATCTCCCAGGAAGACTGCATTACAGCTCGACAGGCAGAAAAGAAAAGGAAGACCCCTGTGGCAGGACCCTCAGCTCAGCCACAGCGCTTCAGGATTGTGTCCGACACACAGAACAGGGGACCCCAGCAGCAGCAAGGAAGATGGGTGATCCGACCACCGCAGCAGCAGTAGCAGGCACCCAACCGCACCCAGTTTCTAGCTCAGAGGAACAATCAGCAGCAGCAGTACCGCCAGGCAAATGACAATAGGTGTTTCACCTGTGGCAACACCGGGCATTATGCCAAGAATTGCCCCAGGAACCAGCAGAGGCAGGGGCAGGATGTAAATCAAAACCAGGGCAAGAGGCAGAAGGTGCAAGTGAGGCAGGGCAAGCTGAACTTTACCACCATGGCTGATATTCCAGAGGGAGCACCCGTCATGACTGGTATCTTTACCGTTTTGAAATGTCCTGCTTTTATTCTTTTTGATTCTGGTGCATCACATAGCTTTATTAGTGCCAAATTTAGTGCCAAGTGTCAATTGCCTTTTCATCACACCCATGGGGGTATCACAATTTCAACACCAGGAGGCAGGATCGCCACCAATCAAATCAGCAAGAATGTGCCTATAAAGTTTGGTAGTCTGATAATAAAACCAACCTTCTTATTTTGGGATTGGATAGTGTGGATATCATATTGGGAACTGACTGGTTGACCAAACATCAGGCAGTGATTGACATTGCAGCTAGGGCCATTGAAGTGCACTCACCGACCTGTGGTGAAACCACATTATTTTTGCCCGATCAGGGTTGCACCCGTTCTTGTGCCTTTGTCATGATAGAATCCCCAGTGGAAAAGATCCCAGTAGTTTGTGGCTACCCGGATGTGTTTCCGGATGAGTTGCCAGGGATGCCACCTGACCGAGACATCGAGTTCGCAATCGAATTGCAACCCGGGACTGCTCCTATCTCCAAGAGACCCTATAGGATGCCTCCCGCGGAACTGGCAGAACTGAAGAAACAACTGCAAGAATTGTTGGACAAGGGGTTCATTCGCCCAAGTACTTCACCTTGGGGATGTCCTGCATTATTCGTGAAGAAAAAGGATGAGAGTTTGAGGATGTGTGTTGACTACTGCCCTCTCAATGTGGTGACTATCAAGAACAAATACCCACTGCCCCGTATTGATGTTCTGTTTGATCAGTTAGTAGGAGCCAAGGTATTCTCCAAAATAGACCTTCGCCCAGGTTACCATCAGATTAAGATCCATGCCAGTGATATTCCCAAGACGGCTTTCTCCACCAGATATGGGCTGTACGAGTTTTTGGTGATGTCTTTTGGGCTGACCAATGCCCTGGCTTATTTTATGTACCTGATGAACTCAGTGTTCATGCCAGAATTGGACAAGTTTGTGGTCGTTTTCATTGATGATATTCCTGTCTATTCCAAGAATGAAGATGAGCATACTGAACACCTGCACATCGTGCTCCAGCGACTGCGCGATCATCGTCTTTATGCTAAGTTGTCTAAATGCGAATTCTGGCTGAAGGAGATCAAATTCTTGGGTCACACAATTTCTCAGGATGGGATATCAGTTGATCCTGAGAAGGTACAAGAAGTAATGGACTGGAAACCCCTGACTACGGTGAGGCAAATTCGGAGTTTTCTGGGATTGGCAGGGTATTATCGACGATTTATTCCGGACTTCTCCAGAATTGCCAAGCCAATGACTGAGTTATTGAAGAAGGGAGCCAAATATGATTGGAGCCAGAAGTGCGAAGATTCCTTTCATACTTTGAGGCAGCATTTGACAACAGCCCCAGTGCTGGCTCAACCTGATAACACCAAGCCCTTTGAAGTTTATTGTGATGCTTCTGGTACGGGATTGGGATGTGTCTTGATGCAAGAGAACAGAGTGATTGCTTATGCTTCCCGAGCACTTAGACCCCATGAGCAGAACTACCCAACACATGATCTGGAGTTGGCAGCTGTGGTTCATGCTCTTAAGATATGGAGACACTACTTGATGGGAGCTCACTATAACATCTACACTGATCACAAGAGTCTCAAATACATTTTCACTCAGGCAGACCTTAACATGAGGCAGAGGAGATGGTTGGAGCTAATCAAGGACTATGATTTGGAGGTGCATTACCACCCTGGCAAGGCCAATGTTGTGGCAGATGCTTTGAGCAGAAAGACCCAGTGCAATTGTATGAGCATGGACGCAAGAGTCACCACCCTGTGTGATGAGTAGTGTAAGCTGAACCTGGAAGTTGTTCCATCCGGTGAATTAAGTTATATCTTGGTGGAGCCCACATTACAAGAGCAAATAGTCCAGGCACAGATTGGGGATAAAGGTGTACAGGTTATCAAAGACATGCTCAAGCAGAAGACGGAAAAATACAAGTGTTTCCGTCAGGACAGTAAGGGAATTTTGTGGTTTGGAGATCGATTGGTTGTTCCCAAGGACCCTGAGCTCAGAAAGAAGATACTGGATGAAGCTCACCTTTCCAAGTTCTCCATGCACCCTAGTAGCAACAAGATGTACCATGATCTCAGATCTTTATACTGGTGGACCAGGATGAAGAGGGAAATTGCCAAGTACATATCCGAGTGTGACACCTGCCAAAGGATCAAGGCTAGTCATTTAAAGGCAGCAGGTCCTCTACAACCCCTTCCCATACCATCTTGGAAATGGGAGGACATTTGCATGGACTTTATCGTGAGGTTGCCAAACACCTCCAGGCACCATGATTCAATTTGGGTTATTGTGGACAGATTGGCCAAGACCGCTCATTTCTTGCCAGTACATACCACCCATAGGACGGAGAAGTATGCGGAAATTTACATCGACCAGATAGTTCGTTTGCATGGGATACCAAGGACTATAGTCTCAGACAGAGGAGCACCGTTCGTGGCACGATTTTGGGAACAATTGCAGGAATCACTTGGGACCCATGTGATACGAAGCTCAGCATACCATCCCCAAACCGATGGCCAGACTGAAAGGGTGAATCAGATTTTGGAAGACATGTTGCGGGCATGTGCACTGCACTACGGAAAGGATTGGGACAAGTGTCTTTCTTTGGCAGAGTTTTCTTATAATAACAGCTATCAGTCCAGTCTGAAGATGGCACCTTTTGAAGCCTTATATGGGAGGAGATGTAGAACCCCGCTGAACTGGTCTCAAGTAGGAAAAGGGAAATATTTGGGCCAGATTTGGTACTTGAAGCAGAGGAAAAGGTCAGAGTCATCAAGAAAAACTTAGAAGCTGCTCAAGCCAGGCAAAAGGGCTATCATGATAAGAGACGGAAACCTCTACAGTTCGAGGTGGGAGATCATGTTTATCTCAAGGTATCACCCACCAAGGGTGTCCAGAGATTCGGAATAAAGGGCAAGTTAGCTCCTCGTTACATTGGGCCCTACGAGATCAAGGAGACTTGTGGACCTGTAGCATATCAATTGAAGTTGCCACCCAGCATGACAGCTATTCATGACGTATTCCATGTATCTCAGCTGCGGAAATCTATTCGCCTACCCACTGAAGTAATACCGGAACCAGACATTGAGATAGAATCAGACTTGTCTTATCAAGAGTATCCCGTTAGGGTTTTAGATCTAAAGGAGAGATCAACACGGGCAAGGTCAATCAGGATGTATAAAGTTCAATGGAGTCACCATTCAGCAGAAGAAGCTACATGGGAGACTGAGGATTTTCTACGCTCTCGCTTCCCCGACTTTCTGCCCAAAGGAGTCGGTACGTAACCCCAAACCCCCCCCCCCACCTGCCCTTTGAAAATAAATATAAGAAAAACTTAAATAGCAAGGATAGTCTAAGTTGTGGAATTAACTTAAAAAGGACTTCCTTCTGAAGTTGCAAAGAGGATGACATTCGAAGAATAGTTAACAAGAGAAACTCGGATATAAGAAAGGAATAGCACACTAGCACACCTTCAAGCACCCCTCCAAGGGACTCTACCTAAAATCTTGGGACGAGATTCCTTTAAGGGGGGAGGGCTGTAACACCCTAGGTGTTACTCAGGGTGTCCACTCAGGGCTACCCCATTTAACCTATTATCCCATGTCCTTGGTTTGGGCATAGCACACCAAACTTGGAATTCAAGATCCTAAACAAGTGCCAACCATCTTGGATATCATGCCCTAGCTTGTCATGCGCATCTAAGAGGGAAATTTCCAAAACCCTAAAGCAAACCCCTTTTTTTGAGACATAGGAACCCTAATTGAAGCTAGGATCAAAAGGTCATGTAAACCTTATGATCATGGATTGGGCCAAATATAAAAGTTGTAGTATGCTTCATAACCTACAAATAATAGTAAGGAAGGGTTGAGCACAAGGGAAAATTCAGAATTTGCCTAAGTCTAAAAACTAACCCTTAAACAAAGATCTCACATGTTCACCTTAATCCAAAATTCAAAACACTTCGACCCAATTGACAAAGTGGTGCCAAATTAACCCTAGAATGCCCTGGAAAGAGGTGACACCTACCCTAGGGCGTTTGACATGACTTGGCACCATTTTTGGCTCGGTTTGGACATGTCTGACACAGCCAACTTCTCACCCCTCTATCTCCCTACCCCGACCATATCTTGACTTGGAACTCACAGCAAAAAGGTAGGATATGGTGCAGAGAAGAGATTGTGTACGGGACGTTGGCCAAGATCTGCACGCTAAGGCGCCCAAACAGGCCGTTGAACACGGGCAGAAGCAACGAGCCACGTGTTCGACGCGCTCTGAGCTCGCCAGAGCACGCCCGCACGCGCCCCCGCATGCCCCGCGTCGCGCCAAACGGCCAGCCAACGCCATAGCCCGCGCCCGCGCCTATAAAGCCCGCTCGGGCGTCGACTGCACTCTTCCGCGCACACTCAAACCTCACCGGAGCTCAGCTCACCGCCGTTTGCCCGTGCGCGGCGTGTTCGCGGCCACCCGAGCCACTGCCGCCGTAGACCGGCCAGCCCAGCTTTTCCCAGCCCCGTCCAACCCTCGGAGACGAGTGCGCACGACTCAGTGAAGCTCCCCGAGCGAGGAATCGAAGCCTGCTTCGCCGGAGAGGCCAGTCCACGGTCGCCGGAGCTCACAACCCCGCTGGAGTACGTGGACCGGGTAATCCGCTCAACCACTTTCCGATTCCTCGTTCACACGGTCACTACATTACCCCGTGAAGCTCATCGTGCCCTTGGATTGAACCAGATCGCCGTGGTTCGGCCGGTACACTCGCCGCCGATGAGAACACCCGCCTGCGCGTGTGGACCGGGCGATTCCGGCCATCCCCGCCGTCGAGCCGCACCTCACTGTGACCGCCAGAGCCTCCCCGAGCCAACCCTGCCCTTCGCCGGACCTATCTCGCCGCCGGTAAGCCGCGCCACCCTTTTCTTTCTCGCGGGTACTGTTTACATTGGGGGAAGGACCTCGGGGAAGAAGAAGGAAAGGTCATGGGGCTTTTTGAACTGTCAGCGACCCGGGGGAATAGTGGCACAGGGGTAGATCTGTGCGGGTTGATTTAGTTTAAACCCAGGGACCTCGGTGTAAACTGTTTTTCTAGGAAACTCTTATTAAATCTATTTTTAAATTAAGCAGAAACTTTGAAAATCTATAACTTCTCTTTAGTTCATCCAAATTTGGTCAAACAAATTTTATCAGACTCTAAATAATGTAACCTACTTAAGAAAAATATAAACCCCCTATGTACTATGGAAAACTTTAAGGTTCTGATTTAATTATAGTTTTGGCCAAAAGCTCAATAATAGAAAGAAAAATAGTTGTGCTATTTGGCTGGGGTTAGAAAAAAATTGAAGAAGTCTATGTCCACCTACTGACCTGTTTAAAAATGTTAAACCTCTCTGTCCACCCCATTAAATTAGTTTTTTCCATTCATTTTACAATATGCTTAAGATTAAGAAAAATAGAAAAGATGATTTAAATAATGAACTAGAGGGCACCCCTATTTTTGTTAGATTACTTATTCCATGTAGTTTACTAGAAAAATCTATCATACCCTGGTTTAGTATAAAATAAGTAGGATCCCTTTTATTTTTAATAAAACAAGGAAAACTTAGAAAAACCCTACAAAAATAACCCTAAGCTGAAAACATCTCAAACCTTGGGATAACTAATGTTTGGTTATTATGAACATAGGAAAAATACAAAATCTGTTGTTTGATATTTTTCAAATGACAAGTTAGTTATAAGCACCTTTTTGGCATAAAACTTTAGAAAATCACAACTAAATAATCACCAATTAACTTTCTGTGAATTTTGGCACAGAGGTTTAGTATTACTGTTAGATCCCAACAAAAATAACCCTTAGGAAGGAACTCAAATCTAATGGAGAGGTGTAGTGTAAAGTGGCCCATTTTACACCACCTTTGTTATTTTTTGTCTAAAGCTTAGCCTTTTTATTTTGAACCTCAATTTCCTAGAATGGGCTATAGAGACCAATGGCAATCCACTGTAATTTTTACAGAATTTTTGGAAAATGTTAAACCACTGTCGTAGTTCAAACCTACACTAGAAGCCATGAAATGAGAATAAAGAAATGGAAATATGAATAATGGAAAATTAGTGCCATCCTAAAACTCTTTATAACTTGTCCACTGAGATATATAAAGGCAATACCAATTACCTATGCCTATCCCTAGCAAAACCTAGACCTAGAAATGATAAGCATAAACCATTAAAAGCCACATATGACCCGAAAACCCTAAGTTACTCATCAACTTAGTTTTTCTTCGCTTGGCATAATGTTGTTAAATCCTGCATAATCATGACATACATGTTCATTGCATTTCGATAGACTGCAACCTTGCTGACGGAGAGTACATCCTCGTGCCGGAGCAAGGAGCTGCTCAGGAGGTAGCCCCAGATCTCGCACCCGAGTCTGCACCAGAGGATCTGCCTGCCACATCTTTGGAAGGCAAGCCCCGGTTTTATGCATAACCTGTTATTTATACTATTTTACTACACTTAATGATTGTAGGATTGTTTGTGCACTTAAGTGTAGTTGTTTGAAACCCTAGTTGCATGATCTCAGGAACCCCATTGTGATGAATACTAGTATGCTAAGTCGAGTAGCTGCTTTATTAAGTAGGATCTCGGTAGAAGTCGAGTGATTTTTCTAGCACTCGCGCGAGGTCAGGAATTGGTTGTATCCATTTTTATATCATAATGATGTTGGTCTGTGGACAACAATCCATGGGGATTGGTGGTCTACGAGGTGGGAATTGGAATAAGGATTAAGGTGTGGTACCGTGATTCAAGCGTTTGAACGTACTAAACATATGCCGAGAAATATGGTAAATCGGTAAGCCTAGTACCTGAGTGAACCTGGCAGTGGACATATCCCCTCACGCGACCTGAGACGTGGTCTCCCATTCTGGTTATGGTGGGTACAAGTGCGGTCACTGCACGACGACAGTCGGGGTCAGTGAGGCATTGTACGCCAAGGCGGTGAGCCCTGATCTGCTGACGGGGAATCGATGGGGACGGTTGATATGTGTGGGGACGGAGTGCCTCGCCATGTCGTGTGTTTAGGTTTACCTTGCAAGGATAAAACTCGATTCGAATCGTCTGCTTCTCACAGCTAATGAGACTACTTGATCCATGCTGCTACATTGAGTAACAAGTGGAAATATGATGAGATGATACAAGATGTTGATTGCCTAAATGTTTGCTACTATGTGTGAGTAGATAGTATACATTTAGCCTTAAGAGAGTCACACTTAAATTTGACAAGTTAAATCTGGAATTTAGAAACTCAGCTAGTGCTTTTGGCAACCAAACCCCATAGCCAAATAGCTGCATGTCTAGAGGTAGAGGAGTAGACTCCTCACACCGGGTAAGTCTAGCTGAGTATTAGTATACTCAGCCTTGCTTGTGGCATAATTTTTTACACGTTCTCTGGAGGACATGGTTGCTGGAGTGACTTGGCCGTCCACCTTACCACCGGGTTGGACTGTCGAGTGGGATCCCGCCTCGGCCGAGGAGGAGCATGAGGAGTGATGGGACAGGCTTCCCCATATCTCTGTTTATTTACCGTTAGTTAATTTCCGCTGCACTTCGAACAATGATGGTCACTTTTGCAAAACTCCGATGATGATGATGTAATAACTTAACTCTCTTACCTGCATGGTTTTATGCTTTATTGTATTTGCTCTGTGACTCACCATCGAGTGAGATTGTGGTACTTGATCCTGTCAGTGGCCTCGTCGGACCAGATCCGAGGGATTGACGAGTTATTCCCATTTAAGTGTAGTCTAGCCTCTAAGGCAGCGCTTAGGCACTTAAGCTGGAATAATTCGGGCAGTTCCGCCACACGGTGCGCCAGCCGCGTCACCAGGCCGTTGGGTTCCGACCGTTGGAGCTATGACTGCTGGGCCCGCCTGGATGTCCGGTGGCACATCGGACATGTACTGTAGAGTGTCCGGTGTGCCACTTCGCGCGTGCCTGACTTCTACACGCTCTGGCGCGCATTAATTGCTGCTGCAGGTGACCGTTGGCGCGAAGTAACCGTTGCTCCATTGGCTCACCGGACAGTCCGGTGTACACCGGACATGTCTGGTGAATTATAGTGGAGCGAATTCCCGAAGCGAGCGAGATCAGAGCCGCTTTCCTCTGGAGCACCGGACACTATCCGGTGTGGCACCGGACAGTCCGGTGAATTATAGCGGAGCGCCTCTGGATTTTCCCGAAGGTGAAGAGTTCAGCGTGAAGTCCCCTGGTGCACCGGACACTGTGCGGTGGTGCACCGGACAGTCCGGTGCGCCAGACCAGGGCACACTTCGGTTATCCCTTGCTCTCTTTGTTGAACCCAATTCTTGGTCTTTTTATTGGCTAAGTGTGAACCTTTGGCACCTGTATAACTTATACACTAGAGCAAACTAGTTAGTCCAATTATTTGTGTTGGGCAATTCAACCACCAAAATCAATTAGGAATTAGGTGTAAGCCTAATTCCCTTTCAATCTCCCCCTTTTTGGTGATTGATGCCAACACAAACCAAAGCAAGTATAGAAGTGCACAATTGAACTAGTTTGCATAATGTAAGTGCAAGGGTTACTTAGAATTGAGCCAATATAAATACTTATAAGATATGCATGCATTGTTTCTTTAATTTTTAACATTTTGGACCACACTTGCACCACAAGTTTTGTTTTTGCAAATTCTTTTATAAATTCCTTTTAAAGTCTTTTTGCAAATAGTCAAAGGTAAATGAATAAGATTTTGCAAAGCATTTTCAAGATTTGAAATTTTCTCCCCCTGTTTCGAATGCTTTTCCTTTAACTAAACAAAACTCCCCCTTGATAAATTCCTCCTCTTAGTGTTCAAGAGGGTTTTAAGATATTGATTTTGAAAATACTACTCTCTCCCCTTTTTGAACATAATGAGATACCAATTTGAAAATCATACCAATTGAAAAACTCTTTCTAAAATTAGTATCAATTGAAAAACCACAATTTTAAATTAGTGGTGGTGCAGTCCTTTTGCTTTGGGCTCATGCTCTCTTCCCCTTTGGCATAAATCGCCAAAAACGGAATCATTAGAGCCCTTTTATAACTACTTTCTCCCCTTTGGCAAATAAAACATATGAGTGAAGATTATACCAAAGATGGAGAGATGCTCGGAGCGACGGCGAAGGATGAGTGACGTAGTGGAAGCCTTTGTCTTCGCCGAAGACTCCAATTTCCTTTCAATATACCTATGACTTGGTTTGAAATTTACTTGAAAAACCATTAGTCATAGCATATATAAAAGAGACATGATCAAAGGTATATGAATGAGCTATGTGTGCAAATCAACAAAAGAAGTTCCTAGAATCAAGAATATTTAGCTCATGCCTAAGTTTGTTAAAAGTTTGTTCATCAAGAGGCTTGGTAAAGATATCGACTAATTGATCTTTAGTATTGATGTATGCAATCTCGATATCTCCCTTTTGTTGGTGATCCCTTAAGAAATGATACCGAATGGCTATGTGTTTAGTGCGGCTATGCTCAACAGGATTATCCGCCATGCGGATTGCACTCTCATTATCACATAGAAGAGGAACTTTGGTTAACTTGTAACCGTAGTCCCTAATAGTTTGCCTCATCCAAAGTCGTTGCGTGCAACAATGTCCTGCGGCAATATACTCGGCTTTGGCGATAGAAAGAGCTACGGAATTTTGCTTCTTTGAAGCCCAAGACACCAAGGATCTTCCCAAGAACTGGCAAGTCCCCGATGTGCTCTTTCTATTAATTTTACACCCCACCCAATCGGCATCTGAATAACCAATTAAATCAAATGTGGATCCCCTAGGATACCAAAGCCCAAACTTAGGAGTATAAACTAAATATCTCAAGATTCGTTTTATGGCCGTAAGGTGAGCTTCCTTAGGGTCGGCTTGGAATCTTGCACACATGCATACGGAAAGCATAATATCCGGTCGAGATGCACATAAATAGAGTAAAGAGCCTATCATCGACCGGTATACCTTTTGATCCACGGACTTACCTTCCGTGTCGAGGTCGAGATGCCCATTGGTTCCCATGGGTGTCTTGATGGGTTTGGCATCCTTCATCCCAAACTTGCTTAGAATATCTTGAGTATACCTTGTTTGGCTTATGAAGGTGCCTTCTTGGAGTTGCTTCACTTGAAATCCCAAGAAATACTTCAACTCCCCCATCATTGACATCTCGAATTTTTGTGTCATGATCCTACTAAACTCTTCACATGTAGATTCGTTAGTAGACCCAAATATAATATCATCAACATAAATTTGGCATACGAACAAATCATTGTCAAGAGTTTTAGTAAATAAAGTAGGATCGACTTTTCCGACTTTGAATCCATTAGTGATAAGGAAATCTCTAAGGCATTCATACCATGCTCTTGGGGCTTGCTTTAGCCCATAAAGCGCCTTAGAGAGTTTATAAACATGGTTAGGGTACTCACTATCTTCAAAGCCGGGAGGTTGCTCAACATAGACCTCTTCCTTGATTGGCCCATTGAGGAAGGCACTCTTCACGTCCATTTGGTAAAGCTTGAAGCCATGGTAAGTAGCATAGGCCAATAATATATGAATTGACTCAAGCCTAGCTACGGGTGCATAGGTTTCACCAAAATCCAAACCTTCGACTTGGGAGTATCCTTTGGCCACAAGTCGAGCTTTGTTCCTTGTCACCACACCATGCTCGTCTTGCTTGTTGCGGAAGACCCACTTGGTTCCTACAACATTTTGATTAGGACGTGGAACCAAATGCCATACCTCATTTCTAGTGAAGTTGTTGAGCTCCTCTTGCATCGCCACCACCCAATCCGAATCTTGTAATGATTCCTCTACCCTGTGTGGCTCAATAGAGGAAACAAAAGAGTAATGCTCACAAAAATGTGCAACACGAGATCTAGTAGTTACCCCCTTATGAATATCGCCGAGGATGGTGTTGACGGGGTGATCTTGTTGGATTGCTTGGTGGACTCTTGGGTGTGGCGGTTTTGGTTCTTCATCCTCCTTGTCTTGATCATTTGCATCTCCCCCTTGATCATTGCTGTCATTTTGAGGTGGCTCATTCACTTTATCTTGTACTTCATCAACTTGTGCTTCATCCTCAATTTGAGTTGGTGGGGATGCTTGCTTGGAGGGGGATGGTTGATCTTGTGCACTTGAGGGCTCTTTGGATTCCTTAGGACACACATCCCCAATGGACATGTTCCTTAGCGCGATGCACGGAGCCTCTTCATCACCTATCTCATCAAGATCAACTTGCTCTACTTGAGAGCCGTTAGTCTCATCAAACACAACGTCACAAGAAACTTCAACTTGTCCAGAGGACTTGTTAAAGACTCTATATGCCCTTGTGTTTGAATCATATCCTAGTAAAAAGCCTTCTACAGTCTTAGGAGCAAATTTAGATTTTCTACCTCTTTTAACAAGTATAAAGCATTTGCTACCAAAAACTCTAAAATATGAAATATTGGGCTTTTTACTGGTTAGGAGTTCATATGATGTCTTCTTGGGGATTCGGTGTAGATATAACCGTTTGATGGCGTAGCAAGCGGTGTTGACCGCCTCGGCCCAAAACCGATCCGAAGTCTTGTACTCATCAAGCATGGTTCTTGCCATGTCCAATAGAGTTCTATTCTTCCTCTCCACTACACCATTTTGTTGATGCCCTCCTCCTCAAGGAAACCTTCGATTTGTGAGTTCTTGAACTCCGTCCCATTGTCGCTTCTAATCTTTTTGATCCTTAAACCGAAGTCATTTTGAGCCCGTCTCAAGAATCCCTTTAATGTCTCTTGGGTATGAGATTTTTCCTGTAAAAAGAATACCCAAGTGAAGCGAGAATAATCATCCACAATAACTAGACAGTACTTACTCCCGCCGATGCTTATATAAGCTATCGGGCCGAATAAATCCATGTGTAGGAGCTCTAGTGGCCTGTCAGTTGTCATGATGTTCTTGTGTGGATGATGGGCACCAACTTGCTTCCCTGCTTGGCATGCGCTACAAACCCTGTCTTTCTCAAAATGAACATTGGTTAATCCTAAAATGTGCTCTCCCTTTAGAAGCTTATGAAGATTCTTCATCCCAACATGAGTTAGTCGGCGGTGCCAGAGCCAACCCATGTTAGTCTTAGCAATTAAGCAAGTGTCGAGTTTAGCTCTATCAAAATCTACCAAGTATAGTTGACCCTCTAACACTCCCTTAAATGGTACTGAATCATCACTTCTTCTAAAGACAGTGACACCTACATCAGTAAATAGACAGTTGTAGCCCATTTTGCATAATTGAGAAACAGAAAGCAAATTGTAATCTAATGAATCAACAAGAAAAACATTGGAAATAGAATGGTCAGGTGATATAGCAATTTTACCCAATCCTTTGACCAAATCTTGGTTTCCATCCCCGAATGTGATAGCTCGTTGGGGATCTTGGTTTTTCTCGTAGGAGGAGAACATCTTCTTCTCCCCTGTCATGTGGTTTGTACACCCGCTATCGATGATCCAACTTGAGCCCCCGGATGCATAAACCTATAAAACAATTTTAGTTCTTGACTTTAGGTACCCAAATGGTTTTGGGTCCTTTGGCATTAGACACAAGAACTTTGGGTACCCAAACACAAGTCTTTGACCCCTTGTGCTTGCCCCCGACATACTTGGCAACTATTTTGCCGGATTTCTTAGTTAAAACATATGATGCATCAAAAGTTTTAAATGAAATGCTATGGTCATTTGATGCACTAGGAGTTTTCTTCTTAGGCAACTTAGCACAGGTTGGTTGCCTAGAACTAGATGTCTCACCCTTATACATAAAAGCATGGTTAGGGCCAGAGTGAGACTTCCTAGAATGAATTTTCCTAATTTTGCTCTCGGGATAACCGATAGGGTACAAAATGTAACCCTCGTTATCCTGAGGCATGGGAGCCTTGCCCTTAACAAAATTAGACAATTTCTTAGGAGGGGCATTAAGTTTAACATTGTCCCCCTTTTGGAAGCCAATGCCATCCTTGATGCCAGGGCGTCTCCCACTATAAAGCATACTACGAGCAAATTTAAATTTTTTATTTTCATGTTCATGCTCGGCAATTTTAGCATCTAATTTAGCTATATGATCATTTTGTTGTTTAATTAAAGCCATGTGATCATTTATAGCATTAATATCAACATCTCTACATCTAGTGCAAATAGAAGTATGTTCAACGGTAGATGTAGAGGGTTTGCAAGATTTTAATTCTACAACCATAGCATGTAATATATCATTTTTACTTCTAAGGTCGGAAATGGAAGCATTGCAAACATATAATTCTTTAGCCTTAGCAAGCAATGTTTTATTTTCATCTCTAAGGCTAGCAAGAGAAATGTTCAATTCTTTAATCTTAGCAAGCAAATCATCATTATCATTTCTAAGATTGGGAATTGAAACATCACAAATATTTGAATCAACCTTAGCTAACAAATTAGCATTCTCATTTCTAAGGTTGTCTATAGTTTCATGACAAGTGCTTAGCTCACTAGATAGTTTTTCACATTTTTCTACTTCTAGAGCGTAAGTATTTTTAACTTTAACATGCTTCTTGTTTTCTTTAATAAGGAAGTCCTCTTGAGAGTCCAAGAGATCATCCTTCTCATGGATAGCACTAATCAATTCATTTAATTTTTCTTTTTGTTGCATGTTTAAGTTGGCAAAAAGGGTACGTAAATTATCTTCCTCATCACTAGCATTATCATCGCTAGAGGACTCATATCTAGTGGAGGATTTGGATTTAACCTTCTTCTTTTTGCCGTCCTTTGCCATGAGGCACTTGTGGCCGACGTTGGGGAAGAGAAGTCCCTTGGTGACGGCGATGTTGGCGGCGTCCTCGTCGTCGGAGGAGTCGCTAGAGCTTTTGTCGGAGTCCCATTCGCGACAAACATGGGCATCGCCGCCCTTCTTCTTGTAGTACCTCTTCTTCTCCTTTCTTCTCCCCTTCTTGTCATCGCCCCTATCACTGTCACTAGATATAGGACATTTTGCAATAAAATGACCGGGCTTACCACATTTGTACCACACTTTCTTGGAGCGGGGTTTGTAGTCCTTCCCCCTCCTTTGTTTGAGGATTTAGCAGAAGCTCTTGATGACGAGCGCCATTTCCTCGTTGTCGAGCTTTGAGGCGTCGATTGGTTGTCTACTCGGTGTAGACTCCTCCTTCTTCTCCTCCGTCGCCTTAAATGCGACCGGTTGTGCTTCGGACGTGGAGGGACCGTCAAGCTCGTTGATCTTCCGTGAGCCCTTGATCATAAACTCAAAGCTCACAAAATTCCCGATTACTTCCTCGGGAGTCATTAGTGTATATCTAGGATTACCACGAATTAATTGGACTTGAGTAGGGTTAAGGAAAATAAGTGATCTTAAAATATCCTTAACCACCTCGTGGTCATCCCATTTCTTGCTCCTAAGGTTGCGCACTTGATTCACCAAGGTTTTGAGCCGGTTGTACATGTCTTGAGGCTCCTCCCCTTGGCGAAGACGGAAGCGACCGAGCTCTCCCTCGATCGTTTCCCGCTTGGTGATCTTGGTTAGTTCATCACCCTCGTGCGCGGTCTTGAGCACGTCCCAAACTTCCTTGGCGCTCTTTAATCCTTGCACCTTGTTGTACTCCTCCCTACTTAGAGAGGCGAGGAGTATGGTTGTAGCTTGGGAGTTGAAGTGCTCAATTTGGGCCACCTCGTCCTCATCATAATCCTCATCCCCTATAGATGGTACCTGTGCTCCAAACTCAACAACATTCCATATACTTTTGTGGAGTGAGGTTAGATGAAATTTCATTAAATCACTCCACCTAGCATAATCTTCACCGTCAAAGGTTGGCGGTTTGCCTAATGGAACGGAAAGTAATGGAGTATGTCTAGAGGTGCGAGGATAATGTAAGGGAATCTTACTAAACTTCTTGCGCTCATGGCGCTTAGAAGTTATGGATGGCGCGTCGGAGCCAGATGTGGAAGGTGATGAAGTATCGGTCTCATAGTAGACCACCTTCCTCATCTTCTTTTTCTTGTCGCAACTCTGATGCGACTTGTGGGAGGAGGCTTTCTTCTCCTTCCCCTTCCCCTTGTTGCGGGACTCTTCCGATGTAGCCTTCCCATGGCTTGTAGTGGGCTTTTCGCCGGTTTCCATCTCCTTGGCGTGATCTCCCGACATCACTTCGAGTGGTTAGGCTCTAATGAAGCACAGGGCTCCGATACCAATTGAAAGTCGCCTAGAGGGGGGGTGAATAGGGCGAAACTGAAATTTACAAAATTAATCACAACTACAAGCCGAGTTAGCGTTAGAAATATAATCGAGTCCGCGAGAGAGGGTGCAAAACAAATCGCAAGCAAATAAAGAGTGTGACAAGCGGATTTGTTTTACCGAGGTTCGGTTCTTGCAAACCTACTCCCCATTGAGGTGGTCACAAAGACCGGGTCTCTTTCAACCCTTTCCCTCTCTCAAACGGTCCCTCGGACCGAGTGAGCTTTCTCTTCTCAAATCAACCGGGAATAAAACTTCCCCGCAAGGACCACCACACAATTGGTGTCTCTTGCCTTGGTTACAATTGAGTTTTGATCACAAGCAAAGAATGAGAAAGAAGAGAGCAATCCAAGCGCAAGAGCTCAAAAGAACACAACAAATCACTCTCACTTAACACTAAAGCTTTTGTGGAATTTGGGAGAGGATTTGATCACTTGGGTGTGTCTTGTGTTGAATGCCTAGCTCTTGTAAGTGGTTGGAAGTTGGAAAACTTGGATGACTTGAATGTGGGGTGGTTGGGGGTATTTATAGCCCAAACCACCAAACTAGCCGTTTGGTGGAGGCTGCTGTCGCATGGCGCACCGGACAGTGTCCGGTGGCGCACTGGACTGTCCGGTGCGCCAGCCACGTCACCAGGCCGTTGGGTTCCGACCGTTGGAGCTCTGACTGCTGGGCCCGCCTGGATGTCCGGTGGCACACCGGACATGTACTGTAGAGTGTTCGGTGCGCCACTTCGCTCGTGCCTGACTTCTGCACGCTCTGGCACGCATTAATTGCTGCTGCAGGTGACCGTTGGCGCGAAGTAGCCGTTGCTCCGTTGGCTCACTGGACAGTCCGGTGCACACCAGACATGTCCGGTGAATTATAGTGGAGCGAATTCCTGAAGCTGGCGTGTTCAGAGCCGCTTTCCTCTGGAGCACCGGACACTGTTCGGTGTGGCACCAGACAGTCCGGTGAATTATAGCGGAGCGCCTCTGGATTTTCCCGAAAGTGAAGAGTTCAGCGTGAAGTCCCCTGGTGCACCGGACACTGTCTGGTGGTGCACCGGACATTGTCCGGTGGCACACCGGACAGTCCGGTGCGCCAGACTAGGGCACACTTCGGTTATCCCTTGCTCTCTTTGTTGAACCCAATTCTTGGTCTTTTTATTGGCTAAGTGTGAACCTTTGGCACCTGTATAACTTATACACTAGAGCAAACTAGTTAGTCCAATTATTTGTGTTGGGCAATTCAACCACCAAAATCAATTAGGAATTAGGTGTAAGCCTAATTCCCTTTCAGCTTCGTTTGAGCGCAAGGGTCAAGCTTCGGCTATGGTTAAATTCCTGGCAGCAAAACAGTACAATAGCAATGAATGTTGTGGTAACTTCACACCTACTCGTCTATTTATATAGTACTGCAGGTAAGAAGGTGAATCGTCAAGTCTCCTACACCGGACGAACAGTCGCCCGCACTCACTGAACGATGGGCCACAAAACCCGAGAAGGTGAATCTGCATGGTGGGACCACTCCGTGCTCGGAAATTTTATCGTTTCCCAGCAACGAGCTCAGGGAAGGTGTTTTTTGGACCTTCGGCTTCCCGAAGCCTAATAGACTTTTTCACGGATCAAGCTCGTTACGAAAAACGATCTAGCACTGCGAAGGGGCTATTGTTGGGGTCATGCTTCGTCGCCGAAGGTCCTGCAGGAAGACACACCTTCGGCAAATCCGTTTAAACGTAGTGCCGAAGCTACCACTCTTGAAGCTTCGGTATTATAACGCATCTGAAGACGAGGGTTCGAACCGACTTAAAGATGAACTGACTTCTTAGTCCATAAGGGCTTGAGTCACAATTGTAATCTCTTGTAAGGGGTATGATTGTAATTTCTCACAGGCTGTGTCCTGTGCCTATAAATAGATGAACAGTACTCCTTTACTGTTCACGCGATCCTATAATCATCGACGCACTACACTGGAATTATTGCTCTTTGCAAAGGAAAATGTATAAATGTACATAAATATTATGTTTTAATATTTAGGATTACATAATAAAATACATGTATAATAATATTTATCTTTGACATAAATTTCTTTAATGTTTCATGTTTTGTTATTGCCTATATTGTTTTATAAAGTTGATCACGAAGGTAAGACCTTCGTGATATTCTGCTTATGGTCTTCGTCCGAAGTTCATTATATACTAAGGGAGATAATGTTTCAGCGGACGAAGGGCATTAACGTTTAACATTTTTTGTTGCCTTGTTTTTAATTCAAAGCATTTGAGAACAAGTCCCCAACAAGAGCAATATAGGAATCCCTCATCCGAAAAGCCATCGTAGCATGATCAACCCGAGAACCTCCCTAAATGCAGCTCCTCTACTGCCCTTGCTCCTTTCGGGTAAGGTAGTCCTCCACTAGATTTCCTAATTAGTCAGTCAAGGGCGTCTCAATTCACCCTTGTGGTAGCACGAATATCTCAAGTTAAGCTCCATGTTTCAATTAACACAATGATAGTGTCATGAACAATAATTAAAACAACAACATAACTGGAACATGATCATAATATAACATTAATTTCCGAAAACCAGGTAGAGCAATAGCAAAATTACCCAATTGTTCTTTTGTGTGCAAGATGTGGGATAAACAATTCTAGGGAAGCCTATTAGGTTCCATCAATTAACCTGAGCATGTCACAGTGATTAACGGGAACATTATTGGGTAAAGTGAAAAGTGATCAAGGGCTCAACTTGCCTTAGACTCGAGATTCCTAGGTATTCCATCAAGTAGGTCTTCAGATTCTCGTGACCACACCGCTATTCGTAGCAATACATACAAATAGACAAGAATTACATAAAAATAACAATACACCAATCAAGAGAACAAACAATGTAAGAATATTTTACACGCTGCTACGAGATCACTGGCCTGAAAAGTACTAAAATCAGAGTTACGGTTTAAAAGTTATGATTTTCTGAATGTTTAAGTGGCTACTATAAAACAAATGAGGGACAAGATTTTATCCATAGGTTTCATGATAATACAAGGTTACTAGGTGATAAACAATATTAATATAAGTTTAATGCAAATGGAATGGATCAAAAAGGAGTTAAAATGGACTAGTTATAAATTAAACAAGTTTCTGGAATTTTTTTACACTAGAAATCATCTTCTAGATTTTTATTCACCTAAATCCACATTTATGTACTGCGGATCATAATTCCAGAAAGTACAGGGTTCATTTTATTAATTTATGGACTCACTTGTAAAGATCTTTAAACTACCCGAGACTGCGGGTTGAATATATAAAAGGGTAGGGGCTCTTATGCAAATTAAACACATTGGAGGGGTTTGGGTAACACTGAGCCGTGCGATCAAGGTTGGATACGCGAGATTAGATCAACCCCATTCTGAACCGATATGCGACTAGGATCATTGATCCCAAGATCGACGACCGAGAGGTAGCCTTGACTTGAAACCCTTATGCACCCTCCATCATCCATCCTATGGCCCAAATCACCCACGCGAAAGGGTACACAACCATCTAATCTCAACTACAGGGGCCGATCCAATGGTCGAAACTCCCTCTTCCACCTCCAGATATCTAACCGATGGAGCAGAGTTTCCATGGTGGTGCCGCACACTAGCGCCCGTGAATCCACACCACCGCGCCCTCCTAGACTAATTTGAGGGACTCTACTCATGGCCTAGGTGAATGTGAATCAATTAAAGATATTATCACCGCGTTTCGGAACATAGATGTTGCTGCCCAGGCTGCGACACCGCTCTGTGGTCATCCATGACGCCGGCATGAAATCTCGAACCCCTAGGCCCCAATCGGGCTTGACAAGGCTAAGAGTACATTTGGTGCTCCACAGAGGTGCATCCAGGTTTACACTAGAGGTCTATGTGGTGACGCACTTGAGTCTCCATTGCGGCAGCGATTTCCCCATCTTTCTCATGATGATGAGTTCTCTGCGGTAACAATGGTCGCCGACCCTGGCACGTTACTGCACTCGATCCCACAACAGATGAAGGCTTTGATCCCAGGTTCCACTTTATGTGCCGCGAGGTGAGGCCGAGCGTCCGGTAGCATGAATCGTGGCAAACATCTCGGAGCTAGTGGCAACAGGTTCAGGGATAGGGACGACCCTGACTTCACGGACCCACCTACCAGAGACCAACCCAAGCTTATGCGCGTGAGGGGGAGTCCGCGTCCGTGGCATGGGTCGATGGCCAGCGGGGCCCACTCGCCATTGAATGTCAGGTCTGGGCCGCGCACTGTGAGTCTGACCGCAGAGGACCAAGGTCGGCGCGTGCGGGATTGGGCCGGGGCATCCTTTCGGCCCAGGCGTAGGTATGGGTTTTACTTTTCTTTTTCTTTTTATATTTCCTGATTTCTTTCCAAATTTCTATTTTAATTTCCAAATTCAAACCCAGTTTTAAATTTAAATCTAAACTAAATGCACCATGCAAAGACCAGCATGATTGTAAGTGTATCTTGATTATTTATTTATTTACTTACCATTATATACCTTTAATTAAATGCTCCAAAACATATAACCAAGATAACTCCACATATTATTCTTTTTAGGAAAATACCGAATTTTTTATGGTGTCATCATTTACAAGTGGATTCTAAAATGAATATTTGTTTCTTACTTATTTTGAGGGAGAGTGATATATATTTTATTTTGGTAGCTACTTGGACACTTTGAAAAGTACTTTTAAATGTATATTTCTGAGAGGGTATTCCACTTAAACTCTTTGAAGAATTTTAACAAATGCCACCAATAAAATTTTGAGGTGTTACATATAGTTGCATTTAATAAATGTCGAATAATTCGAGTATGTCAAATTAACTATTCTATTTCATCTTTGTATAACGTAGACGAGATAACTTCTCAATCGTAGCTTCGATCTCGATGTTTCTTTTTCTCGTGTGACCATAAAAGCGAGCTCTATTTTGTATTGCACATGTTTTTTCCTTGTATGGTGTACTGTTCCTTTCTGTTTCAAGAATGTTGAATGTGTGTTCGCACTCGCTTAGATAACGTTACGTCTGTGGAGTCCGAGGCAGTTGCAGAAGAAGGCCCTGGGCAGTAGCAGTTTGGTAAAGGCAAGTGTCCTCTTACCAATTATATCCTATTTACTTTATAATTCATTTTCCCGCATACTATGATTAACCTAAGCATTGACTAGCTTTATATTTATCATGTCCTTGAATACCTTTTTGGGTTGGGTTATTATGATCAACTACATGCTAGTGTTCTACCCTAATCAACGAACATGATGATAATTACTTTATGATACGATGATTCATTATGATTATGAACTTGTGGCATTTTAGGGGGCTCGGACTGTTTCTCGAGTACCTATCCGTAAGGACCTGTTCGTTGAGAGACCACCCGAGACAATGGTACAACCATGAGGGTGGTATGTGACACCCTTAGATGATTAATTGGAGTAACTTGGGGGTGTAGTTTGCTACACATTGTGCCGTCAATGGGGACTAGGGCATAGTGCTTGCTATGCTAAGGGTGGGTGTCGAGGTTCATTCGATTTGGTTTTGTTAGTCACCCACCTTAGGGAGGAGTACTGTGTTTGTACGACTGGTGAAACCTAGCAGGCAGCTACACACTAGGAGAATATTTGTAAAGGCTACGTAGTGAATCCCTAGCCATTCACCTTGGTAGTGAAGATTGGGTCTTGCAAACCTAGGCTGGAAAGGGATCATGACTCATGGGTAAAGCGTGCAACCTCTGCAGTGGGTTAGATACTCTGGACTTATGTTGATGGTTTAATGATGATGATTATACTTATGATATCAGGTACATTCCTCTCTCAGGAGGTGCTTTATTTTGAGATTATCAACTTGGGTTTTATGATAAAACTTGGCTTCTACTAATGATATATACCTAACCAACTAAAAGCAACTACTAGAGCTTAACCCCACATACAACTAGTCCACTGCAACCAAATGGGACAATTGCCGAGTATGTTGATGTGTACTCACCCTTGCTTAAACACCAAACATCAGGTTGTCCCTATTGCAACCATTACTCAAGAGAAGATGAAGGAAATGCGGAGGATTTTCAGGAGTTTCAGGACTTTGAGAAATTCTAAACTAGACTAGCAACAAACCCCCAGTCGGATGCCTGTGAAGGCCTTATCTTACTATGTTTCGTTCAGCACTTTGATTTATGTTAATGACTATGTGGATGTTTTGGGCACCATGATGTAATAAAGTAATACTTATTTCCCCTATTATTTGAGCATTATGTGATGATGTCCAATTATGTAATCGCAGTGTACGTGAATTTTTTATCCTGGCACGTGCATGGTTTGCATTTAGTTTACCTTCTAAAACTGGGTGTGACATCAGGCCCTCCAAGGTCAGATATCCTCAGGTCTAGAAGTTGTTGTATGTAGTGCTCCTCACCGCGTGAAAGTTGCGCCACTATTTCGATGTTAACAAGGTCATAGTGGTTACAAGCTTCTTGATAGGAGACATACTCCGCAATAGATAATTAGTGGGGAGGAAAGCCATGTGGGCCTGCGAACTCGAAGCTCATGACATTGAGTTTCGACCCCACACGGTGATCGAGACCCAAGCTCTAGTGGATTTTATATCATAATGGACTGAGCAGCATATCCCCTAAAACCCCGAGTCAGTGGAGGTCTGGAAGATGTTCTTTGATGGATTGCTGAAGCTACAAGGAGCAGGGGCTGGCATCCTCTTCATCGCCCCTAGAGGAGATCAGTTCAAGTAGCACTACAACTTTTATTTCCAGCCTCTAACAATACTCCAGAGTATGAAGCCTTGATACATGGGCTCAACATTGTTGTATCACTCGTCAACAGCTAGGTCAACAAGGATTGGGATTGCTCCACCGATTCTATTGGCAACTATTGAGCTGTAGTCAGGAAGGTTGAAGATAAATTTGAAGGTTCTGAGTTCCACCACATAGAAAGAGATTGTAACATGGCAACTGATACTCTATCTAAGTTGGGATCAAGTCGAGCACATGCTCCACCAGTAATCTTCATCCAAGAAATATAGCAGCCGAGTATCATGTCATGGCCAGGGGAAGAATGCAAGGCAATAGAGCAAGCAGAATCAGATCCGACCGATTGGAGGACACCGACCATCAGATATATCAAGAATGAGGAAGAATTAGATGGCAAGGCTGCTGTTGAGCGCATTACAAGGCAGTCAGCCTACTATGTAGTCATAGGAGATGCACTTTACAAGAGAGGGGTCGCTAGGGTCTTCATTATGGCAGAACCTCCCAAGTTATTAGACCCACATACACCTGTCCTTGTCTCAAAGACCTCAGACGGCTATGCATGTGCACCGGATAACTTAACAGGATCCGTCCGAGTGCCCCAAGGACCTCGAATAAACCACTTACAACCAGGACCGCAGGATTAAGTAAACACAAATCACACACCAACAATTTTGCAGCGGAAATCTTATTACCAAATTTTACAAGTTACAACAAATTTATATTATATTTATTGGAGTGGTTACAAAAGTGGTTCAAAGAATAAACTTTGAAATGTTATAAATTGTTTATAAATTTGAAATATATGCTAGCTCAGTGACAATCCTCAATAAGAAGTATAGAAGAAGTACTTAGACTCATAAGAAGGCCGTGCCCACCGGCGCTTAACACCAATCACAATCGAAGTGACTCGTAACCTACAGCAACAATGGGAATAAAACCCTAAGTACGCAAGTACTCAGCAAGACTTACCCCACTAAAGAAAAGACTCTCAAGGGTATGCTGGTTTTAAAAGGATTCAAGGTATGGCTTATCAAGAATCAAGGACTCTTTTTGCAGAAAAGCTTACTATGAGTGGATCCTTAAAAATCCATTTTTACTTGTTAGGTTAAGTAAAGTTACCTGCATCTAGAGTTCTTTCTATCCTAGTTCAAACACTTGGCCTACACTAGCCGTCTTTCATCATCCCTTTAGTTCACTTGATTTCTACGTGTAGGGCAGTGACCAAGTCTTCATATTCGAGAAGTAACGGCGATCTGAATCGATTAATACCCAGCTAGGGATCTCCAATCACACGACCTATGTAGCACTTCACCCTTGCATATGTCAACTCGCCACCAGGTTTTCTTAAGACCAGACCGGGTTCACGCCAACCGAGAGCATAGATACACCACCGTCCAGCCTCTTGCCACGAAGGGTACACGCTACTCTCGCCATCTCTCCACTCCCATTGCGTGTTGGCCTTTCTGGTATTAGTCTGCCCGAGGCAAAGCTTACCTAAGATGAGGCATGTGGCCATTTAAAAGGTCCTCAATCATCAAGTCTACATCGACACAGTCCTTAATCGACAGACGGAGACCACTACACCGAAACTCCCTTCTCGTGCAAGTCACCCACCCGGTCTCAGCTTTATCATTTAAAACCCCAAAGTCTGGTACCTTGCAAAGGTACATCTTTTCTGATGTTGAACATATCACGGCCATGATGGCTCCACCATCAAGTTTTATTTTTGAAAACATCCAATGCACTGTGCAGCATCATCTTTTGTTAAAAACAAAACATTTGTTTTTTCTAAAGCAGGACTAGGCATCAAAAAAACTTTTGAATAAAACAGGTAATCAAGGAATGGTAAACAGTTCCAAGGAAGGAAATGCTGCAATTGGTTTAACATTCAACTCCTATCACCTAATGCATCATTCAAGTGATAAAGAGTTTAAAACAACAAGGAGGTGGCAAATGCACTAGGGCTTTCCTGGATAACACTAGGTTAGTGTTGTTAGACGTTGATCACTTGACGATCAGCCTTTATTCTGATACTTGCTCCTTCTGTCCATCTTAAGGTTGGTCCATTAGTATCACCATGCGGAGAAGCTCACGCGTAGCGATATCTTGTGGTCAACTCAACTTTGGTCCTCCACATCACGTAGTCAATAAACGTACCTGAATGAAATGCATTATGCACATGAATGCATATAGACAGAAATATCATAAACCTAAATAGTACTATGCGATAGCGAATTAAACACCTATAGCTAGACATCGCAAATCTAGTACGAAAATACTAGATATCGATATCACCATATTTTATGACTTAGCAGGTAGAGTATTTTTAATCGAATCACACCCCAACATCAGATTAATCCAATTACACTACTAGACATACGTTTCCACTTTGTAAATTAAGATGCATAAGATATAGGTCGATGGTGCTACCCACAATCAGCCATAACCATACTTAAAACTAACTTAACTAGTTTTCTAAACTATTTTCCAGATTAGTTTGTATAACACATTAATTGGTTACGACATTTATCGATCATAAACATAGACCGCTTATACTAACTACTAGAGCATGGCATCGACTCCATCGTGCAAACACACTGAATATAATTAACATTAACCTACACATTACCGATATACCACACACTACAACTTAGAACTAGTCTAAACATACTCGACAAGTATACCTACCGAAGCTCTATTCCCATAACCTACCTCTCAAACTAGCGATTCACTACACGACCTTGACCAAATCACAACAAGCGATTCGGGTATCCTAATAAATTTTATACCTACGATCACAACATACATATGCTACGAGCAAAGGACCGACGTAATTAATATATCCAAATCATCAATCAAACACTATCTGAAACAATAAATCAGCTTATCATTACCTAAACCCGATCTGAATTCGTGAGATTGACGACGATGTCCGTGGGAGCATTTCTCAACACAATGGAAGCGACGGATGGGGTTCGATTTTTCTCTACCTAGATTCCCTGGAATCTCTTTCTCGCAGAGTACAGAACAATAACGAATAAACGTGGCTATTGACGGAATCGATGGTCGACGTTGCCGACCACCGGAGCCGACCACAACGAGCACGACATCCGGGGCACGGCAGGGGACGACAGCGTTGTGGTGAATAGGAAATCGACGACTGGCACAAAAAAGGCACGACGCCGGGCATAGCGAAACGATGGCATGTGGAGGTTGGGATGGTCCAGTTAGGATAGGAGGGGCATCGATGGGGAGTCCACAACGATGTGCCCGGATCCCGCACCGCACGACCATGCCCGCGACCAAAACCCACCAAGCTTCTGTTGCGCACAGCGAAGCGACGACTAGGGCCAATGGCCAGGAGGGTACGCTTTGACATCGAGATCGGACCAGCAAAGAGCAGACAGACCAACGAAGAGCAGGAACGACGCAGGTGAGCAGAGCAGGCAGGACGACAGGCATCGCGGCGAGCATAGAGGGACGCTGAGCAGGGAGCTTGGCCAGGACGCGACTCCCATGGGCGAACCGGAGAGGGAGTAGAAGCAGCCAAGCTCCATGGAAGTGGGCGCAGCAGGGAGGAACAGAGCAGAGGCTGGGTGCGGTGAGCTCCAGGGAGCAGTGCGCGCACTGGGAGGAGATGGAGCGCTGCGTGTAGGGAAGAAACGCCGACGAGCCAGGCGCGGCGTGCTTGAGGAGAGGGAGAAGCCGAGCGCCTGTGGCGAGGCAGAGCGCGACCAAAACGAACGCAAGGAGCACGACGGCGGCAGGGTAGAGGAGCTCACGGTAGCACGAGCAGGAAGAACGGAACGCGTGCGCAGGGAAGAACACCAGAGAGAGACCCGTGCGGCTGAGGAAGAAAAATTGGAGCGCGTGCAGGGGAAAAATCAGGCGCGGCGTGCAGGGGAAGAAGAAATCCCGGCTGCTGGAAGTTAAGGCCAGTGGTCGGAAAAATCTAGAGGGTAGAGCGCGCTTGCCAGAGATAAGGAGCTGCTGAACAAAAAATCAGAAGGGGAGGGGCGGCGGGAGGATAGAGCCGCTGGGAGATTTTTCTTCTATTTTTTATTTCCTTTTTTAACAGAGAATCACAGATATTTTGGGATCATGATTTTGATTTGATTCGAAACCTGATAAATTTGATCTGGCGGTCAGAACACATGATTCCATGGTCACGGGTAATTTGCGTGGTAATCGGATCTCAATTATAATTCCTTGATTATCAAGCCTCGCGCACGGTTTCTTTCAGACACTGCTCGATTCAGATTATTTTGCCCCAAACATTTTAGTCGTCGAGCTCAAATTAATTTGCCCGAGATAAAAATCGTAAAAGTAGGTCAAGCTTCTGAATTCTTATTCGCGCGATCGATGAGTTTTAAATATTCACCGGATGCACCGATATTCGGAATAACTAATGTTCCGAACATCACGAAAATTTAGGAAGAGCCTGGATAAATAAAAACGATGTCGAACTCGCGACAGACGAAACAGATTAAGACAGAGAGACTGTTATTTTAGTTCCGTCTAATTTTTACGATCCTCACCAGTGATTCAGTGATCGATCATTTGATATGACGCCAACGATCACATGCTGAGATGAACGATTCACTTAATCAGCTGGCACATCATTCTGTTCGGACAGCGCGGGCTCCAAATTGTTCATAAAATCAGAAGTCTTCTAATTTCGTATTCACTTACGCGCGTGATTTGAACAGTTTAAAATTCATCAGCGACGAAGATTCGATAATCTAAAAGCTTCATGAACCCTTTTTAGCTGTTTACATTATCGAAATGAAAACGACATCAAACTCGAACTTTTGTGAGATGATTAAAATTTAGCGTCCACTTTATATACTGATATCCCGCGCTTAAATCCATAATCGCTGTTACGCGTACAGTAACAGCTGGGGTGTTACATTCATGAAGTGCATTGATTTGGGCATTGTGAAATGTCTCCTAGAGAAAATTCATGCAACGCAATGTGGAGTACATGCGACATCTAGGACACTTGTGGGAAAAGCTTTTAGAGCTGGTTTCTATTGGCCAACATCCAAGAAAGACGAAGCCGACGTAGTCCAAAGATGTGAGGCATGTCAATTTTTAGCCAAGCAGCAGCATCTACCGGCGCAGGCAATTGCAAACTATTCTTGTCACCTGGCCCTTCGCATGCGGGGGCTAGACATGATCGGGCCTGTAACATCCCTGTTGTTACCAAAACAAAAACTTGGGCATGACATCATATGCATTGGCATTCATTATGTATGGTACACCTAGATTGCGTCCAACTAGGCTAAAATCTCAAAATAAACATGTGATGTGATGATTGGACTTGATCAAAGAGATCTTTGACCCTAGGATAGGGCACTTTCCCAAGGATTAGAAGCATGAGGGTGTGTGAGATGAGAATTAGAGTATGATCTAAAAAGTTAGTAAAGATGTTCAAGAAAGACTAAACTTATGGAGTTTAAGTGCCACTTAAACCCTAGAATACTCAAAACCGTAATAGAAACCCTAAAACCCTAATTAGTGTTCAATAAGGTGATTTCAATTTCTATGCACTTTTGGACAAAAGTGTATATATCAAAGTGGTAGAGTAACAAAAACTAAGCAACTTTTATATTTGGAGATTTCCAAGTTTTGTGGAACAAATTGGAGTAAATTGCAAAAGGTCCCAAAAGCACACATGGTTAACTCTGAAAACAGTGTTATCAGGCCATGTTTAAGCCTTAACATCTCTTGATCTATATGGATTTTGCCATGGGTCACTACAACAAATTTGTAGAGTTACTATAGGAGTCAAAGTTTGATTAAAGGATTGAGCCCAAGAACTGTACAAAAACTAGAGCAAAATGGACTAAGCATAAGAAAAACCTTTTGTAAAACAGAGATGTGAGGAGAAGTAATCAAATCCAAGGAAGGAAAATGCAGGAATTTGTTTAACACACAACTCCTATCACCTAATGCATCAAGCAAGTGAGAAAGATTTTTAAAAAAAAGGAGATGGCAAATGCACCGGGGCTTGCCTTGTGTTACTGGTGAATCAGGCTCGGTTCCGCAGATATCGAAATAAAAACAGTTGCCTACCAGATGTTCCTCAGGTGGTGGTGATGAAGTCATTGTCTCTTCGACTTGACTTCCTCTTTGTTTTCTAAATATAGCCAAGTATAGTAATGAATGCTCATATAGTGCTCATGAAGATGCAAAAACAATAAAAGTTTATTATCTAAGGTCTTGAGTACAACTTTCCTTCACGGATCTCCGAGAACTTAGGGTTTCCGGAGTCGATAGTGAAGTTCATAGGCAGGGGGTAAGGTTTGGGTTCTAAGTATCAAACAAGGTCCAAATCATACACAACTCTAATCAAGACTTCTAAATATTATTTAGAGATTACCTAAAAATTTAGTGAATTTTGGATTTATTATTTATTCTCTAAAAATCCAGAAACAGGGTTCTTGGCTATTTTTAAATTCTCTATAATTTCCTATAGGAACTAAAAATCATGAAACTATTTTTATTAAATTCTATAGGAATTTAGAAGCTTAACAAAATTGGTCTTGCATTTTTAGCATTTTTCTACATTTTTCTAGAATTTCTTTAGTTCTGGCAGAAAAGGAAATAGAAAAAGGTATGAAATAGTGCTGGACCGTAACCGGCCCAGGTCAGCCCAACACTGGAGGAAAGCGCCCACGTGCGCGCAGCACCGCGCTGGCAGGCTTGCACAGAGGCCGCCCGCTGTTTTGAATAACCTGAAGCGGGTCAAATACTATTCCACGGAGTCACTGACGCTTTAACCGAAAAAGCCCCTGCACTTCCATTTCTTCACGGTTTGAAGTCCCCGACGGCGAATGACGCAGGGCCCAAACGCTCTGGCGAGCATACACCGGCCAACTTACTTAATGACTAGCGCCCTATTTCGGCAGAAACCAAATTCAAGACCTAAGGACTATTTCCCCCAACTAATTTCACAAACGGTGATCTAAGTGGCTCTATCCACGGTGACCAGCGGCCACAATGAACAACCAAGCGCGTTCCCGGCAACATATGGTAGCTCAACTCAAATGAACGGTCGAGGAGGCATCCAGGGAACCTAAGGAAGCTAAAACAAGGGAGTAGGGGGTATGAGCATACCAGGAACGGGCTAACCACGGTGAGGTGCTTTTACGGTTAGCGATGTGGGGAGAATGAGAAATTAGTGAACTCTGGTCATCGATTGAGGGCATGGTTTTGGGTGGTTTGGTGCTTGACTAGCCTACGGAGCTCACGGTGGCCTCAATTTATAGTAGGCAAGAGTGGTGGCCAGTGAATTGGACGATGACGCGCGGCGGCCGGAGAAAACAGGAGTTACTGGCGCACGGTATTAGTGGTCTTACGTCGTGGCGAACTCATTGGCGATGAGCAAATATCGCAAGCCGAGCCACTGCGATGTGGTAAAGTGCTTTAGCACGTGGCGCACGGCGGTAATCGGCCAACGGCGGCGAGATCTATCCCAATCGATCGATGAGCAAGGGGGTACGGTGAGCCTAGTCGCGACCGGACCCAAGTTGATCCAGGCGCCAAGATTTTTATATCCGCCCACGGTTATCCGCAAGCCACGACGCACGAATCGCGACGATCAGTCAACAATCGCGGCGAAAGGGTCACCGGCGCGAGGGGGAATGAAACCCGCGATCTGATTCAGCCACTGTACCATTGGAGGGTTCTGTAGGACAGCCTGACAGTCCATATTCAAGACAGATTTTCTCTAAATTTTGCATGACAACTCCATCATCCTTCTACACCAAAGTTGTAGACCTATCAACCATCTCTTACTTTTGCTATAACAGTTCCAGCCAAATTCCAATGAATCTTGCTCAAATCCGATCTCAAGTTCGGCCAATACCACTGGTGGCCTAATTTTAGTCTAGAAACCGACTGACAGCCATCTTGGGTCCAACTTTCACAAAACTTTTCATAGAACCAGGACTTGATCTCTACAGCAGAATTGTTCCCTTTCTATAGCTCTACAAACTTGATGTGGTGACCTAGGGCAAAGTTCTTATGGTTTGGAATTTACAAAGCTTCAAAGTTGAGCTAGACGTCACTGATTTCAGGCTTAGCCATTTAAGTATAAGTGTGGCTTTTCGCAAATAAGTCCAAAACTTAGGGTTTAAGTTGCAAATCCACATTCTTGTGAACCATAGTACTTAAGGTGTCTTACTTTCATGGTTTTGCACTTTAGTCCAAAAGTGCACTAATTTTGCACTTAGCCCCCTAGGGTTTAAGGCTAGGGCTTTCGGTGGCGGAACTGCCCGAATTATTCCAACTTAAGTTCCTAAGTCCCGCCTTAGAGGCTAGACCACACTTAAATGGGAATAACCCGTCAATCCCTCGGATCTAGTCCGACGAGGCCACTAACAGGATCAAGTACCACAGTCTCACTCGATGGTGAGTCACAGAGCAAAATACAATAAAGCATAAAACCATACATTAAAGAGTATTAAACTTATTACATCATCATCGGAATTTAACAAAAGTAGTCATCATTGTTCAAAGTGAAGCGGAATAAAACTAACGGTAAATAAACAGAGAGATGGGGAAGCCTGTCCCATCACTCCTCATGCTCCTCCTCAGCCGAGGCAGGGTCCCACTCGACAGTCCAACCCGGTGGCAAGATGGACGGCCAAGTCCACTCCAGCAAACCATGTCCTCCAGAGAACCTGTAAATTATGCCACAAGCAAGGCTGAGTATACTAATACTCAGCTAGACTTACCCGGTGTGAGGAGTCTACTCCTCTACCTCTAGACATGCAGCTATTTGGCTGTGGGGTTTGTTGCCAAAAGCACTAGCTGAGTTTATAAACCAAGTTTTAGCCTTGTCAAGTTTTAGTGTGACTCTCTTAAGACTAGATGTGTACTATCTACTCATTCATGGTATCAAGCAAATTTAGCAATCAACATCTTTGTCACATCATCACATTTCCACTTGTTACTCAATGCAGTACAATGGATCAAGCAATCTCATTAGCTGCGAGAAGCAAACGATTCAAATCGAGTTTTTATCCTTGCAAGGTAAACCTAAACACACGACGTGGCGAGGCACTCCGTCCCCACACACATCAACCGTCCCCATCGATTCCCCATCAGCAGATCAGGGCTCACCGCCGTGGCATACAATGCCTCACTGACACCATGACTGCCGTCGTGCAGTGACCGCACTTGTACCCACCATAACCGGAATGGAAGACTATGTCCCAGGTCGCGTGAGGGGTAAAGTCCACTGCTAGGTTCAATCAGGTACTAGGCTTACCGATTTACCATATTTCTCGGCATGTGCTTAGTACGTTCAAACGCTTGACACAGATATCCGCACGTTAATCCTTATTCCAATTTCATCTCGTAGACCACACATCCCTAAGGATCCGTGTCCGCTGACCAATCATCAATATGATATGAAAGTGGGTACAACCAATTCCTGACCTCGCGCGAGTGCTAGAAAAATCACTCGACTTCTTACCGAGATCCCTAATTAATAAAGCAGCTACTCGACCTAGCATACTAGTATTCATCTCAATAGGATTCCTAAGATCATGCAACTAGGGTTTCAAACAACTCCTACACTTAAGTGCACATTCAATCCTACAATCATTAAGTGTAGTAAATAGCATAATAAACATGTTATGCATAAAAACCGGGCTTGGCCTTCCAAAGCTGGGTAGGCAGATCCTCGGGTGCAGGCTCTGGTGCTGGATCTGGGGCTACCTCTTGAGCAACTCCTTGCTCCGGCACGAGGACGTACTCTCCGTTAGCGAGGTTGCAATCTATCGAATGCAATGAATAAGAATAGGTATGCCATGATTATGCAGGATTTAGTAAACATTATGCTGAGTGAAAGAAAACTAAGTTAGTTAGTAACTTAGGGTTTCTTGGTTATAAGTGGCTCTTAGTGGTTTATGCTTATCAACTTTAGGTTTGGGTTTTGTCTAGGGATAAGCATAGTGATTGAAGCTTGGATTTCTCTTAGATGTTTTTAGTAGGCATTTAGGGGTTTTGCTGGTTTGGTTATGATGACATTAATCTCCATTATTAATTTCCCTTTTTCATTTTCTATTTATGAATTCTAGTGTGGGTTTGAACTACATCAGTGGGTTAACTTTTTCCAAAAATTCTATAAAAATTACAGTGGGCTACTAGTTGTTACTGCAGACTGTCCTATAAATTTGAGATCCAGAATAAATAAAATATGCCCTGGACAAAAATAACAAAAGTTGGGGCAAAGGGGTCACTTTGCACTACAACTCTTAACTAAGGGTGGGTTATGTCCTAAGGGTCATTTTTTCTGGTATCTAAAAGTAATAACATGCTTCTGTGCCAAAAATCATAGAAGGATATTTGGTGGTTATTTAGTTGTGATTTTCTAAAGTTTAAAGTTAAAAAGGCACTTACTACTATCTTGTTATCTGAAAAAATGTCAAACAACAGATTTCATATTTTCCTATGTTCTTAATAACAAAACATTAGTTATCCCAAGGTTTGGTGTGTTTTCTCCTTAGGGTTATTTTTCTAGGGTTTTCCTAAGTTCTCCTTGTTTTCCCAAACTAAAAGGTATCTCATTTATTTTGTACTAAACAAGGGTATAATAAAATTTTCTAGTGAACTACACCTGAATAAGTAAACTAACAAAAATGTGGGTGCTCCCTGGTTCTTTATTTAAACTACCTTTGATATTTTCTCTAACTTTAAGCAAAAAGTGTTTTAAATGGCAAATCCTATATTAATGTGGTGCACAAAAGGGTTTATTTTTAAACAGGTTAGGAATTGATTAAGTACCTCCCTAAATTTTCTCAACCCCAGTCAAATAGTGTAACTATTTTTCCTTATTTCTTGTAGCTTTTGACCAGTTAATCATTTAAATCAAAACTTTAAAATTCTCTACAACACTTAGGGTTTTTATATTTTTCCTAAGTGGTTTACATTATTTAGGATCTGGCAAAATTGGTTTGACTCGATTTGGGTAAACCAAACTGAAGTTATGAATTTTAAAGTTCTGTTTGCATTTAAATCAGAATATTTTAAAAGGTTTCCTGGAAAACTACTTTGCATCGGAGACCCTGGGTTCTTTCTAAATCAACCCGCTCATTTCTACCTACGCTACTATTCCCCTGAGTCACTGACAGCGCACAAAACCCCTGGCCTTTCCTTCTTCTTCCTCGAGGTCCCTCCCATTATGCAAAATAGTACCCGCGGAAAGGAAAAGGGCGGCGCGGCTTACCGGCGGTGAGCGAGGTCCGCCGAGGGGGGGTTGGCCTCGGGAGGTCCTGGCGGTACGAGGTATGGCTCGACGGCGGTGGTGGCCGGAATCGACCGGTCCACGTGCGCAGGGGGTGATCTCGTCGGCGGCGGGTGTCCGGCTTAACCATAGCGATCTAGTTGAATTGAACGGCACGATGAGCTCCACGGGATGACGTAGAGGCTATGTGCGCAAGGAATCGAAAAATGGGGCAGAGGCTTACCCGGTCTACATTCACAGGTCGGGTGAAGTCCGGCGACCGTGGACTGGCTTCTCCGGCGAGGCAAAGTTCGATTCCTTGCTCGGGGAGCTTCACCGAGGCA